>CM062297.1:369333016-369933016 GCA_031216915.1 Pictodentalium vernedei | reverse complement strand
ACACTGACTACAGTTAAAAGTAGAAATCCTGTCATGAACTGTGTGCTTATCTAGGCTTAATTGCACATAGGAATTACGTGCAATTGCTATATCGAATGGCATCCAAAGCACGGCAGGTTCTCCTGGTTACTCATAGCAAACACAGGCAATGTTTCTGCCAGTGGACCTCCGGGTTACCTGGAGGTCCATTGGCTGAAACAGTGCTTGTGCACAGGCCATATGTACAGAATTTGATAGCCTTACTATGGTCATAACGTGTAGATTAACGCGCAGATTGACTTGCTATTTGTGCGCATTTTATGTCAGGACTTCTAGTTTTAACTGTAACTTCCCAAAGTGCATTTCCATTAGTGTATGGAAAGAGTTATTGACATAAACTCTATCACAGGAGTTGTCAGTATTGGAGGTGTTTGAAGTAAGATTCATTTGTTTTTCTATGATTGACATGCACAATAACCTAGCGACATTGAATAAATCATGTAATGTCAGTGAAGGTCATTGTCGCATGGTGAAAATCCAAAATGTTCTTATCTCAATAATTATTACCTCAAACTTAAGCTACATTTGTTTTTAATAACTATATTGATGTAGAAACTGGGAATGTATTCTCAGATCAGTGAATTTTTCAAAGTCTTATTTAACTCTTAAAGGCCCATTTCCAACTTTTACATCCTCAGAACAGGAACCCTTAACGTGCAGTCATGAGGATATCCTGCTGAAAATAGACATATTACCTTGGCAGTGGTTTCTAGTAAAGTCTTGGCTGCTGAAATGGGCAGCCAAGTCTTGACTAGAAGTCAACTGCTTAGCTACTGGTTATGCGCAGGTGGTGGTCTAGTGCATATTCAAGAAATTTGTCCAGGCTCTTAAGGGTTAAACAGAATTGAAAGGCAAAATCAGAATATTTTGCGAATGACAGAAATGATCGAATAGAATGACTTGTTGAATTCAAATTTTCCCAACATCAGTTTTAAGGTGCTCTATTAGTGAGGAACAACGATTTACTCTGAAATTCCCAAGTCAGAAATTCCCTGACCTTCAAAAACATATACACAAACTAGAGGAAGTGATTGTACCTTCTGAACAATACACAGGATTTTCCTTAGTGGTTTTACTCACTATTCTACTCAGCAAGGCCTAAGGGGGCTCGATACCAAATAAAAATTTGTATTTTTTTCGGTTTCGTGAAATGTTTTGGCAGAAAGGTGTTAACCAACTACCATTTTGTGCCCTTGATTAATAGAGAAGTGTATTACAGTCATTCCTGTGAAAAGTTCAAGTCAGTCGCCCCTTCCAGTCCAAAGATATCGGCTCCCGCATATTTGGGTGTTTTTGGGCCGTTTTGGCTGGAAAAACATTTTACGCAATATGCGGATAGTTTTATTTATGAGAACTAATGAATCTAGACATAATAAAGTAAAAAAAAAAACACAAGAAAATTTTTTTCAATTTTTGGTCACAGTATCCCGAAGCCATGTTTGACTGTTAGCAGAAGCCAAACGAAGAACAACTCCAATTCCAAAAGATGATAACAGTTCATGTACACTGTGACTTCAACATTTCTAACCTTAGAAGCTTTCAAATCATCACCGTTGTTCAGTACTCAGACGGCAAAGTAGCCCGGTCGTAACAAAAATTTCCGACTTTTCGGCAAAAATTTCAGTCCGAAGCAGACCGAAAATTTTCAGTGTAAAAAAAAAAAAAAAAATTTTTGTCTCAAAATTGAATGAAATGGATAAAAAACGCAAAAAATTTTTTCGACTTTTTGGCCGCCATTTTGGATTAATGAAAAATTGAAACGAAATTCTTTCGATTTTTCTTATAAAGCGGTATTACTACCTTCAATTTGGATCCCTTTTAGAGGGCTAGTTATATTTAAATCTCGATATTTCAATCCAAAATGGCTGATTTTCGAGATAACTTTCCATTTTGTGAAAGATTTTGGCAGAAAACATAAAAAATGGAAAAAAATACCGATTATGTTTGTTTTAGAAAAGAGTAATTCTGACAAGTCTGTCAAGAAATTAAGTCAATAGCTTTTTTCCTTCAGGAGATATTGGCCTATAAATGTTTGGGCGTTTTTGGGCGTTTTTGCCCAACAAGAAACATTTTGCCCCAAACACTGATGTTTTTATTTATTAGGACTCATGGCCATCATTGATAGTTTTTATTTATGAGAAATAATGAATCTAGACATAATAAAGTAAAATAAAAACACAAGAAATTTTTTTTCAATTTTTGGTCACAGTGTCCCAAAGCCATGTTTGACTGCTAGCAGAAGCCAAACGAAGAACAACATCAATTCCAAAAGATGATAACTATTCATGTACACTGTGAGTTCAACATTTCTACCCTCAGAAGCTTTCAAATCATCCGCGTTGTTGAATACTGTGATGGCAAAGTAGCCTGGCCGTAACAAAAATTTCTGACTTTTGGTCGAAAATTTCGAAGTCCAAACCGAAAATTTTTCTGGTGCAAAAAAAATTTTTTTTTTGTCTCCAAATGGCCTGAAACGCATAAATAACCGAAAATAAAAATACGATTTTTCGGCCGCCATTTTGAATTGTCGGAAATTCGAATCGAAATTTTTTCGATAGTTTTTACAATTCGGTGATACAGTCTTCATTTCTAAGCCATTTCAGATGGTTCAGCATATCCCTGACACGAGATTGAGTTCAAAAATGGTCAAATTTTGAAAAAAAAATTTCGTTTCAAAAAATGTTTTGGCAGAAAGGTGTAAACTACATACATTTTTGTACCATATGCTGATAAAGGGGTGTATTACTGACATGTCTGCGAAAATTTCAAGTCAATCGCCCATTCCAGTCCAAAGATATGAGCTGCCGACTATTTTTAGCTCAACTTGACAAAGTCAAGCTGAGCTATTGCCATCACTTCTCGTCCGTCGGCGTACGTACGTACATTAGTACGTTAGTACGTACGTCCACAATTTCCTTTGGCACACCTCACAGGTCGCATTTATGATCAGATTACTTTGAAACTTGGCATGCTTGTTTGGGGTGACCTCTAGATGGGAGTTATCGATTTTCTTCAATTTCCGTCAAAAAATGTTGCCGCGGCCAAC
Organism: Pictodentalium vernedei; assembly: GCA_031216915.1. NCBI lineage: Eukaryota > Metazoa > Mollusca > Scaphopoda > Dentaliida > Dentaliidae > Pictodentalium > Pictodentalium vernedei. Next base: position 369,929,931 of record CM062297.1, on the reverse strand, counting down.
GTTCTTAGAACTTAGTTTAGTCAAACCACAATATTTCCCTTTGGCACACCCTACAGGGCACATTTATGATTTGATTTCTTTGAAACCTGGTATGCTTATTTAGGGTGACCTCTAGATGGGAGCTATTGATTTTCTTCAATTTCCGGCAAAAAATGTTGCCGTGGCCAACGTTCGTAGAACTTCGTTTAGTCAGACCTCAATATTTCCCTTTGGCACACCCTACTGGGCACATTTATGATCAGATTGCTTTGAAACCTGGTATGCTTGTTTGGGGAGACCTCTAGATGGGTGCTATCGATTTTCTTCAATTTCTGTCAAAAAATGTTGCCGCGGCCAACGTTCTTAGAACTTAGTTTAGTCAGAAAACTCAATATTTCCCTTTGGCACACCCTACAGGGTACATTTATGATCGGATTGCTTTGAAACCTGGCATGCGTGTTTGGGGTGACCTCTAGATGGGAACTGTCTATTTTCTTCAATTTCCGTCAAAAAATGTTGCCACGGCCAACGTTCTTAGAACTTAGTTTAGTCAAACCACAATATTTCCCTTTGGCACACCCTACAGGGCACATTTATGATTTGATTGCTTTGAAACCTGGTATGCTTATTTAAGGTGACCTCTAGATGGGAACTATCGATTTTTTTCAATTTCCGGCAAAAAGTGTTGCCACGGCCAACGTTCGTAGAACTTAGTTTAGTCAGACCTCAATATTTTCCTTTGGCACACCCTACAGGGCCCATTTATGATCAGATTGCTTTGAAACCTGGTATGCTTGTTTGGGGAGACCTCTAGATGGGAGCTATCGATATTTTTATACTGTACCAATGACCCAGACATAGCTGGTGCTAACTCTTAAAATATAGGGCCAAACACAAATTTTGCCCCCCAATCCCCAAAATTTGCATCTAAAACCAAAGAAAACATGTCCTGAATGGCCCTCCACACTTCACCTCTACTGCGCATGCGCAGTGTCAAGGACGTTCCGAAATTGGCGCCATTAATCATTCTTAGTTTGGCCCTTCATCAGTTAACATCTGACTGATCTTTGTGCTTGTAAATCTCAGTTTAAATGATGCCAGACACATAAATATTAGTGAAATGGTGATTCTAAGGAGGATATAGAAGGAGGAGAGGAAAAATGTGTGACAGAAAATTTTCAGGGCTGTAACTTAAAATTTTTTAATGAAATTATGTTAAGTTACCTATTTTCGAGGCAGCAGCCATTTTGTTGTCATTCTTGTTATCAAATTACACTGCTTGTTCAGTGTTTTCCTCTCTCCCTTTCCTTTAAGTCCCCTCTTGCTATTCACCCATGCTCTTGGCATATTTTCTGTAATTTTATTACTAAAATTTCTTGGGAGTTTTAGCTGAATAACAGAATGAATTCTGTTCTTTTCCTCATGTTTACATCTTCACCTATGGGTGGTTAGGCGTAGTGTTCTGCATCTACCATCTGATGTTCTGCAGTTTCTTCCCTGGAAGTCTCTGTTTTGCATCAGATAGTGTATTATTGGTAACTTATTTCGGGCCTGGGTGCCTGGAGTTTTATTCTAGTGTTTTTACACTTATTGTTTACATTTACAACAGCCCTCTGTGTGAGGGGGGATTTTTTGAAAATAATATCTTGATGTTAATTTTATCATAACTAGATACATTATTATTGTTCGTAAGTGTTGCATAAATTGTTTAAAATATTTTTAAAATTTTTGTCCACACTTAGGCTTGGGATCCATTGGGGCTCAACATTATTTTTCAGAAACTTGGGCTGTTCTGAAAAAATATTTTTTCAAAATTTTTTGATTTCAATTATTTTTTCTATGTTAATGGATCATATTATTATGTATTTTGATTGTCAGGGGTTGGTGCGAGTACTTGGACTTTGTTTTCTTTTCACATTGAAAGGATTTTGATCAATTGTAATAAGAGGAAATCTTCCTCTGACTTTTATAATCATTGTATATGTAGTCAGTGTTCTCACACTAGCTCCTGTTCTGTATGTGATAATTTTGATGACAACATGGGAAACGTGTGTCACGGTATGTTAGTGGGGAATTGGACATTCCGGTCCTTTCCCCGCAGGGTCACTCTACTTTATCAATTTCTATTTCAGACGATCAAGATTAGGGTGATGTATCCGTGATGTCTTCCAAAAGTGTGCCTCCGTCGTCACAATTAATGAAGAGCTAGCGGAAAAGTGCTCATGTAAATATGCCAATTGCCTAAGAGGACCCTAGTAGGTTCGACGGCCTTTGACATCCGCTAGCTCGCCCGGTGTAGCGTCCATTCATCGAATGGTTTGGCAGCCGGGTTCGTCCGTTGCGGTCTAGAAGGAGTTTTGGGGTGATGCGAGCACTATAAATCAACCAAATGCACACCCAGTGACGGCAGATTAGAGGGAGAAGGGAGGAAGCCTTTTAGTCCGGTTCCTAGCTCGTCCAGGTCCATCCGGACTGCGAGCGAGAGAGGCCCCTCTCTCGTACAACAACGTCTGGCCCCAGATGTTGTGGTACAAAATGTTTCGCATTCGGAGCATACGTCCACCGCTCGGGATGCTCCGACATATAGTCAGTCCGGAGAGACTGTCAATAAGGCTTCCTCATTCTCATGGTAGCGCACACGACCGCTCTTGGCTACGTGACCTCGGATATCCAGTCAGCTTCGCCAATCGGAGAATCATCGGCGACCAGGTCATACCATCCGGTAGCCAGGGACACGAGGCCTGCAGACTCTGGACGTTCGCATAAGAAAGTGTGCGGGAGTCAACGTACACAGAGCTTCCGGCGGCAATGCATCGTAAGACCGCCACTGCACAGGCCTCGGTGATGGACGTGCTATCCCAAATAGCACAGCTTATCGCAGCATCCCAACAACAACTGAATCTGTCGCATCATGTATTATCCGACGATGCTGGGTCGGGACGCTCCGCGGAAGCAGGTACGGGCGTCCGAAAATTTCATCCGGTTCGACGGGATGCCGAAAGGGATTCGGAGGATTTCGAGCTTTCCCTTTCGGAACAACATATGCTGTTGTGTATGTCATCTGACTTTATCATCTACAGGTTCTTTCATCGGACCAGAATGCTGCGATGCCGGATAAGAAACTGATAGCGTCGGTGGACTTAGAAATTTTTTGGTTCGGTTCAGGGACATCGTCCCTCAGTTCCGACATAGTCCAATAATGTCACACAAACTTTAGAATTATTGAACGACGCTATATATTATTATTATATGCTTGCTATTACCAAGCATTTCTGGTTTCTTGTTCGCAAAGTTACGGAGATGTCTTTCAAAGTGTGCCTCTGTCGTCATAGTTAATGAAGAGCTAGCGGCAATAAGTGCTCATGGAATATGTCTATCGCCTAAGAGGTCCCTTGTAGGATCGACGGAGTGACATTCGCTAGCTCACCCGGTGTAGCGTTCATTCATCGAATGGTTCGGCAGCCGGGTTCGTCCGTTGCGGTCTAGGAAGGAGATTTGGGTGATGCGAGCACTATAATAACTTTAGTACTCACCCAGTGACAACGGATTGAGGACAGATCGGAGGAAGCCTGTTAGTCCGGTTCCTGGCTCGTCCAGGTCCGTCCGGGCTGTGAGCGAGAGAGGTCCCTCTCTCGTACAACAACATAGGGGACCGCTTGTTGTGGTTCAGATATTTCGCATTCGGAGCATATGTCCGCCGCTCGGGACGCTCCGTTATATTGACAGTCCGAGAGACTGTCGATAATGCTTCCTCATCCTCACAGCAGCGCACACGACCGCACATTGGCTACGTGACCTCGAGTATCCGACCAGTTTCGTCATGCAGTGATTCCACGGCGAACAGGTCACGCCATCCGGTAGCCAAGGGACACGAGGCCTATACACTCCGTTCGCTCGCATAATAGAAGTATACACGGGGTAACGATCACGGAGCTTCCAGCGGCAATGCATCATAAGACCGCTTCTCCACAGGCCTCAGTGACGGACATGCTATCCAAGTTAGCACAGTTTATCGCAGCATCCCAGCAATCGACAGTTTCTCGGTCGGATCAGGAATTATCCGACGGCGCTGGGTCGGTGCGCTCCGCTGTTGCATCAGGTTCGGACGACCGAACGCTTTATAGTGTCCGACAGGATGGCGAAAGGGATTCGGACGATTTCGAGTTTTCCCTTTCGGAACAACGGAAGCTGCCATACATTTCTTCCGGCATTTTCTTCCAGTGGTTGTTCCTTCGGACTACATTGCTGCGATGTTGGATAAGAGACTTATAGCGTCATTGGACACGGAATTTTGGATCGGTTCAGGGACATTGTCCCTGACTTACTGACGCAGTCCAATAATGTCATTAGAACATTTGTATTATTTATCGACGCTATATATATAAGCCTGCTACCAAGCATGATAGTTTAGTTTCTTGTCCGCAATGCTCAATTCTGCCTTTTATCATTTCTAGGAATAATTTATTTTGGCAGAACAGGGCATACAGAGAGTTTATATGCGTCTAGACGGTGGGGTTAAAGATTGGAAATTATCTTTTTCGCCATCTATGTCTTTTCCAACCACAATGTTGGAAACGACAATGATGTCTAATAGACTTAACTTAGACGCTTTATCATACGTAGTCCACCTTACTGAGGCGTTATCATTACGTCTTCAAGAGAAAGAATTCCGGGATATGATCCTCAATGTGATTTCTTTCAAGGGCAGTAGTTTGTCCACGTATAACTCCGCCCTTCAGTGGCAACCTGGAGTTGGTTAGACGTGACGCAGCCCTAGCTACATTCATGCGCGTGGATAGTAAGGTGAAGAACTCTCTAAGAGTCGCTTCGGTCTTGGAGAAGCTTCTCTTCGACGGCAACTTTTCAGCAATCCATGAATTGCTCGATATACATGTTCTCTTGTCTATCTAGTGTAGCAAGAGATTCAGACTGGGGCAAACATTCGGTGGTTGACTCAGAGAGTGCCACTGCAGTTGCCGGATCCGAGTTTTATAATTATGACGGTTGCCAGTCAAACAGGTTGGGGTACAATATTGATCCCAACGGATTCGTAGTGCCAGGGTCTTTGGGTTCCGCAGTCTCTAGGCAAGCACTTATCTTCCACGGAATAATGTTTTTTAGGCTTGCTTTATGTCATTGGATGAACATTATTCAGAAACGCATGTCCAAATTCTGTCCGATAATATGACAGTAGTTGCGTATCTCCGGAACCAGGGAGGCACTCATTCGATTCCGTTATTCAATTTAACGGAAAGAATCCTTCTGTTTGTTATAGTACACCAAGTTCTGCTTCAGTCCGTCATATTCCGGGTCGTCTGATTGTATTACCGGACTCCCTTTCACGTAAGGGTCGCTTGTTGCCGTCAGAATGGACTCTCAACAAACAAGTATTCAATCAGATTTGCTATCAATGGGAGCGCCCAATGATAATTTATTTACGACACAACTTGCTAATCAATTGCAGACGTATGTGTTTGCATGTCTGGATCTCTGAGCTTATGTTGTTAATGCTCTATTGATCTAATAGGACGGAATGATAGGATATGCGTATCCTCCTGCGCTGTTGTTTCAGCAAGTATTGCTAAGATAAACAACCACAATACATTTCTGTTGATAGCATCTCTGTCTTCACAGAGACCGTGGGTAAATTTACTCAGATGTCTACTGTGGGACTTAACGCGAAAACTTCCTCCATGAGAGGATCTTCTTTCGCTGGGGAAAATCGTGTCATCTTCATCACAACCCGCAAGGTTTCAACCTTCACGTATTCAGTTGTGTGGTCCTTATTGCATGGTAAGCATTGTACTGGACGAGCTTTGGACGCGATTTCTTACTGTAGGAGAACCTCTTCTTCGCTATACTATGCGGCTAAAGTGGAGGCTCTTCCGTCGTTGGTGTAGGGATCACTATGTTGATGTTGTTGATCCCTCCATACTAGTCATTGCAACTTTCTAGTATACTTATTTGACAAGATCTACTGCAGCCTGTTACTATTAAGGTTATAGGTCTATGTTATCTCATACCTATGCACTCTATGATAGTTTACAATTGAGTCTTATGTCTCTTTATCTAAGTCAGTTAGTAACTTTTCGATAAATAGACTTAGAATCATTAGATTAAATTTCTATATGGAATTTAACTTCGGTTCTTATTTAGCTACTAATCATTTGAGCCTCTGGAAACAGTAGTTTTCAAATTCTGACCTTTTAGACAGTAATTCTGTTGGCTTCTCTTTTACTGAAGAGTCAGTGAGCTTCATGCACTATCGGTGGATGATTCTCGCTTTCGTAGTTTCGGAATCACTACTTCCTTTACTATTTAGGTTGGATTTTTGGTTAAGAGTCAGGCTCCTAATATCCGGAACCTATTGTTATTAAGGTCCTTCCGTCTTCGTACGGGCATAGGCCTTTACTCTGTCCAGTTAGAGTTTACGTATTTATAAACAGATATCTGTTTATTACTACGGACGTAAGCTTCTGTCTGTGATGCCTAATAGAAGGACATTATGCTCCATTCTATTGCTAATGGATTCAATTAACTATCAGTACTGCTTATGGTGTATCATTGACTCAGCAGTTGTGCTTGAGATTTTGGCTCATGAAGTAAGAGTTCTTTCTACATCTTGGGCTTGCATTAATAGTGTCACTATTATAGATTTTTGAAGGCTGCTCATTGCGCTCAGCCATCCACATTCATGAATTTTTATCTCAGAAATATCGAGTCCATTTCTGGAGGCCTCTATTGTTAGGTCTATTATCTACTGCTCAGAATGTCATTCACTTAACAGTTGCTACTATAGCTAGGTAGGCTGTCTGTTTCGGCAGTGACTCCGTTCTGCTGCCCTCTTCGCTCTGGGCTATTTGACCCAGGGCAAGAAAAGGGGGGGGGGGGGGGAGGGTGTTCCCTTGGGTCACCTGTTTTACTATGAAAACAAGGGGATTCCTCCTCCGGAGTTAGTAATTCTGAGCTGTTACTGGGATGGCTTTTTAGTGAGAAGTTTGTTTTAAAAATTCATTCAGGTCTTAGTTTTTAAAGTATAGCTTTTGAATATAGCACGTGTCAAACGGACGTTATTATACAATCCTCGGACACTTTTAAGGAGTATAAAGAGTCTCTATTCTCTAGACTTACTTTATTTATTGGCTTACTTTAAAAATTATTAGTATAAGGATTATACTAGATATTAATAGAGTACATGGATGTATGATGCTCAATTTTGGAAGGTGTTGTATCTTTCTAATTTATGATAAATAAGAAAGATACATGTAAGGCCTAATACTTCTTTTTCCCTAGAGGGGATGACTCTATTTTATATAATTGAGCGTATTCCAACTTGCTCTATGTCCTAGGCCCTCCAGCCTTTTTACTATTCAGCTATGTCTGGGTCTTTGGTACAGTATAAAAATGTTAAAAAATTTATAGTAATTTATATATTTTTTATACTTACCAATGACCCAGACGGGGATGGCCCTCCCAGGAGTTGGGAACTCATACCTCCCCGCTGAGTACATAGCGCTTACCAGGCACTGGTTATAAGAATGATTAATGGCGCCAATTTCGGAACGTCCTTGACACTGCGCATGCGCAGTAGAGGTGAAGTGTGGAGGGCCATTCAGGACATGTTTTCTTTGGTTTTAGATGCAAATTTTGGGGATTGGGGGGCAAAATTTGTGTTTGGCCCTATATTTTAAGAGTTAGCACCAGCTATGTCTGGGTCATTGGTAAGTATAAAAAATATATAAATTACTATAAATTTTTTAACTTTCTGCGATTTTTGTCAAAAAATGTTGCCGCGGCCAACATTCTTAGAACTTAGTTTAGTCAGAAGACTCAATATTTCCCTTTGGCACACCCTACAGGGTACATTTATGATCGGATTGCTTTGAAACCTGGCATGCTTGTTTGGGGTGACCTCTAGATGGGAGCTGTCTATTTTCTTCAATTTCCGTCAAAAAATGTTGCCGCGGCCAATGTTTTTAGAACTTAGTTTAGTTAGACCACAATATTTCCCTTTGGCACACCCTACAGGGCACATTTATGATTTGGTTGCTTTGAAACCTGGTATGCTTGTTTGGGGAGACCTCTAGATGGTAGCTATCGATTTTCTTCAAATTCCGTCAAAAAATGTTGCCGTGGCCAACGTTCTTAGAACTTAGTTTAGTCAGAAGACTCAATATTTCCCTTTGGCACACCCTACAGGGCACATTTATGATCGGATTGCTTTGAAACCTTTCATGCTTAGTTGGGGTGACTTCTAGATGGGAGCTATCGATTTTCTTCAATTTCCATCAAAAAATGTTGCCGCAGCCAACATTCTTAGAACTTAGTTTAGTCAGACCACAATATTTCCCTTTGGCTCACCCTACAGGACACATTTATGATTAGATTGCTTTGAAACCTGGTATGCTTATTTACGGTGACCTCTAGATGGGAGCTATCGATTTTCTTCCATTTCCTTCAAAAAATGTTGCCACGGCCAATGTTCTTAGAATTTAGTCTAGTCAGACCACAATATTTCCCTTTTATACACCCTACAGGGCACATTTATGATCGGATTGCTTTGAAACCTGGCATGCTTGTTTGGGGAGGCCTCTAGATGGGAGCTATCGATTTTCTTCGGTTTCTGTCAAAAAATGTTGCGCTTGGCAAAATAACTGACATTGGTACCAATGATCTTCAATTTTGCCATTTCATTTATAACTTACCAAGTTCAAGTTTGTCAAGTTGAGCTACAGTGTCATTGACACTTTTATTGTTAAAGGGTTAACAAAAACATTTTCAGAAAAATGGGAATATGACGAGGGCTTACAACCTATGACCCTTTATGAGTACAGAAACTTTAAAAAACATCGTCAAGAGCGTTTTCGAGAAATAGTGAAAATAAAAGTGTGGAAGAATAATAATAAAAAAAAAAAAAAAAACTAGAGGAAGTGATTGTACCTTCGGAACAATACACAGGATTTTCCTTAGTGGTTTTACTCACTGTTCTACTCAGCAAGACTGAAGGGAGCTCGATACCAAATAAAAATACGAAGTTTTTTTTGGTTTCGTGAAATGTTTTGGCAGAAAGGTGTTAACAATCTACCATTTTGTGCCCTTGATTAAAGAGAAGTGTATTACAGTCATTCCTGTGAAAAGTTCAAGTCAATCGCCCTTTTCAGTCCAAAGATATCTTCTCCCACACATTTGGGCGTTTTGGGGCAGTTTTGGCTGGAAAAACATGTTCCACAATGTGCAGATAGTTTTATTTATGAGAACTAATGAATCTAGACATAATAAAGTAAAAAAAAAAACACAAGAAAATTTTTTCAATTTTTGGTCACAGTGTCCCGAAGCCATGTTTGGCTGCTAGCAGAAGCCAAACGAAGAACAACTCCAATTCCAAAAGACGATAACTGTTCATGTACACTGTGAATTCAACATTTCTAACCTTAGAAGCTTTCAAATCATCCCTGCTGCTGAGTACTGTGACGGCAAAGTAGTCCGTTTGTAAGAAAAATTTCCAACTTTTGGTCGAAAATTTCAAAGTCCGAACCGGACCGAAAATTTTCAGTGTAAATAAAATTTTTTTTTTCGTCTCAAAATTGAACGAAACGCATAAAAAGCGAAAAAAAATTTTTTAGATTTTGGATTAACGAAAAATCGAAACGAAATTCTTTCGATTTTTCTTATAAAGCGGTATTACTGCCTTTAATTTGGATCCCTTTTAGAGGGCTGATTATATTTAAATCTCCATATTTCAATCCAAAATGGCCGATTTTCGAGATAACTTTCCGTTTTGTGAAAAATTTTGGCAGAAAACATAAAAAATGGAAAAAAATACTGATTATATTTGTTTTAGACAAGAGTAATTCTGACAAGTCTGTCGAAAAATTAAGTCGATAGCTTGTTTCCTTCGTGAGATATTGGCCTACGGAACTTTGGGCGTTTTTGGGCGTTTTTGCCCAAGAAGAAACATTTTGCCCCAAATACTGATGGTTTAATTTATTAGAACTCATGGCCGTCATTGATAGTTTTTATTTATGAGAAATGATGAATCTAGACATAAAAAAGTAAAAAAAAAACCACCAGAAATTTTTTTTCAATTTTTGGTCACAGTGTCCCGAAGCCATGTTTGACTGCTAGCAGAAGCCAAATGAAGAACAACTCCAATTCCAAAAGATGGTAACTGTTGATGTACACTGTGACTTCAACATTTCTAACCTTAGAAGCTTTCAAATCGTCTCCGTTGTTGAGTACTGTGACGGCAAAGTAGCCCGGTCGTAACAAAAATTTCCTTTTTACCAAAACATTTTTCGAAACGAAAAAAAAATTCAAAATTTCACCATTTTTGAACTCAATCTCGGGACAGGGATATGCTGAACCATCTAAAATGGCTTAGAAATGAAGACTGTATAACCGAATTGTAAAAACCATCGAAAAAATTTCGATTCGAATTTCCGACAATCCAAAATGGCGGGCGAAAAATCGTATTTTTATTTTCGGTTATTTATGCGTTTCAGGCCATTTGGAGACGAAAAAAAAAATTTTTTTGCACCAGAAAAATTTTCGGTTTGGACTTTGAAATTTTCGACCAAAAGTCCAAGAAGAAACATTTTGCCCCAAATACTGATGGTTTAATTTATTACAACTCATGGCCGTCATTGATAGTTTTTATTTATGACAACTAATGAATCTAGACATAATTAAGTAAAAAAAAAAAACACAAGAAATATTTTTTCAATTTGTGGTCACAGTGTCCCGAAGCCATGTTTGACTGCTATCAGAAGCCAAACGAAGAAGAACTCCAATTCCAAAAGACGATAACTGTTCATGTACACTGTGACTTCAACATTTCTAAGCTTAGAAGCTTTCAAATCATCCCCATTGTTGGGTACTGTGACGGCAAAGTAGCCTGGTCATAAGAAAGATTTTGGACATTTGGTTGAAAATTTCAAAGTCCGAGGCAGACTGAAAATTTTCAGTGTAAAAAAAAATTTTTTTGGGGTTTCAAAATTGAATGAAACGCATAAAAAACGAAAAGATTTTTTTCGAATTTTTGGCCGCCATTTTGGATTAACGAAAATTCGAAACGAAATTCTTTCGATTTTGCTTATAAAGCGGTATTACTGCCTTCAATTTGGATCCCTTTATTTAAATCTCGATATTTCAATCCAAAATGGCCGATTTTTTAGATAACTTTCCGTTTTGTGAAATATTTTTGCAGAAAACATAAAAAATGGAAAAAAATACCGATTATGTTTGTTTTAGACAAGAGGAATTCTGACAAGTCTGTCAACAAGTTAAGTCGATAGCTTTTTTTCTTCATGAGATATTGGCCTATGAATGTTTGGGCATTTTGGGGCGTTTTTGCCCAAGAAGAAACATTTTGCCCCAAACACTGATGGTTTTATTTATTAGGACTCATGGCCCTCATTGATAGTTTTTATTTATGAGAACTAATGAATCTAGACATAATAAAGTAAAAAAAAAAACACAAGAAAATTTTTTTCAATTTTTGGTCACAGTGTCCCGAAGCCATGTTTGACTGCTAGCAGAAGCCAAACGAGGAACAACATCAATTCCAAAAGACGATAACTATTCGTGTACACTGTGAGTTCAACATTTCTACCCTTAGAAGCTTTCAAATCATCCCCGTTGTTGAGTACTGTGACAGCAAAGTAGCCCAGCCGTAACAAAAATTTCTGACTTTTGGTCGAAAATTTCAGTCCAAACCGAAAATTTTTCTGGTGGAAATTTTTTTTTTTTTTTTTGTCTCCAAATGGCCTGAAAAGCATAAATAACTGAAAATAAAAATACGATTTTTCGGCCACCATTTTGGATTGTCAGAAATTCGAATCGAAATTTTTTCGATGGTTTTTACAATTCGGTGATACAGTCCTCATTTCTAAGCCATTTTGGATGGTTCAGCATATCCATGTCCCGAGATTGAGTTCAAAAATGGTCAAATTTTGAAATTTTTTTTCGTTTCGAAAAATTTTTTGGCAGAAAGGTGTTAACTAAATACATTTTTCTACCATATGCTGATAGATGGGTGTATTGCTGACATGTCTGCGAAAATTTCAAGTCAATCACCCTTTCCAGTCCAAAGATATGAGCTGCCGACTATTTTTGTTAAAGGGTTAACAAAAACATTTTCAGAAGAATGAGAATATGACGAGGGCTTACAACTTATGACCCTTTATGAGTACAGAAACTTTAAAAAACATCGTCAAGAGCATTTTCGAGAAATAGTGAAAATAAAAGTGTGGAAGGATAATAAAAAAAAAAAAAAAATAATCAATGCAATAACAAATAGATTTTCACTTTAGGAAAATCCAAATAATCAATGCAATAACAAATAGATTTTCCCTTTAGGAAAATCCAAATAAAAAGTAAACACTCCGTTCCATGTACAGTAGATTGTGGCGTGAGTTTTTGGGGCAGCGACTCGAAATTTTCAGCGTTTGTTCTAGAAGCTCTGGCAAACACGACCACATTGCTGGAAAATCCAGAAACCCAGCACGTGGCCCGCGAGAACCTCGTGTGCATGCGCATACTCTCTTCTCGATTTCGAGAATGATGAAATGCGACATTCGTGTCGCTCTTCATGGCATGTGATGCAGCAACTATTCGTGAACGCTGAGTGAAAATTTCATGGAAATCCGCCACGAATTGGCTGAGAAATAGCGGTTTGAAAAGAGGAGGTAATTTTTTGAATTTGGTCTTTTTCAAGCCGGTAGGAAAGAAGACGTGGTGAATGGGCGCAGACTGCCCTACTCATCTCTCTCTGGGGTAGTTCCTCTTAAAACTTACAACTGGGTGTGACTGGTGACGAGTTGGCTGTAAATCGAAGTTGCTTCTTTAAGACCGCCACCCAGGGAACACAATGCAACCTTTAAATCTTTGAGATACGTCAGAAGTTAACAATCAAAAGAAATTTGCGGTAAGTAGGTTTTTGGCATGCAGGAAAAGATTCACGAAACTTTGCATATTGAACATTATTAAAATAGCACTTCAGATATACACGGACTGTGTCTAGACCGCTGAAGGTAGCGACTCGAAATTTTCAGGACTTGTTCTACGAAGCCTGGCTGCCATTTTGGCACCGGAATCGTGTGTTTCCACTGTGTGGAAGCACCACGTGTCACGTGGAAAGAGAGAGTACTATTCGTTCTGACTTTATCAGTTTGGAATGGACTTGGGCAGTGATGTAGATGGCTGTACAGCAGTGATTGAGCATAGAGTGCCAGGTTTCGGTGCCACATTGCTTAACGGGCTCAAAGATATGATTGTTTGTCTCCATATCGTCCTTCGCCACTTGTAGTTTGTACCGTTGTCATACATTAATGTAGCCTCTTGTCATTTTAGCAACATTTGAGCCAGTACGCCACTAAGGTGGGAAAGTGGGGGGGGGGGGGGGGGGGACTAGGCTTAGGATTAGTGTTAGTGGCTGGAGCTGTGGGAGGGGGGGGGGGGTGTCTCTCCCAGACACTATATTTAAACCTTAGATAATCGTTAGAATTTGAAGTTATAAGAAATCAGCGGTGAGTATCTTTTTGGCAGGAAAAGATTCACGAAAATTCTTTAATTTGACATTACAATTGCACTTCAGACATACACGAGCTGTGTCGAGACCGCTGAAGACAGCGACTTGAAATTTTCAGAACTTGTTCTACGGAGCCTGTCTGACATTATGGCATCCGATGCGAGTGTCCAGACCGTGAGGAAACATCGCCCATCGCGTGGAAAGTGAGAACACTATTCGTCCCGACTCTATCAGTTTGGAATGGACCTAGGCAGTGTTGTAGATGACTGTGGAGCTGCGACTGAGCATGAAGTCACCGTTTCTTGTGCCACATTGCCTAACTGGCTTCAAGGTGTGATTTTGCATTTGTATATCATCGAGACCGCCAGTAGTTTATACGGGTGCCATACGTTAAGGTAACCTTTTTTTCATTTTCGCCAACTTTTAACCCACATTTGAGGGTACCTTCCTTCACCCTCATCTACAGCAAAATCTAGCGACAAGGGGTTTGGGGTTTACTGATGGTAAATACTGATGGTTTTATTTATTAGGACTCATGGCCATCATTGATAGTTTTTATTTATGACAACTAATGAATCTAGACATAATAAAGTAAAAAAAAACAAAAACACAAGAAATATTTTTTCAATTTGTGGTCACAGTGTTCCGAAGCCATGTTTGACTGCTATCAGAAGCCAAACGAAGAAGAACTCCAATTCCAAAAGACGATAACTGTTCATGTATACTGTGACTTCAACATTTCTAAGCTTAGAAGCTTTCAAATCATCCCCATTGTTGGGTACTGTGACGGCAAAGTAGCCTGGTCATAAGAAAGATTTTGGACATTTGGTTGAAAATTTCAAAGTCCGAAGCAGACTGAAAATTTTCAGTGTAAAAAAAAATTTTTTTTTGGTTTCAAAATTGAATGAAACGCATAAAAAACGAAAATATTTTTTTCGAATTTTTGGCCGCCATTTTGGATTAACGAAAATTCGAAACGAAATTCTTTCGATTTTGCTTATAAAGCGGTATTACTGCCTTCAGTTTGGATCCCTTTATTTAAATCTCGATATTTCAATCCAAAATGGCCGATTTTTTGGATAACTTTCCGTTTTGTGAAAATTTTTTTCAGAAAACATAAAAAATGGAAAAAATACCGATTATGTTTGTTTTAGACAAGAGTAATTCTAACAAGTTAAGTCGATAGCTTTTTTTCTTCATGAGATATTGGTCTTTGAATGTTTGGGCGTTTTTGCCCAAGAAGAAACATTTTGCCCCAAACACTGATGGTTTTATTTATTAGGACTCATGGCCCTCATTGATAGTTTTTATTTATGAGAACTAATGAATCTAGACATAATAAAGTAAAAAAAAAACACAAGAAAATTTTTTTCAATTTTTGGTCACAGTGTCCCGAAGCCATGTTTGACTGCTAGCAGAAGCCAAACGAGGAACAACATCAATTCCAAAAGATGATAACTATTCGTGTACACTGTGAGTTCAACATTTTTACCCTTAGAAGCTTTCAAATCATCCCCGTTGTTGAGTACTGTGACGGCAAAGTAGCCCAGCCGCAACAAAAATTTCTGACTTTTGGTCGAAAATTTCTAAGTCCAAACCGAAAATTTTTCTGGTGGAAAATTTTTTTTTTTTTTTTTGTCTCCAAATGGCCTGAAAAGCATAAATAACTGAAAATAAAAATACGATTTTTCGGCCACCATTTTGGATTGTCAGAAATTCGAATCGAAATTTTTTCGATGGTTTTTACAGTTCGCTGATACAATCCTCATTTCTAAGCCATTTTGGATGGTTCAGCATATCCAAGTCCTGAGATTGAGTTCAAAAATGGTCAAATTTTGAAATTTTTTTTCGTTTCGAAAAATGTTTTGGCAGAAAGGTGTTAACTAAATACATTTTTGTACCATATGCTGATAGATGGGTGTATTGCTGACATGTCTGCAAAAATTTCAAGTCAATCACCCTTTCCAGTCCAAAGATATGAGCTGCCGACTATTTTTGCTAAAGGGTTAACAAAAACATTTTCAGGAGAATGAGAATATGACGAGGGCTTACAACTTATGACCCTTTATGAGTACAGAAACTTTAAAAAACATCGTCAAGAGCGTTTTCGAGAAATAGTGAAAATAAAAGTGTGGAAGAATAATGAAAAAAAAAAAAAAAAATAATCAATGCAATAACAAATAGATTTTCCCTTTAGGAAAATCCAAATAATCAATGCAATAATAAATAGATTTTCCCTTTAGGAAAATCCAAATGAACCATCAAAATGAAGGTTATGGTGTATCGAACAGGGATGTATGCATTTGACTCCTCAAGTTGACAGCAGGCATTAATCGTTCCTGAAAGTGCTATTTATTTATTTATTGGTGTTTAAGGTCACATATTTCTGCACAATGGCTAACCATGACCGTGACAGTTTTACGGGTGGAGGAAGCCAGAGTACCTGGAGAGAACCACCGAGCAACGGCGAGCAACTGTCAGCTCCCCAACATACCAACTCCACACAAGCAGGGTTAGCATTGGTTGAAGACAGGTGCACCATCGACGTGCAGTACGCCTTAGTACACAGCGTCACCGTGCCCCCACGTGGGCAATGTGGTGAAGTGTCTTGCCCAAGGACACAATGCAGATGCCGCAGGTGGGATTCGAACCGAGGACCTCTCGGCTTGCAGCCCGCACCTCTACCAACTGAGCCACCGCCCCTCCCCCCCCCCCCCCCCCCTGAAAGTGCTACTGTATTCCTACCAGAACTGATAATAAAATAATATTACTTTTCAACTTACTCACAATTGTTTACAATTGGCTGTAACATAAGTGCAAGTCCTACTTCGGAACTAACTCAAGCTTTTAGAGAACTTTACCAAACAAGTTGGAAAAGTAATAGAGTGCAAAAGCACAAAAAAGATTGAAAAAAGAGTCGAGCGAGACCAGCGCTCGAAATTACAGGTACTCTCTCTGCATACCTCTTGCGTTTACGGAGCGCATGCGCATCAACCGTGACATCAGTTCCTTTTATTTCTGCCATTTGTACATGGTCAGAAATTTTTGTGACTCATGCTACTTTGCTGTTTTTCTTTGTGAACAACTTATTATATGTACTTGGCATTTAATTGTGTGCAATTGGATTGTATCCTTTTGTCAAGCTATCCAAATTGTTTTTGATTAATGTTATTTTTGATCATTATTGCTTGTTTCTTCACACTTAATCTTGTTTTTCCACCACGTGTGAACACAACCTTTGTGCTGTTTTCCATTGGCGGGAAGCTTGATTCCATTATTTTCATTCATATAATGCCAAAGACTATTCCTTGTACCTCTTGCTTGCAAGTGAAGCATGTGGACGACTCTCATTCCACATGTGTCACTTGCAACAATTGCACTCAGGCCCAATCATGTTGTATTTGTGGGGTTTGGTCCTCTAAATTCTGGGTTTCTGTTAACAAGGTGGTTCTGTCCAGAGCTAGAACCCCTCGTTCTCGGGGTAAGGGTAGCCGTGCCGTAGCAGACATTTCTGCTGGTGCACGTGGTGACTCTGTCACACAGGATTCTGATCTGTCTTCTGTGGTGAGTTCCTCTGCAACTGTTGACGGTGCTAGTGTGGTGATACCTGACATGGACACCGTGGTCTCTTTGTCTTCTGATGTCACTCTTGAGGAGTCTGTTTTCGTAGAGAGCTTCTCCGAGGTCAGCTCGGTGACCCTCTCCGATCTGCCTCGTATGCCATCGACAGTTGCTGAGGAAGTTGTTACTACAGATCCTATTCTGTATGGTGGTGGCTCTTCCATCTCCTCTGGGGATGGTCTACAGTCTTGGGGGACCGAGGCTGTATCTGCTGGTGTGTCTGTGTGCTCTCAGCCTCCCCTAGCCTCGGGGCTGTGTGGGTTTGCTGTCTGCTCCGTTTCATCTGGCTAGGTTTGCTCCTAGTCGGTTGAGCCGGTCGGTCGCTTCGGCAGCGATTCCTCGCCCCTCGAGTGAATCATTTACTATTCCTCCTTCCCCTGCTAGTGTGCCGCCTAGCAGGATTGGGTTGGGACATTGGCATCCAGGGCCTGCTGTTCGGCAGTGGTCAGTGACAGCCCCTGTTAGCTGTCACTCTCGGAACCTTCCTCCGGTGATTCCTCACTGTGTTCCAAGTCTGGGTGTCGATTGATGCTTGCCATCGGTCTCAGAGGATGGGCAGTTGGGGCCGACTGCCACGCAGAGGCCAATGACAGGTTCCTGTGATTCTTGGGACTATCCTCTTCTCACCGTGTCCTTGGTCCAGCTACCGATCGACGTGCGCCGTCGGTCTCTTTCGAGGATTTGCAGGCAGGATCTTCTGTTTCGCAGAGGTCAGTGATGGCCCCTGGGAGTCACAATCGGGACTATCCTCCGGTGTCTTCTCACCGTATCCCTATTCTGTCTGCCGATCGACGTTCGACGTCGGTCTCTTCTGAGGATTTGGGTTCTTCTACCAGAAGGGTCCATTGAGAGGACACTCCATCGGGCGATGCTGCTGCGACGGATTCTCAGGGTGACCTGCGGCATGCCGTTTTGGCGCTCACCCGGTTGCTTTCTGGCAACCCTCAAGTTGGCCTCCCTGTGCCTCCTGAGGCACAACCTTCTTTGGTCGGTCGCCGAGATGTCTCGCCTGGCCCCTTGGATACTGCTCAGTCTTCCCAGGAGGTTTCTGCTGGTCAGCCCGAGTTGGGCTACGTCTCCTCTGCTATGGAGGATGACTATTATCTGGAAGGTGATGCCCCCCCCTTCGTCAGTCTTGGGGCAGGCTTTGGATTTTGTCTTTGGCTCATTTCAGGAAGTTCAACCTTCAGACCAGCCATCTGTGACCGTCCGGCCGCGGTCCACTGAGGAGCGCCGTAACCCTGTTGAGCCTTCTAGCTCTGGGGCTTTGCATCCTCTGCAGTCGGCTCAGGTTGTTGCGTCCTTCCAGGGCTTAGATGCCAAAATGCGTTCGAAGACCCTCAAGGGTTCCTTCTTTTCTAGAGCTGATGCCTTTCTGCCTCCATCATGGTTTCGTGTTTATGATTCCGTCTGTCCACCAGTCTTCCAAGGGATGACTACTGTGGATGAGGATTCTTCTTCCCTCGGGTTAACTAAGCCAGAGCCAGCAGTTCTCCTGATGTCGGTAGTTGAATCTATGGTGGGCCTGTCCTGAGAGATACTGGGTATGTTATCTCTCGCGGACCATGTCGTCGCTGCTCTTGCTGAATATTTTCCACCAGGGGAGTTTGATGATGCTCAAGCACCTTTTCGCGTTTTGTCACAGGCTCTTATGAACTTGACACATGCTCATGCCTGTAACACGTCTAATTTGGAGCTGGCACGCCAGGATGCGGTGTTGGATTCTTCTCCATCCCTTCCTTCTGAGCAACGTGCTGTTCTGAGGTCTGCCTCTTTGGTGAGACCTCAGTTGTTCCATGGTTCCGTGGAAGCTGTTTGTGGCGAAGTTCTTCGTCATTCAAAGGACCAGCTTTTGATGCGACAGCTTGACCAACCTGCTGCTGTGGGTGGTGGTCGTTCCAGGCCTGCCAAGCTTGCTGCTGCGTCTGCCTCGTCGGCGACGCCTTCGGCTCCGTCTGCTCCTTCTGCACAAAAGAAGCGCCGACGTGGCCAGGCTCGCTGGCAGCCACAGGCAGGAAAGTCTCAGGACTCTGTCACTTCCCGAGGTGGTTTCTCCTCTCGGTGGCCTCGTCGAGGCCGCAAGTGAAGGTTCTCACCTCGATTCGCCTCCAGTCAGGGGAAGGCTGTCGCTGTTTTATGACCGTTGGACAGAGATAACGTCGGTCCATTGGGTCCTCGACGTCATTCACTCCGGTCTGCAACTGTCCTTCCATCGGCACCCCAGTTTATCTCAGGTGCCCCTCCCGACTCAGGTCCCTTCCGATTCTCTGCATCGGGACCTTCTGGTGCAGGAGATCGACAATCTCCTCTGCAAAGGGGCGATCGAGGTGGTCAGGAACACCCTTTCACCGGGGATTTACTCGAGACTTTTCTTGGTGCCGAAGAAAAACGCCCTGTCCTCGATCTGAGTATCCTGAACGAGTACATTATAGCTCCTCGTCTCAGTATTGAGACTTTCCGGTCGGTTCGACGTTCAATTCATCAGGACGACTTTGCTGCCAGTATCGACCTGAAGGATGTCTGCTTCCATGTACCCATTCATCTGGCGTCACGGAAATACCTTCGGTTTTCATTTCGGGATCGAGTTTATCACTTCAGAGCTCTCCCATTCGGTTTGAACCTGGCTCCTGGGGCCTTCACCCGACTGATGTCACATGTGCTTGCTTTCCATCGTACTCAGTCGGCTGTGACTTCGTCAGCCTACCAGGACGACATTCTCCAACGGCACCACGATGCTGCTCTTCTGGAGTTAGATGTCCAGTAGTTTCTTTGCTTGCTGGCGTCGCTGGGTTTCCGAGTCAATCGCGAGAAGTCCGATCTCCTTCCTTCTCAGCGATTCCATCATTTGGGGATGGATTTCAACACTCTTCACAACGTAGTGTCGGTCCCCCATGCTCGGGCGACGATTCTTTCCGCCTTGACTCGGAACCTGCTTCAATCTTCCTCTGTCTCAGCCAGGACTTTCCTTCGGATGCTGGGCCTTTGCTGTTCGGTGACAGATCTCATTCCGCTCGGTCGCTTGTTTGTCCGACCTCTCCAACACTTCCTCACTATTCCTCGGTCTCTGCTTTGTCACCTCCACCCTTGGGCCGATATTCCCTGGCTGACACAGGGTGTTCCATTGGATCTTCTTTTGGCCGATTGCATCCTTACTGTGGATGCCAGCGATCGGGGCTGGGGTGCGACATTGGATCCTATTGGTCTGTCTACTTACGGCGAGTGGGACAGCGAGCAGGTGGGCCTTCATATCAACCAGAAGGAGCTCCTTGCTCTTCTGTTGAGTTTTCGGCTTTGAATCCCTCATCTGTCGGACCATATTGTCCTACTTCTTTCGGACAATTTGACAATAGTGGCCTACATTCGGAATCAAGGAGGCACACATTCGATTCCCATGTATCGGCTGTCTCGGGATCTTCTTCTGTTGCCGAGGGATGTGAACGCTCGGGTGTCCATTTGACACATTCCCGGGAGTCTCAGCGTCCTAGCAGACTCCCTGTCCCGACGCGACAGCGTCCTTCCAACCGAATGGATGCTACATCGGTCGGTGTTTCAGGCCATTTGCGAGCAATGGGGCCATCCTCAGGTCGACCTTTTCGCTACTCCCTGGAATCATCAGGTAGAGACCTTTGTCTCCCCTTGTCCAGATCCTCTGGCATTTGCAGTAGATGCTCTGTCTCTGGACTGGACAGGTTGGATTGGCTATGCCTTTCCTCCTGCACCGATTCTTCCTCAAGTATTGGCAAAGATTCGTGCTTGCAGTTGCATGATCATTCTGATCGCACCTCTGTCTCCACAGAGGGTGTGGATCAATCTGCTGCGGCCTCTGTTGGCAGATCGGCCGATTCGTCTACCTCTACGTCGCGATCTCCTTTCCCAGGGTCATCCCAGGAAGTATCACAACAACCTGGCGAGCCTGTCCCTTCTCGCCTGTCTTTTATCAGGTCCAGTCTCCGACGTAGAGGTTTTTCGAGATGAACAATGGAGTGCATTTCTGCATCGCGGCGACATTCCACTGGCATGACTTACGCTGCGAAGTGGAAGGTTTTCTGCCACTGGTGTGCAGATCACAATGTGGATTACCGTGATCCTGCAATCGCTCAAATTGCGGACTTTTGGTATATCTTTTTGACTCCAAGGGCCTCCTGCCTATTACGATTAAGGGCTATCGGTCTATGCTGTCTGATACTTTCTCTTATGTGGGAAAGCGGTGCATCGGTTGTAATCTTTTTCTCTCCAAACTCATTCAGCACTTTTCTTTAAAGAGGCCTCGAGTTTTGCGTCTTACACCCAAGTGGAACTTGGCATGGGTGTTGCACTGTTTGGAGGGGGCACCATTCGAGCCTTTATCTGAGACTGATATGCGTTTTCTCACCTATAAGACGGTTTTTCTTCTAGCGTTTGCTTCTGCTCGACGAGTCAGTGAGCTTCATGTACTATCTGTTGATTCTGCCTTCTTCAGAAATGAGGCTAACAGTGTCACCTTCACTACTGATTGCTCTTTTCTGGCTAAGAATCAACTTCCTGATTCAGTACCTCCTCCCATCTGCATTCGGGCTCTCCCTGCTGTCAATGGCCGGAGACCTCTTCTTTGTCCTGTTCGTGCGATCAAGACTTACATTACTCGCACTCAGTTCATTATGAGGGGTCGGAAGAGATTCTTTCTGTCTCTCATTCCTAAGAGTCAGTCTATCTCTTCCCATTCTATTTCCAGGTGGATCGGTCAATCAAGCTGGCTTATTCCCGCTTGTCTGCGTCGGATCTTGTTTCGAACCGGTTTAATGCTCATGAGGTTCGTGCCATTTCTACATCCTGGGCGTTCTCCAATTCTGTTTCGCTCCGGGATGTTATGAATGCGGCTTACTGGAGGAATACCTCTACCTTCTCCTCCTTTTATCTCCGCCACCTTCAGCAGCAATCTGAGGACCTTTATTCTTTAGGCCCTCTCGTTGCTGCTCAGGCTGTTGTGCACCCTCGTTAAAATTGTTTTATCGAGGTTGTGCTTCGCTCAGCCTTGTTCTTTTCAGGTGCCTTCTCTCTATCTTCATTACAGGTTTTGCTATTGTTCTCTGCCCTCCTTGCTTTTCTTTCTGCTACTCTTGTTGGTATTGGTTATGTGATTCACCTCCTCCTATTGTTTATTCAGCCAATTGTAAATAATTGTGAGTAGGTTGAAAAGAAATTAAAATTTTTTAGTAAATTTTGTTTCTCAACATACCTACCACAATTGTTTACCAGAGGCCCACCCTCCTTGGGGATATCCTTGATATCAATGCCTCCCCTCTAAATCACCAACTTCTCGTTGGCGGAAGTACGGAATTGACATTACGGTTGTTGCGCATGCGCTCGGTAAATGCAAGAGGTGTGCAGAGAGAGTACTTGTAATTTCGAGCGCTGGTCTCGCTCGACCCTTTTTTCGATCTTTTTCGTGCTTTTGCACTCTACTACTTTTCCAACTTGTTTGGAAAAGTTCTCTAAAAGCTTGAGTTAGTTCCGAAGTAGGGCTTGCACTTACGTTACAGCCAATTGTAAACAATTGTGGTAGGTATGTTAAGAAACAAAATTTACTAAAAAATTTTAATTTCTTGAGAAACTACTCATGGCTGAATAAGCTTCTGATATCCAAGAACAACGCTAGGAATTCAAAATACTTCAAAATGCAGTGACAGGACTGGGTTGAGGAAATGCCTATATTTGGCTACGAGTTGTTCGCGTAAAATATTAAATTATTATCAGTTCTGGTATGAATACTATAGCAGATTTCTAGGAGCTGTTGATGTGAGATGAATGCATGCATATATTTAGTCGCGTTGTGACGAAGTCAAACTCAATCTTATTACAGCAACATTTACCCAAAACAAGAACGTGTTGAAAAAGCATGAACATCTGTAGAGAGCTTTTGTTTCCAATGTAGAACCACGAGTGCGATAGCAAATCTCAAATCGAAAGTACTGAATTAAATTTAATAAAGTTGAATCAAATTTCTTAAAGTTAAACAAAGTGGAAACTTCAAGGCTTCAGAGAATACACTCAGGCAACTAAACGACGAGTGATTCACAAATCGGTTAATAGATTTGTTTAGTACTAATCGCGTCGGCATTGACTAGTCGAAAAATCAGTTCAACAGTAACTCATAGTTTGATGAATGGCGGGCAGGCATAAAACAATTGGTTTCCAGATGATAACTTGATAATGGTTCGACCCACATTCATGAACTTTCATAGGTAGGTTGGCATCGGTGAGAGGAAGAACGCTATTTATTTTGGACTCGCTATGTCAAAGGTCAAGGTCACAGTGACCTTCAACATAGTAAATCCTAAACAATTGATTTCTGGATGATAATTTGACAATGGTTCAACCCACATTCATGAAACTTCATTGGTAGGTTGGCCTTGGTGAGAGGAAGAACCCTTTGTATATTGGATTCGCTAGGTGAAAGGTCAAGGACACAGTGACCTTGAACATAGTAAATCATAAACAATTGGTTTCCGGATGATAACTTAACAGTGGTTCAACCCACATTCGTGAAACTTCATATATAGGTTGGCCTTGGTGAGAGGAAGAACTCCCCACTCTATCTATTTTGGACTCGCTAGATGAAATGTCAAAGTCACACTGACCCTGAACATAGTAAATCGTAAACAGTTGGTTTCCAGATGATAACTTGACTATGGTTCAACCCACATTCATGAAACTTCATATGTAGGTTGGCCTTTATAAGGGAAAAGAACCCTATTTATTTTGGACTTACTAGGTGAAAGGGCAAGGTCACAGTGACCCTGAACATAATAAATCAAAACAATTGGTGTCCGGATGATAACTTGATAATTGTTCGACCCACGTTCATGAAACTTCATAGGTAGGTTGGCATCAGTGAGAAGAACCCTATTTATTTTGGACTTGCTATGTCAAAGGTCAAGGTCACAGTGGCCTTCAACATAGTAAATCCTAAACAATTGATTTCCGTATGATAATTTGACAATGGTTCAAGCCACATTCATAAAACTTCATAGGTACGTTGGCCTTGGTGAGAGGAAGAACCCTTTGTATATTGGATTCGCTAGGTGAAAGGTCAAGGACACAGTGACCTTGAACATAATAAATCATAAATAATTGGTTTCCGGATGATAACTTAACAATGATTCAACCCACATTCATGAAACTTAATAGGTAGGCTGGCCTAGGTGATTGGAAGACCCCTATGTATTTTGGACTTGCTAGGTCAAAGGTGAAGGTCACAGTGACCTTGAACATAAGAAATCATAAACAGTTGGTTTCCAGGTGATAATTTGACAATGGTTCTACCCACCATGTTCATGAAACTTCATAGGTAGGTTGGCATTGGTGCAAGAAAGAGCCCTATTTATTTTGGAATCACTAGGTCAAAGGTCAAGGTCACAGTGACCCTTCACATAGTAAATTGTAAAAAGCGCATCAGACGGGGAAATACGGTTGATACGGATAAATACGGATGACCATCCATATCTATCCGCAGACATCCGTATCTGACCGCAGACATCCGTATCATCTGTATCAATCCGTGTGAAAACGTATCACGAAGCGCACATTGTGAAAAAAGTTTTGAAAATTTAAAACTTTTTTTCATCCGTGTGCGGATGGCCAATCCGCAAAAAATCTGTATTCATCCGTATTAATCTGTATTAATCCGTATTGATCCATATTAATACATATCTCATCCGCATCAGATACGGATAAATACGGTGGAAAAGGGAGTCTACCAATGCGATGTTTGATACCACAAAATACAGCATCGCAATGTATCTATCTGTATTGATCTGTATCTCATCCATATCTATGATTATCTATGCGTATCTATCTGTATCTCCTGCCGCAGGTTTTAGGTATGGCCGCAGAGTGACACGCATCCCTCCGTATCTATCCGTATTTATCCGCAGACCATCCGTATCTCATCCGTATTATATGCCTATTTTCCAAAAATACGTGGTATTTTCATGGTTCGGAGGGGGGGGGTCGAGATTTATTATACGTATCTCCATCCGCAAGGCCATCCGTATCCCCGTCTGACGCGACTGTAAACAATTGGTTTCCGGACGATAAGTTAATAATGATTAAACCCACTTTTGTGCTGTCACAACTCGACATTGGAATGGTGATCCTATTGGCATTTTCTTCCTGTTCAAAACACCACAACTTTCATATTAATGCATAATTTCTTGAGAATTATGGAATTTCAGACTTGAGAATTTCATAGTCCAATGTTTTTTCTCACTAATATAGCACCTTAACATCAATAGTTTGATACAGTACCATTACTTACGATATATACAGATATATTCAAACAATGCCATATTGGTGTGGTATCATTTTAAATGCTGGTGCTTACCGGTTTACTGATATAATATGCAGCCCATACAAAATATTGCAGAAACAGGATAGAATAGCAGAGGATACAACTTGCTGCTGTATCCTTTCTATGCCCCCAACCTCCGAAGGAGGATTCAGGGGGTATCTAGTGAAGCTCTCTGTCCGTCCATCAAACCGTCCATCCATCTGTCTGTGTCCATCTGTCTGTCTGTCCATACAAACGTTTTGCATTATAATTTCAAAGCCATCTTTTGGATTAGATCTCCTTTGGTATGCTGATAGACCTGCATGGGGGAACAGATATGCGCAAGGAATGGGTTCTATCCAATAATTTTTCCAAGAGTTATTGCCCTTTTTTCACTTTTTTTGACTTCGAAAGTTTTTCTCGAACTCTGTATTGCATTCAATGCATGTTGGATTTGAAAACGACTTATTTGATCAAATCCTAATATTTTTATACTAATAACCAATGGTCCAGACTTAGCTGGTGCAAACTCAATATTATCAACGGCCAAATACAAATTTTGAACCCCCTCCCCCTCCATCCCCAAAATTTGCATACAGTACTGAAAATTAAAAGTCCTATCTGGCCCTCCATACTTTTACTACATGCACAGTACTCAGGAAGAGACTGGAATTGGTGCAAACATTCTTTGTTTGGCCCAAAGTCAGTAACATCTCAACTGACATCTGTGCTTTAAATCTCACTTTTGGTGGATGCCAGACACAATTCATTAAAGTGCATGGTGGATTCAAGGCAGTAAATGGATGATGGAAGTGAACAGCGGTGGTTTGAGACATTCAGGGCTGTAACTTTTAAATAATATGAAAATTATTTCATGCTACCCAATTTCAAGATATAAGTTTTGATGTCATTAGTTTTGCTAATGATTTACCTACTGTTGATAATGTGTTCCTTCCCTATCCTTCCATGAACCCTCTGGTTAAACTCCTAAGCTTTCTGGCTGTTTTTTTATTGAAATTTTTTATTTCTTGAGAGTTTAACGTGTTGTACAGAATGTTTATTCTGTTTATCCTCACTATTACGTCCTCACCCTAGGGGTGTTGGGCCGTTTTTGTCTTGCATCTCCTACCAGATGCATTGCTTTTTCTTCACATGACGATCTATCTTTGCATCAGGTATCAATTCATTATTTACTAACTTGGGCCTTTGGTGTGCCTTTTGTCTAGTTTCTGGTTTTTATACGCCAATTTATAAAAACGGGACGTATTATGTTATCCGTCTGTCTGTCCGTCTGTCTGTCCATCTGTCTGTCCATAAACAATTTGGTTTCCGTTCATTTAAAGTCGAACGCCTTGACAGATTGACATCAAACTTTCAGAATTTGTTTTTAGCAATAAAATACAGGTCAAGTTTGATATTGGTGTTTCTCAGTCCATCCGCTGCAGAGTTATGGCCCTTTGAAAACACAATTTTTCTAAAAAAAATTGGTTTCTGTTCATTTAAAGCTGAACGCCTTGACGGATTGACACCAAATTTTTCAGATATTGTTTTTAGCAATGAAATACAGGTCAAGTTCGATATTGGTGTTTCTCAGTCCATCCACTGCAGAGTTATAGCCCTTTGAAAACACAATCTTTTGAAAAAAATTGGTTTCCCTTCATTTAAAGTTGAACGCCTTGATGGATCGACATCAAACTTTCAGATGTTGTTTGTAGCAATAAAATACAGGTCAAGTTCGATATTGGTGTTTCTCAGTCCATCTGCTGCAGAGTTATGGCCCTTTGAAAACACAATTTTTGAAAAAAAAAATGGTTTCTGTTCATTTAAAGACAAACGCCTTGACACCAAATTTTTCAGATGTTGTTTTTATACGCCCGTTTGAAAAACGGGACGTATTATGTGAATGGTCTCTCCACCCGTCTGTCTGTTCGTCCATCGACACATTTCGTTTCCAGACGATAATTTTAGTTGTAATGGTTTGAGCTGAGTTAAATTTGGCATGTGGATTTAGTATGACAAAATACAGGATGGGTTCGATTTTCCATTTCTAGCGGCCCATTTGCAGTTGATTTATGGGAATTTAGCCCAACTTCTCGTTTCCAGACGATAACTTTAGTTTGCCTTGACCGATTTATTTCAAATTTTCCGTTTTTTGTTTTTGACCACAAAATACAGCTCAAGTTCACTTTTGACCACAATCGCATATACCTTTCCAGAGTTAATCCCCTTGAATGATTGCAAATTTGTGGATTTTGTGGTTTCCGGATGATAACTTTAGTTTGCCTTGACCGATTTTTTTCAAATACTCAGATTTTGTTTTTGACCACAAAGCACAGCTCAAGTTCACCTTTGGCCATAATCGCATGTACCGTTCCATAGTTATTCCCCTTGAATGATTGCAAATTGTGAATTATGTGGTTTCCGGATGATAACTTTAGTTTGCCTTGACTAATTTGTTTCAAATTCTCAGATTTTGTTTATGACCACAAAGCACAGCTCAAGTTCACTTTTGGCCAAAATCGCATGTACCTTTCCAGAGTTATTCCTCTTGAATTTGTGCATTTTGTGTTTTCCGGATTATAACTTTAGTATGGCCTGACTGATTTTTTTATATGCCTGTTGAAAAACCGTTCAATTATGGAATCAGTCTGTCTGTCTGTCCATTTGTCCATCCATTTGTCCATCCGTTGGTCTGTCCGTTCATCAACATTTGGTTTCCAGATGATAACTTTAGTATTTTTTTTCCGATTGACTCCTAAACTTGGTATGTGGTTTAATCAAAACAAAAGACAGGTCAAGTTCGAATATGGGGTCAGTTCAAACTTCGAGGTTCCCCTGAAATATGGCCCTTGTTGGAAATAGAATGCATCAAATATTTGGTTTCCGGATGATAACTTTTAATATTTGTTTTCCGATTGGTTCCAAACTTGGTATGTTGTTTAATCACAACAAAATATAGGTCAAGTTCAAATATGGGGTTGGTCCGAACAATTTTCACCCTCACCCCCATCCTTACCCCAACCCTTCAAAAATACAAAATGGGCGTATAATGTCCCACTAGGCGGTGCTCTTGTTCTGTCCTGACGTTGTTTACTTTTATCAATGTCCTTAACAGGTAATATTCAGTGTTTTATTTCATCACAATTATATTAGGATACATTTATTAATATTCTGGTAGTGTAGCTTTAATTTTTTGGTGTTGTCCACACTTAGGCTCTATCGGGATGCCCTTGGGCTTGTGTGGTTCCTTTAGGGAACTTAGGCGTTTTCAAAATAAAATTTCAGAAAAAATTTGTTTTAATTTATTTAGAAATTATTTTTGATTGTCTTCGTCATGTATCCTTATATTGTATGATTATATGTTAGATGTTATGAGTGTAGTGAACTTGTTGGATTATAATTATTTATGAATTACTGCTCTCAGTGTAGGGCATAATAGTCTACATCGGATTTACATGTTTGTTGCCTTGGTGCGCGGACATTTCCCCATTGGACATTTCCCCATCCGGACATTTCACCATTGGACAATTCCCCATCCGGACATTTCCCCATCGAGGGCGGACATTTCCCCATCAGCATTCCCCCATCAGAGATGGACATTTCCCCATCGGAGGTGGACATTTCCCTGTTGGATATTAACACCTTTCCCCATCGAGGGCGGAAGTTTTCATTTTTTATTCATTTATAACTCGAAAAACAACATCTCGGCATATGGTTTTGGCATTAGCACATTTTAGCACAATCTGATTTTCACAACAATGAAAACACAACATCAATAATAGTAAACAAGAATTTTTATCTGGTTACAAGTGTATGTATATAAATATGTTTGCTTATGAATCTCTTGCACATGCTTCTTGTTGAGTTGTTTGATAGACACGGATGCATTCATTGACATTTACTTCAATGAAGACGCGACTGTTTATCAATCAACTTAACAATATTTTTGAACGAAAGTAGCTGGACAGAAAGAACAAATATTAAAATTGCAATGAAAACATCCATATTGTTCAATCTACTTGTGTGATAAAAAGTGATGTATTCATTGAATTTCACATCAGTGAAGGGATGACTGTTTATCAATCATCTCAACAAAAAGTTAACTGGAAATTGCTACGAAAACAGAACACAAATGTCTTATAAACACAAACAATTCAAACAATATTACCCATGTCGGCTTGATAAAAAGGGAATGATACATAACAAATCAATAGGAAAATTTCAAACAAACAAACCCACAAAAAATTTAGAAATGGATGGTGTGAAAAGTCTGCATGGGGAATTGTCCGTTTTTCTATTAATTAGAATGGGGTAATGTCCTCCGGGGAAATGTCCGGCCTAATATGGATGGGGTAATATCCGGATGGGGAAATGTCCGATGGGGAAATGTCCGGCGACCGTTGCCTTGCCTGTAGTCACTGCACTCCTACTGATTCTGGTCCTATTTGTGTGGTCAGGGTCGCCTTATTAGACGACACTAACGTTGGAAGCGGGTGTCGCGGTATGTATTCTTGGTGAAGTTCTGATGTCAGGGCTGTGACCGCAAGATAATTCAAATTCTCAGTTTCTTTTCCAGAGGAACAGGAACATGTTGATGGTATTGTGACACCCATCCAGAATGTGCTGCCATCGTCGCGCTCTGAGGAGTAAACAGAGCTATCTGCTAAGGTGCTCTTGAATATAAGGAATAAGGCCGCTTATTCCAGCAGCTAGCTCGACCGGTCAGCGGTTACCCGATAGTGGGAACCGTAATACCGTATGTCTGATGTGGTCGAGGAAAGTTTTGATTTGAGTAGAGTGAGCACCGCACCTTTTAATCAAAAGCTCACCCAGCAATGATGGCAAAATAAGGGGAAGAAGTCTGCAAGTTTCTCTTCAGGAAGCCCGGCGAGGTCTGCATCAGACTGCGAGCAGGGGAGCCTTCTCTAACCCAGTAATAGTCGGAGTCGACTATTGCTTTGAGAAACTTGCATTGAGTTGGAGCTAACGTCCTCCCTGGCCGCTCGGGATACTCCTACTACACTTCTTCCTCCACTTTAGCAAAGCACTTGTAACCGCACTCTAGCTACCCAACTATGTATGTTCATGCAGCTGAGCAAAGACGCTCCAGTCTTTACATTTGAAGAAAGAAGATAAAGAAAGAAGGAAAAGAAAGTCGGTCCATTCAGTAGCTAGTGATTCTAGGCTTGATTCATCGGGATGTTCAACAAAGAGATCGGCGGCCAGTTCTCCATCCCGGGAGCAATATGCCACGGAGAAGGATGGAGTTGATCATATTTTCTAAGCTGCTGCTCCACAAGCCTCCGTAACGGACTTGCTGTTGCAATTTGCGCAGCTTAAAAAACCCAGCAAGGGGCACCCCATCAGCAGACTATGGTAGTGAGCCGTCGGACTGTGCTGTGTTGGTCTGGTCATTTGTGCATGTAGAAGAAGCCAGAAGTTTCTCTTGGGACGCTCAGCTAGATCTGGAGTCAGATCACAGATTGGAGAACCCTCTCTGTCCCGTTAACAGTCTGGGTTGACTGTGTCTGTTGTGAAAAACCAGTTATGCCTTCTTCTGCTTACATGGAAGCACACGAAAGAGGAATTAGCCTAGAAGTTTCTAAGCAGGATACTCAGCGAGATCTGGAAATAGATCCCGAGTGCAGAGCATTTTTCTTCCTGTTAACAGTCGGGGACGACTGTTTTGTGTTGTAAGAAACTTCAGTGAGTAGGCGCATCCGTCCAGAGTGTGACGAGTTTGGATGCTTCTTCTGCACTTCAGCCGGGGTCGGCTGTTGTTATGGCCTCCTCTTCTTCCTTGGATATGCACGCTAAGGGAGAGCCTACAAGTTTCTAATGGAATGCGCGGTGAGGTCTGGAGCAGATCGCAAGCTGAAGAACCCTCTCATTTCCATCAACAGTCGGGGTCGACTGTTTTTGATTCGAGAAACTTTAGTGTGTTAGGACGCCCGTTCACGCTTGTAGTTCGGGTCGCTCCTTCCACACTGCAGCCGGATCCGGATTGCAGCTATGGCATCTTCCCCTGCCTCATTAATGAAGCACGTTGACCACAGACTAGCTATCCAACTTCGCATGTTTGGGTCGATAGCTAGTTGTTTGAGGCATTTTTATACGGGACATGTGTCGAGGATCTGGGGCCAGATCTCCGTCCTGTGAGCAGCTTATCCTAACAAATGGATTATTATTGCTCTGCTAGAGTCGGTCATGGACCAGCTGCCGCAAATTGCTCTGCGTATTGCCACATTCCAGTAGTCGCTGGTACTACCGTATAACAGGCTCCAACAGTGAGCTCTCAGACGGTGCTGCGTTGGTCCAGTCATCCGTTCAATTGAATGCAGTTGATCATATTTTCAGGTGGAACATTTGGATGGTGAGAGGGCTATGGAGTGTGAGTCCCCATCCCTCGCAGAAGGGCACTTTTAGACTATGAAATTTTAGTCATAAGCTCTTAGAATCTTGTTCCATCTGATTATAAGTCTGCATTTGATAGGCAAAACAGCTTATCATACCGGGCGATGGAAAGACGAAGATCTTTCATCCCCAGATCTTTTGGCTCAGGTGTCGAGGGCTTTTGTCCCAATTAACGACACCTTCCTTGCTTTAGCAATAGTATAAGAAATGCAATTCCCTATTCTTTACGAATAGAGGTTCCATAGTGCATAGTTAGGCTGAGACAGCTGTCTTGTTTGGAATAGAGCCGTTAGAAGGAATAAGTATGTCTTTTCCCTCTCAGTGTTGTATTCCTTGGCGTAGGGACATTTAATGCCATTGTGGATGACATAGTAGCCTTATGTACTGTTACAGTGGTCTTTTCTTATACATTAGCGGCTAGTGTTGTAAATCGCCATTTAGTGAGCTTTCAAAGGCCACAAGTGACACAAATATGTCTTCACACAGACGAAGACTCATAAATGTGTAACTACCTTGAGACTACTGTCTCTTGGGAATTACGGATGTTAGAATAGCGGCTCATCATTTCCCACCTTGCATGAAGATGGTTGAAAGTCTCCATTTAGTGAGCTTTCAAGGTCGCAAGTTTCACTGAGGTATCTGTCTTCACAGAGATGAAGACTTCTAAGCTACGTTAGCTAGGCTCTGACCGCTGTCTTTTGGGAATAAAACCGCCAAATGAATGATGCTTTTCAGTTTGGTTTCCTAGGTGTCATAGACTTGAGTCTTATTGTTTACACCATAGTAGCCTAGCTAGAATCATGAGCGATGTTTTTCTGTAATTATGCAGTGACATAACTGAAATAATTATCTCTTGAGACTACTGTCTCTTTGGGAATTTAGGGCTGTTAAAATAGCGCCTCTTCATTCCATAACTTGCGCAACGATAATTGTAAGTCTCCATTCAGTGAGCTTTCAAGGTCGCAACTTACACCGATATATCTGTCTTCGTGGAGATGAAGACTTATAAGCTACGGCTGGCATTGCAAGTCTCCTTAGTGAGCTTCTAAGGCCGCAGTTATTAGCATTTTTATTGTCTTCACGAATAGGAAGACCTTTAGCTGCTTCAGCTAGACTGAGTTCATTGTCCTATCGGACATGATACCGTTATGTTAGAGGAGGTTATTCTCTTCCTACTGGTATGGTTTGGTGTTAGTTATATGAGGTGATAAGCCCTATTGATGACGCCCTATTTACCTAGTGTGATTAATGAGTGCTTCTTCAAAAGCCTATACTAAACTCCTTCTCAGGAATATATTTCCTGATATCAGATCGAATGTAAGGAGTTCATCTAGGTTTTTATGATCGAGTGTCGGAACATTGTTTTCGTCTCCCTTTTCATTTCTATCCAATCTATTGCTGTGGATTATATTTCCACCCTAGAGATTGGATATTATGTCTGTATGGTGTATTGTTCATCATGTCCCTCTCCGTACTTAGTGGCATTATGAAGTCGATCAGACGTGAGGGAGCCCTGCAGTTCCTATGCTATTTGATAACTAACACCAGAGCGATTTCAAGTAATGTGGGTGAGGGGGGTTCGATAAGAATTATTCGTCGATACTTTCCATTGGGATTCAATTGGGCAAGTGAATGGTTGTACACGTTATATCACCGGTTTTCGACCTATCTACATATTCCGACTCCGGTATACGTTAGAAGCATGTGCTGTTAATAACCGGGATCGCCACGATAGCCTTAGCTTCTGAAGTGGTGTTAAGCACCAATAATTAATAATAATTAATAACTGGGTGCCTGTTGGGCGAATATATATTGATTATTTGGTACTGCTTTTCACTGATTCCAGAGTGCTTCCCTCTTTGTTTTTAAGAATATTCCTTCAAAAAAAGTGGGGGGGGGGGAATTTTTCTTCATCTCTTAAAGCTTGATAAGTGTGTAACTATGAGTGAAGCTGTTTTGTCTGCAGATTATTACTGATCCTAGATACAGCTTATTTATTATTAGTCCCCTACCGGCATCGCCGGAGGGACCTATAGGTTTGCACTCTGTCCATCCGTCAGTCTGTCAGTCACACTTTAGTTTTCCAGACTTTTTTTGGAAACGCTTCAACGGAATGATTTCATTTTTGGTAAACTACTATAGAACGATTACAGATCAAGTTTGAGTTTCATGCTGATTGCATTATTCTTGTGTGAGTTACGGCCCTTGGAAATATGGGAAAAAGC
This sequence comes from Pictodentalium vernedei, assembly GCA_031216915.1. Lineage (NCBI taxonomy): Eukaryota > Metazoa > Mollusca > Scaphopoda > Dentaliida > Dentaliidae > Pictodentalium > Pictodentalium vernedei. The sequence goes on along the minus strand of CM062297.1, from coordinate 369,895,856 downwards.
ACCAAAATATCAGTTTTCTGGAGTTTTTTTTGGAAACGCTTCAACGGAATGATTTCATTTTTGGTAACCTACTATAGAACGATAACTTACAGATCAAGTTTGAGTTTCATGCTGATTGCCTTATTCTTGTGTGGGTTATTGCCCTTGGAATTATGGAAAAGCGCCAAAATATCAGTTTTTCGGACTTTTTCTGGAAACGCTTCAACAGAATAATTTCATTTTTGGTAACCTACTATAGAACAATGACTTACAGATCACGTTTCATTTACACTCTGTCCATCCATCCGTCAGTCTATCAGTCAGTCTGTCGCTCATACTTTAGTTTTCCGGACTTTTTTTGGAAACGCTTCAATGGAATGATTTCATTTTTGGTAACCTGCTATAGAACGATGACTTACAGATCAAGTTTGAGTTTCATGCTGATTGCATTATTCTTGTATGAGTTATGGGCCTTGGAAATAATGAAAAGCGCCAAAATATTAGTTTTCTGGACTTTTTTTGGAAATGCTTCAACAGAATTCATGCTGATCACATCTAGGTTATAACATTTGTATAATTATTAATGCTCATTAGTCCAGTATGGGACATTGTATTGCTTCAGCGATACGTGCGCTCTTGTTTATATATGGCATGTGTTTGTGGGGGTTCGTCTCTCACTCTTGAATACGCCATCCTAATTTAAGGGGCTTAGTCCGGACTAGCCTTAAAACTGGGGGCTTGTTACACCCAATTAGCATAATCTTTCATGGTAAGAATACGGAATTACTTGGATATGGCTCTTTATTTATGATATGTCTTCTCTATTATTGTATAGAGAGACATACATGTAATTCCTTTTAAATTTAATCTCCTTTTCACCTTGGAATGCAGGTTTAGGAGCTGAATTTGGTCTCCTAATTCTTAAGTCCTAGGCCCTCTGCCTTTTACGAATCAGCTAAGTCTGGGCCATTGATTATTAGTATAAAAATATAAATTTAAAGTAATTTGTATATTTTTTATACTTTCCAGTAGCCCAAACTGGGATGGCCATCCCATGTGTGGGCACTCATACCTCCCCACTGAGTTATTATTTTTGTAGTCTGTAGATGTACAAAGAATGATGTTGGCGCCAATTCCGGTCTCTTCCTGAGTACTGCGCATGCACAGATAGTAAAAGTTTGGAGGGCCAGATAGGACTTTTAATTTTCTGTATTGTGTGCAAATTTTGGGGATTGGGGAGGTTCAAAATTTGTGTTTGGCCCTTGATAATATTGAGTTTGCACCAGCTAAGTCTGGGCAATTGGTCAGTATAAAAAATATACAAATTACTTTAAAATTATGATTTTAGGGTTTACTTGTGGATGACTAGACAATGCTTCCTTTCGATTTTGGTCTAGCTAGCCAATTCAGTATGGCCACCATGGCATTATGACACCACAGGGGGCATATGCTACACTTTGCACTGCTCTTGTTCTGTAATATTTTGTGTTTTATTGTGTGTCTTCTGCAATAGTGTTCTGTTTTAAAGCATTGTGGAAATATATTGTTTAACTCTTAACCTGCTGAGTATTTTCAAGATATTTTTCAGCAAATCTAATCATGGCTGCTTTGAAGCAGCCATGACTAGATTTGATGAAAAATTCACCTGAATTTAACTCATGAAATCATTGGTCAAATTATCCATTCAGTTTACAGGGGAAAGTTTGATTAATTGTGCCCAATTATTCTTATTTCAGGATATACTTTTCACAGACTGTATTTACACACAAATCTGTTTGGATTCTCGTAAAACTGAACAGATTTTATACCCTGGTACCGACATCTGTTTGTATCCACATCAGTTATACCCCTGTGGTTAATCTTATCTGTCATTCTGACGTGTGTTTTATAGCTTTTTCTATTGAGTTCGGATTTCTAAACATTGATTCATTGATTTTGCTTTATGCCAACACATAGATAATGAGTTTATGACCACCGGGTATACTTTTCACAGATTCTTAACCCAGCACTAGGTGAAATGATGATCAGTGGTTTCGCGCACCAAGACCGTGCAGGACGTTGTGGGGCAGACCCCTTTCGACCTCAATAGCTGTAAGTGATTTTCTTGTCTGGGCGTGGAAAAGGGGGAGCCTCTCTGGGTACTCAGCGGTGCTTATGTCTTCACTGGCTCTTTTTGGGAGAAGGTGGTCAAGGTAGAGAGCCTGTGTCAGTCGTTGCGGATGTTGTTGGTGGACTGCTTGAGGACTGACCTGGCTGGTACGGTCTAGTCCTGGCCACTTTAGGTGTTGTTTTTAGTGGTGGCTTCTGTTGTAGTTGTGCCTGTTGTTTTTTGAGGATGTGAAATTAATTGGGGAAAAGTATTTAACCTCCACATCATTTAGCTTGTCTCTGCTCCTCTAATTGTGGGCATTAATTTGTAAAACAAATTGATTTATGAAAATTTTGAATGCCTTATATAATATCTTCTGTCATTATTTACATTAACTACTTTAATTATTTTTAATTAACACTCCTGGGGACTCACAGTGTGTTTTTTGTTAAATGCAGGAATCAATGGTCAGAATCTTTTGATATTTGGTATACAGCATCCATAGAGGGGGTGGGGGAGGGGTGGGCGGGGAGGAGGAGGGATGATGGTCAGATACTCATTTGTTAAAATAAAGCCCCTTGGTTCATATTTGGGCTCAATACAGGAACCCGGATTTTTTTACTTAGGGCAATATAGGGAATAATCTTTAAAAATCTTCTTCTTCAGAACCAACAGTTAGAATCTTTTAATGTTTGGCATACATCATTGTTATGAGGGGCAAATTCAAGATTGTTCAAACCAAGTCCCTAGGTTAATATTTGGGCGGCTTTCTATGGAAGCCCAAATTTTAACTTAGTGTAATATGGGGGATAATTTTTTTAAAATCTTCTTCAGATCCACCAGTCACAATCCTTTCATATTCGGTATACAACAGTGAAGTGGATGGATGCCTGTGTGTCACATTTGTGTTTGATGTCCTCACTGTGTTCACGGATGTGGCACAGAAGTGTTTTTCAGTTTCGCTGACATATTGTTTACCACATTCATTGCTTTGTAGCAGGTAAATCAGTTCCATGTCATGCAGTTGGGCTTTAATGGTCCTTTGTACTGTTTGGATATGATCATGGTTTAAGGTAATTTGGTGCATATTTGGCTGTTGAGGGTTTTAAGGCCTAAAGAGACAAAAATTACATTTTGGGCATGGGTTTGCCACTGATGTGGATTAGTGGTGGTAATCTGTGCAAATGTCCTGAAGTGACAGGTTATATCTGCGGTCTAAGAGGGGGGGGGGGGTGGTTGAGGAGCTATCTGTGCTAGTTAAAATCAACCACAAGTGTTGGTAAATATCCATGCTGTCTGGGTGATAATTGGTCACAAATGGTATTCAGTCTAATTGTTGTTGATTACTGTAGCAGGTTTTAAACAGTTCAGTTCTGTTTATGCGTGCCACTTTTTCAAGTGTCATTTGTAATGTCTGGGTAGCCTTGATTTAAGAAATGTGTGATCATATCACAGGCTTGTTTTTCGAAGCAATCCATCTCTCGGTAGATGCACTTAACCCTCGGAAATTGGCTTTAGGGTATGCCTCGAATTTGGCTTTTTGTGTGACACACAGATCTGGTCGTATGTAGGCATGTGTATCTGTTGGTTTGGTATATAATTCAGTTTTTAGTTTGTTGCCGATTTTGGTTATAGTTACTTAGGAAGTTTACTGAAGAGGTAGAGTATTCTTCAATGAAACTAATAAGTCTAAGGTAGAGTTCAGGTTTCAGTGAAAAGGTTTCAACTAGTCAGATGTTCAGTTCTCCCATGAAAATTTTAGCAAAAGTGGGTGTAACCCTAATGCTCATAGCAGTACCTCCAATTTGCAGAGAATTTTGGCCATTCATTTCAAAATTGTTACAATCTTACACGAGCTTAAGCAATCCTAGGAGGCCGGTTGTGATTTTCCAGCTTGGTTTATGCTTCTGTAAGGAGCAGGCTACTGCCAACAGGCCTTCATGGTATGGTATATTGGTGTATAAGGATGTAACGTGCTATGTAAAGAGAATGAAGTTATCAGGTTATGAAGTTAAATCCTTTCATTTGTGGAGTAAATCTGTTGTTTTCCCTAAATAGCTGGGATGTGCCTTTACAAGGCCCTTCATCAGCAAAGCTACTGATGAGTTCTGTAAGGCTACCATTCCCATTGATAATAGGTCTACCTGGTACTTGACCTTTGGTGGTCTGTTTGTGGCCTTTGGGTAATAAGTTAAGTTTTGGATTGCGAGGATCTGTATTGAGGAGACCTTCCTTCAATTCTGGAATGGTTTCTCCCTTGTTGATTAGTTTATCTGAGGCCTGTTCAATAAGAACATTATGGTGTTGGGGGAGGTTAGTGTTTATCTTTATGTAATATTGTTCATTATTCAGTTGGCAGTAGGCCTCACCAGTGTAATCGCGGCAGTCCCATAATACCATTCCAGACCCTTTGTCGAATCTCTTTAATAATTATGTTTTAATATTGGGATATACGTAGTTCAGTTGTTCTGACTTAATTCAGTTGTTCTGATGAGTTTTTCTCCTTAGAAGAAAGATGAGTTTTGGGCAAATGCATAAATTTGTCATTTGGGATGTGATGCCCACACCGTTTTGTTTTTTGAGGGTAGGGGGTACACGATGGTGGATGTATAAATCTTGTTTCATAAATATGAGGTTCAATTTTTGCTGTAAATATGTATTTGTTGCACTCAAAAAGATATAACAGTACTTTCAAATTCTAAATTATTTAACTGGTTGAGGGCTAGATTATTTTTGGGGGTCTGAATTTGTTTTTCAATATCTTTTTATTACAAATTATTGGAGAGTGCCCACAGGCATAATAGAACAAATAGAACAAATAGAACAAATTTATATAAAGAAATTTATTTGCATTTAACTGAATATGAAACATGACCAAGGTAAAAAATGTTGGCGTTTGCTTGGTACCCTCATTTTTTAGCTCACTTGACTGAAAGTCAGGGTGAGCTTAAGTGTTCACTTTCCATCCATCCATCCATCCATCCATCCATCCATCCATCCATCCATCCATCCATCCACATCCATCCATCCATCCATCCATCCATCCATCCATCCATCCCATCCATCCATCCATCCATCCATCCATCCATCCATCCATCCATCCATCCATCCATCTGTCCGGCATGAACTTCCCCTCATAAACCACTGATCCAAATTTGACATGCATGTTCCTTATCATATGTCAATTCAAGTTTGTTCAAATAAAGTTGCAATGCCCACAGTGGGCGCCACAAGAGGCATAACTCTGATAGCACCCATGAATTGTTTTCCCAAATTAAAAAAATCTTCTTACTCCAAAACCATCAATTGTAATCTTTTGTTTTTTTGTATTCTACATCTCTAGGAGTGTCAGATTCAAGTTTGTTCAAATTGGGTCCCCGCGTTAATATTTGGGCTCTCTATTGGAGCCCAAAGGGTAACTTAGTGCAATATGAGGAGATTCTTTAAACATCAAATTCTTCAGATCCACCAGCCAGAATCTTTTCATATTTGGTATATAACATCTCTAGTGGGATCAGATTCAAGTTTGTTCAACTCAAGCCCCTGGCTTAATATTTGGGCTCTCTATTGAGGGAGGGGGTGGGGCCAGGTTAGGTTCAAGGTTGTACAAATAACATTTTCCTATCAAACTGTAGTGATATAACAGCCCTTGGAAGTTTGGCAGTGCTTGTGGATACTAGAGTTATCTGTGGTGTTGATGAACCATGACTAACTAAATGTGACCCAAAATACATCTTTGAACCACTTTATCAGGTGAGCGATTAAGGCCCCTTAGTGCCTCTTGTTTTAAAGCCCTGTTAGTGGCTTCTAGCACTCAACCAGCTAAGGACTGAAAATTGATTCTCACCCATCAGTTCATAAGAATCGGGATAAAATTTACGGCTTAAGATGCAAAAATTACATTTTTTCTTTCACCAGAAAACTATACAGTAGAATCCTGTTAACTGAATAGCCACTTTTCCAGTGAATATAATTCAGTTACCCGGAGTATTCAATCAACACAAATTTGGTTCTTTTCCTATATTCCAGTGATAAATTGAGTATTTTTTTTATTATAGCTCTGTCAAACAAGATTATAATAGATAAAATGCTTATATTGGATTTCTTTATTTATTTATTAATTTATTAGGGTTTAATGACACTTTCGACAACCAGGGTCACCTTGTGTTGGACAGTTTTAAATTATAGATGGAGGAAGCCGGAGTACACAGAGAGAACCACTGAGCAATGGCGAACAATTGTCAGACTCCCCAACGTACTAACTCCACACATGCAGGGTTAGCATTGCTTGAAGACAAGTGCACCATCTACATGCAGTATGCCTTAGTACATAGCTCCACCATGTCCCCATGTGGGCGATTGGGATTAAGTGTCTTGCCCAAGGACACAATGTGGTTGCCACAGGTGGGATTCGAACCAAGGACCTCTTGGCGCTTATATTGGATGTACTGAGGCCAAGTAGGTCTGTAAACCTGGTTAAATGCAGTAATTGTCAGAGCATTTTTTTCAACAGATTACATCTGTTATTCAGTTAGCAGGAGTTTACTGTATAATTAACTCTTGCCTGCTGAGTATTTTCAAGATATTTTCCGTCAAATCCAGTCATAGCTGCTGTCAAGTGGCCATGACTAGATTTGATGAAAAATTCATCTAAATTTAACTCAAGGAATCATTGGTGAAAAAATCCATTCTATTTAGAGGATGAAAATTTGATTAAACATGCCCAAATTATACTTATTTTAGTGGCAAAAGAAAACCTGTCCTTGGCAGGAAAATCTGCCAGCAACATGCTAGGTGTTATGACCTACTTATAATTAACAGGTCAAATTTGCACTGAAGGTATCGTATGGAGAATGGTTTCATGTCTGGATATTATATGCATTTAACAGGGTTGAATTAAGAAATATTCTGTTAAGTTGGCACCACTCTATTGTGTAAAGGAATAAAATGCAGTTTGAAAAACTTAAAAATGTTAGTTAGGCCTAAAAAAGTTAAAAATCTGTTTCTCAGGCTCTTACATGGTCCTTTTGGCTGATACATGCTCTCTTTTTATAACCAATTCAAATATGAAAAAATAAAAATTAAATGGTTTATGTCTGATATTTTACACAAGTTAATAAAATTGATAAATTTGTCCCATACATGCAACAAGGTCAGGCCTGTAATTTTAAGGAGAGCGACCACTCTTGCCCTCAATGGCTCTTCTAAACTAAAATTTGCGAGGGTGGTTAATGCTCTCCTTGCCACATACAAAGAGAGCCATGAAAGTGAAGTTTATTTGGTAGCGGTGATTGGGATTGCTCATCGTAATATGTGATCGTGCACTTTGGTAAAGCTCACTGGAAAATAGTATCTGTGAGACCACTATGCCTGGCCTCCTGCTCGAACCAGAGTCCAGGTGTAGGGGTCTTACAGAGATTAACTGGTAGCCTATTTCATTTGCTTACTTATCGGATACTGACTATAATTGTTTGACTACATCGATAAGTCAGGTAAAAACCCTGACATGTTCTCCAAGAAATTATTGCATTTTTCAAACCTACATTAGATGTTATATGCACAACCCAAGCAAAAAGATGGAAAGATATGATACAGACCCCAGTGGCTCTCCTTGTGTCAAATTAAGGTGGTCAAAAATGTGCCCCCCACCCCCCAAGTTTATTTAAGACGGGCCACCATTGCTCTCCTCCCATTTTGAAAATGACAGGCCTGCAAGGCTTTGCAATGCTTTAGCATTGCAAAGCCTTCTTGCACTCAAGAGACAAAATACCCCACTACCCATGCTATTCTGTAGATTAAGGGGCTTAAAACATAAACAAACCAAGAACATGAACTTTTGATGGCAATTACTAAGAAATAATTACAAAAATAAAATAAAATAAAAACGCTCGCCCACATCACCTTATAATCAGAAGATCTACTTTATGGGGCCTTATGGAAATGTTTTATTTCTTTTCAGCCTCTAGATATCTTTGCCTTCCAGATACTGAATGGTGTTGGAGATTTCCTTGATCTCAGACATGTTATTGATCCTTCTAATTTTCCTGTCTTTTCTGAGATGTCTTCAATGGAACTGAAGCTTTACATTGCAAGGAATTCCCATTGTTCCGCTTTAGTGAAAGTAAGATTTTTAATATTTCATTTGATGCAAGGTTTTTTTTTTTTTTTTTAAATATGTAGAGGTTATTTCCACTATGTATGTTTCCGAGATGGTGTATTGAAGTCAAGACCTTGTCTTTGAGCATATATTGAAAAGTTCATTAGGATGAGTCAATATATGACCCAGAGGCAAGGTCGAGGCTTAAATACTCCATCTCACTAATTGTACCTTACAATATTCCCCCTTTCTTGACTTGTTCGCATATATTTTAACAATCATTCAGCATCTAAAATGGGTATATTAAATAGGTATTTTGTCTATGAATTGATTTTTTTTTTAATGAAAATCCTAACATCTTGGTGTTCTTGCTCAATGCATGACGTAATCCCCATTCATCATTTTACTTGTACTATAAGGCTAAAGAAAATTAATCTTTTGATTCTCAGGCACCAGTGCATTCATTTTTAGCTCAACTTTGGCGAAGCCAAATTTGAGCTTTTGTCATGGCCCGTTGTCCATCGTCCGTCTGTCCGTCTGTCTGTCTGTCAACAATTGGATACGGCTCGGGCTAGAGGCCATCTTTATGAACCGATCTTTACGAAACTTCTTGGGTACCTTTGTTATGACCGTGGGACGAGAACGAGTGTTTTTGGGTGTGGTCCGAAATTCAAGATGGCTGCCAGCCGCCATTTTGTACCGATGATGCAGAAATCTGTTTTTTGTACAGAACTTCCATATGAAAGCTCTGATTTGAATAATTTTTTGTTTGAATGTTTAGTACCATGGGATACATCACATATAATACGGGTTTTTTTCTCATGCGTAAATTGTGCAAATTAGACTAATTTTGATGTTTTTTGGTGTTACTTTCAGCACTGTAAGTGCAAATGCCAGTACGGCTCGGGCTAGAGGCCGTATTTGTGAACTGTATTTTACGAAACTTCTTGGGTACCTTTGGTATTACCGTGGGACGAGAACGAGTGTTTTTGGTTCTGATTTGAATAAATTTTTGTATGAATGTTTAGTAACATGGAATACATCACATATTGTAAGGGGTTTTTTTCGTGCAGAAATTATGCAAATTAGATGAACTTTGGATTTATTCAGTGCTACTTACACAATGTAAGCACACATGTCAATATGGCTCAGGGTAGAGGCTGTATTTGTGAACCGATCTTCACAAAACTTCTTGGGTACCTTTGTTATCACCTTGGGATGAGAATGAGTGTTTCTGGGTGCGGTCCAAAATTCATGATGGCTGCCAGTGGCCATTTTGTACTGAAATTAGGTCCAATCAGTTTTTTGTCACAACTTCTATACAGCTTGTATTTATGAACTGATCTTCACAAAACTTCTTGGGTACCTTTGTTTTCACCTTGGGACCGGGACGAGTGTGTTTTGGTGTGCCTTTGTTATCACTGTGCTATGAAAACAAATATTTTGGGGTTCAGTCAGACCCACTCTGGGACTCAAAGATTTCTTTTCTAGTTTAGCATCTGACTGTCACCCACCTTTACAATACTTTCCCTATACATTTGTTACAGGCAACGGTCAATATTTATGTACAGACCGTTACAATACTTTATATGTACCTTTGTTATCAGGTCATTACCTAGATGTTTGTCATTGCTGTGTCACATACTATACATGTACATGTCTTTGTCTTGACAAGTTGAGCTACAGTGTCATTGACACTTTCATTTTGGCCTGCGTTAGTCATATTTATTTTGGATGCAAAATTCAAAATATATGACACTATCATAGGGTGCAATTTTAGCAGTGGTTACAATACGGTGTTTTCGTGGTAAACAGCGCCTCTAGTGCTTTTCACCCAACCTTTAATGAAGGATAAAAGTTCCTTGAATTATCCGATTGGTGAAAAATGAACTGAGCTTGTAAGTGTGAATAAAATTTTAAAGTGCATGTTTTGGAAAAGGTATAAAATATTGGTGACTATTGTCTTCTGAAATGTGTGAGAGAAGATTAAAATTTCATTCAGTGCAAAACTGGACGGGAGTACAGTAAGCTCCAAATTTAAAGGCAAAATTCACATGGCGACCTATATTTTTTTTCAGTACATTGTTTTCATGAGATGATAAACTAAATGGATAGATGATTGTTTTTGCCCAAATCAGCTTGATAAGATGGGGAGAGGAGGAAAGATTAGAACTGTCGTCAATGGAAAAAAAACACTGTATTGTAACCTAAAGCAGTATTTCTTGTTATTTCTGTCAAGTAATATTTTAAAAAATAGTTTTGGATGTTGAGTCTACCTGTGTTATCACTTTGATGACTGAAGCCAAGTCGGTTTGTACTTGGATGGAAATTTTTGAGCAATGGTAATTTTGAAGGTGTTGGATGCCCATTTTTTATGAAATCAAGCCTATTTTAGAGTGCCCATATGCATAAAATGCTGGCCAAATGAAGAGTGAATCTTTAAGTGGAGAAAAGATGGTACAATTTAGTTATGTTGTTGTGTTTGTAGTTAATTAGTAACAGGCCAATATGAAATGGCAGTATTAATTGAGCAAAATGTTGTTGTCTGTGCAAAATAAGCAAGTTTTAACCCACCATGGCCAAACTTGGAATGGAGCCTATTTTCAATCTGAAAAACATTCAGTCAAGTTTATTATTGATTTCCATTTGCTAACTAACCCCCATCCCCAAATATAGTTAGAAGAAGTATGATTTCTTCCTATTCCAGAAGTTAACCCCCTCTGTCTATATATGCTTGCTGAAAGTACATTCTGCAGTGTGAGAAACAGTCACTGAACAGGGATTTTTCTTTATTTTGGCAGGTGTGATGGTCAAATTAATGAGAAATATCTGTTTCAGCCTGTGATTTGATTCAAATGTTTTTTTTATGAGATGCATAGGAGGTTTTTACTTCATGAGCGCAATTTAGGTGTGGCACTACTTGATTTTTCTATGTTGAAATAACTATTTTCACTTATTTTTGAACAGAACTGTAGCTACATTATTACCCTTGATTGCTGGACACCCTGGGCAACTTTCTAGTCTTATTTTGGAGAAAAGCTTTGCTTTGAAGTGTTTTTTGTGCCCAAGAGTGCAAAAACTACCTTTTTGGCAATTTCTAGATGCACAAAATCACTACACTGTATGCAATTGCTCCTCTCATATTGACATCATTCAGTGGGTTTAACCTTTCTATTCTCACAATCAACCTTGCAGTTCTAAGGGGTTAATCTGTAATAGTTTGGTCCATTATATGTGCTTTGTTATTCACAAAGTGAGGCATTCACAAGAATGTAGATATCTGTCTCATGAATGGCATTTTATGTGCTTCCTCTCTCCTTGGTGTTTCATTTGTCATTTTTCTTACCAAGTACTACTACAACCACCTTAAAAACTTGCATCCTGTTCATGTAGAAGGTAATATGCTATTTGTTGTTATAGACAAATAAAGAGAGATACCTAGTAGTTTAAAAGACTGTTGCATTAGGAAGATTTCAGTTAAAATGAGTTATAGGACCTGGCTGGAATGAGCTACTATGCTGATCCCATCCAGGTTCAGCAACTTATTTTTTTTTGATAATATCAAACAAGTGGAGATAGAGTGGATTTGGCATGTGGCTAAATGTACTATGCTGGCTTGACACTTGAGAATGTAGGTGACATGAAGAAAGTTGTGATATTGTACAGAATTGAGAAAGTCCAAACTGAATTGTGGTTTTATTTGGGAAAATTCTTTTTTCACACCCGCTTTCCAAGTTCAATCTATCCTGATCAATTTAATTTGGAAATATGGCTCCCATGAGTACCACTGGATGCCTCATATGGTTAGTACTCACACATTTTTATTATAACATTCAAGCTCAGCCAAAGTGCAGAGAGCACACCAGTTCTTAATCTAGTCTCAGTACAAAACCAGAAGAAATTTCCACTTTCATCTCATTTTGGCAGTGTCTGTATCACCCAAATGTATGATTTATTAATTTTCCAAGTATCTTGTTAACTATGTGCACGGGGGCACGGTGGCTCAGTGGTAGACTGTTGGACTTCTATGCTAGAGGTCCCAAGTCCGATCCCCGTCGGGGACGACCTGCGTTGTGTCCTCGGGCAAGGCACTTTATCCCGGTTGCCTACATGGGGGCACGATGATGCCGTGCACTAAGGCGTACTGCATGTTGATGGTGCACATGTCTTCAACCGCTGTAACCCTGCTTGAGCGGAGCTTGAATAGAGTTAGAATGTTGAGCTGACAGTTGCTCGTCGATGCTCGGTGGTTCTCTCCAGGTACTCAGGCTTCCTCCACCCGTAAAACTGTCATGGTCACGATTAGCCATTGTGCATGAATATGTGACCTTAAACACCAATAAATAAATAAATAAATAAATAAATAAATAGCTATGTGCACTGTATATGTGGGAAACAATTGGGGATTCTGACCCTAGAATTGAAGTGTGTGGACTCAAAAGGGTTGGATGTAGGCTTTTCTGTTAAACTGGTTGCAGGGGTAGGGGTCAAGTAGCCAGCACTGCTTGTTCATTCATTTCTTTCTTCATTCAGGTCATATGATTATTTCATGTTAGAGTGTGCTTCTGTCAAATGGTGTACTTCTACTGTAAATTGTACTTTATCCAAACACCTTTATCAAACAAAAGTACATTTTTTTCATTTTTATTTTGAGAATAATGGAAGGGTTAATGTTTTGGGCTTTCATTACTTTGAGAATAACTTTTTGACTTTGATAGTTTATACAGCTACTCTGTTGGTATACTAATGCAAAATGATGACAGTTTGAGGACAATAAATTCATTAAACTTGTTGTTTGGAATCAGTTTAAAGGGCAAAATGTAAAAAGTGACACATGATTATTTTTCACTCAACCAATCAGGGTGGGTTAATTGTAACTGATAGATTAGGTAAAGAGCATTGAAATTTGAAACAAAGGATATTTAATATATTAGACAGTATTTTTTCTTTAATTTAAACCCATAATTACATATATTTTTATCGACTTTGTAGAAAGTTTAGGTTACAATACAGTGTTTTTGTGGTAAACAGCGCCTCTTGTGGTTTGCACCCAACCTTTAATGGAGGATAAAAGTTCCTTAAATTATCCGATTGGTGGAAAATGAACTGAGCTTGTAAGTGTGAATAAAATTTTAAAGTGCATGTTTTGGAAAAGATATAAAATATTGGTGACTATTGTCTTCTGAAATGTGTGAGAGAAGATTAAAATTGGGTGGCGGTAGGTAAAAATATGTCTATTTCATTCAGTGCAAAACTGGACGGGAGTACAGTAAGCTCCAAATTTAAAGGCAAAATTCACATGGCGACCTATATTTTTTTTCCAGTATATTGTTTTCATGAGATGATAAACTAAATGGATAGATGATTGTTTTTTGCCCAAATCAGCTTGATAAGATGGGGAGAGGAGGAAAGATTAGTATTGTCGTCAATGGAAAAAAACCACTGTATTGTAACCCAGTATCACATCGCGATTTGTGATGTAATATGTCGTATACATTAATGCAGTGTTATTCTCTTTGTGAAATGCAAAATGATTCTCATATGTATGTACAAAATAAATAAGTATTTAATTGGTTGAGAGCTAGATTAGTTTTAGTGGTCTAAATTTGTTTATAAAAATTGGTTTGTTACAAATTATTGGTGAGTGCCAATACGTTAGACTGAATATGAAACACGAGTAAGGAAAATGTTGGATTTTGCACTGGTACCCTCAGATTTTGGAAAGGTCTGATTCTGGCTTCTAGGACTCCACCAGTTAAAAAAACTCAGTATTATTTTTTATGTCCATTTTAGTTGTTTTATGTTAATTTTGTGTTGTATGACTGTTACAAAAAAAAAAAACTTTCAGTGAAATCAACATGGAAGCACTTGCATTCAATTTTAGGCGGTCACAACAGGATTTTAGGCATCGGCGACCATTCCATCAGAAAATAAAAATAAAAATCATACTCCCTCATTCGTTTTTAAAAAAAATTGCCTGAGAATTAATTATTTAAGTTTGTTTCACCTAACTGCTGAAGTTTATAGTAGTGTTTGAGCTGCAGGGTGTGTTTCTTTATTTTATTTTTCTGGTTTTACACAGTGCAGGCATATATAAAATATCATCATGGCAAAAAATGATCTTGTCTAATTTCTTCTGCCGAGTTGGTGATTTATTTATCATTCAATTGCTGTTATAGAAATGTGGCCTTGATATGTGTAATCAGTTTTTGTTCAGTGTAAGTAAAAAACATTCTCTTTCTGCATTGAATGATCGCATGTGCAGTTGCTGCCCTCAATACAGATTTGAGTTTTGTTCAGACATTTTTACTTGTATTGGGGAAATACGATCTTGTTGTAAGATAAAGTGTTTGATTTGATAATAGGATCTTGCATACTTTGAAACGAAAAATTTTCAGGTCATAATCTTGTTCAAACTGGGTGAATGATCCTTTCATTCACTTGTTGTTTGTCTGAGATGAAATGCATTATGTGTACCTCTCATTTAAAACTGACACCAGTATTGCTGATGGGTGTTATGTAACAGTTGTGCTAAAAATAGACTAAACAGCCCGATGGACTGCTGGAACTTTTTCTGGGTCACCACGGTAATGACTTAAAACAAATCAGATATAAACTTAATTACAATCTCCACTCTCTCTCTCTCTCTATCTCTCTCTCTCTCTCTTTGGTATCAAATCATTTTTTTAACTGCATTGTTAAGTTATAGGCTATGACATTGAACTAACCATGGTTGAAGGGATTAATTAAAGAACATGTAGATAGAATTAACCATTACTTGCACAAGGCATGAAATAATATTTGGGTGGCGTGACAAAAGCAACAGAAGCTTTTATCTTCCAAGCATCTGTTTTAACACCTCAGCACATGATATGGTTGAGGAAAAATAAGGGACTGTAAGGTCTAAAAAAATTAAAAATCTGTTTCTCAGGCCCTCCCGCATGGTCCTTTTGGCTGCCGCATGCTCTCTTTTTTTAACAAATATAAACTTAAAAAAAAAAAAAATTAAATGGTTCATGTCTGATATTTTACCCAAGTTAATAAAATTGATAAATTTGCCCCTTGAGTGCAAGAAGGCTTTGCAATGATTTAGCCCCCCCCCCCCCACCATGCCCTGCCATCTACAACACTGATTCATACCCATGATCACCATGACAAGCCCCTAGAAAAAGTATAGTAGGCTTAATGCAAGCACTGCAATGGAAATTAAAGCAATATTCCCATGCTGTTGGGGTTTCTTAATTTTTTAACATGTTTCCTTTAAGCCCACTTCTACTGTATACCCACCTACTTGTACATCCACCCATAGTGTACGTCATACTGAGAAAAAATGCCAAGTACATGGCAATTGAAAATTCCTTAAAAAAATGCCTGGTTGGCTTCACACCAAGTTCACCAACATTTTACAGAATGAGCACGTGGGCAGGGGTGGCACTACAGGAGATGGTCGACACTCATAAAACAGGCTTTTATCCCACTTCCTTACCTCACCAACCTGCTGTCTTGTGTGTCCCCACTCAAATAAAAAAATAAATCTATTCATCCTTACTCCCCCCCCCCCTCCCCCACACACACACACACACCTTCACACACACTCGCATACGTGAATTTTTATTGTTTTAAATAGCAATTCTGGAGGGGGGAATGAAAACAATAAAGAAGAAAAGAAAACTATTTTACGTAATAATCCAGGCCTCAGATTCATTGGTCATGTGGGTATAAAGTGGAAGAAATGTATTTATTCGCTCTCTTAAATGCTAGCTTCATGGACCATTTATTGTAAGAAAAACACAAATGAAAGTATAAATGCAATCGTAATGGAATTATATTGTGTTTTCAAACATATTTTTTGTTTATTGATCGAGTTTGCGATCAGGAGTTTATTTGCATAACTATATTATATCGCTGCTCCACTGGCTGCTATCCATTGATACATGTCATCGGCGTTCAGTTTGAAGTCTGGTTTTCCCACTCATCTATAATTAGCCTCGATAGGTGGGTGGTGGACCCTTATATTACAGAGTGTTCACCAAGAGTGACGAAGACGGGTTTTAAATGGAGTGTACACGTAATGAGGGCAACCAATTTTCTGTTCGCCTCCCTCCTTGCCTCCTCACTAGATCTTAGACAAATATCTTAACTTGTATTGCCATTGTATTCATTCGTTCCCTCTCTTAGAACAATGGTCTACATTCTAATGATGACAAAACAAATTGTAATTGGTAGAAATGGGCAAAATATAGAAAAACTGAACTGATATCCATATTATAGGGATACCGAAATACTGAATCAAACAAATCATTGAATATCGAAACCATCTCTATTTTCAAATTTTCCTACATTCACTGTTTATGAAGCCTTGTTGAGGCTTGATAACAGTTGAAGTGTTCATTTTCTTAAAAAGCGATACCTGCTTTAACCCAAATTTCAATGCCCTCCATTATGTGCTGTCATACTGTTTTGCATTTGTGTATTCACCAAAAATATATACTTACCCCACGTTAGAATATTAGCAAAAAAAGCAGATTATCGTACCTTTACGATACGCAACATGGTATTTACATGTACACAATTTACAGCTCTTACCGTCTGCTCTCCAACTGCGTCATGCCCCCTATTATGTCCAACAATATTCTATATATATGTATTTATTCAAACACATCCCTACCAGACCTGTTAACTCTCCCAGTTTCACCGTGAGTCTCACGGTTTGAGGCACCAACTCACGCTCTCACGGTCACATCCTATTTTCTCCCGATTTGACACTTTTCCAAATAGTTGTCCTGAAATCCATCACATTTTATTGTTTACAAATTTCTGAAATCTCGGATACGCGAGATTACAAACATTTGTGTGAATGTGTTCAGTGACGTTTGATTCGGCTGTGATCGACTCCGGTCCTCCTAAACACCGGAATTACCCAGAATACCCAGAATTACATGTTTTATGTCGTATTTTTCACTCTTTGCTCATTATTTTAAATTTTTAATCTCAGAGTTGTGAAAACTGTTCTCATAAAGTATCCAAAGATGTTCTATGTTGCCATTCCCCTTATCATTCACCCAACTACGAACTGATTTGTGGTGTCAGAATTCACTGGTTCACAGCATCAACACGCCATTGGCCATAAGCATCACCCAACTGGCTTATTGTCACTGTCTTTGTTGGCAAACCTTCCAAAATACGGTATAAGTTTATTTTATATGTATGCAACGCCAGCTATGATAGGAGTGTGATAAACACAATGGTCATCGATTTTTTTCGATTCTGGCACGGTTCATACAGCTCTTGAAAAACCCTTGAAAATGAGTTTTTTCTTGAAAAACCCTGGAATTTGAAATTAGCCCTTGAGAAACCCTTGAACTTTCAGAAATCGCTTGAAAAACCCTTGAATACCAAGCTATTTCCTGGGCATTGTAAATATATGTGTACTCGCCTTTTACTTGTTTGTGTCGCTCAGTTAAAAAAAAAACATAAAAAAGTATGGAACATTTTACCAAGATTACTGTAACACAGATCACACTTTGGGTACCAGTACTTCCTGACTTCCAAAGTCAGATCCATTTCACATGAATCTTAGATTTTTAGAGCTCATACAACAAGCTGAATAGTATATGTAGCCCTTGAAAAAAAAGAAAGAGGCCCTTGAAAAACTCTTGAAAAACCCTTGAACTTTGTGAGCAAATTTTTGTATGAACCCTGTCCGGGTAATTGTGGTGTTTAAGGGGACCCATCGGTTTCTGCAAAATTCTGCATCTTTCCATGGCGAGTCTTGTGTTCTATTTTGAAAATTAAACAAGTTGTCAAGTTGGTCACAATATATAAATTTGTGATGCAGAATACTTGGAAACAACAATTTATCAAAGATACACATTTGCTTGACACAATATAAATAAATTGTGTTTGATGGTAAAACAGAATGCCAGTTATGCGCAAATTGAAGCGTGAAGTAAATACCGCAAACATTTGATTTTTAGTCGGTTGTAAAAAATTTTAAATATCATTTGCCAATGAAATATTAACTGAAATGTATTGTGGTAATTGTGAATAAATTAGAAAAAAATATAGATTTACGATTTTATAAGGTAAGTTGAGTTTGGAATCATATTCTTTGTGAAATAAATCACTGAAGTTGTAATTTATGGCATGAACGAAGAAGGAATGCTTGTGTTGGTTCTTGAACGTTTTGGTCCTGGGACGTTTCGGCCCAAGATGTTTCAGCCTCCATTAAATGCTAATAAAACTAAGGTCCTACTTCTTCATCCCCAAAATGACAATTACAATTTCAACAACGTACAAACCCAAATTTCACTAAATAACTCAAGCTTAATAATAGCAGGTAATAATCGCCAACACAAATTCATAAAATTCCTAGGAATTGACACAGACGAGAACCTTAGATTTAATCATCATGTATCCGTAGTCTGTACGAAACTATCCAGGGCAATTTATATCCTGAATAGAGTCAAGAATTTTTTGCCACTCGAGACACTACGTATACTCTATTTCACTTTATTTCAAAGCCATTTAATGTACAGGATACAAATTTGGGGCAATACACCAGCCACTAAACAAATTCTAAATCTTCAAAAAAAGGCTGTGCGTATCATAGCGAACAAAATGTTCAACTCACACACCGATCCTCTTTTCAAACGTTTGAAAATCCTGAAATTTAATGATCTGTACAAGTTACATTCACTTCTATTCATGTACGACTGGTCTATAAACAACCTCCCTGTCAGTTTTGATAATACATTCCAAGTGTGCTCTAACCCATCTGGTATGAATACTAGGCAATGTGGAAACACACAAACCCCGCTCTCAGTTCTCAGACGCTCTTCCAGATTTTTATTTTCCCAAACTGTGGAATGACTTAGACATAACGATAAAAACCCTCACACGAAAGGCATTTAACAAAACTTTATTCAATCAATTTTTAAACACATATGAAGTCAATGTTAGGTGTTCCAACCCAAGATGTCCTGACTGCTTTGCCTAGTTTGAACTCTCAGGGTCATTATTACCTTCATCTCTTCTCTTCCCACAAGCTGATGAAAAGGTTGCTCCGTGGTTTTCCGGTTTTTACATCACCCCATTAGCCTACGATAATTGTACTGGCCTACTAAGGAATGCATATAAATTTTTTTTTTTTTTATTCGGAAACACTGTTGATTTGATTAGGATTCAGAAACACAGTTGATTAACGGGTTAAAACAATCCGAGACAGAACTCTTGGGAATTTGATCCATGATGTGGAAACAATACTCAATTCTAATGTAAAGGATGTTAATATAAACGCAACAACTACCTGCTGTCTGGATTGACTACATTTAACTTTAATTTAACACTTGCCATTTGCCATTCTATTTTATTTATTATTTTGGTTGTCTAGGGGATGACAGGAAGACAGTCACAAGGCTATGTCATTCCCCACAGTATACATTTATACATCATTCAATAATTTTTTAACTTTACTCTCTCTCTCTTATTTGTATTTGTATGCTGTGAAATAAAGATTGAATTGAATTGAATTGAATTTTCATGAAAGAAGAGGCAGATTTTCTTTTCAGCTCTGTTAACTCTCGGGGGTCTGTGCAATTGCCTGAATTCCCACTAGAATACAGCATGTACATGTCCAGTTGCTTAGGAGTGATTTCTACTCAAGTCGTGGCTGCCTGTTAAGGCAGCAAAAACTTGTCTAGAGATAACTGCCCAGGTGGTTTGTTCATTGTTAAGGGATCATACTCTGAGATCACAAAAGCCAGAAAGAGGCCTTTAAAGGTTAACCCTTAGAGGCCTGGAGAATTTTCATACATTTTTGCCACAGTATGACTAGAGATGAGATGATTAATCGGTGTAACATTGGCACTTGGCCGATAAGCACCCATCAGTTCACCAGCTTCTGCAGTAAGCACCCATCAGTTCACCATCGGCACTCGATGGTTCCACATCGGCCCTCGTCGATTGTCTGAAACTCGGTGAAAGTGTTATGGATGATCTGTAATGAACTTTCTTCCCCTTCGTGGGACAACCAGTGGCAAGCGATCGGTATGTCACTCGTCTGTTACTGATATCAGGTAAGTGATGGTTCGTGAAAGAAAAGGCAGAATATTATATTAAAGATTTTGATTGTGTAACTGTGTACCGAGTTGTTTTTCATCCATCATGTGAATACGGACGCTCTTCACTGCTCAAACTGTACTGCATTCTGCAAAATTTCTTTCAACCACGCTCATCATCTCATTAAATATATAATGGCATTCTTTATTCCCATATTGGACAGATAATTCCTCCATATTAGTAATCCGTGTTAACTGTGAGAGATTTGGGTGCAATAAGTTTTATATCGGGCCGTTTGGGGTGGGATTTATCAACACGAAGCCACTGAATTTTTCTCATGTTGAAATGTGTGGAGCACGTGATAAAAATAGATAATGTAGTGCAACGTCATGCCTCGTGTGACACAATCCCACATATGGGTTAAACGAAAAGAAACTCCCACTTTAAAACGTGTGGTTCCAACGATGGCTTTTGATTTTCACAAAACATTTTCTTCCAAATATATTTGTATACATTCAAGGGTGAAAAACCGCTGTCTTGTAAATATCAATTTTCCGTCTGCCTATTTTTCAGTTTTAGGCACACCGGAAACTTGGTACTGGCATTAATTTGGAAAAAACAAAAACATGGTGGCGTTCTTTGTTCAGCTGCATTTTGAATAGTTAACTTCAAAAACTGTTTGTCTGTGATAGTCGACTTCAAAGCCTTTGTAGGGGGCGATTCGGCTAAGACCCGACTTTGAAATGAATTGTTGCCAGTGTTGATGTAAACTGCATCAAAAGTTAAGTACATAATTTACCACTATGATGCACGTGATGAGTTCTCGACTCAGTTGTTAGCTGTTTATTTTAAATCAAAAATATACTGCACTGATGGTGCTTCATTGACATAAAATTAACCCTTTGATGTCTGTTATTTTACTTATTTAAGTGAGTATTAAAAGTGTGTTATCTTCTGGGTTGATGGGGATTAATGGTATGTAAATTGAATTCTGATTACTGTATATCAGCCAGCTTCTGCAGTAAGCTTGAATAATAAAGAAACCATCTGACATCGGCATTCGGTATCGGCCGATTCTTGTCTAAAATAATCGGCATTCGTCTGATGGGGCATTTTACTAATTGGCTCATCTGTATGACATTTAATGCTTTGTGACTTTGCATTTGTGACTATGCAAGTCTTGGCTGCCTATAAAGGCAACCAAGACTTGCCAAGAAACAACTGCCAATGTCCTTAGAGTGTACCTTGCAAGTTTACCCAAACACGGCAAGTTGGAGCACCTGTTCTAATACACTAAAAATATTCCAAAGTCAGAAATAGGCCTTTAAGAGTTAAGGTATGTTTGGAACATGTCACAAAATTGATTTGATGTATGATTTGTCTTGGCCAAAAATGCCAATGTTGAGCACATTGGCAGTGTAATTTATGGTGCTGGGGTAGAATGATACAATTTAAGAACAACTTATTCTGTATTTCCCCTGATGTGAATTCCCCTTTTGTACTATCAGCAAATCTCAGTCAAGTCTGATACTGAATACCGAACATTATACTGCTGTATCACCCTTTTACCCTCCTAATAATACCAAAACTGATACCCTACTCAAAATTCCAATACTGCCCATCTCTATTATTTGACCCGGACAGTTAGCTGCTTTCTGAGCCCTTTCTAATAGTGTATTACACCACACCGTATCATTCGTATGCCATCAGGTTGCTTAAACAAAGATCTGATGAGATAAACTGCAAGTGTTAAAGAATGTTCATATCCGTAGATCTCAGCATTAACACTGGTATACCAATTTGCTTGCATTTGATTGGTTAAGTAGAGTTTTTGATGACCCATTGAATAATTTTCCTATTGTATGAATGTTTTTGCTTTGTCCCCCATTTTGTCAGTTAAAAAAACATTTGATAATGTTCATATCCACCTCAACACGAACAATGGTATACATACCAGTATAATTTAATTTTCTAATGATAACTAAGTTGCTTGCATTTCATTGATCAAGATAAGTTTTTCATATCTCAATGAATAATTTTCCAATCTTATGAATGTTTTTGCTTTGTCCGACCCATTTGACAAATAAAATATTATGGGCCTGTCTGTCTGTGCAAATAACTGTAATTGCATCAGGTGGACTGTTATTCATGTCAGTTGGGCACACTGATTTTTCTCTCAGTATTCGAGACTTCGTGTATAAGCCTATGTTGAAAATAATAAAACTGTTGTTTGCACAAAAGTTGATATGACTGCAATGTAGAGCTGTACGGTTATGAAAATTTCGTTTCGGTTTAAGTTTTTTACAAAAGAGTAGAGTCATGTTTCGATATCGGTTTCTGCTTTTAGCTCAACTTTGGCAAAGCCAAATTTGAGCTTTTGTCATGGCCCGTCGTCCGTCTGTCCATCCATACATCTCTCCGTACATCAACAATTGGATATGGCTCAGGCTAGAGACCGTATTTATGAACCGATCTTTACGAAACTTCTTGGGTACCTTTGTTATGACCGTGGAACGAGAACGAGTGTTTTTGGGTGTGGTACAAAATTCAAGATGGCTGCCAGCCGCCATTTTGTACCGACAATGCAGAAATCTGTTTTTTGTACAGAACTTCCATATGAAAGCTCTGATTTGAATAATTTTTTGTATGAATGTTTAGTACCATGGGATACATCTCAAATAATACAGGTTTTTTTCTCGTGCGTAAATTGTGCAAATTAGACTAATTTTGATGTTTTTTGGTGTTACTTTCAGCACTGTAAGTGCAAATGCCAATACGGCTCGGGCTAGAGGCCGTATTTATGAACCGATCTTTACGAAACTTCGTGGGTACCTTTGGTATCACCGTGAGACGAGAACGAGTATTTTGGGGTCCGGTCCGAAATTCAAGATGGCTGATGGCAGCCATTTTGTACAAAATTAGGTGCAATCAGATTTTTGCACTGAAT
Source organism: Pictodentalium vernedei (assembly GCA_031216915.1). Classification (NCBI taxonomy): domain Eukaryota; kingdom Metazoa; phylum Mollusca; class Scaphopoda; order Dentaliida; family Dentaliidae; genus Pictodentalium; species Pictodentalium vernedei. The sequence goes on along the minus strand of CM062297.1, from coordinate 369,872,684 downwards.
TTCCATATGAAAGTGCTGATTTGAATAATTTTTTGTGTGAATGTTTAGTACCATGGGATACATCACATATAATACGGGTTTTTTTCTCGTGCAGAAATTATGCAAATTAGATGAACTTTGATTTTTTCAGTGCGACTTACACACAGTAAGTACACATGTCAATACGGCTCGGGCTAGACTGTATTTATGAACTGATCTTCACGAAATGTCTTGGGTACCTTTGTTATCACCTTGGGACGAGAACAAGTGTTTCTGGGTGCGGTCTAAAATTCAAGATGGCTGCCAGTGGCCATTTTGTACTGAAATTAGGTCTAATCAGTTTTTTGTACACAACTTCTATACGGCTCAGACTAGAGGCCATATTTATGAACCAATCTTTATGAAACTTCTTGGGTACCTTTGTTATCACCGTGGGATGAGAGCGAGTGTTTTTGGGTGTGGTCCGAAATTCAAGATGGCCACCAGCAGCCATTTTGTACCAAAATTAGTGCAATCAGTCTTTTGTACAGAACTTCTGTATGAAAGTTCTGATTTGAATACATTTTTGCATGAATTTTTAGTAACATGCAATACATCACATATTTTAAGGGTTTTTTTTTCGTGCAGAAATTATGCAAATTAGATGAACTTTGATTTATTCTGTGCAACTTACACAATGTAAGCACACATGTCAATACGGCTCAGGGTAGAGGCTGTATTTATGAACCGATCTTCACAAAACTTCTTGGGTACCTTTGTTATCACCTTGGGACGAGAATGAGTGTTTCTGGCTGCAGTCCAAAATTCAAGATGGCTGCCAGTGGCCATTTTGTACTGAAATTAGGTCCAATCATTTTTTTGTCACAAGTTCTATACAGCTTGTATTTATGAACTGATCTTCACAAAACTTCTTGGGTACCTTTGTTTTCACCTTGGGACAGTAACGTGTGTGTTTTGGGGTGCCTTTGTTATCACTGTGCTATGAGAACAAATATTTTGGGGTTCAGTCAGACCCACACTGGGACTCAAAGATTTTTTTTCTAGTTTAGCATCTGACTGTTACCCACCTTTACAATACTTTACCTATACATTTGTTACAGGCAACGGTCAGTATTTATGTACAGACCGTTACAATACTTTATATGTACCTTTGTTATCAGGTCATTACCTGGATGTTGGTCATTGCTGTGTCACATACTATACATGTACATGTCTTTGTCTTGACAAGTTGAGCTACAGTGTCATTGACACTTTCATTTATTTCTACATTATAATTTTTTTTTTTTTTTCTTTATTAGGGTTTAACGACACATTAACAGCCAGGGTCACATCATGTTGGTGACAGTTTTATGGGTGGAGGAAGCCGGAGTACCCGGAGAGAACCACCGAGGAATGACGAGCAGCTGTCAGCTCTCCAACGTCGTAACTCTGAACTCTGCATCGCGGCACAGGCAGGGTTAGATTGGTTGAAGACATGCGCACCATCGACGTGCAGTATGCCTTAGTACACAGCGTCATCGTGCCCCCATGTGGGCAATCGGGGGTTAAGTGCCTTGCCCAAGGACACAACGCGGGAGCACGAATCAGTCGCTGAAATGGTGACCCATCCAACTACTAACTGCGCCCGACGTTGCTTAACTTCGGTGATCGGACGAGAACTGGTTACTGCGACGCCACCGCACCCCCACATTATAATTATAAGTTTCTTTGTTATGAGCAATAAAATTTTAACCCTTTACCCAACGTAACGGCAAAACTGGCCATCGCTATTCACAAAAGTCGCCAATTACTTTTCATTATTTTTTTCATTTTTTGTCTCAAAAACATAGGTTATGACCCCTCATTGGAACGAGCTCATCAAGCAAGTGTTGTCTGCTTTTCATGTTAGGTAAAGGGTTAATCATATTAGCCTCATTCTCTCAATTTCTCTGTAAGGGCCAAATGGAGACTAAAAACACAGTATTAAATTGATTCAAAACTGTTATTGGACTTAAAGTTAAAGATTCATCCTGCTTGCAAATGCTTATCACATAATGAAAATTAAATATTTTCTCTAAAAACACCATGCATGTGTAATTTAGAGGGGTGGGGGATTGGGGGAGGGGGGGGGGTTCTATGTGATTTTAGGGGGTTATGACAGGTTCTGGTATTTAGTAGGACTGGTTTGAGCTAATCAAGTACAAGTGGTTGTGTGCCATGCCATTGCATCATTTGCTTGTGATTTATTTTTATCATGGTCACTGAATGACTGAATCCAATAATCAATCTATGTGTCATATTTAATGAATTCATCTCAGCAAATAAATGGATTAAATTCACTTATGTCAGGTCAGGTTGTCTTCCATTTTAATGATTAATATGGATGTTTTATATCAAATTTAGTAACGAATAAGTCGAATATAATAATTATTATATACTCTTTCCAGAATAACAGGAACTTAAAGCTTACCTGTGCAGGATATTTTGATATCAAAGTGTACATGCGGGTGCTTCGTTAACTCCAATCCAAGACTTCCAACTTTCGAAATGAGTCTTCACACGGAAAAATAGAGTAGAACGGAGGCTACTGTACTTGTTGTTTGGAAAACCCTTTGTGTTCAACATATTGATTACTAGACTTAAGAAAATAAATAATAGAAATAATTTATTCTGGAAAAAATGTCAGCCATTGTATCACTTTCATCAAATTTTACTCATGTACTGAAACTGAGCAGATTTTTGGTAGTATTGTACCGCTCGACTGCAATGATATAAATAATGGAGACTTTGATATAATAGTATAGTATAATACAAGCAAATGCTCAGAATTAAATTATAATAATTAAAGTGAATTAGGATCCACAAAGTAGATCTGTTTCTCAGTCCATTTTTTGTCAAATTTATTTTTATTCCCCCGAAAAAAATTCGGGGGAATCTAGCCGTGACGTCGTCCGTCTGTCTGTCTGTCCGTCTGTCCATCCGGGCGTAGATGGAATTCGTGTCCGCTCCATAACTTCTTACAGCCTTCAAGGATATTAATGATACTTGGTATTATTATTGCCCACAACCAGAGGGTGTGTCGCGAATAAGGTTGGAATGGCTATCAAGGCTTTTTTCGGGGGAATCAGCCACCCTTTGGTGGCCATCCTCTAGTTTATTTTTGTAATTATTTCTTTGCCATCAAAAGTTCACATTCTTGGTTTGTTTTATGTTTTAGGCCTCATAATCTACAGAATAGCATGGATGTGTAGGGTATTTTGTCCCTTGAGTGGAAGGAATAATGCACTCAAGGGACAGATTTATCAATTTTATTAACTTGGGTAAATTATCAGACATAAACCATTTAATTATTATTTTTTTAAGTTTGCATTGGTTATAAAAAGAAAGATTTTCAACTTTTTTAGGCCTAACCTTTTGTTGGCTCAAGTAAAAAATCCAATTTTTATAGGCCTTGGGTCAGATTTTTTCATTTTCATCCAAAGAAACTCTTCAAATAATCCCATGGTCTTCAATAGTTCTGATGTATTTGACTCAGAAGGTAGGGCATCTTTGAAAATTTCTTCTTCTTTTTGGCACCACACAGAGAAAGGATGCAATAAAATCCCACCAACATATTTCTGTACAAAATTTTAAAACATTTGTGTGAATTTTAGAAAGTTTAACTTCAAATTTACTGGAGTTTAGCTCTCTTGCATGAAAGGTACTATTTAGACAGTTGTTTCTCAGAAACAAGTCAATGTCAGGCTTTTGGGGGTAGACCCTGTTCCATTCCACCACTAGTCATTTGGTAAGCTCTGATGATGTTTGATGACTTTTCCATACACACATTTGTGAATTAATACCAGCCTGAAAACTAGAGACAAAATAGTACAGTGGAGCCCACTTAATTGGATATCTCTTAGCTGAATAACCCTGTTAAGTGAATATAATTTCCCAACACAAAACCATTTATCTTACCTCCAGTACAAATTTGACCTGTTAATTGAATATAGGTCATAGAGTAAACTCCTGTTAATTGAATGAAAAATCTTGTAACCTGTCGAGAAATTACCTTGACTCGCTGCAGTTTTCCTTTATTTATAGACCTATTTGGCTCAGTACATCCAATACAGGCATTTAGGAGCTCTGTCAAACAAGATATAATAGAATAAATGCTAAGTTTATCTCGAGAATACAGGAAAGTGACACAATCCCTGTTAATTGAATATTCCTGTTAATTGAATCATTTTTATTGGCAATGTGGCTATTCAATTAACAGGACTCCACTGTACATAAAATTAAACAAACTCATCTTGTTGTGTTATTTATGAAATATGATTCGTATAAACCAGTGCCGGCTGATAATTAAAAATGCATAATGAAATGTGAGAATAAAATGTTTATTAGGCCTAAAAAAGTTTAAAATCTGTTTCTCAGGCCCTGTTGTATGGTCATTTTGGCTTCCACATGAAACTTAAAAAAAAAAAAAAAATTAAAATTAAATGATTTATATCAGATATTTTACTACCTAATTTAATAAAATTGATAAATATGTCTCTTGAGTGCAACAAGGCTTTGCAATACTTTAGCGTTGGGAATCCTTCTTGCACTCAAGGGATGAAATACACCACCACCCATGCTATTCTGTAGATTATGAGGCCTAAAACAAAACAAACCAAGAATATGAACTTTTGATGGCAAAGAAATAATTACAAAAATAAAAAAATAAAATAAAAAATTGCCCACCACATGCAGTTGTACAAAAAATGGTCTGAGAAACAGAAGATCTACTTTGTGGGGCCTTAGTTCATAACTTTTTTGCTGGTTGTGGTTGACAGGTTCAACCCTCCTGAAGATTAGATCTACAAAACTGAATTCCAGTACTTCATGCACATATCAGTTTCAAAAGGATCAGGAGGCTTCCATGGAATGGATTAGAAAACTTGGAATTTGTTTAACATGGTTTATTTTAAACAAAACAGACTTAAGGAAAATGGAAAGAGAACTAAAAATGGCATTTTGTTCATCGTAAGCAGATATTGAAGTTTACCGAAAATTTGATATGGTATTAATATAAGTTTGATAAGAAGTGTAGTGCTTCAGTTGAAGATGTGCAATATACCAAAAAACCAAACCAACTCCACTATCACGGGGATATCGAAAAAATGAACTGAACCCATCATTTAATACCGAAACTGTCTAAATTTTCTTGTTTTCCTACATTCTCTACTTATGGGGGTGCAGTGGCTCAATAGGTTTGAGGTACAGGCAGCAAGCCAAGAGGTCCTCGCTTCAAATCCCACCCACGGCAGCTGCATTGTGTCCTTGGGCATGACACTTCACTCCCATTGCCCATGTGGGGGCATGGTGGCATTGTGTACTAAGGTGTACTGCATGTCGATGGTGCACTTGTCTTCAACCAATGCTAACCCTGCTTGTTTGGAGTTAATCTCTCCGGGTACACCGGTTTCTTCCACCCTCAAAACCATCCGACACGAGGTGACCCTGGCGTCGAAGGTGCGTTTAAACCCCAATAAATAAATTTGCTACTTATAAGACCTTGTTGAGGCTTGATAGCAGTTGATGAGACTGATTTTCTTTTCATTTTGTTAACCCTTTAATAGGGGCATAGGAAATTATCCAGAATTCCCACTAGACTACAACCTGCACATGCCTAGCAGTGATTTCTAGTAGTCAAGGCATGGCTGCCTTAACTGGTCGAATGCTAAATTATTTTTCAAAGGTGATTTGAAATATGGGTATTTTTTTCAAAGATACCCTGCTACCAGCACAAGTCATGTCAGTTTAGCAAGATTTTGGTCATAAATAATTGTTTTGTTACAATTTATTGGAGAGTGACAATGGGCACTCTCCAAAAAATTGCAACCAACCAATTTTATTTATATATAAAAAAAAAATTCTTCTGCTGATCAAACCTCAGCTAATGCATATCGTGTAAAGCCACTAGAATGGCTTCCAGCACTTTTCAATAGAGCCATGATAGTGGCTTCAAGCACTCAACCCTTTACAGGCAACCAAGACTTCACTAGAAATCACTGCACAGTTGATTTATCTGTTGTCAGCAGGACCTCCCAATGATGGCATGTTAAAGGCACATGTTCTGAGATCACAAAAGCCTGAAATAGGCCTTTGAAGGTTAAGGTGTGTTTGAAACAAGACACATCTTTTTCTGTATTTTCCTGATGTGAATTCACCTTTGGTACTATCAACAAATCTCAGTTGAGTCATTGACCGAATACCAAACTGATACCGTGATATACCCCCTTGAAAATACTTAAAAATACTCAAAATTTTGATACTACCCATTTCTAGTTCAGTTATCAAATTTATTTATTTATTTACTTATTGTGGTTTAATGACACTTTTTGGGGCCTTTTTTATGGATGGAGGATGCAAAAGTAACTAGAAAGAACCACGAAGCAGCAGTGAGCAACTGTCGAAAAAGAAGTGTACATAAAACTATTAGTCTGAGTTGTTATGGGAGCAACAAATAGTGCACCTACAATATTTAGGGTGGGTCATTTTGAAAATAGGTAAGTTTCTTGTCTGCACTATGGAGAAAGTGCATAACAGTTACTGCTAATACACTCACACAGTAGAGTTTGGGTCTAACCAATAACTCCAAATTTCTGTAAAAAAAATCCTGCGCTTACAGAGCCTTGGAAAAGTTTAATCCAATGAACTTCCAGGTTGAACCTGGACATCTCTTCAATGGAACATTACATGTGCATCTTGCCCTAAAAATCGAACATGCAATGAATTTGAATAAATTCAAGAACACCATCGTGTTCATTTGAAAATGTTATTGGGTAATATTAAATCTTATCAATAAAATATTGACCACAATTAATTGATACATCATTCTTCTGGTATTTAACAGGATGTAAGAAAGTCTCGATAAGAAGTATGTATAACTGTAGGTGTGCAAGCAAGGCAGTGCACCTCAGAAATAAAGCACTCAGGGTATTTGATGACTGGATTCGTATCGCAAAATGCTAGTCAAAAATGGCCAAATGCTAACCATTTTTCTTTCATATTGGCCTTATATTCACTATTTATCATCAGTTTTTGAAACCAAGATTGAAACTGCTAATCAAATTTTTAAAAACAAAAATACCCTGAGCACTGGAAATAAGAAGTTAAATCCTACATTCATCCTTTATATTTCAAGGTTATAATATCACTCTTGTGTCTGTAATAAATGAAATACTGAATTTGTTGTTTACAATGGAACACTGTTAATTGAATAGCCAAGCTGCCAGCAAAAAAATATGAAATTAACAGGAGTATTCTATTAATAGTAGCTTGACCATTTTTCTGTATTCTAGTGATAAACTGAGCATTTATTTTAATGGATCTTGCACAATTTGTACATTATGCAATGGACGCAGCCAATTCAATTGGGTAAGGGTTAATTGCTTGTTAGATAAAACTACTCGTGAAAACTCAAAAATTGCAGTTGCTCAGGCATGCAAGAGCAACAGCTCGCCTCAAAATCGAAAGACTGCTTGTTTTTGGAGGTCAGTCAAACAAGATATAATGGAATAAATTCTTATATTAGATGAACTGAGGCCAAAATCATCTCTGATCATTGAAAACTCAGTAATTAGTAGAGTAATTCCTCAAGAGATCAAAGTACTCGAGATCAAAGTACTCTTAGTTAAGAAACTTGGAGTTTAATCTGTAAACTATATACAATTAGAAGGTAAAATTTGTATTGGAGATATGGTAAATGGTTTTGTGCTTGGAATCTATATTCTATTAAAAGGGCTATTCCATTTAGAAATATCTAATCAAGTGGGCTTTACTGTATTGGCAATGTGTTTCTATCAGGTTTTAAATTACCTGCCTCAAGTGAAAATGTTTCTATGCCCTGATAGGGAGGCATCTTAAACCTGAATTGTCTATCAATCTGTCCACCCAGCCAGCCACCTGTCAGTCTGCCCAACCGTCTGTCTGTTCCACTTTATTTGTCCATCAGGAGCCATAACTCTATAATGCTTTGGTAGATTTCCATGAAACTTTACACAACGGTACAGGGCTCGATTTAACTAGATGCACATAGCGATTTTCGAATCAATTTTTAACTTTTGCTAATCAATTTCACATGCCAAAAACATATATTAAATAATAGGAAATGCTAATCAAAATTTATCCAAGTTTGTAAACTGCTATTCAATTTTTAAATATTAAGTCAACCCCTGCAAGGGTAAAGACCAATGGAAGGTCTTTTGCACAGAAACACCATGTTTGAGTGACAAAGGTCAGGGTCACAGGAATTGGAAAACTTGCTTCTCTCACAGACTGTATTTGTCCATCTGGAGCCATAATTCTATAATGCTTGGGTGGATTTCCACAAAATGTCACAAAAAGGTAAAGACAAATGGAAGGTCTGTTGAACAGCAACACCATGCTTGAGTGACAAAGGCCATGGTCACAGAGATGGGAAAACTTAATTCTCTCTCAGAATCAGGTTTTTCATCCTGAACAAATTCAACACAAAACTTTTCATTCCAGTATTATAGTCTATTTGGCCATAGTTTGTGGGCATCCATGGCCAGGCGGTCACCGTTAATCTTGTTTATAAATATTATTGGAAGTGATAGCAACAATTCTTTATAATTTTAACAACATACCTTGATAACACTGTAAGAAAGAAAGAAGAAAAAACCCAAATGCAGATAACTATTTTGGATTTTTTTGTCCCTTATGGGTTTGAATTCCAGGTGAAGATGTTAGGTTTAAAATGGAGTAGAAATACATTAGTAATGTTAGCTTGTAGTTTGGCTAAAAACTGCTTATTATCAAAATGAATATGAAATTATAATACATTTTCAGAGCACAAAATTTCCAGAGACTTAGTATTTTATTGTAAAGGTTACGTTATACCACATTCATATGAATGGTCAAATGGTTGAAGAAAATCTTCTGACATTCGAATTGCGAGATAGTAAATTGACTCAAATATATCCATGCTAAACAGTATTGAACTTAACATAATGTTCCAATAAGACTAAAATCCTCCACCTCTGATTGGACGAAAACTTGCTAAGCTTTTTCTATGTTTATGTCTCCAGGACTATATTTTACCATCTGGCATCACAAAGCGAAATATTTGAAATAAGGCTGCCCACCTCATGATTATTCCATCAACAGCGTGACTTGGAAACCGCTTTGTGTCTTGTTTGAAAATAAGCTCCGAACCTCGAACCTCAGATCATATTACTGTCAATTCAAAACAATAACAACAAGAATGATCCCAAAAACTGTTTAGTTCTTGATTTAACCCTTAAGGGCTTAATTCCAACTTTAATCACATTTTTCTACAACAAAACAGGTGTCCCAACATGCAGTTTTGCAGTAAGCTTGCAAGTTACCTGCTAGGTGCCATGGCAGTTGTTTCTAAGCAAGTCTTGGATGCCTACACAGACATCCAAGACTTGCCAAGAAACAACTCCAAAGTCATAGAATGTGGATTGTCAAAGGAAAGCAAAATGTATAAAAATCTCCAGGCCCTTAACTGGTAGTGTCCTAGAAGCCACTATCAGGGCCCTACTGGAAAGTGCTGAAAGTCACATTAGTGGCTTTACACTGTGTGAATTAGCTTGTCATTTGTGCAGCAGTAGATAAAGAAATATTCATATAAAACTGTATTGTTAGAATTTATTGAAGAGTGAATAACCGGCACTCTCCAGTAATCCAATAAATAGAAACAAAACAATCAGGGATGAACAAAAGCTTGCTAAACTAAGGCTTCTCTTGCTGGAAGCATTCTACCTTTGAAAAAAAATACTTATGTTTCAAATCACTTTTGAAAAATAATTTACCACTCTACCAGTTAAGGGTTAGTGGAGTTTTAATGACACTTTAAACAGACCGGGTTATATGTCCGACAGTTTTTATTGACAGATGAAGATGAATACCTAGAGAGAACCACTGAACAGAGGTATGTAACTATCAGACTCTCCTACTTACTAACTGTATGCAAGCAGGGTTAGTAACAGTTGATGGCAATCATACCATAGTCATGCAATACACCTCGGCACACTGTGCCACCACTGTTATGGCCTCTATTATAATATCAGAATCGGTATGTCTTTAGGTAATATTTATACACAATTAATATTTTTCTTAAAGTATTTTTTTTAGTTTAGAATACGCAGACACTCTGGCCTGTGCAAACACTTATTTGCACTGGGTGACCTTTGAATGTACTTATCAACAAGTTTATAGACACTGTTGCACAGAATCTATTTTTAGCTCACTGTAGCCTACTGATTGTTCACTTCAAACCAGACAGAATCATCTGGAAGCTTAATGAGATGACTTTAATTAACCAAGCAAAATTAATGGAAAATAGAATATTGGAGAAATTTTATTATTCAGGAACTTTCTATCTGAAAACTGCATAAATAACCTCTGTCAACAGAATTCAAGGATAATTTTCATATACACATATGAAGAAGTAAAATTATTCAGCATTCATTGATTATTATTATTGGACAGTATATCTTTTTATAGAAGCAGTGGAGAATTTTATTATATAGTCTATGTAATATCTTGAAATTTGTGCTTCTTTATATTGGAAAATTGGTTTCGAAAGAGAATTTTGAAGAGGATTTATTCTTCTTCTGATCAAGAATTTACTTTTGAGAAAAGCCAGGATCCTACTGGATTATTTTAATACTACATCTGTGGTGCCAATACTTATTGGATATTAATTCCATTTGACTTTTGCACACTGCTTTACTGAAAGTTACTGGAGCCTGCTGAATTTTTTCTATTGAACATTTCATTACAAATTATTACAAATTATTAGATACTGTTTCTGCAGACACATTCTTGGACATTATAATACCAGCTGGAAAGTTTCTTCATCACTGGATTACTGGATTTTATTGAACTTTATTTTGAACTTTATTTTGAACTAATTGATAAGTATTACTGTTTTTATTTTCTGTAAACAAATAGTGTAAAAGACTTTGTATAGGCTTCTTTTCATATTATTTTTTTCCATTAAATTTCAGAATAGTTAAATTTGAGTCATTGTTGCTGATTCTCAGATTTCTTGTTGTTACCACTATTGTTATTTTCATAATGTAACAACCATGTTCCCACTTGAACAACTGGGATTAAGTGTAGAGATGGGAGGTTGTCAAACTCACGTTGCGGTGGTGGTTTCTTATTTCTGTCTGTTGTTAATGAGCATATAACAACCAGTTGTATATACTCTCCTAACTGGTAGAGTGCAAAAATATTTTTGGTTATCTTTGCCTTGTTGCTATTTATGGGGGAGTGCCAACAAGAACTCTCTCATAAACTGTAATAATGGCAAATCCCCACAGACTGAATAAGGTGTCATTAGGAATAATGTAAAGCACAACCACTGAGTATGAAACTTTCATGTTGCGTTACCTGTACTTCAGTATAAAGCCCAAATATGAGCTTCCAGTACTCTACACTAGTTAACCCTGTGGCATAACCATGTGGCCACAAGGAAGCACTAACTTATCTGAAAATGCTATATACAAAAATCAAAACCAATAGGTGACACTACTGCCCCAACATTATTTCGTGGAACATTATCTACAAAACCTAATATCAGTGTGATCTTCTGACTTCACTCTACCCCTCCCCAACCTTTCCAATATTCATAAAAAATGAACTGCAGTTATAATTGTCTGTAGTTTTACACAGCTGATGTTGACAGGTTTTCGTGGTTAATGTCCTATCTCTATTTTAGTGTCTTGCCCATGTACACAATACACACGATCAAACATACAACCTTTTGATCTGAAGTTCAATGCTCTAACCTGACAGTATATCACCTGATACTTCATTAGTTTGTTGGGAAGTGTGGTGGCTCATTCAATGAGCCACCACACTTCCCAGCAAACTAATGAAGTATTATGTGATACTCTGTTGGAAAGGGCTCTTAAAACCCTTTCCAATTGTGCGTGACATAATAGGATTTTCCAAGCAATGAAGGCATGCAGCAATATAGGTGTCTCCTCAGAATAGGTCATATCATGGAAGCAGCTTTGCCAGTATCAAATATGTATGTTATTTTACTGGTTTATGAATATATACATTATGTCATATTTTTTAATCTAAACAGAGGCCTTTTATCATAAAATCATACATTGCTAATGGTCGATTTAAATTCCTGAACATAGTTGTCCAGAAGTTGAACTAAACAAATAGTTATCAGGGTTCCCACGGGGCCTTGGATTCAAGGAACAACCTTGAATTTGACTAAGGGCCATTCAAGGCCTTAAAATTCTGAAAATGTGTCGGGAGGCCTTGAAAAGTCTTGAATATTCATGAAATATAAATGCCGACAAAGCCTGTAATCATAACTAGATAGTTTTGTATGCCAGAGTTTGTGAAGGCAGAGTCCTGGGAGAGCGGTGTCTCAGTGGTAGACTGTTGGACTTCTATGCTATAGGTCCGAGTTCGATCCCTGTCCGGGACGACCTGCATTGTGTCCTTGGGCAAGGCACTTTATCCTGGTTGCCTACATGAGGGCACGATGATGCCATTACTAAGGCGTACTGCACACTGATGGTGCACATGGCTTCAACTGCTGTAACGCTGCTTGAGCGGAGCTTGAACAGAGTTAGAATGTTGAGGAGCTGACAGTTGCTCGCCGATGCTCGGTAGTTCTCTCCGATTACTCTGGCTTCCTCCACCTGTAAAACTGTCACGGTTACTATTAGCCATTGTGCATAAGTATGTGACCTTAAACACCAATAAATAAATAAATGTGATACTCTGTTGGAAAAGGCTCTTATAAGCCTTTCCAACAGAGTGTGACATAATAGGATTTTCCAAGAAATGAAGGCATGCAGCAATATAGGTGTCTCCTCGGAATAGGTCATATCATGGAAGCAGCTTTGCCAGTGTCAAATATGTATGTTATTGAACATGATTGTCAAGAAGGTGTACTAAACAAATAGCAGGGTTCCCATGGGGCCTTGGATTCAAAGAACAGCCTTGAATTTGCCTATGGGTCATTGAAGGCCTTCAATTTCTAGAAATGTGTCTGGAGGCCTTGAAAAGTCTTGAATATTCATGAACTATAAATGCAGACAAAACCTGTAATCGTAACTATATAGTTTTGTATGCCAGAGTTTGTGAAGGCATAGTCCTAACTAGGACCCTCGGTCATTACCCCATCCTCCCACTTCTCGTGTAGAGAAGTGGGAGGATGGGGTAATAACTGAAAGTCCTAGTTAGGACAAGTGAAGACAGGGCATTGAAAATCCTTGAATTTGGCTATTGTGGAGCATCTAAAAATGCTGAAATATATCGTGAAACAGCCTTGAATAGCTTTGAGATTTTATTGTCCCTTGTCTGCAGGAACCCTGGTTAGCCATATGGAATTCATATAATCTATTTGTAGATTAACATCAGTTGCAATATTTTGAGCCCTGCATTTGAGGCAAGACTTCACATGTGCCACAATGTAGTCCATCATATTTTAACAATAATCGAAACGGTTGTACAAATGTTCATTCCTATCCACCCAGAAATGCTCCCAGACTGAGAAAGTGACCTAAGAGGTTTTGATGAAAAAAACCCAACCCAAAACTGACATGTAAGCATGGCAAAGAAAAAAAGTTAAAAAATTCAGTGTTTGGCAGATGGGTAGGGAAAAATCAGTTTTGTTATTTCAATTTTCTTCATTAAATGAGGAATCTTTTAGTGCAACAAGCTCTGTAAAGCTCATTCTGAAGGGAGAAAATGTCAGACGCTGTATTTCAGAAGGCCAAAAAAATTTGAATTGTTTTCGGTAAATTTTCAGGTTTATTGGCTTCAGCAAGAGGCTCAAAATGTGGCTTTGTTTGTCTGTCGGGCTGTCTGTCTATGACCAATGAGTTTTTACACTAAACAACTTTTAAAATACTTTTTGGAATGACATCATATTTGGTATGCAAATGTATCGTATTGATGTCTAGCTTCTCGTTCAAGGCAGTTGTTTTTCACAGTATTTTTGTCAGTGTTTTTGTCGTTTATGCACTTTGAATTTGTTTCATTTTTGCCATCCATCGCAGATTAGGTGCGAACTTGCAATTTTATTTCTCATTTGTAATTGTCAAGTGGTGGGTTAACTGGTAGAGTGCTAAATTATATTTTTATACTATAAACCAATGGCCCAGACTTAGCTGGTGCAAACTCGCTATTATCCAGGGCCAAACACAAATTTTGAACCCCTCCCCCAATCCCCAAAATTTGCAAACCAATCCAAAAACTTGAAGTCCTAACTGGTCCTCTATACTTTTGCTTACTGCGCATGCGCAGTAACCAGGAAGGTAACAAAATTGGCCCAACATCATTCTTCTGTGTGGCCCAAAGTCAGTAACATCTGAACTGACATCTGTGCTTTAATCTCTTTTCTGAAGATGCCAGACACAAATCATTCATGATTATGGTGGAATCAAGGAAGTGAAAGGATGCTGGAAGTGAACTATAGTGGTTTTCGACATTCACGGCTGTAACTTTAATATAATTTTGTAAAATTATTCATGTTTCCCATTTTCGGGACATGGGCCTGAACATCATCATTCTTGGTAATGATAAAAACCTACTGTTTGTTAAATGTTCCTTCCCTCCCTCCCTTCCCATGAACCCTCCTGTTAAACTCCCAAGCTTTGTTGGCATTTTTATTGAAATTTTTTATTAAATTTCTTTGGAGTTTAACATGATATACGGAATGTTTATTCCGATTATCCCCATGGTTACGTCCTCATCCTGTGGGTGGTAGGACATATGGAGGCTTGCATCTACTACCAGATGCTTTGTTTTTTCTTCTTATGAAGATCTGGCTTTGCATCAGGTAGTGATTGATCGATTACTGACTTTGGGCTTATTGTATAGCCTGATGTTCAGTTTCCGTTTTTTAGCTCAACTTTGACATAGTCAAATTTGAGGTTATGCCCTGGCCCGTCGTCCATCTGTCCGGCATCAACAATTCAATACGGCTCAGGCTAGAGGCCGTATTTATGAACCGATCTTTACAAAACTTCTTGGGCACCTTTGTTATTACCGTGGGACGAGAATGAGTGTTTTTGTGTGCGGTCCAAAATTCAAGATGGCCGCTAGCAGCCATTTTGTACCGAAATTAGTGCAATCAGTTTTTTGTACAGAACTTCTTTATGAAAGTTCTGATTTGAATAAATTTATGTATGAATGTTTAGTAACATAGAACACATCACATATAATACAGGTTTTTTCTCGTGTTGAAATTATGCAAATTAGATGAACTTTGATTTATTCAGTGCTACTTATACACAGTAAGTGCACATGTCAATATGGCTCGGGCTAGGGGCTGTATTTATGAACCGATCTTCACAAAAATTCTTGGGTACCTTTGTTATCACTTTGGGACGAGAACGAGTGTTTTTGGGTGCAGTCCAAAATTCAAGATGGCTGCCAGTGGCCATTTTGTACCGAAATTAGGTACAATCAGTTTTTTGTACAGAACTTCTATACGGCTTGGGCTAGAGGCCATATTTATAAACCAATTTTTACTAAACTTCTTGGGTACCTTTGCTATCACCGTGGGGCAAGAACAAGTGTTTTGGGGAGGGGCAGTCCGAAATTCAAGATGGCTATCGGCAGCATTTTTTTACAGAAATTAGTGCAATCAGTTTTTTGTACAGAACTTTTGTATGAAAGTTCTGATTTGAATAAATTTTTGTATGAATGTTTAGTTACATGGACTACATTACATATATAATACAGGTTTTTGTCTCGTGCAGAAATTATGCAAATTAGATGAACTTTAATTTACTCAGCGCTACTTATCCACAATAAGCACACATGTCAATACGACTTGGGCTGGAGGCTGTATTTATGAACCGAACTTCACAAAACTTCTTGGGTACCTTTGTTATCACCTTGGGATGAGAAGAAGTGTTTTTGTGTATGGTCTGAAATTCAAGATGGCTGCCGGCGACCATTTTATACCAAAATTAGGTGCAATCAGTTTTTTGTACAGAACTTCTAGGACTACGTCTGTTATCATCATGGGATGGTAACGAGTGCTTTTGGGCTCGGCTGTGTTAATATTTGGTGTTGTTTGGGGAGGGCAAACATTATTAGCACAACCCAGTTTTCTGTTTCCAATGAGAAAAATAAAACCTCCTTACCCGTGGGAACCCTATGAGCTAAAGATAAAAAATTCAAATACCGATATTTTAAGAAGGACTGGACAAATATTTATTAATTAGTAGGAATCAACCATAGTAGGGTTTGAATCAAACAGGCCAAAACAGTTGCTAACATTTGGCTTCTGATGCACCATACAAGGATCCAAATTGTAACATTAACCCCATGGAGATTTCTTTTCTAGTTTAGCATCTAACTGTCACTCATTTTTACAATACTTTACCTGTACATTTGTTACAGGCTATGGACAGTATTTATGTACAGACCTTTACAATACTTTACATGTACCTTTGTTATCAGGTCATTACCTAGATGTGTGTCATTGCTGTGTCACATATTATCCATGTACATGTTTTACACAAGTTGAGCTACAGTCTCATTGACACATTCATTCCTGTTTACGTTGTTTTTCACTTGGACAACACTTTAAATTATAGTATTATTTTCTTTTCAACCTACTCACAATTGTTTACAATTGGCTGTAACGTAAGTGCAAGCCCTACTTCGGAACTAACTCAAGCTTTTAGAGAACTTTTCCAAACAAGTTGGAAAAGTAGTAGAGTGCAAAAGCACGAAAAAGATCGAAAAAAGGGTTGAGCGAGACCAGCGCTCGAAATTACAGGTACTCTCTCTGCACACCTCTTGCGTTTACTGAGCGCATGCGCAACAACCGTGACGTCATTTCCTTTTATTTCTGCCATTTGTACATGGTCGGAAATTTTTGTGACTCATGCTACTTTGCTGTTTTTCTTTCGTGAACAACTTATTATATGTGCTCTGCATTTCATTGTGTGCAAGTGGATTGTATCCTTTTGTCAAGCAATCCAAATTGTTTTTGATTAATGTTATTTTTGATCATTATTGCTTGTTTCTTCACACTTAATCTTGTTTTTCCCCCCACGTGTGAACACGACCTTTGTGCTGTTTTCTGTTGGCGGGAAGCTTGATTCCATTATTTTCATTCATATAATGCCAAAGACTATTCCTTGTACCTCTTGCTTGCAAGTGAAGCATGTGGACGACTCATTCCACATGTGTCACTTGCAACAATTGCACTCAGGCCCAATCATGTTGTATTTGTGGGGTTTGGTCCTCTAAATTCTGGAGTTCTGTTAACAAGGTGGTTCTGTCCAGAGCTAGAACCCCTCGTTCTCAGGGTAAGGGTAGCCGTGCCGTAGCAGGCATTTCTGCTGGTGCACGTGGTGACTCTGTCACACAGGATTCTGATCTGTCTTCTGTGGCGACTTCCTCTGCAACTGTTGACAGTGCTAGTTCAGTGATACCTGATGTGGAGACCGTGGTCTCTCTGTCTTCTGATGTCACTCTTGAATCGTCTGTTTTCGTAGAGAGCTTCTCCGAGGTCAGCTTGGTGACCCTCTCCGATCTGCCTCCTACGCCATCGACAGTTGCTGAGGAAGTTGTTACTACAGATCCTATTCTGTCTGATGGTGGCTCTTCCATTTCCTCTGGGGATGGTGTACAGTCTCGGGGGACCGAGGCTGTATCTGCTGGTGTGTCTGTGTGCTCTCAGCCTCCCCTAGCCTCGTGGCAGGGCTGTGCGAGTTTGCTGTCTGCTCCGTTTCATCTGGCTAGGTTTGCTCCTAGTCGGTTGAGCCGGTCGGTCGCTTCTGCAGTGATTCCTCACCCCTCGAGTGAATCATTTATTGTTCCTCCTTCCCCTGCTAGTGTGCCGCCTAGCAGGATGGTGTTGGGACGTTGGCATCCAGGGCCTGCTGTTTGGCAGCGGTCAGTGACAGCCCCTGTTAGCTGTCACTCTCGGAACCTTCCTCTGGTGATTCCTCACTGTGTTCCGAGTCTGGGTGTCGATCGATGCTTGCCGTCGGTCTCAGAGGATGGGCAGTTGGGGCCTTCTGCCACGCAGAGGCCATTGACAGGTTCCTGTCATTCTTGGGACAATCCTCCAGTGTCTTCTCACCGTATCGTAGGTCCAGCTCCCAATCGACACGCACCGTTGATCTCTTTCGAGGATTTGCAGGCAGGACCTTCTGCTTCGCAGAGGTCAGTGATGGCCCCTGGGCGTCACAATCAGCACTATCCTCCGGTGTCTTCTCACCGTATCCCTATTCTGTCTGCCGATCGACGTTCGATGTCGGTCTCTTCTGAGGATTTGGGTTCTTCTACCAGAAGGGTCCATTGGGAGGACACTCCGTCGGGCGATGCTGCTGCGACGGATTCTCAGGGTGACCTGCGTCAGGCCGTTTTGGCGCTCACCCGGTTGCTTTCTGGCAACCCTCAAGTTGGCCTCCCTGTGCCTCCTGAGGCACAACCTCCTTTGGTCGGTCGCCGAGATGTCTCGCCTGGCCCCTTGGATACTGCTCAGTCTTCCCAGGAGGTTTCTGCTGGTCAGCCCGAGTTGGGCTACGTCTCCTCTGCTACGGAGGATGACGATTATCTGGAAGGTGATGGGCCCCCCTCGTCAGTCTTGGGGCAGGCTTTGGATTTCGTCTTCGGCTTATTGCCGGAAGTTCAACATTCAGACCAGCCATCTGTGACCGTCCGGCCGCGGTCCACTGTGGAGCGCCATAACCCTGTTGAGCCTTTTAGCTCTGGGGCTTTGCATCCTCTGCAATCGGCTCAGGTTGTTGAGTCCTTCCAGGGCTTAGACGCCAAAATGCGTTCTAAGGCTCTCAAGGGTTCCTTCTTTTCTAGAGCTGATGCCTTTCTGCCTCCATCGCGGTTTCGTGTTTACGATTCCGTCTGTCCACCAGTCTTCCAAGGGATGACTACTGTGGATGAGGATTCTTCTTCCCTCGGGTTAACTAAGCCTAAGTCGGCAGTTCTCCCGATGTCGGTAGTTGAATCTATGGTGGGCCTGTCCCGAGAGATGCTGGGTATGTTATCTCTCGCGGACCATGTCGTCGCTGCTCTGGCTGAATATTTTCCACCAGGGGAGTTTGATGACGCTCAGGGGCCTTTTCACGTTTTGTCACAGGCTCTTATGAATTTGACACACGCTCACGCCTGTAACACAGCTAATTTGGAGCTGGCACGCCAGAATGCGGTGTTGGATTCTTTTCCATCCCTTCCTTCTGAGCAACGTGCTGTTCTGAGGTCTGCCTCTTTGGTGGGACCTCAGTTGTTCTATGGTTCCGTGGAAGCTGTTCGTGGCGAAGTTCTTCGTCATTCAAAGGACTAGCTTTTGCTGCGACAGCTTGATCAACCTGCTGCTGAGGGTGGTGGTCATTCCAGGCCCGCCAAGCATGCTGCTGTGTCTGCCTCGTCGGCGACGTCGGCTCCGCCTTCGACTCCGTCTGCTTCTTCTGCACATAAGAAGCGCCGACGTGGCCAGGCTTGCTGGCAGCCTCAGGCAGGAAAGTCTCAGGACTCTGTCACTCCCCGAGGTGGTTTCTCCTCTCGGGGGCCTCATCGAGGCCGCAAGTGAAGGTTCCCACCTCGATTCGCCTCCAGTCGGGGGAAGGCTGTCGCTGTTTTACAACCGTTGGACAGAGATAACGTCGGACCCTTGGGTCCTCGACGTCATTCAATCCGGTCTGCGACTGTCCTTCCATCGGCACCCCAGTTTATCTCGGGTGCCCCTCCCGACTCAGGTCCCTTCCGATTCTCTGTGTCGAGACCTTCTGGTGCAGGAGATCGACAATCTCCTCTCCAAAGGGGCGATCGAGGTGGTCAGGAACACCCTTTCACTGGGGTTTTACTCAAGACTTCTCTTGGTGCCGAAGAAAAACGGCCAATTTCGTCCTGTCATTGATCTGAGTATCCTGAACGAGTACATTATAGCTCCTCGTTTCAGTATGGAGACTTTCCGGTCGGTTCGACGTTCAGTTCATCAGGGCGACTTTGCTGCCAGTATCGACCTGAAGGATGCCTACTTCCATGTACCCATTCATCTGGCGTCACGGAAATACCTTCGGTTCTCGTTTCGGGATCGAGTTTATCAATTCAGAGCTCTCCCGTTCGGTTTGAACCTGGCTCGGAGGGCCTTCACCCGACTGATGTCACATGTGCTTGCTTTCCACCGTACTCAGTCGGCTGTGACTTCGTCAGCCTACCCGGACGACATCCTCCAACGGCACCACGATGCTGCTGTTCTGGAGTTAGATGTCCGGCAGTTTCTTTGCCTGCTAGCGTCGCTGGGTTTCAGAGTCAATCGCGAGAAGTCGGATCTCCTTTCTTCACAATATAGTGTCGGTCCCCCGATTCTTTCCGCCTTGACTCGGAACCTGCTTCAATCTTCCTCGGTCTTGGCCAGGACTTTCCTTCGGATGCTGGGCCTTTGCGGTTTGGTGACAGATCTCATTCCACTCGGTCGCTTGTTTGTCCGACCTCTCCAACACTTCCTGTTGGATCATTGGCGTCCGAATGTAGATCCGCTGGACCTGGAACTCACTATTCCTCGGTCTCTGCTTTGTCACCTCCACCCTTGGGCCGATATTCCCTGGCTGACACAGGGTGTTCCGTTGGATCTTCCTTTGGCCGTTCGCATCCTTACTGCGGATGCCAGCGATCGGGGCTGGGGTGCAACATTGGATCCTCTCGGTCTGTCTACTCACGGCGAGTGGGACAGTGAGCAGGTGGGCCTTCATATCAACCAGAAGGAGCTCCTTGCTCTTCTGTTGAGTTTTCGGCTTTGGATCTCTCATCTGTCAGACCATTTTGTCCTACTTCTTTCGGACAATTCGACAGTAGTGGCCTACATATGGAATCAAGGAGGCACACATTCGATTCCCATGTATCGGCTGTCTCGGGATCTTCTTCTGTTGGCTCGGGATGTGAATGCTCGGGTGTCCATTCGACACATTCCCGGGCCTCTCAACGTCCTAGCAGACTCCCTGTCCCAACGCGACAGTGTCCTTCCCACCGAATGGATGCTACATGGTCGGTGTTTCAGGCGATTTGCGAGCAATGGGGCCGTCCTCAGGTCGACCTTTTCGCTACTCGCTGGAATCATCAGGTAGAGACCTTTGTCTCCCCTTGTCCAGATCCTCTGGTATTTGCAGTCGACGCTCTGTCTCTGGACTGGACAGGTTGGATCGGCTATGCCTTTCCTCCTGCACCGATTCTTCCTCAAGTATTAGCGAAGATTCGTGCTTGCAGTTGCAGGATCATTCTGATCGCACCTCTGTCTCCACAGATGGTGTGGATCAATCTGCTGCGTCCTCTGTTGGCAGATCGGCCGATTCGTCTACCTCTACGTCGCGATCTTCTTTCCCAGGGTCATCCCAGGAAGTATCACAACAACCTGACAAGCCTGTCCCTTCACGCCTGTCTTTTATCAGGTCCAGTCTCCGACGTAAAGGTTTTTCGAGACGAACAGTGGAGTGCATTTCTGCATCGCGGCGACATTCCACTGGCATGACTTATGCTGCGAAGTGGAAGGTTTTCTGCCGCTGGTGTGCAGATCACAATGTGGATTACCGTGAAACGTCAATCGCTCAAATTGCGGATTTTCTGGTATATCTTTTTGACTCCAAGGGCCTCCAGCCTATTACGATTAAGGGCTATCGGTCTATGCTGTCTGATACTTTCTCTTATGTGGGAAAGTGGTGCATCGGTCGTAATCTTTTTCTCTCCAAACTCATTCGGCACTTTTCTTTGAAGAGGCCTCGAGTTTTGCGTCTTACACCCAAGTGGATCTTGGCATGGGTGTTGCACTGTTTGGAGGGGGTGCCATTCGAGCCTTTATCTGAGACTGATATGCATTTTCTCACCTATAAGACGGCTTTTCTTCTAGCGTTTGCTTCTGTTCGACGAGTCAGTGAGCTTCATGCGCTATCTGTTGATTCTGCCTTCTTCAGAAATGAGGCTAACAGTGTCACCTTCACAACTGATTGCTCTTTTCTGGCTAAGAATCAACTTCCTGATTCAGTACCTCCTCCCATCTGCATTCGGGCTCTCCCTGCTGTCGATGGCCAGAGACCTCTTCTGTGTCCTGTTCGTGCGATCAAGACTTACATTACTCGCACTCAGTTCATTAGGAGGGGTCGGAAGAGATTCTTTCTGTCTCTCATTCCTAAGAGGCAGTCTATCTCTTCCCATTCTATTTCCAGGTGGATCTGTCTTGCAATCAAGCTGGCTTATTCCCGCTTGTCTGCGTCGGATCTTGTTTCGAACCGGTTTAATGCTCATGAGGTTCGTGCCATTTCTACATCCTGGGCATTCTCCAATTCTGTTTCACTCCGGGATGTTATGAATGTGGCTTACTGGAGGAATGCCTCTACCTTCTCCTCCTTTTATCTCCGCCACCTTCAGCAGCAATCTGAGGACCTTTATTCTTTAGGCCCTCTCATTGCTGCTCAGGCTGTTGTGCACCCTCGTTAAAATTGTTTTATCGAGGTTGTGCTTCGCTCAGCCTTGTTCTTTTAAGGTGCCTTCTCTCTATCTTCATTACAGGTTTCGCTATTGTTCTCTGCCTTCCTTGCTTTTCTTTCTGCTACTCTTGTTGGTATTGGTTATGTGATTCACCTCCTCCTATTGTTTATTCAGCCAGTTGTAAACAATTGTGAGTAGGTTGAAAAGAAATTAAAATTTTTTAGTAAAT
The DNA here is from genome assembly GCA_031216915.1 of Pictodentalium vernedei. Classification (NCBI taxonomy): domain Eukaryota; kingdom Metazoa; phylum Mollusca; class Scaphopoda; order Dentaliida; family Dentaliidae; genus Pictodentalium; species Pictodentalium vernedei. The sequence goes on along the minus strand of CM062297.1, from coordinate 369,850,033 downwards.
TTTGTTTCTTAACATACCTACCACAATTGTTTACCGGAGGCCCACCCTCCTTGGGGATATCCTTGATATCGATGCCTCCCCGCTAAATCACAAACTTCTCATTGGCGGAAATACGGAATTGACGTCATGTTTGTTGCGCATGCACTCGGTAAATGCAAGAGGTGTGCAGAGAGAGTACCTGTAATTTCGAGCGCTGGTCTCGCTCGGCCCTTTTTTCGATCTTTTTCGTGCTTTTGCACTCTATTACTTTTCCAACTTGTTTGGAAAAGTTCTCTAAAAGCTTGAGTTAGTTCCGAAGTAGGGCTTACACTTATGTTACAGCCAATTGTAAACAATTGTGGTAGGTATGTTAAGAAACAAAATTTACTAAAAAATTTTAATTTTTATTGTTTATCACAATGATCATATTTATAGTAGGATACATGTATTAAATATGCCAGTAGTGTAACTTTTAATTTTTAGTGTTTGACCACACTTAGGCTCTATCGGGACACCCTCGGGCTCATGAGGTTCCCTTTGGGAACTTAGGCTTTTTCCAAAAAATTTCGAAAATTTTTTTTTTTTCAATTTTGATTAGTTTTTTCGAAACAATTTTGATTGCCGTAAATTATGTATCCTTAATATGTATAAATTATTTGGTAGTTAGGAGTGCAGTGGACTAGCTCTTTGGCTTAAATATTATTACGAAATCTTTTTCCTCTAAGTGTAAGGCGAGGAAATCAGCCTCGGATTTACACTCTTACTGTCTTGCTTGTAGTCGCTGTACTCCTTCAGATACATGTGCCACTCATGTAGTTTGGGATTCCAAACGTTGGAGACGGGTGTTGCGTTATGTATGCGGTGAAGTTCTGATGCCGGAACTTTCACCGCAGGCTAATTCTAGCTTTTCAGTCTCTTTTTCAGAGGAACAAGAATATGGTGATGGTATAGCAACACCCATCCAAAATTTGCTGCCATCGTCATGCTTAGATGAGCAAACAGAGCTAGCTGCAAAGGTGCTCATGAATATTAAACAAGGAATAAGGCCTATTATTCCTTTTCAAGCAGCTAGCTCAGCCGGTGAAGCGGTTACCCCGCCAGTGGGTGGGCCGTAACACCGGATAAGTCTGTAACGGTTGAGGAAAGTGCAGCTTTGGGTAGAGCGAGCACCTCAAAATCAAAAGCTCACCTAGCGACAACAGCAAAGGGGAAGAAGACGGCAAGTTTCTCAGTGAGACACTCGGCGAGATCTGGGGTCAAATCGCAAGCTGGAGAGCCTTTTCCATACCGTCAACATTCGAGGCTGACTGTTACAGTTGCGAGAAACTTGACGCATTCGGAGCTAACGTTCTTGTTGGCCAATCGGGGTCGGCCGCAGTTATGTCTTCTTCCACCTCTAGTATCAAGCACATTAGACCGCTCACTTGCTCACTTGCTATCCGACTTCGGACATCCAAGCTGTTCCACGAAGATGCTCCCAGTCTTACCCTCCAAAGTCGGGTCATCCGGTAGCTAGTAGTTCGAGGCATGAATATGCGGAGCATTCGGGACGGTCGACTAAATGATCTGGGGACAGATCTCCGTCTCGCGAACATCATGCGGCAAAGAAACATAAGACCGCTGCTCCGCAAGCGCCTCAGTAATGGACTTGCTGTCGCAAATTGCACAGCTTATCGCAGCTTCCCAGCCAGCGCAAGTGTCACCCTCAACAGACTCCGGTAGTGTGCTGTCGGATGGTGCTGGGTTGGTACGGTCATCTGTTCATTCGGACAGAGCCAACTGAAATTCACAGGTAGACCAGGCGGATGATGAAAGGGAATTGGAGGAAGATTCTCCAACCCCTATGCAACAACATATGGAAAAGATGAATTTTATTCATCAGTTTTTTCCTTATCTTGTTCCTCCTGGTCAACAAGCTGCGTCTGCTAGGCAGAAATCGCTATCATCCCTAGATAAGGAGACCCAGCGGAGAAAGGATAATGTTCTTTTCTTCCCAGTTCAGTCGGTTCATATGTCGGAGGCCTTCGGCCACTTTGACGACGCAATATTCCTCCTAGCAAATTCAAAAAAGAAAAATCCTTTCTTATCGACATCTTCTATTCACTTACCGTTTCCTGGACCTAGAAAATTAAAAACGTTTGGAGAAGATATTCAGAGAGCTCCTCTGTGTTTGGATGATCGGGCTTTAGATTTGGATATCTCGCTACCTGCATCATTCAATGTCTGTTCGGATGTGATCGAATCTACAATTGATTCTAATTGGGTAGTTTTGGACGCTATGTCCTACGCAGATCATATCACCAGGGCTTTGGACCATCATCTTGTTGAGAAAGAATTTGACGATACTAATTTGTCTCTGAGAGTTCTTTCAAGGGCAGTTATGTATGCCACACATCATTCCGCCCTTACAGTGGCTAATATGGAATTGATGGAACGTGATGGAGCCTTAGCATCGTCTTCATTGAGAGACGATCGGGTGAAAAGCTCTTTAAGAGTTGCTCCGGTTTCTGGACATACTTTGTTTGATGACAAGTTGTCCTTAGTGTATGACGAATCTACTAAGAAAGCTACCAGCACTCTTATGCTCTGGTCAGCTTCCCAGCATCAGTCATATGCTGGACGTGGTAGGCGAGTGGGCTCCAGTTTCGCAATCAGCAAAGGAAAGCTCCTCGTGGGGTTCTAAGAAATCCTCATACAACTATTCAGGGAACTGTCAGTATAGCAACTCTGGAAAGGGGCATAAATCTTACAAAGATTATAAGACAGATGCCCCTAAGCCGACGGCACGAGGTGGTTCTCGGGGAGGACATGGTTTCTCTTCCCGCAGGCCTCACAGATCATACAGGTGATGGTCTAAACCCCTATTGCTCTCCAGCTGGCGGAAGATTATCAAACTTCGTGAGAAACTGGACAGACATAACGGAAGATCAGTGGGTCAGGAATGTAGTCAGAACGGGTCTTCGGCTATCATTCTGATCAGAGCCCCCAATTACAAGAAGTCCACATTGGACAGATCTTCCGGCAAATCTTTCAAAAAGGAGTCCCTTCTTGCAGAGATTCAATCTTACCTAGTAAAGAAAGCAATAGAGGTCGTAGAAAATCCCAACTCACTGAGATTTTACAGTCACCTGTTTCTTGTGCTGAAACCAGACGGCTCGTTTCGACCTGTCATAGACTTGAGCTGGATAAAAAACTGATTATCATTCCAAAGTTCTATATGGAAACCATTCGGTCGGTAAAAGCAAGCATTTGAGTGAACGACTTTGCGGCAAGCATAGATCTAAAGGATGCGCACTTTCATGTCATGTTTCATCCGGCTTTTAGAAAGGACCTGCGATTTGCCATTCAATGGAAGGTTTATCAGTTCAGAGCGATGTGCTTCGGTCTGAATCTGGCACCTTGGGCATTCACATTATCTGTTGAAGATTCCCATTACCATAGTGTGGGTAATACTATTTCCCTTTACTACGGAAGTGGGATTCTTGGCTAAGAATCAGGTTCCGGATAAGCGGCTAGAGCCTATTGTCATTAAAGCCTTACCGTCCTCAGACAACCTTAGACTGCTGTTGTGTCCAGTGAGAGTGATGCGCATGTATAAACGTCAATCTAGTTTCATTAAAAAAGGAAGAAAAAGGTTTTTTCTTTCGCTTATTCCTAACAGAAAAGATATTTCTGTTCATTCAGTCTCTAGATGGATTCAATTGGCAGTAAGAATTGCTTACGAGAATCTGTCGGTAGATCAACATTCTGTTGAGGTTAGGGCACTGTCTTCTTCTTGGGCTTATTCTAATAGTATTGCGATTACTGATTTAATGAAGGCAGCCAACTGGACGCAACTGTCATCATTTACTAAGTTCTATCTTAGAAATTTAGAGTCTATCTCTGGTGACCTTAGATCCCTTGGTCCTCTTTCTGTTACACAGAATGTCATCCATTAATAATACCATACATCTCAATGATGTCTTAGGCAGTCTGCTCAAGCACTGATGCCGTTCCGCTGCCCTCTTTGTTTTAAGGATTTTTCCTTCAGAACAAGGGGAAGGGGGTGGGTGGGTGGGGGGGGGGGGGGGGTTCTCTTTATATCATCTGGCTTTATAGTGAAAAGCAAGGGAATACCTCCTCCAGTGTCAGTAGTCCAGCGACGGTGCTGGGCGGTTTTAATGTGTAGCTCGGTGTGAAGCAACAATTATGTCTCATTTATGTATTGCTTTTAAAGTGTAGCTCAGTGTGAAGCATTTGTATATGTCATGTGTCATACCAGCATTAACATACAATCCTTGAAACTTTTAAATGAATATAAGGCATCTCATTCTCTGGACTTCCTTATAATTGGTCTCCTTCACCGAATTAGCATAAAGGGTTATGCTGGCATTAAATGGAGAATTATTGTGTATTACTCCAATATATATTGATGTCATGTCATTCTCTTTTTCTATTGGGAAAAAGAGAAAGACATATGTAATTCCTATGTCTTCTCCTATTCTCCTGTAGGAGCTATTCTTTATTGTGGAGTAATAAAGATATTACAGTCATCTAAGTCCTAGGCCCTCTAGCCTTTTTATGATTCAGCGAAGTCTGGGCCATTGGTTTATAGTATAAAAATATGATAAATTTGAAGTAATTTGTATATTTTTTATACTTACCAATGGCCCAGACGGGGATGGCCCTCCCATGAGTGGGCACTCTTACCTCCCCGCTGATATATATATATAACACTTAGCAGGCATAACTAGGAAGAATGATGTTGGTGCCAATTTCTTTACCTTCCTGGTTACTGCGCATGCACAGTAAGCAAAAGTATGGAGACCAGTTAGGACTTCAAGTTTTGGGTTTTGTGTGCAAATTTTGGGGATTGGGGGTTCAAAATTCGTGTTTGGCCCTGGATAATATCGAGTTTGCTCCAGCTAAGTCTGGGCCATTGGTAAGTATAAAAAATATACAAATTACTTTAAATTTATCATTTTTGACCTTCAGAATTTCTTCACATGTGTTTGTCCTGTTACAATTTAGGGAGAGTGCTTTTGGCAGTCTCCCATAAATTGCAACAGGGCACATCTATATGGACTAAATAATTCCACTTTGAAGATAATATGAAGCACAAACACAGTAGATGGTTCCTTTAATCTGTGGTACCTGCATTTCAGCATAAAGCCCAAATACGGACTTTCGCACTCTACCAGTTAACAGAATTCTCTGGTATATCTTTTTTAGCTCAACTGACAATGTCAGGTATGAGCTCTTGGGATGGGTTGCGATCCGTCATCCATCCATCCATCCATCCATTTGTCCATCCATCTCTCCGTCTGTCCATACATGTTTACGAATGACTACTTGTGTGGCAAGGATTTGGCAAAAATGTATATTTATATTGTTAATTTCTGTTATGTGACTAGCCTCATAACAACAATTTCTTATCAACCTACCTCAATTGTTTACTACAGGCTTGCACTACAGTGGAAGAACCTAACTCGGATAAAATGCTCTCTATTTTAATCTTTCCCAAGATTTGGGAAAGAAAAGAGGTGTAAAAACACCACGAAAAAATAAGCCAAAATTGGGTCGAGCGCCATCGGCGCACACCCAGTATGGGACGCTCTTCCATAGTACAAATCCACGACTTCCGTAACACAGTGTGCAATGCGTCAATTCGTCATTCTTTTGATTATCCGCACACGTGGTGGATGTGTGTGTGCCATCTTTGCTAAAGTATCAGTGATATTTTAACTCGTCGATAATGGTTTTCCTGTGACTGGATTTATGGATCTGAAGATCGTATAATAACAGGACTGTGTTTTATATATTCTCGTTTATATTTTCAACCACATTCTCATTGTATATTATTTACTATTCCGTTTTCGCGAATGTTTTGTTTGCGACATCGTGTCATCGCGATTCGACAATGAATTTTTCGGTTGATAAAAATTTAATTGTTATTGGAGTTAGGTGTCGGCCGTCTGGGTTCTGCCACCTTCTCTCATAGTTGAGGGTGTTCTTCTACTTTCTGTTTCTGTCGAGTTCACCTTTTTCTTCTACTGCCGTCACCTCTGTTCTTTTCAGTTCGGTTCCTTTAGAGCAATTCCTTTTGCCCTCGCCATTGGTGCGTTCTCGTATCCGTTTCGTCCGCACCCGCGTGTGGTGTGGAACGCTGTCATTTCGGGAGCCTCCCGACTTGACCACATCTGATGTGAGTTTACCCCCTCCGTGGGGGATGTGCAGCTCCTCCTGCCCCCATGGGGGGGGGGGGGGGGTACACTGTTGTTTGGGGGCCCCCCCGACTCGACCACGTCTGGTGTGAGTTTGACCAGACGTGGTCGAGGGGGATGTGGAGCTCCTCCTGCTCCCGCGGGGGGTGGGGAACGCTATCGATTCGATAATGTCGGGTGAGAATTGCTCCCCCTCCGTGGGGGATGTGCAGCTCCTCCCGCACCAGCAGGGGGGGGGGACCGCTGTCATGCAGTGTTTTACCGTGGTGGATACTGCGGCAGCTGTTGGATTTCTGGTGTAGAGATGCCTGGTTCTGGGACTATGCGCCCTCTCCAGTCGACATCTGAGGCTGTCACTAGGGTTGTGACTCCTCCTTTGGAGGCTAAGCTTGGTGGCTGTCTCCGCTTTTCCGCCAGTTCCAACAGCTCCCGTCGTATCTGCTGCTACTGCTGTTCCATCTACAACGTCATTGAGCACAGTAGTTTTATACCTGCAGTGGTATGCTGCAGTGTCTGGTTGTGTAGACGTGGGGGTATCGGCCTCAGCCTTCCCTGACTTCAACTCGACGAAGTTGGAAGTGGCTGCCGGCCAGACCCTCTCCTGTGGTCTCTGCGCCATCGAGCACCAGATGTCATTGGATTCGGTTGTTCTTAGTGGGACACTATGAACTCCGTGGCATTTCCGTCCACTCATTCTGGCCACACGACCAGTTTTGAGGGACCAACGTCTTTTGTGCAGCCTGGACCTTCTGCCCTGCAGAGGTCCGCGGTGACTCTCATGAGTTCCCGCTATGTTGATCCTCGGGGTGTGTCACACCCCTCTACGCATCTGCCTTCAGACGTTTCGGCTGCCGCCCGTCCCTCGTCGGGTGTTTTGGAGGATCGTGACCCTTCGCTGGTTAAGAGGGTCAGAGGTGAAGCCACTTTGCTGGTTTGTTCCCCTGTCGAACTTGCCAGTACGGGCAGTGAGCTTAGGGAGGCCCTCTCCTTACTCACTCAGGTTCTGTCAAAGAGCCTTCTCGTTGCTTCCAGCGAGGCAGCGAGTGGTTTCTAGGCGCCCCCTATTGTGCCGCCTCCCGGGATTGGAAACAGGCCGCTTTCTGATCCCCCTGGTGTTCCGACACCATGGGAGGCGTCGGCTGGTTTGCTCACGATGGGCTATGTGTCTTCCGACTCAGGGGAAGAGTCAGACATGCTTGATGTCGAGAGCCAGCAGTCTTCGGACTTCGGGGCAGCTCTTGATTTCGTGTTTGGGTTCCTTCCGGATCTCAAACCATCTAACCAGTCGACAGTGTCAGCCAGGCCGCGATCATCAGTCGCGCGCCAACAGCCTATGGAGCAACCCGCTTCTGGGCGTCTTCGACCGTGCCCGTCGGTACAGTTGGTTGAAGCATTTTCAGCCTTGGACTCTAAGCTAAGTTCCAAGGCTATGAAGGCTCCGTTCTTCACCAGGGTTGACACCTTTTTACCTCCGGTGCGTTATCGTTCCTACGATTCGGCCACTCCGTCGGTCTACCAGACTTGGACGGTTTTGGATCAGGACCCCAATTCCCTCGGGCTTTCCAAGTCCAAGTCTGCAGTCATTCTGATGACGACTCTGGAGTCCACATTGGGCTTGTCGAGAGAGATGCTTGGTATGCTTTCTCTCTCCGATCATGTCGTCTCAGCTTTAGCTGCTTATCTGCCTCCAGATAAGTTTGACGAGGTACAGGCTCCTTTACGTGTGCTTCCAAGGCGCTCATGCATCTTACTCACACGCATGCCTGTAACACGGCTAATCTGGAATTAGTTCGAAGGGACTCTGTGCTGGACACAGGCCGATCCCTTCCTGAGGAGCAGTGCGCTACTCTTCTATCTGCTTTTTTGGCAGGTCCGCAACTTTTCCATGGTTCTGTGTTGACGGTCCGGGATGACGTCCTACGTCATTCCAACGATCAGCTGCTGTTTCTTCAGCTTGATCAGCCTTCTAGGGTAGGCATGGGCCGTTCCAAGCCTAACAAGTACCCTCTGCTTCCTCTGCGAAGCAAAGGGGCTGATCCTTCTGCCACTGCTTCTACTTCTTACTCAACGGGTAAGGGTAAGCGTCGGCAGTCTTGAGGGAAGTCCCAGGATTCTTCATTCAGTAGAGGTGGTGTTTTCTCCTCTCGCGAGCCTCGTCGGGGTTCAAAATGAAGGTCCTCACCTCGACTCGTCCCAGGTTGGAGGAAGGATAGCAGAGTTCGCAGACCGTTGGGCCACCATCACATCCGATCCTTGGATGTTAGATGTTGTTTGGTCTGGGCTGCGAATATCCTTCCGAGGGCACCCCACCCTGTCCAGGGTGCCTCTTCCAACCACAGTTCCTTCAGACATTTTACGTCGGGAACTTTTGTCCACGGAGATAGACAATCTCCTGACAACGGGGGCGATTGAGGTCATCAAGAACATTAGGTCAGTGGATTTCTATTCCTGCCTGTTCTTGGTGCCGAAGAAGGACGGCCGACTCCGACCGGTTATCGATCTGAGTTTCCTGAACCAGTCTATCATTGCTCCCAAGTTCAGCATGGGGACTTTCAGGTCGGTCCTCCGTTCAATTCACCAGGGAGATTTCGCTTCCAGCTTCGACCTGCGAGACGCTTACTTTCACGTTCCGATTCATTGGGCATTACGGAAGTATCTCAGGTTCGTTTTTCTGGGGCGAGTTTACCAGTTCAAGGCCATGCCTTTTGGCCTCAACCTGGTTCCTTGGGCCTTCACCAGACTGATGTCGCATGTGATATCTTTCCATCGCACACAGTCCAGGGTGACCACTTCGGCATATCTGGATGATATCCTCCAGGGGAATTCCAATGCTGCCTTTGGCCTCAACCTGGTTCCTTGGGCCTTCACCAGACTGATGTCGCATGTGATATCTTTCCATCGCACACAGTCCAGGTGACCACTTCGGCATATCTGGATGATATCCTCCAGGGGAATTCCAATGCTGCCTTACTGGAGTCGGATGTCGCCACTCTGTTGAGCTTGCTCACGTCGCTAGGTTTCAGAGTCACCGAGGAGAAGTCGGACCGGGTCCCTTCTCAGTCGTTTTATCATCTGGGGATGGCTTTCCACACACAATTCAATTTGGTGGCGGTTCCCCAGGCCAAGGCTGTGATTCTCTCCGCTTTTGCTCCGACTCTGTCCCAGTCCATATCCGCGACGGCTCGGAGTATTCTCCGGCTAATCGGTCTCTGCTGTTCGGTGATGGATCACATTCCTCGAGGTCAGCTGCGTGTCAGACCTCTCCAACACTTTCTGCTCAGTCGTTGGAGGCCGAATGTAGATTTTCTGGATCTGGTGCTTCAGTTTCCAGATTATCTTTATCCTCACCTTCTCCTCTGGGCGGATGTCTAGTGGCTTTCGCAGGGTGTTCCGTTGGACTTATCCACGTCCGATCGCGTTCTGACGGCAGATGCCAGCGATCTCGGATGGGGTGCGACGTTGGATCCTCTAGGTCTTTCCATTCACGGGATGTTGGACCAGGATCTTGCAGCTCTACACATCAACCAGAAGGAGCTTCTTGCTCTTCTTCTGCATTTCAGGCAGTGGATCCCTCACCTGTCGAATCGCCAGGTCCTTCTGTTGTCCGACCATTCGACGTTGGTTGCTTACATTCGGAACCAGGGCGGCACGCACTCTGTTCCAATGTACGAATTGGCTTGGGATCTTATACTGCTCGCTCAGGATGTCCACGCCGGGGTGGCTGTTCGTCACATTCCTGGTTGCCTGAATGTCCTAGCCGACTCCTTGTCCCGTCAGGGCAGGGTTATTTCCACCAGGTGGATGCTCCACATGGTGGGTTCCATCGATCTCTTGTGACTCGTTGGAACCATCCGGTGGACACTTTCGTGTCCCCATGTCCAGATGCTCTGGCCTTCGCCATGGACGCTCTGGCCCTCCTTTGGGATGGTCGTCGGCTACGCCTTCCTACCAATTCCGATTCTGCCTCAGGTTCTCACCCAGATATGAACCTGCAGTCGTCGAATCCTTTAGATCACACCCGTCGCCTTGGTGGGTGTGGATCAATCTGCTCCGCTCTCTGTTAGCGGCGGTTCCGGCATGTCTCCCTCTACCTCGCGACTTTCTTTGCCAAAGTCGCCCCAGGAGGTTTTCAAGTTGACCCGACTTCATTGTGCCTTCGCACATGTCTTTTATCGGGTCCTGTCTCCTCCGTAGTGGTTTTTCGAGACATGCAGTGGAGTTGCTTTTCTTCTTCAAGGAGGCACTCACTCCACTGGTTTAGCCTCTGTGGCTAAGTGGAAGGTTCTTCTGTCGATGGTGTGCGATCACTCTGTTGCTTCTGTCACTCCTTCGATCACACCGCTTGCGGAGTTTCTGGTATGTGTTTGTTTCTGGGGGTCTCCAGCAATGGGTACATGTCCATGCTTCGGAGACATTTTTTCCTCTGTGATACCGCATTGTTTCGACACTCATCCTTGCCTCTCCAAGCTTGTTCAGCTCTTTTCCTTGAAAAGGCCTAGGACTTTGCAGTTTACTCCAAGATGGTCACTTTCTTGGGCGCTGCTCTGCTTGGGGGTGGGGGGCATTCACGCCTTTCTCCTGGATGAATATGCGTTTTCCCACATGCCAGATCTCTCCTGCATCCATTTCTTGATGGACTTGTCTTGCTATTCGTGCAGCTTCCGCTCGTCTAGCTACTGGTGATTGTATTACCAATTGTTTTTTCTGCCACGAGGTGCGTGCATTGTCTTCCTCTTTTAATAACTCTGTCATGTTGTCGGATGACTGATGTTATACTGGCAGCCTTCTGGAGAAATGCTACATTCTCCTTTTATCTGCGACAGTTGCAGGAGCCAACAGAGAACCTTGGGGCCCTCTTTCTTTGGCTGAGGCTGTTGTCTATTCCAGCCTTTCAGCTTTTTTCAGGGTCAGTTCCAGCTTTGTGCTGTTACTGCCCTTTCTGTCTGTGCGTCACACTTCACCATACGCCTCATCTTTCATTGTCTTTTCTAATGTTTGTGATGCTATGGTTTGATAGGCCTATGGATCTCTTCCTCTGTCCACGGTCCCAGTGCTATTGAGTTATGTGTGGGTTGATTATGTGATTCCCTCCAGCCTTTTGTCTATTCAGCCTGTAGTAAACAATTGAGGTAGGTTGATAAGAAGTATAAATTTTATAGTAAATTTCCTTTCTTATTATACCTACCGAAATTGTTTACATGGAGGCCCTCATGTCTTCTTATTCGGGTAAGAATCCTTCCTCCCCGCTGATCACATAACTCCTGTGTTGTTCGGAATCAAAAGAATGACGAATTGACGCATTGAGCACTGTGTTACGGAAGTCGTGGATTTGTACTATGGAAGAGCGTGCCACACTGGGTGTGCGCCGATGGCGCTCGACCCAGTTTTGACTTATTTTTTCGTGGTGTTTTTACACCACTTTTCTTTCCCAAATCTTGGGAAAGATTAAAATAGAGAGTATTTTATCCGAGTTAGGTTCTTCCACTGTAGTGCAAGCCTGTAGTAAACAATTTCGGTAGGTATAATAAGAAAGGAAATTTACTATAAAATTTATACTTTTTAGACATCTAAAAATCATCTATGTGACTAAATAATATACACATGCCATCATAGTCAAATTTTTTGACATTTATCCATTGGCAGCCACATAATTGATAGCCGCATAAAAGCTGAGAAGCCACTTAAAAATATAAGCCTCATAAAATGGTATTTGGACAGCTACATACAAGTTGGGAAGCCACTTACAAATATGGACATTGGACACATAAATAGCTATTTGTTAGTTAAAAGCCACATAATTGGCAGCCATATAATTGATAGCCACATAAAATTTAAGAAGCCACTTAAAAATATAAGCAACATAAAATATAAGTGGACATTCGACACATAAATAGCAATTTGTTAGAAAAAAGGCAACATAATTTTGAGAAGCCATGTAAAAATATAAGCCATATAACTATTGGTTAGAAAAAGCATTCACATTAATTTGAGAAGCCACTTAAAAATATAAGCCACATAACTACTTACAGCCACATAATTGAAAGCTACATAATTATCTACCTATCTTTTAGTATGTCCATCCATTCATCCATCCGTCCATGCACAATTCCTTTAGCACTGTGGCTTTGGGGGCAATGTCTAGATGGGAGCTATTGAATTTTTCCAAATTTTGTTGAAAAGCATTGCCCCCAGTGGCCATCTTAGATTTGACATATAAATTGTCAACAATTCCATTGGCACACTCTGAAGGCCACATCTCTCATCCGATCTTTTTCAAATTTCCTTTTTAGCTTTTGTATGATGTCTAGATGGGAGCTATTTGAATTTTTTCTGTGTTTTGTTGAAAATCATGGCTGCAAGCAGCCATCTTGCATTTGGATCAAAATTGTCAACAATTCCATTAGCACAACCTACAGGCCACATCTCACCCGATCTTTTTCAGATTTCATATGTAGCTTTGGTGTGATATCTTTTATGCAGAAACTTGAGTGATTGTCATGGCATTACTGGATCTTTCTATTCAGTTCAGTCTCTTCTAGGATGAGTTGAGCTGCAGTGTTATTGACACTTTCATTTCTCTTTTTTAGATTCTTGGTGCATATGAAAATGTGTTTATGTCACATTCGAGTTGGTTTCTGTATGCCATTTCCATGAGGATATATAAGTACTATGACTTCAATATTATTGACCCACCTGCTGTAGCTGCCAAAAGAATGTCATTTTCAAGCTATCCAGGTAAGTTGATATTGTACATTAACCCTTAATGGCCTGGACCATTGTCTTGAATTCATACCTGACCACAACCTTTACACATCCAGTGGCTAAGCAGTGATCTCTAGTCATGTCTTGCTGCCCATTAAGGCAGCCAAGACTTGACTTAAAACCACTACCTAGATCATTTGTCTATTGTTAGCAGGATTTTCTCATGATGGCATGTTGAGGGCACCTGCTCTGAGGTCATTAAAGTCCGAGATTGGCCCTTATGGGTTAAAGAATTTTCATCAGATTGGCTGGAAGTTATGAATGCAAGTCTCCAAAAAGAGGGGAGTGTAGCTATATGACTGGTGGGCTGAATTTTATTGTATGCTTATATCATCTTGCTTCATTACGTGGGCCTTTCAATTAAAATAAAACTAGATTTCTTCACTCTAACAGAACACATTGCTATAGATGGGTGGAGACCCTGGAATGCCTGGCTGATTATACAGTGCAAGAAAATCCAGATGTCAGAGATTGCATCATTCAGATTTATGATATTACATCAACCATACAATCTAGTCATGGAATAAACATATAAATCACAAACTCAGTTCGAATCTTTAAAAAATAAGAGAAAAACCTTTTTTATACATTTGATTTAATATGTATTTAGCATTTACAATTATTTTCCAGATGGAGAAAGTTATTAAATCTGTATTTATTAAGGTGGATTAATTTGTGATGTCGTAAATTTCAAAATCATTTTGATTAGGATAATACATAAATTGCCCCTGTGTTTACAAGTTGGCCTGCTCTACAAATAGTAGCTGTAGTAAAACTTCAGTTATCTCGCAGTTATTTATGGGGTCATAATTAATATAGTAAATGCAAATTCCTTTTCTGGATCAATCTAAAAATGATAAACATGGGTACCGGTCATTTTTTAATGGAACAGGAAATGTAACTAACCGATAGGCCTGTATCTTTTCTTATTGGAGGTTTGAGAATTTGTTTTTTGATCGTTTTGTACTCTCTTGTTTGCAGACTTCAGTTTCAAAGTTCGAACATAGATTCGTGGTTTCGGCATGCTACCACTGCAGAACTCATAAACATTCAATAGAAATGGCATAAGACATTAAAAAGACTTTTTATTGATGTGAGTTAATGCTATGATTGTAATTCAACATAAAGCATACCGAAGAACAACAACAAAAAGTACTCTAACAAAAACATATAAACCCCCTTCTGGAGCTTTGAATGGGTACTGAGGAACAGTTCAACAATGGCAGAATATGTGGCTGAATCCTTGGCCTACAAAACGTAAAATATCAAGTTCACAGCTTCAACTCCATCCTTTTATTTATGAAAAAATGTGTGCTGTGTTTATGCTCATAGCAATTGATGTGTATTTTGATTCATAGGTGTATGAAATGGTGGAGCATGGTAAGTTTACAAATTTATAGAGCATGAGCAGAGTATTTCCAGGGGCAACCTGAGAAAATCATCATATGTAGGTTGGCCTGTGAGGCCATTTAAAATACAGTTAGGAGAAAGTTTCATTACCTTCACCCCCCTCCCAGCTTCCCAATGCCCTCCAATACACATGCATGCATGTTTGTTTTGGCCTGAGTTTCAGTTAAAAATGAACACCAAATTGTACAATAGAAGTTTCTCAGAAAGAGATGGCCTGCAGGGCTATTCACATTCAATAAGATTCATTCACACTATATGTCCTGTATCTGCCATAAAATACTTCTTTTCTCTCTCTATCTCTTTTGGGGTGGAACTTGAGAAAAAAATTCAGTTTTTTTTTGGGGGGGGGGGGGGGGTGAGGGAGGGAGGTTATCCACCTCCCCCAATTTCTAAGACACTGGTTGTGGGGTTACATTTCACACCCAACAAATACTTATAATTTCTGAGTAAAGACTAAGGAACCTCTGGCAATCATTGAAAGACCACTGATGCTTCTGCTCATCCCTTAAACCTGTTCAATAATTGTTGGGTGGAAAACCCCCTCCACAGTAGTTTAGTTGTAATCTACTTTTCCCATAATATGAAGTCCAACATGTGAATTCCAGTAACACACATCAGCATGGGTGAATGATATGATTGTCTGCCCCAAACTTATTTGGAGGAACGATTGTCTTTAATTAAAATACAAACAATGGCCAGCAATCTATATTGATCTTGTAGGCTGTGTTTAGACTTTAAATAAACGTTAAAACCATCGTATTTAACAATATTAATGTGGCAAATAAATGATTAAAACTCTTTCTGCTGTGTTTTCTGCAACAGCAACACTAAAGCATGTAGAAAATAAAAATCTATTCCGCACATGTGAAATTTAACTGGAATTTTCAACAAATCATGCAATGCAATTACAATTTGAATCGCGAGCAATAGCTGAAAATCCCCCCCTCCCCCCCCCCCTGTATTCCAATGTGTTCTGTGTACCAGTCGGCACATAGAACACATTGGAACTCTGGGGATGAAATAATAACACAGGTTCCCATCGCAAATTTGGTTGGCGATAAAATGTGCTCTTTTTGTTGATACTTGTCAAATGCATTGCTGAGTGTCCTTCTAATAATTGTTATTCCCGCATTTTTTAAAATGCGGGGATACTGTCATAATCTCCGTCCGTACATCCGTACGTCTGTACGTCCGTACGTCCGTACTTCCGTACGTCTGGTTTTGTAATTCGAAACGCTGTAACTTTCTACAGTTGTTCGATAGGGTCTGTGCAACCCAAAAATACAACTTTTAAATTTTTGTGCCACCAGGTGGCTTCTGTGGAGCCACTTAAAAAATGCGTTATTTTTTCACTTTTTTGCTGAATAGTCCCAACCTATGTAATTCGGAGTTCTAAAATTACACTAGGGTGTTGCTAAATGATCTGTAGATATGTAGGAAGGTTTCGGATTTTTCGGGTGCCCTGTGGCTGTGCCACCGTAGCCACTTTTGTGTTTTCTTAGACCGTTTCCGGCAAAAGGCTCGTAGGATATGTAATTTGAAATGCTAAATCCATGCTCAGATGTTGCAGTAGGGTCTATAGATGCGCACGAAGGTTTCGGATTTTTCGGGTGCCACGTGGCTGTGCCACCGTAGCCACTTTCATGTTTTCTTAGACCGTTTCCGGCAAAAGGCTCCTAGGGTATGTAATTCGAAACGCTAAAACCATGCTCAAATGTTGCAGTAGGGTCTGTAGATGTGCACGAAGGTTTCAGATTTTTCAGGTGCCACGTGGCTGTGCCACAATTGCCACTTTTGTGTTTTCTTAGACCGTTTCCGGTGAAAGGCTCCTAGGGTATGTAATTCGAAACGCTAAAACCATGCTCAAATGTTGCAGTGGGGTCTGTAGATGCGCACGAAGGTTTCGGATTTTTCAGGTGCCACGTGGCTGTGCCACTGTTGCCACTTTTGTGTTTTTTTAGACCGTTTCCAGCGAAAGGCTCCTAGGGTAAGTAATCCGAAATGCTTAACACATGCTCAAATGTTGCAGTAAGGTCTGTAGATGCGTACAAAGGTTTCAGATTTTTCAGATGCCACGTGGCGGTGCCACCGTTTTTCTTTCGTGTTTTCTTAGATCATTTCCGGCGAAAAGCTCCCAGAGTATGTAATTTGAAATGCTAAAACTATGCTTGTAGTTGCAGTAGGGTCTGTAGATGTGCATGAAGGTTTCGGATTTTTGGGGTGCCACCGTTGCCACTTTCATGTTTTCTTAGACCGTTTCCGGCGAAAGGCTCCCAGGGTACATGTGTGTAATTCGAAATGCTAAAACCATGCCCAAATGTTGCAGTGGAGTCTGTAGGTGCGCACGAAGCTGTGTCACCTGTGCCACTCAATATGATTTTAGTGTGTCATATAATACATTTCTTCTTTGTATCAAGCATTCATACAAAGTCAAGGATGCAAATGCGGGGATACACTATAGTGTGCTTTGCACACAAGTGACACCATCTAGTTTTTATAGCCGTGAAGACGTGTAATAAATACAGAACGATACACGCGTGTGAATGGGTTAATCGATATGGCACGAGTGCCAGCGTGAGATCCACACACTGAGACCCATACAATGAGGACGTCCAAAACCTGGGCTATTAAATTTAAGCCTTTATTAATTGATTCTTAGGCAAATGATAGTCATTAGGCAAATAATAGTAGGATGGGTGGGTATGTAGGTGTCATAGACTGAGGCCCACACCTTTATTCAATGGTAAATGACACCTCTCATAACAAAGTGCGGAAAGGCTTACAGAATAAAAGCACATTCTGAGGCGATCAAATAGCAGGCTTATTTTACAGAGTTGAATACTTGCTGTTGTAATTTATGGCTAAATGAGGGTGAGGTGAGAGATGATACAATATATATACATATTTGAGGACACATGGTCCCCTTTTTAAGGAAATGTGTAGGGTTTGCAGTTGTATTGAAAGTTGATGCGAAGGACCCATGTTGGATAAATATAGGCGTACAGATGCCTTTTTCATCTTGTCTATTTTTTTGGTGGGGAGGGGGGGGGGGGGGGGGGAGGTGTGTTTCCAACAGTTGACAAATAATAATAGAAGTATACCCAACTAATTTATTTGCAGACCTTTGCGGATGCTTCCTTGTCTATGTAAAGTGTACCAATAGGCCCAATCTTTTCTTTTTCATTTAAGACTCATTTCAGTTAATTAACTTGCTGTTACAAAATTGAAGTACTGGTATTCTTGCATTTATTTGCATGAACGTTTATCATTGTTTACAATCATGTTTATCATCGTCTACAAACTGGACTAGAAATGAACTGATAAACAATTTTCAAGCAGAGTAACCCTGTAAAAAAACAATAAACATGTTTCTTGAATGTTTACAACCATATTTCAAGTCTTGATTGTACCACGGTTGTTACTACAACTATGTCCAACTTGTAGTGTATATCAGCGCTGTTCAATTCACACTGACTTCTACTTTTAAAATTAGCTTTATTTTACAAAAACAATCCTGAAATTTGTAATGCACGTCCTGGCATGCTGTAAAAAAAAGTCTGAATGAATCAACATTGTTCTAGACAAAAACATTTTTGGGGAGCAACATGAAAAAGTTCAAATAGATTCTAAGTTATAATAATAGCTGCCTTGGCAATTATTATTCTGATAACACAGACAAGAGCTGCATTGTAATAACACTGGTAATTGAAAGTCAAACTGCTAAGACAACACCAAGAAACTGTCACTATAGTTTGTTATGAAATGCTTTTCCATTGGTGCATAGAAGAAGTCCTTGATATGCACTTCATCACAGGAGGAGTTGTCAGTGCAGGCAGGTGGGTGAGCGAGCACCTTTCTCATTAACATGATAACTTCAACAAATATCAGTGGAATTGGTCAGTATTTGATATGTGAGACTTTCTTAACAATGTCTCGAAAGAGTTTTAAAATTGGTGTTAAGTAGTTAACTTGAATAAATGTCTTGAATAAGTTTGAAAACTGGTATGGTTTGGCCATACTTAGTGAAGTTATGGCACTTAATTACTTAATTGTCCCCGGAAATTTTTTTTTCGGGGGACTATTAAAATAGCTGGTATCCGTCCATCAGTCCGTCCATTTCAACTTCGAAAATTCTTCTTTTTTTTGTTTCCCTATGATAACTTTAGTTAGAGTTGGCCAAATCAAATGTAATTTGGTATGTGGGTGTATCAGTATAAAGTACACGTGAAGTTTGAATCGGGGTGCAGTCAGACACTTTTTGCCAGAGTTATGCTCCTTTTTTGACTTTGCAAATTCATATTTTTATACTAGAACCAATGGCCCAGACTTATCTGGTGCAAACTCAATAATATCCAGGGCCAAACACAAATTTTGAACCCCCCTCCCCCAACCCCCAAAATTTGCATACAAATCTGAAAATTGAAAGTCCTATCTGGTCCTTCATACATTTTGTACTGCACATGCGCGGTAACCAGGAAGGTACCAAAATTGGCGCAAAGCATCATTCTTTTGTTTGGCCCACGTCAGTAAACATCTCAACTGACATCTGTGCTTTAAATCTCATTTTTATGTGTACCCATACTATGTATGGTACACATAATGCCGGCATCCGGGGTGGCCATCCGTCATTTATCCATCCTTTGTGCATCTGTCTGTCCATCCATCTGTCTGTCCATCTGTCCATCCGGCGTCCATATCCATTTCTTTGGCATTCGATAAGTTGAAAAATATTGCTTGGATTGTCAATTTACTTTATATTTGTGTTCAGGTTACCGATGTGCCGAGCTGTATAGGTTTTGGTGTAAATCTGATAATTTGATCCTGAGATATTAACTCTTTATCCTTCAAATTGAGAAAACTTCCAATCCCTTTGACATGAGATAACTCAAAAAATATCAATCCAATTGTCATGTTACTTTATATATATCTTCAGGTTACTGATGTTCTGAGCTGTATAGTTTTTGGTGTAAATCTGTTATTTTGATCCTGAGATATTAGCCCTTTATCCTTCAAATTGAAAATTCCTCCAATCCCTTTGGCATTCGATAGCTTGAAAAATATTGCTTGGATTGTCAAGTTACTTTATATTTGTGTTCAGGTTACTGGTGTGCCAAGCTGTATAGTTTTTGGTGTAAATCTGATAATTTGATCCTGAGATATTAACCCTTTATCCTTCAAATTGAAAATTCCTCCAATCCCTTTGGCATTCGATAGCTTGAAAAATATTGCTTGGATTGTCAAGTTACTTTATATTTGTGTTCAGGTTACTGATGTGCCGAGTTGTATAGTTTTTGGTGTAAATCTGATAATTTGATCCTGAGATATTAACTCTTTATCCTTCAAATTGAGAAAACTTCCAATCCCTTCGGCATGAGATAACTCAAAAAATATCAATCCAATTGTCATGTTACTTTATATATATCTTCAGGTTACTGATGTTCTGAGCTGTATAGTTTTTGGTGTAAATCTGATGATTTGATCCTGAGATATTAACCCTTTATCCTTCAAATTGAAAATTCCTCCAATCCCTTTGGCATTCGATAAATTGAAAAATATTGCTTGGATTGTCAAGTTACTTTATATTTGTGTTCAGGTTACTAATGTGCCGAGCTGTATAGTTTTTGGTGTAAATCTGATAATTTGATCCTGAGATATTAACTCTTTATCCTTCAAATTGAGAAAACTTCCAATCCCTTTGGCATGAGATAACTCAAAAAATATCAATCCAATTGTCATGTTACTTTATATATATCTTCAGGTTACTGATGTTCTGAGCTGTATAGTTTTTGGTGTAAATCTGATGATTTGATCCTGAGATATTAACCCTTTATCCTTCAAATTGAAAATTCCTCCAATCCCTTTGGCATTCGATAAATTGAAAAATATTGCTTGGATTGTCAAGTTACTTTATATTTGTGTTCAGGTTACTAATGTGCCGAGCTGTATAGTTTTTGGTGTAAATCTGATAATTTGATCCTGAGATATTAACTCTTTATCCTTCAAATTGAGAAAACTTCCAATCCCTTTGGCATGAGATAACTCAAAAAATATCAATCCAATTGTCATGTTACTTTATATATATCTTCAGGTTATTGATGTTCTGAGCTGTACAGTTTTTGGTGTAAATCTGTTATTTTGATCCTGAGACATTAGCCCTTTATCCTTCAAATTGAAAATTCCTCCAATCCCTTTGGCATTCAATAACTTGAAAAATGTTGCTGGGATTGTCAAGTTACTTTATATTTGTGTTCAGGTTACTGATGTGCCGAGCTGTATAGTTTTTGGTGTAAATCTGATAATTTGTTCCTGAGATATTAACCCTTTATCCTTCAAATTGAAAATTCCTCCAATCCCTTTGGCATTCGATAACTTGAAATATATTGCTTGGATTGTCTAGTTACTTTGTATTTGTGTTCAGATTACTGATTTGCCAAACTGTATAGTTTTTGGTGTAAATCTGATGATTTGATCCTGAGATATTAACCCTTTATCCTTCAAATTGAAAATTCCTCCAATCCCTTTGGCATTCGATAACTTGAAAAATATTGCTTGGATTGTCAAGTTACTTTATATTTGTGTTCAGGTTACTGATGTGCCGAGCTGTATAGTTTTTGGTCTAAATCTGTTATTTTGATCCCGAGATATTAACCCTTTATCATTCAAATTGAAAATTCCTCCAATCCCTTTGGCATTCGATAACTTGAAAAATATTGCTTGAATTGTCAAGTTACTTTATATTTGTGTTCAGGTTACTGGTGTGCCAAGCTGTATAGTTTTTGGTGTAAACCTGATAATTTGATCCTGAGATATTAACCCTTTATCCTTCAAATTGAAAATTCCTCCAATCCCTTTGGCATTCGATAACTTGAAAAATATTTCTTGCATTGTCAAGTTACTTTATATTTGTGTTCAGGTTACTGATGTGCCAAGCTGTATAGTTTTTGGTCTAAATCTGTTATTTTGATCCCGAGATATTAACCCTTTATCATTCAAATTGAAAATTCCTCCAATCCCTTTGGCATTCGATAACTTGAAAAATATTGCTTGAATTGTCAAGTTACTTTATATTTGTGTTCAGGTTACTGGTGTGCCAAGCTGTATAGTTTTTGGTGTAAACCTGATAATTTGATCCTGAGATATTAACCCTTTATCCTTCAAATTGAAAATTCCTCCAATCCCTTTGGCATTCGATAACTTGAAAAATATTGCTTGGATTGTCAAGTTACTTTATATTTGTGTTCAGGTTACTGATGTGCCGAGCTGCATAGTTTTGGGTGTAAATCTGATAATTTGATCCGGAGATATTAACACTTTATCCTTCAAATTGAAAATTCCTCCAATCCCTTTGGCATGAGGTAACTCAAAAAATATCAATCCGATTGTCATGTTACTTCATATATGTGTTCATCTTACTGATGTGCCGAGCTGTATAGTTTTTGGTGTAAATCTGATAATTTAATCCTGTGATATTAACCCTTTATCCTTCAAATTGAGAACTCCTCCAATCCATTTCTTCGGCATGCGATAACTCAATAAATATTAATCCGATTATCAGGTTACTTTATATATGTATTCAGGTTATTGATGTGCTGTGCTGTATAGTTTTTTATGTAAATCTAATAATTTGATCTGGAGATATTAACCCTTTATCCATCAAATTAGGCACTCCTCCAATCCATTTCTATATGTACCCATACCATGTATGGTGTACATAATGTCGGCATCCAGGGTGGCCCTCTGTCATACAGCTTTCTACTAGATGCGCGTGTGGGTACACATCCGACGATTTCATCGGCCTATTTTTGAAGATGCCAGACACAAATCAATGATGGTTATGGTGGATTCAAGGCTATAACAGGATGCTGGAAGTGAACAATGGTGGTTTTTGATGTTCAGGGCTGTAACTTTGAAATATTTATATAAAATTTTTCATGTTTCCCGTTTTTGGGATATGTGCCTGAACGTCTTCATTCTTGCTAATGATTACACTATTGTTTGTTAAATGTTCCTTCCCTAAACTCTCCTGTTAGATTCCCAAGCTATTTCGGCTTTTTTATTGAATTTTTTAATTAAATTTCTTCGGAGTTTAACGTGTATTATGGAATGGGTATTCCGTTTACCCCCGTGTTCACGTCCTCATCTTTTGGTGTTTAGGACGTTTTGTAATCTTGCATCTTCTACCAGATGCATCCTTTTTTCTTTTCTTCCTATGAAGATCTAGCTTTGCATCAGGTGGTTGTTCATCAGTTACTGACTTTGGGCCTCTGTTGTGCCTGGTTGTTTAGTTAGTTTCCATTTTTAGCTCAACTTGACAAAGTCAAGCTGAGCTATTGCCATCACTTCTCGTCTGTCGGCGTACATACGTATGCCTGGGCATACGTACATCCGGGCATATGTATGTCGGGGCGTACGTATATCCACAGTTTCCTTTGGCACACCTCACAGGTTGCATTTATGATTGCTTTGAAACTTGGTATGCTTGTTTAGGGTGACCTCTAGATGGGAGCTATCGATTTTCTTCAATTTCCATCAAAAAATGTTGCTGTTGGCAACGTTCTTAGAACTTAGTTTAGTCCGACCTCAATATTTCCCTTTGGCACACTTTACAGGGCACATTTATGTTCCGATTGCTTTGAAACCTGACATGCTTGTTTGGGGTTACCTCTAGATGGGAGCTATCGATTTTCTTCGATATCTGCCAAGAAATGTTGCCGTGCAGTTATGCATCAAAATTTCCCTTCGGCACACCATGCAGGGCACATTTATTATTGGATTGCTTTGAAACATGGTATGTTTGTTTGGGATGAGCTCTGGATGGGAGCTATCGATTTTCTTCCATTTCCGTTAAAAATGCTGGCGCTGGCAACATTCCTAGAACTTAATTTAGTCAGACCTCAATATTTCCCTTTGGCACGCCCTACAGGGCACATTATGATCAGATTGCTTTGAAATCTGGCATGCTTGTTTGGAGTGACCTCTAGATGGGAGCTATTGATTTTCTTCCATTTCCATAAAAAATTGTTGCCACTGGCAACGACCTTTGATCTTAGTTTAGTCAGGCATCAATATATTCCTTTGGCATGCCCTATAGGGCATATTTATGATCAGATTGGTTTGAAACTTTGTATGCTTGTTTGGTGTTACCTCTAGATGGCAGCTATCCATTTTCTTCGATTTCTGTCAAAATATGTTGCTGCTGGCAACGACCTTCGATGAACTTAGTGCAGTTATGCATCAATATTTCCCTTTGGCACACCCTGCAGTGCACATTTTTTACCAGATCACTTTGAAACTTGGTATTCTTGTTTGGGTGAGCTCTAGACGGGATCTATCGATATTCTTCCATTTCCGTCAAAAAATTGTTACCGCTGGCAACGTTCTGAGAACTTAGTTTAGTCCGACCTCAACATTTCCATTTGGCACACCCTACAGGGCACATTTATAATCAAATTGTTTTGAAACCTGGCATGCTTGTTTGGGGTGCCCTCTAGATAGGAGCTATCGATTTTCTTCCATTTCCGTAAAAAAATGTTGCCACTGGCAACGACCTTTGAACTTTAGTTTAGTCAGGCATCAATATATTCACTTTTGCACTCCCTACAGGGCACATTTATGATCAGAATGTTTGTTTGGGGTTACCTCTAGATGGGAGCTATTGATTTTCTTCAATTTCTGTCAAAAAATGTTGCCGCTGGCAACAACCTCTGATGAACTTAGTGCAGTTGTGCATCAATATTTTCCTTCGACACACCCTGCAGGGCACATTTATGATTGGATCGCTTGAAACTTGGTGTGTTTTTGGTGATATCTATATGGGAGTTATCGATTTTCTTCCGTTTCTGTCAACAAATGTTGCTGCTGGCAACGACCTTTGAACTTAGTTTAGTCAGACTTCAATATTTCCCTTTGGCACACCCTTCAGGGCACATTTATGATCAGATCACTTTGAAACTTGGTATGTGTGTTCGATGTGACCTCTAGATGTGAGCTATTGATTTTTTTTCATTTCCATAAAAAATAATTGTCGTTATCACCAGCCTTTGAACTTTATGCATTTGTGCAACAACTTATCCCTTTTGCACTCTCTGCAGGGTATATTTATGAATTTCCATGAAAAAGAGAGAAAAAAACAAGGAATGACCTTCAAACTTAGTGCATTTGTGCATTAACATCTTCCTTTGGCATGCCTCAGAGGGAGCATTCATTATCAGGTTGTTTTGAAACTTTGTATGCTTATGCAGGGTGACAAAGATAGGAGCTATCGATTTTCTTTTCATTTCTTTGAATCTTTGAATTTATTGCATTTGTGCATCAACATTCTTCTTTGACATGGCCTACAGGCCACATTTATCAGGGGATTGTTCTTGAACTTGGTGTTCTCATTAGGCGAGACCTTTAGATAAGAGCTATTGATTAGCATTCATTTCTGTGAAAAAAGTTGCCATTTACAATAACCTCTAAACTTACTGCATTTGTGTTTCAACATTCTTCCTTTAGCCAGTCTTACAGTTTACATTTAAAAATGCATGGATTGCTCAGACGTTGTGCACACACAATGCTGTTATGTTGAAATTTCATCAAATAACATTGGTACCAATGATCTTCAATTTTGCCATTTCACTTATAACTTACCAAGTTCAAGTTTGTCAAGTTGAGCTACAGTGTCATTGACACTTTCATTTTCTCTTGACGTTTTCTGTTTAACGTTTTGGATACGTATTATATCAGAGTTTAGTATAGCACAGTTATTGTTTACATATTAGGATACATATTATTCCTTATTATGGCAGTTTAGCTTTAATTATGTAGTGCTTGTCCACACTTAGGCTCTATCGGTATACTCTTGGGCTCATGAGGTTTCCTTGGGGTACTTAGGCTTCATTCAAAATTTTGGAAAAATATTTTTATTTCTTTTTATGCCACCCGACTTAAGTTGGGTGGCATATAATGATTGAAATGTGCGTGTGTCTGTGTGTGTCTGTGTGTCCGTGTGTGTGTGTGTCTGAGCCAATAACTCGAAAACTATTAAGACCACAGACATCAAACTTCACACAATTATAAAGGACCATGGGAGGATGTGTCACACACCATATCCGGGTTCGTACCTTCAAGGTCAAGGTCACATTTCAAGGTCACACTAAAAATCGGTCAATATTCATGTCTCAGCCATAACCCAGAAACGAATCATAGTACAATTGTTAAACTTTTTACAAATGTTAAGGACAGCCAGAAGGTGTGTCGTGTACAATAGTTTCCGTCGCATCTGCAAAGTGAAGGTCACAATTGACCTTCATATGTTCAGGGTAGGGCTGCACGGTATTTCGATATACTGGTAATACCGGTATTGAAATCTTAACCGGTTAAATATCGTCCATTTTTTTTAATACCAGTATATCGTCTGTGACGATATTCATTTCGAGCTGCGGTTTTTAGTGACAGACATTTTCTGTAAAAATTCTATTTAATCTCACAGCTGATTGAAAAAAGTGTATATAAACAGAAACTGTGAAAGCAGTTTGTTTGGGTTTTTTTATCAATACACTTCATGTCCTGGTACTAGAAAAATATTCTCCCATAAGCTGTTTTATTTTTGTTTCTCCGATGACACAGTAAGTACAGATTTTTGTTGGACTGGGAAATTTCTGGTTTAATAATTAATACTAATAGTTCCTGCCACTTCATTGCACTTGTTCTCGCAATTCCAAGCGCTGCAGTAATATTTTTATTCCCCCGAAAAAAATTTGGGGGAATCTAGCCGTGTCATCATCCGTCTGTCCGTCTGTCTGTCTGTCTGTCCGTCTGTCCGCCTGTCCATCCGGGCGTAGATGGAATTCGTGTCCGCTCCATAACTTCTTACAGCCTTCAAGGATATTAATGATACTTGGTATTATTATTGCCCACAACCAGAGGGTGTGTCGCGAATAAGGTTGGAATGGCTATCAAGGCTTTTTTCGGGAGAATCAGCCACCCTTTGGTGGCCATCCTCTAGTTTTTATTTTATTACCGGCACACTTGGAATGTGCTTTTCAATATGAACAAATCGCATATGTATTAATGAACTCACAATTCCAAGCGCTGCGGTAATGAATATTCATTTTTGTCAACACCAGTTCACACGTGTTAATGTTTTGAAAAGTAGGTGAACGTTTTGATCTGACTTGTATGCCACATCTTAAAAATTAGACAGATAGTCATCAAAACACTAATAAAATATAAAGGGAATAATATTGTTTATTTTCACTTTGTTAAGAGTGATTTAATATTGAAATAGTATTTATACATCACCAGCATTCACCCACTGCACGAGGTGGTTCACCGGTACATCAAAACGTGCCTATCGAGCATGTGCGTTTCAGCTGTTTGTGATACCGCATGACAAAACTGACTGCTTTCATTTGTGGAAAAGTGTACAAACTCCTAGCCCTCTAGCGGCGTCCTGCTTAACCAGTACATGGCAAACTCCCTCTAGTGGTTCTATTCGCATGTATACGACTGAACGCAGGTTAAGCGTTTTTGTTTTGTAAAGCGATGGATCAAATTGTATATATTTATTTGAAATTATCGACTCAAAATAAACGATATTTGTTGTGCCATCATGAAGTTTATTTCCAAATATTTATACAAGAATGAATTTAGACAGGTTAGGCTTATTATTTCAGTGCTTTTAAAACGTAATTATTTGCCTTCGAATGTCAAAAAAATACTTGGACAATTTGGGTGAGAATCTTACATGTTTTGAACTTAACGATATACCGGTATATCACGATATTTTTTAAAATATCGTTACCGGTATTGAAATCCAAATATCGTGCAGCGCTAGTTCAGGGTCACAAATCGTGTCTCAAGCATAACTCCAAAACTATTAGGGCTACAATCATCTAACTTCACTCAATTATAAAGGACAACGGGTGGATGTGTCACACACTACAGCCAGGTCTGTAAGGTCAAGGTCACATTTCAAGGTCACACTGAAAATCATCAATATTCGTGTCTCAGCCATGACTCAGAAATGAACCAAAGTACAAATATTAAACTTTTTACACTTTTGTTTGTTTGATGGAGGTCAAGGTCACAGATCAAGGTCATTGCCACGTAGGGGTGCATGGTCACTTCCGACTGAATCTCTTGTTCGAAAATGTTTTTGATTGTCTATGTTATGTATCCTTGCTATGTATAGTTTATATGTTATTATTTAGGAGTGCAGCAGACTTAGAATTTTGGCTTTGTAATTCTAAATATGAAAACTTTTTGTTCCCAGTGTAAGTCCAGGAAGTCTTCTGCAGATTTACATGCTTGCTGTCTTGCCTGTGTATATACGCTGCAGTCCGTCTAATACTTGTGCTACTTGTGAAGATTGGGATGCGATACATTGGAAGTGGGTGTCCGCCTACGTGGTGGGCGGTGAAGTTCTGATGCCGGAACTTTCACCGCCAGCTAATTCTAGTTTTTCAGTTTCTTTTTCAGAGGAACAAGAACATGGTGATGGTTCTTCGACACCCATCCATAACGTGCTACCGTTGTCATGCTCTGATGAGCAAACAGAGCTGGCTGCCAAGGTACTCATGAATATTAAGCAAGAAATAAGGCCTCTAGTTAGTGCTCTTAATCCTTTGCAGGTAGCTATCTCAACCGGTGAAGCGGTTCCCCAGTTAGTGGGAGCCAGGTATGTCCGTAGCGGTCGAGGAGAGTGTAGATGTGGGTCGAGCGAGCACCTCAAAATCAAAAGCTCACCAAGCGACGATAGCAAAGGGGAAGAAGCCAGCAAGTTTCTTTACGGGATGCTCTGTGAGATCGGGGTCAGATTGCGAGTTGGAGAACCCTCTCTGCCCCGTCAGCAGTTGGGGTCGATTGTTTCCATCGCGAGAAACTTCAGTGAGTCAGGGCGCTTGTCCATGCTTATGGTTCGGGACGCTACTTCCACTCTGCAGCTGTGGCCGGCGGTAGTTATGTCTTCTTCCTCTTTAACGCCAAAGCACGTTTGACCGCAGACTAGCTGTCCGACTTGTATGTTCCTGTTGTTTCAAGGAGACGTTCCCAGTCTTTGCCACCAAAGTTGGATCAACCTGTAGCTAGTGGTTTGAGGCTTGTACATATGTCGAAAAGATCTGGGGTCAGATCTTCGTCCCATGAGCAGCATATGGCGAAGAAACAGAAGACCGCCACTCCGCAAGCCTCAGTTATGGACCTGCTGTTGCAGATTGTGCAGCTTATCGCAGCATCCCAGCAGTCACAGGTTCAGCCAGCTGTCAACAGACTCCGGTTGTGAGCTGTCCGATGGTACTGGGTCGGTCCTGTCATCTGTTCATCCAGATGGTGTTGACCACAATTTTCAGATGGATGGCAAGAGGGCTAAGGTGGATGATTCTCCATCCCTCGTGAACAGCACATGGATGAATTTTATTCATCAGTTCTTCCCGGATCTTGTTCCATCTGATCAACAGTCTGCTTCAGCTAGTCGGAAACCGCTATCTTCCTTTGATAAGGGTACAGTGCGGAGGAAAGAGGAGGTTCTTTCCTTCCTGGGTCAGTCTGCTCAGGTGTCTGAGGCTGTCGGCCTGCTTGACGATGCCACCTTTGGCCTAGCAAATACTAAAAAGAAAGGCGGCTTCTTATCTTCTGCTTCTCTACAATTACCATTTTCTGGATCACGTTATTTGAAAACAGTAGAAGAAGATGTTCAGAGAGCTCCTCTGTGCTTGGATGAGCGGGCATCGGAATTAGATATTTCATTGCCCGCTTCATTCAATGTCCTTTCAGACATTATGGAATCTTCTATTGATTCCAGTCATTAAGTTCTGGACGCAATGTCTTTGACGACGTTACTCCGTCGCTCAGAGTCCTTTCTAGGGCAATCATGTATGCCACGTATAAATCTGCTCTTTCAGTGGCTAATTTGGAGTTGATTAGACGTGACGGAGCCTTAGCATCGTCTACCTTGATTGACGATCAGATGAAAAGCTCTCTCATAGTTGCGCCAATTTCTGATCATACTTTGTTTAATGACAAATTATCCTTTGTGTACGAGGAAGCTACCAAAAAGTCCACTAACACTTTGTTATTAAGGTCGGTATTGTAGGCGACGAGACACCTTTTTGTAGTCATCGAAGAGAGGTTCCTCGCGTGGTTCTAGGATACCCTTGTATGGTAATTTGTCAGTCTAGCAACTCTGGTAAGGTGCGTAAGTCTTATAAGGACATTTAGTCTGACGCCTCTAAGCTGATGGCTCGAGGAGGTTCTCGGAGGAGGACGTAGTTTCTCTTCCCGGAAGCCTCGTAAGTCCTACAAATGATGTTCTAGATCTTTATTAATCTGCAGTTGGCAGAGGGTTATCAAAATTCGCAACCAACTGGATAGAAATAATGGAAGATCAGTGGGTAAGGAATGTAGTCGAAAAGGGTGTTTGGCTATCATTCCGATCAAAGCCTCCACTTACAAGAAGTCTGTGTTGGACAAATCTTCCGGCAAATTCTTCAAAGAGAGAGTCTCTTCTTTCAGAAGTTCAATCTCTCTTAGAAAAGGAGGCAATAGAGGTTGTAGAGAATCCCAATTCTCTGGGATTCTACAGTCATTTGTTCCTTGTGCCGAAGCCAGATGGCTCGTTTTGACCACTAATAGACTTGAGCTGGATAAACAAATTGATAATAGCTCCAAAGTTTTACATAGAAATATATTTATTCGGTCGGTAAGAGCGAGTGAACGACTTTGCGTCAAGCATAGACCTAAAAGACGCATTCTTTCACGTCTTGGTCCATCCGGCATTCAGAAAGTATCTGTGTTTTGCCATTCAAGGGAAGCTTTACCAGTTAAGAGTGATGTGTTTCGGTCTGAACCTGGCTCCTTGGGCATTCACTTGGATAATGAGCTCGGCCATGTCTTATTTCCGAGCGCATTCGGTAGTAATAATGTCGGCTTATCTAGACGACATTCTTCAAAGAAACGGCGACAAAAGCACGCTTCAGAACAATGTGCAGAGTCTGCTTCTGTTATTTCGACGTCTGGATTTCATTGTAAATGAAAAGAAGTCGGCTTTGACTCCGTTGAGTTCCATCATTCAAATGGGAATTAGTTTCGAGACTCACAACAATCTGGTTCGTCTTCCCACAACCAGGGCAAAGCTGGTCAGTTGTTATGCTCGTTTTCTCCTGAACTCTCTCACAGTGTCAGCGAGGGAGTTTATGAGATTGATGGGATTGTGCGGAGCGGCTGTGAAACTGATTCCACTAGGTCGTTTACACAGATGTCCTTTCCAGATTTTCTTCATTCAGAACTGGAGTGTCAAGATGCATTTGCTCGAAAGTCAGATTGTTTTAATGGACCTAGTAAAACAAAAGATTCAGATTTGGGCGGACATTCAGTGGTTGATTCAGGGAGTTCTGCTTCAAGTACCGGATCCGGTCTTCACGATTTTGACAGACGCCAGTCAGATGTGTTGGGGTGCCTCCCTGATTCCCACAGATCTAAAGTGTCAGGGTCTTTGGGACTCTTAGTTCCTGGAGAAATACATAAACATCAAGGAGATGATGTCCATTTGGCTAGCCCTAAAGCATTGGATTGTTCACGTAGCGAACGTCCATGTTCAGATTTTATTAGACAATTCCACAGTAGTGGCTTATCTCAGGAATCAGGGCGGCACTCATTCCATTCCTCTATTCGAATTGATGGAGAAAATTCTATTTGCTCTGGATCATCACGTTCTTATTTTGGTCCATCATATTCTGGGTCATCTGAACGTAGTTGCAGACTCGCTCTCAAGGAAAGGTCTCCTGTTACCCTCGAAGTGGACTCTCAACAGTCATGTCTTCATGGGATCAACCCATGATAGATCTTTTTGCCACAAACCTGAACAATCATCTTCTGATGTTTGTGTCGCCGTGCCCGGATCCTCGGGCATATGTGGTGGATCTATCAGTTTCATGGAACAGAATAATAGGATATGCATTTCCTCCAACTCCTCTTATTCAGTAGATCCTGTTGAAAATCAAACCGTCTCATTGCAAGATTCTGCTGGTAGCATCTCTATCAACATATAAACCTTGGATCAATTTTGTCAGGTGACTGTTGTGGATTATCCCTCGGAAACTTCCTCCACTCAAGGATCTTCTGTTTCAGGGGAGGGCTCCACAAACTGCATCACAAACCGGCAGGTCTCAACCTTCACGTATTTCCGTTGTGCGGTCCTTCTTTCACAGAAAGCAGTATTTTTATACTATAAACCAATGCCCCAGACTTAGCTGGTACAAACTCAATATTATCCAGGGCCAAACACAAATTTTGAACCCCCCCACCCCATCCCACCCCCCCCCCCCCATCACCAAAATTTGCATACAAAACCAAAAACTTGAAGTCCTAACTGGTCCTCCATACTTTTGCTTACTGCGCATGCGCAGTAACCAGGAAGTGACTGAAACTGGTGCAAACACCATTCTTCTGTTTGGTCCAAAGTCAGTAACATCTGAACTGACATCTGTGCTTTAAAATCTCTTTTCTGAAGATGCCAGACCCAAATCATTCATGATTATGGTGGAATCAAGGAAGTGAAAAGATGCTGGAAGTGAACTATAGTTGTTTTCGACGTTCACGGCTGTAACTTTAATATAATTTTGTAAAATTATTCAGGTTTCCCATTTTCAGGACATGGGCCTGAACATCATCATTCTTGCTAATGATGAAAACCTACTGTTTGTTAAATGTTCCTTCCCTCCCTTCCCATGAACCCTCCTGTTAAACTCCCAAGCTTTGTTGGCATTTTTATTGAAATTTTTTATTAAATTTCTTGGGAGTTTAACGTGATATATGGAATGTTTATTCCGATTATCCCAATGGTTACGTCCTCATCCTGTGGGTGTTAGGACGTACGTAGTCTTGCATCTTCTACCAGATGCATTGTTTTTTGTTCTAATGAAGATCTGGCTTTGCATCAGGTAGTGATTGATCGATTACTGACTTTGGGCTTATTGTACAACCTGTTGTTCAGTGTCCGGTTTTTCCTGTTTACATTGTTTTTCACTTGGACAATGCTTTAAATTATAGTATTATTATATTATTGTTTATCACAGTGATCATATTCATTGTAGGATACATGTCGTAAATATGCCAGTAGTGTAGCTTCTAATTTTTAGTGTTTGACGACATTTAGGCTCTATCGGGACCAGACCTGTTAACCTCTGAAAGGTGACTCAGTGAGATTTTGATGAGCTCTCAGTGAGATTTGGATGCTTGTCAGTGAGATTTTTGCACGCGGCCAATACATCAATATTTTCCATGTTATGCCTCCCACGGCCCCACCTGGGCACCCCCCCCCCAACCCAAATGCATTATATATTTCATTTTAATAACGTATTTTAACACTTTTAATGGTATTTGTCTGTAAAAGCATACAAATATGGATATCATTGGTCCAAGCCCCTTCCCCCAGGGACAATAACCCTCCCCCCCCCCCCCCCCCGACACAAATTTTTTGTGAGTGGATGCCTATCAAGCCTTTGCCTGTACCCCCCACCCCCCACACCCCTCCCCCACCCCCACCCACCACCCCACCCCCACCCCCTCCTCAGTCCCGCCATTTTTCCTTGCTCATGTAAGCCCATCCCGGTGCTTACAAAACATGTAGGCTGAAACATCTTGGGCCAAAACGCCCCAGGACCAAAACGTTCAAGAACCAAAAGGCAAAACAAGCATTCCTTCTTCGCTCATGCTATTTATTCATGTAAATTCTTTGTTCAGTCTGTACATTTTCAGTGAGGAAATATTCATTCTTATTATCTTTTGACAGGTTTTATCGTACAATAAAAATTACTCAATACTAACTATACATATTGTTTTGTTTAAAAAAAAGAACACCTGTTGTTGCCGGTACAATGAAGTTGTGTGTGATTGTGGTAATTTCGTTTTCGTTTTTTTTATTAAAAAAATATTTGAACTGTGTTTTGTATTACGCACATTAGAGAAGGTGCACTCAGTATTCATAACTCCCATTGTGAAAAAAAATACAAACAAAATAATCCTGTTGGTTCAAAATGAAGACAAAATACTCTGCTGGAGCCTGGACATGATTGTTCTCAATCTGTTTGTATATAAGTAAGGGGAGGTAACTTAATTCTTGTGAAATCTCACAACAGATTTTTTCAGTTTTCAACAAACTTTCAATTATATTTTTTTCACACAAAACGAATAAATTTGGTATGAACCATAACAATATTATATATAAAAGGTCAGCTGAAGTTAATTATACTTGAGATATTATGTTTTTATTTAATTTATATTTTGAGTTTATATAATTTTGATTTCTTTCATGTAACCACGACAGTATGAGAATATATTTGGCATACAATGCAACTTGTTTAATTTTCAAAATAGAATGAGACACCTCTTATTGAAAAGTCAAATCGGGAGAAAATAGGATGTGACCGTGAGAGCGTGAGTTGGTGCCGTAAACCGGGAGACTCACGGTGAAACCGGGAGAGTTAACAGGTCTGATCGGGACGCCCTTGGGGTCATGAGGTTCCCTTTGGGAACTTATGCTTTTTTCAAAAAAATTTAGAAATTTTTTTGTTCAATTTTGATTTATTTTTTTTCTAAACGATTTTGATTGCCGTATATTATGTATCCTTAATATGTATAAATTATTTGGTAGTTAGGAGTGCAGTGGACTAGCTCTTTGGCTTAAATATTATTATGAAATCTTTTTGCCCTAAGTGTAAGGCGAGAAAATCTGCCTCGGATTTACACGCTTGCTGTCTTGCTTGTAGTTGCTGCAGTCCTTCAAATACGTGCTCCTTGTGTAGTTTGGGATTCCAAACATTGGAGGCGGGTGTCGCGTTATGTGCGCGGAGAAGTTTCAATGCCGGAACTTTCACCACAGGCTAATTCTAGCTTTTCAGTCTCTTTTTCAGAGGAACAAGAATGTGATGGTATAGCGACACCCATCCAAAATGTGCTTCCATCATCACGCTCAGATGAGCAAACAGAGCTAGCTGCAAAGGTGCTCATGAATATTAAACAAGGAATAAGGCCTCTTATTTCTTTACAAGCAGCTAGCTCGACCGGTGAAGCGGTCACCTCACCAGTGGGGGCTGTAACACCGGATAAGTCCGTAGTGGTCGAGGAGAGTGTAAATTTGGGTAGATTTATTTATTTATTGATGTTTTAGGTCATATACTTATGCACAATGGCTAATCATGACCGTGACAGTTTTGCGGGTGGAGGAAGCCGGAGTACCCGGAGAGAACCACCGAGCAACGACGAGCAGCTGCCAGCTCCCTAACATCGTAACTCCGCACTGCAGCACAGGCAGGGTTAGATTGGTTGAAGACATGCATACCATCGACGTGCAGTACGCCTTAGTACACGGCGTCATCGTGCTCCCATGTGGACAATTGGGGTTAAGTGCCTTGCCCAAGGACACAAGGCGGTTACCGCAGGTGGGATTCGAACCGAGGACCTCTTGGCTTGCAGCCTGCACCACTACCTACTGAGCCACCGTGCCCCCAAATTTGGGTAGAGCGGGCACCTCAAAATCAAAAGCTCACCCAGTGATGATGGCAAAGGAGAAGACGTTGGCAAGTTTCTCAACAGGATGCTCGGCGAGATCTGGGGTCGGATCGCGAACTGGAGAGCCTTCTCCGTCCCTTCAACAGTCGGGGCTGACTGTTACGGTTGCGAGAAACTTTACGGAGTCAGAGCTAACATCCTCGTTGGTCGATCGAGGTGCTCCGTCCACACTGCAACCGGGATCGGCAGCAGTTATGGCTTCTTCCACCTCTAGTACCAAGCACATCAGACCGCTCACTAGCCATCCGACTTCAGAGATCCAAGCTGTTTTGCAAAGATGCTCCCAGTCTTCCCCTCTGAAGTCGGGTCATCCGGTAACTAGTAGTTTGATGCATGATTATGTGGAGCATTCGGGACATTAGACGAAAAGATCTAGGGATAGATCTCCGTCCCATGAACATCATGCGGCAAAGAAACAGAAGACTGCTGCTTCGCAAACCTCAGTAACGGACTTGCTGTCCCAAATTGCGCAGCTTATCGCAGCTTCCCAGCCAGCACAGATGCGACCCTCAACAGACTCCGGTAGTGAGCTGTCAGACGGTGCTGGGTCGGTACGGTCATCCATTCATTCGCACGGAGCTGACCGAAATTCACAGGTAGACCAGGTGGTTGATGAAAAGGAATTGGAGGAAGATTCTCCAACCCTTCTGGAACAACATATGGAAACAAGTTTTATTCATCAATTTTTTCCTGATCTTGTTCCTTTCGGGCCAACAAGCTGTGTCTGATAGGCTGAAATCACTATCATCCCTAGATAGGGAGACCCAGTGGAGAAAGGACAACGTTCTTTCCTTCCCGGGTCAGTCGGTTCATGTGTTGGGTGAATTCGGCCGCATTGTCGACGCAGTATTCTGCCTAGCAAATTCAAAAAAGAAAAATCCTTTCTTATCGACATCTTCTATTCACATACCGTTTCCTAGAAAATTAAAAACGGTTGGAGAAAATATTCAGAGAGGTCCTCTGTGTTTGGATGATTGGGTTTAGATTTGGATATCTCTCTACCCGCATCATTCAATATCTGTTCAGATGTGATCGAATCTACAATTAATTCTAATCGGGCAGTTTTGGACACTATGTCCTACGCAGATCATATCACCAGGGCTTTGGACCATCGTCTTGTTGGGAAAGAATTTGTCGATATTAATTCGTCTCTAAGAGTTCTTTCAAGGGCAGTTATGTATGCCACACATCATTCCACCCTTACAGTGGCTAATATGGAATTGATAAGACGTGATTGAGCCTTAGCATTGTCTTCATTGATAGACGATCGGGTGAAAAGCTTTCTAAGAGTCGCTCTGGTTTCTGGAATACTTTGTTTGATGACAAGTTGTCCTTAGTGTACGACGAAGCTACCAAGAAAGCTACCAGCACTCTTTTACTCAGGTCAGCTTCCCAGCATCAGTCATATGCTGGACGTGGTAGTCAAGGGGGCTCCAGTTCGCAATCAGCGAAGAAAAGCTCCTCGCAGCGTTCTAAGAAATCCTCATACAACAATTCAGGGAACCATCAGTATAGCGACTCTGGAAAGGGGCATAAATCTTACAAAGATTATAAGACAGACGCCTCTCGGGGAGGCCGTGGTTTCTCTTCCCGAAGATCTCGTAAATCATACAAGTGATGGTCTAAACCTCTATTGCTCTCCAGTTGGCGGAAAATTATCAAACTTCGCAAGAAACTGGACGGACATAACAGAAGATCAGTGGGTCAGGAATGTAGTCAGAACGGGTCTTCGTAAGTGTAAGTGGTCAAAGCACCCACTTACAAGAAGTCCACGTTGGACAGATCTTCCGGCATATCCTTCAAAAAAGAGTCCCTTCTTGCAGAGATTCAATCTCTCCTATTAAAGAAAGCAATACAGGTCGTAGAAAATTCCAACCCACCGGGATTTTACAGTCTCCTGTTTCTTGTGCCGAAACCAGACGCCTCGTTTCGACCGGTCATAGACTTGAGCTGGATAAAAAACTGTTTATCACTCCAAAGTTCTATATGGAAACCATTCGGTCGATAAAAACAAGCATTTGAGTGAACGACTTTGCGGCAAGCATAGATCTAAAGGACGCATACTTTCATGTCATGGTTCATCCGGCTTTCAGAAAGTACCTGCGCTTTGCTGTTCAAGGGAAGGTTTATCAGTTCAGAGCGATGTGCTTTGGTCTGAATCGGGCACCTTGGGCATTCACTCGGATAATGAACTCGGTAATTTCATACTTCTGAGCTCATTCAGTCGTAGTAACGTCTGCATATCTGGACAACATTCTTCAGAGATACGGTGACAAAGATGCACTTCAGCATGATGTGCAGAGTCCACTTCATTTACTCCGACATCTCGGTTTCATAGTAAACAAGAAGAAGTCGGCTTTAGCTCCGTCTAAGTTCTTCATTCACTTGGGAATGAGCTTCGAGACTCAAAGCAATCTGGTTCGCCTTCCAATAACCCAAGCAAAATTAGTCAGTTGCTATGCTCGGTTTTGTATAAACTCTATCACAGTATCAGCGAGGGAGTTCATGCGACTGATGGGTCTGTGCGGGGCAGCGGCCGACTTGATTCTGCTGGGTCGCTTAAGCACGCGTCCTCTCCAGATTTTCTTTACTCAGAACTGGAGTGTCAAGACGCATTCGCTCGAAGGCCAGATTGTTCTAACAGATCTGTTAAAACAAAAGGTTCAGTTCTGCTTCAAGTACCGGATCCGGTCTTTACTATTATGACGGATACGAGTCTGATGGGTTAGGGTGCATCCCTGATTCCTGCAGACCTGAAATGCCAGGGTCTTTGGAACTTTTCATTCCTGGAAAAGCACATAAACATCAAAGAGATGATGTCTGTTTGGCTTGCACTAAGTCACTGGATTGCTCACGTAGCCAATGTCCATGTGCAAATTCTGTCAGACAATTCAACAGTAGTGGCTTATCTCAGGCACCAGGGTGGCACTCATTCAATTCCTCTACACGGATTGATGGAGAAAATTCTCCTATTTGCTCTGAGTCATCATGTTCATCTCTCAATCCGTCATATTCCAGGTCGTCTGAACGTAGTAGCAGACTCGCTCTCAAGGAAAGGTCGCCTGTTGCCTTTGAGTGGACTCTCAACAAACGAATATTCTGGAAGATTTGCAACGTTCGTGTCACCTTGTCTGGATCACCAAGCGTACGCAGTAGACGCTCCATCGATTTCATGGAACGGAATAATAGGATATGCATATCCTCCAACTCCGCTGATTCAGCAGATTCTGTTAAAACTCAAACAGTCTCACTGCAAAATCTTGGTGGTAGCACTTCTGTCAGCTCAGAAACCTTGGATCAACCTGGTCAGGTATCTGTTATGGGACATTCCCTGGAAGCTTCCTCCTCTCGGGGACCTTCTGTATCAAGGGAAGTCCCACACACTGCATCACAACCCAGAAGGTCTCAACCTTCACGTATTTCCATTGTGCGGTCCTTCTTGCATGGGAAGCAATTTATAGGACGAGCAGTGGATGCAATTTCTAACTGTAGGAGGACCTCCTCTTCGCTGAATTATGCAGCAAAGTGGAGAGTTTTCTTTCTTTTTGAGGTACTCAAACTGTAGCCCGTCATGATTAAGGGCTATAGGTCTATGCTATCAGACACATATTCTCATCATGATAACTTGAGTATTGGATTAGATCCTTCTTTATCCAAACTAGTTAGAAATTTCTCTATCAATAGACCTAGAACCCTCAGATTAATTCCTAAATGGAATTTGGGTTGGGTTCTCTTGAAGCTTCAAGAAGCTCCTTTTGAGCCATTGGATGATGTAGAATTTAAATTTTTGACTTATAAAACGGCATTTCTCTTTGCCTTCGCTTCTGCCAGAAGAGTTAGTGAACTCCATGCATTATCTGTTGAAGATTCCCATTACCGTAGTGTGGGTAATACTATTACTTTTACTACAGAAGTGGGATTCTTGGCTAAGAATCAGATTCCAGATGAGCGGCAGGAGCCAATTGTCATTAAGGCCTTACCATCTTTGGACAACCGTAGACCGCTGTTGTGTCCAGTGAGAGCGATTTGCATGTAAAACGTCGATCTAGCTTTATTAGAAAAGGAAGAAAAAGGTTTTTCCTTTCACTTATTCCTGACAGAAAAGATATTTCTGTTCATTGAGTCTCTAGATGCATTTGGCAGGAAGAATTGCTTACGAGAATCTATCGGTAGATCAACATTCTGTCAATAAAATTTCAGCGCATGAGGTTAGGGCACTGTCTTCTTCTTGGGCTTATTCTAATAGTATTGCTATTACTGATTTAATGAAGGCAGCCTACTGGATGCAACTGTCTTCATTTACTAAGTTCTATCTTAGAAATTTAGAGTCCATCTCCGGTGACCTTAGATCCTTGGGTCCTCTTTCTGTCACACAGAATGTCGTCCATTAATAATAAATCTCAGTGATGTCTAAGGCAGTCTGCTCGAGCACTGATGCCGTTCCGCTGCCCTCTTCGTTCTGAGGATTTTTCTGAGGGGTTCCCTTAATATCATCTGGCTTTTATAGTGAAAAGCAAGGGAATACCTCCTCCAGTCAGTTGTCTAGCGTCGGTGCTGGGTGGTTTTAACTCAGTGTGAAGCAACAATTATGTCTCATTTATGTATTGCTTTTAAAGTGTAGATCAGTGTGAAGCATTTGTATATGTCACGTGTCATACGAGCGTTAATATACAATCCTCGGACACTTTTAAATGAGTATAAGGCATCTCATTCTCTGGACTTCCTTATAATTTGTTTCCTTCACCGAATTAGCATAAAGGTTTATGCTGGCATTAAATGGAGAATTATTGTGTATTACGCCAATATATATCGGTGTTATGTCCGTCTCTTTTTCTGTTGGGAAAAAGAGAAAGACATTTCTTATCAACCTACTCACAATTGTTTACTACAGGCTTGCACTACAGTGGAAGTCCCTAACTCGGATAAAATACTCTCTATTTTTGTCTTTCCCAAGCAAGTTGGGAAAGAAAAGGGGTGCAAAAGCACCAATAAAAATAAGCCAAAACTGGGTCGAGTGCAACCGGCGTAGACCCAGTACGGGACGCTCTCTCCCAAGTACAACTCCACGACTTCCGTTGCCAGTGCGCATATACCGTCTCCTAAAGACTCTTTCTTTTTATAATCCGCTTCGTGTCGAGATGTTTTTGCACGCTTATCAGTGTTCCACCAGCTCGATGTTTGATGATTCCTGATTCATTATACCACAGTGCATCCTTTGTATTCTCAGGAACAGTGTTTTATATTCTCTTTTCTATTATATGTCCATAATGTATATTTATTTGCTCTCTCTCGAGTCGCGCGCGATTTTCGTGTGCCACGCGGTTCGGACTTAGATTTTTCACAATTATTGTTAATGCTTTTTTTGCCAAATTTTCTAATTGTGTTAGAGTTAGGTGTCAGCGGGGTACCACTCCTACAGTGTTTCTTCTTTCTTTTGAGAGTAGTCTTCCTGTTGTGTGGTTCCCGGTCGACCGTCTGGGGTCTTTGTTTCTGTCACCTTTCTCTCTTCTTTGGGGGTGTTCTGTTTTCTGATCTCACCTTCTCTGCTCCTCTCACTTCTATCATGCCCAGGACAATTCCTTGTGGGCAATGTCTGCTGCCAAAGCATGTGGACGATGTACATTCGTCTTGTTCCTCCTGTAATGGGTGTTCGGCCGAGCGGCCGTGTGGTGTCTGTGGAACATGGTCTTCCACCTTCTGGGCGTCAGTAAACCGTGTCGTTCGTTCTCGTGGCCGTGCCTCCCGCCCCCGCGGGAAAGGAGAACGTGGTCGTTCGGGGCCTCCCGAGCCGACTTTGTCTGGTGAGAGTTATTCCTCCTCCGTGGGGGATGTGCAGTCTTTTCCTGTGGTGGATACTGCAGGAGCCATTGAGTGTTCTGGTGAAGAGATGCCTGGTTCCGGGACTACGGTTCCCCTCCAGTCGACATCTGAGGCTGTCACTAGGGTTGTGACTCCTCCTTCGGAGCCGAGCCGGTGTGCTCTCTCCACTATTTCACCAGCCTCAACGACTCTCGACGTATCTACTACTGCTGCTGGTCCGTCTGCTTCGTTGTCTGTTTCAGCCGGCCTCGGCTTTTCGCTGCAGGGGACTGCAGGAATGTCCGATACTGTAGACGTGGGATATCGGCCTCAGCCTTCCCTGACTTCAACTCGGTGAAGTCGGAAGGGGCTGCCGGCCGAGCCCATCGCTGTGGTCTCTTCGCCGTCGAGCACCACAGTTGTGTCTTTGGATTCGGATGTTCGTAGTGGAAACACTATGAACTCCGTGGCGTTTCCGTCTACTCACTCTGGTCACACGACCAGTTTTGGGGGACCAACGCCTTTTGTGCAGCCTGGACCTTCTGCCTCGCAGAGGTCCGCAGTGACTCTCATGAGTTCTCGCAATATTGATCCTCGGGGTGCATCGTACCCCTATACACGTCTGCCTTCAGATGTTTCTGCTGCCGCCCGTCGTCCCGCGTCGGGTGTTTTGGAGGATCGTGACCCTTCGCTGGTTAAGAGGGTCAGAGGTGAAGCCACTTTGCCGGTTCGCTCCCCTGTCGAACCAGTCGGTACAGGCAGTGAGCTTAGGGAGGCCCTCTCCTTACTCACTCAGGTTCTTTCTAAGAGCCTTCCTGTTGCTTCCAGCGAGGCTATGGGTGGTTTCCAGGCGCCTCCTATGGCGCCGCCTCCCGGGATTGGAAACAGGCTGGTTTCCAATTCCTCTGGTGTTCAGACACCATGGGAGGCGTTGGCTGGTTTGCCCATGATGGGCTATGTGTCTTCCGACTCTGGGGAGGAGTCCGACATGCTTGAGGTCGAGGGCCAGCAGTCTTCGGACTTGGGGGCGGCTCTTGACTTTGTGTTTGGGTTTCTGCCTGAGCTCAAACCTGCTAACCAGCCGACAGTGTCAGCCTGGCCGCGATCATCGGTCGCGCGCCAACAGCCTATGGAGCAACCTGCTTCTGGGCGCCTTCGACCGTGCCAGTCGGTACAGGTGGTTGAAGCTTTTTCAGCATTGGATGCCAAGCTGAATTCCAAGGCTTTGAAGACTTCGTTCTTCACCAGGGTTGACACCTTTTTGCCTCCTGTGCGTTATCGTTCCTACGATTCCGCCAATCCGTCAGTCTGCCAGGCTTTGACGGTTCTGGATCAGGACTCCACTTCCCTCAGGCTTTCCAAGCCCAAGTCTGCCGTCATTCCAATGACGACTCTGGAGTCCACATTGGGCTTATCTAGAGAGATGCTTGGCATGCTTTCTCTCTCAGATCACGTTGTCTCAGCTTTGGCTGCTTATCTGCCTCCAGATAAGTTTGACGAGGTACAGGCTCCTTTGCGTGTGCTGTCCAAGGCGCTTATGCACCTTACTCACACGCATGCCTGTAACACGGCTAATTTGGAATTAGTTCGAAGGGATGCTGTGCTGGACACAGGACGATCCCTTCCCGAGGAGCAGCGTGCTACTCTTCGATCTGCTTCTTTGGCAGGTCCGCAACTTTTCCATGGTTCCGTGTCGACGGTCCGGGATGACGTCCTACGTCATTCCAAAGATCAGCTGCTGTTTCGTCAGCTTGATCAGCCTTCTCGGGGAGGCAAGGGCCGTTCCAAGCCTAACAAGTATCCTTCTGCTTCCTCTGTGAAGCAAAAGGCTGGTCCTTCTGCCGCCGCCTCTACTTCTTACTCACGGGGTAAAGGTAGGGGTCGTCAGAATCGAGGGAAGTCTCAGGATTCTTCATTTAGCAGAGGAGGTGGTTTCTCCTCTCACGGGCCTCGTCGGGGCTCGAAATGAAGGTCCTCACCTCGACTCGTCCCAGGTTGGAGGAAGGATAGCAGAGTTCGCAGACCATTGGACCACCATCACATCCGATCCATGGGTGTTAGATGTTGTTCGGTCCGGGCTGCACATATCCTTCCGACGGCACCCCACTCTGTCAAGGGTGCCTCTTCCAACCACAGTTCCTTCAGACGTTTTACGTCGGGAACTTTTGTCCACGGAGATTGCCAATCTCCAGGCAAAGGGGGCGATCAAGGTCGCCAAGAACGTTCAGTCAGTGGGTTTCTATTCCCACCTGTTCTTGGTGCCAAAGAAGGACGGCCGATTCCGACCGGTTATCGATCTGAGTATCCTGAACCAGTCTTTCATTGCTCCCAAGTTCAGCATGGAGACTTTCAGGTCGGTCCGCCAATCAATTCACCAGGGAGATTTCGCAGCCAGCATCGACCTGCGAGACGCTTACTTCCACGTTCCGATGCATCGGGCGTCACGGAAGTATCTCAGGTTCGCTTTTATGGGGCGAGTTTACCAGTTCAAGGCCATGCCTTTCGGCCTCAACCTGGCTCCTTGGGCGTTCACCAGGCTGATGTCGCATGTGATAGCGTTCCATCGCACACAGTCCAGGGTGACTACTTCGGCATATCTGGACGATATCCTCCAGAGGCATTCCAATGCTGCCTTACTGGAATCGGATGTCGCCACTCTGTTGAGCTTGCTCACGTCGCTAGGATTCAGAGTCAACGAGGAGAAGTCGGACCTGGTCCCTTCTCAGTCGTTTTGTCATCTGGGGATGTCTTTCCAAACCAAATTCAATTTGGTGGCTGTTCCCCAGGCCAAGACTGTGATTCTCTCAGCTTTTGCTCTGACTCTGTCCCAGTCCAGGTCCGCGACCGCTCGGAGTTTTCTCCGGCTGATCGGTCTCTGCGGTTCGGTGACGGATCTCATTCCTCTAGGTCGGCTGCGTGTCAGACCTCTCCAACACTTTCTGCTCAGTCGTTGGAGGCCGAATGTAGATTCTCTGGATCAGGTGCTTCCGTTTCCGGACTCTCTGTATCCTCACCTTCTTCCCTGGACAGATGTTCAGTGGATTACGCAGGGTGTTCCACTGGACTTACCCACGTCCGATCGCGTTCTGACGGCAGATGCCAGCGATCTCGGATGGGGTGCGACGTTGGATCCTCTCGGTCTTTCCCTACACGGGATGTGGGACCAGGATCAAGCAGCTCTACACATCAACCAGAAGGAGCTTCTTGCTCTTCTTCTGAGTTTCAGGCAGTGGATCCCTCACCTGTCGAATCGCCAGATCCTTCTACTATCCGACAATTCGACAGTGGTTGCTTACATTCGGAACCAGGGCGGCACGCACTCGGTTCCGATGTACGAGTTAACTCGGGATCTTCTACTGCTCGCTCAGGATGTTCACGCCGGAGTGGTTGTTTGTCACATTCCTGGTCATCTGAACGTCCTAGCCGACTCCCT
Source organism: Pictodentalium vernedei (assembly GCA_031216915.1). Classification (NCBI taxonomy): domain Eukaryota; kingdom Metazoa; phylum Mollusca; class Scaphopoda; order Dentaliida; family Dentaliidae; genus Pictodentalium; species Pictodentalium vernedei. Next base: position 369,805,897 of record CM062297.1, on the reverse strand, counting down.
GTCCCGACAGGTCAGGGTTATTTCCACCGAGTGGATGCTTCACAGGGCAGTGTTCCAGTCGCTTTGCGATCTCTGGGGACGTCCCCACATCGACCTCTTTGCGACTTGTTGGAACCATCAGGTGGACACTTTCGTGTCCCTGTCTCCAGATCCTCTGGCTTTTGCCGTGGACGCTCTGTCACTCGATTGGAATGGTCTAGCCGGCTACGCCTTCCCGCAGGTTCCGATTCTTCCTCAGGTTCTCGCCAAAATTCGAACCTGCAGTTGTCGAATCATTCTGATCGCTCCCCTGTCGCCTCAGCGGGTGTGGATCAATCAGCTCCGCTCGCTGATGGCGGCGGTTCCGGCACGTCTCCCGCTACATCACGACCTTCTTTGTCAAGGTCGCCTGAGGAGGTTTCACGTCGACCCGACTTCGTTGTGCCTTCACGCATATCTTTTGTCAGGTCCTGTCTCCTCCGTAGAGGTTTTTTGAGACGAGCAGTGGAGTGCATTTCTTCTTCAAGGAGGCACTCCACTGGTTTAGCTTATGCAGCTAAATGGAAGGTCTTCTGTCGATGGTGTGCTGATCACTCTGTTGATTATGCCAATCCTTCGATTTCACAGATTGCGGAGTTTCTGGTATATCTGTTTGATTCTCGGGGTCTCCAGCCTGTTACCATCAAGGTTTACAGGTCTATGCTTTTAGAGAATTTTTCTTACTTGGGGAACCGTCGTATCGGCACTAATCCTTACCTCTCCAAGCTTGTTCGGCACTTTTCTTTGAAAAGGCCTCGGACTTTGCAGCTTACTCCACGATGGAATCTTTCGTGGGTGCTGCTTTGCTTGGGGGGGGGGGGGGGGGGGGGGGGGGGCGCCGTTCGAACCTTTATCCCAGGTGGATATGCATTTTCTCACATATAAGACGGCTTTTCTGATGGCATTTGCTTCGGCCAGATGGGTTAGTGAGCTTCACGCCCTCTCGGTTGACCCGGCCTTTTTTAGGAGCTCTCCCAACAGTGTTACTTTTACCACTGATTGCTCCTTTTTGTCTAAGAATCAGTTACCAGATACTACTCCTCCTCCTATCTGTATCAGGGCTCTTCCCTCTGTTGAGGGTACTCGCCCTTTGCTCTGTCCGGTCCGTGCTATTCGCATTTATCTTGATCGGACACGCTTCATACGGAAAGGCAGAAAACGTTTTTTTCTGTCTCTCATTCCGGGTCGACAGAAGATCTCACCTCAATCCATTTCTCGATGGATTTGTCTTGCTATTCGTACGGCTTATAGTCGTTTAGCAGCTGGCAATTGTATTACCAATCGTATTTCTGCCCACGAGGTGCGGGCACTGTCTACCTCTTGGGCTTATTCTAACTCCGTCAAGTTGTCGGATGTTATGCAGGCAGCCTACTGGAGAAATGCTTCTACTTTCTCCACCTTTTATTTGCGCCAGTTGCAGGAGCAGTCGGAGGACCTTTTTGCCCTGGGTCCTCTTTCTTCTGCTCAGGCTGTTGTCTGCCATAGCCATTAGGCTTCTTGAAGGTCAATTTCAGCCTTGTGCTGTCACTGCCCTTTTTCTGTCTGTGTGTCACACAGGCTCATATAAAAATATGATAAATTTAAAGTAATTTGTATATTTTTTATACTTACCAATGGCCCAGACAGGGATGGCCCTCCCATGAGTGGGCTCTCATACCTCCCCGCTGATATATATATGTAGCATTTAGCAGGCATAACTAGGAAGAATGATGCTTGGCACCAATTTTGGTACCTTCCTGGTTTCCGCGCATGCGCAGTACAAAATGTTTGGAGGACCAGATAGGACTTTCAATTTTCGGATTTGTATGCAAATTTTGGGAGTTGGGGGGTGGAGGTCAAAATTTGTGTTTGGCCCAGGATATTATTGAGTTTACACCAGCTAAGTCTGGGCCATTGGTAAGTATAAAAAATATACAAATTACTTTGAATTTTTAATTTTTGGGGGTTTCCCGATAACTTTAGTTGTTGCTGACCGAATCAATTAAAATTTGGTATGTGGGTGTATCAACATAAAATACAAGTCAAGTTCAAATCGGGGTTTGTCCGACATTTTTTGTTAGAGTTATGTCCCTTTTGTGACTTCGAAAAATTCAATTTTTTTCAAATACCTCGAATTACACACTTTTTTTCGGGTTACGTGTGGCCAAGCGGCCTTTTATATGGCATTATTTTTGCCTGTTTTCAGCTCGATAGCATGATAACTTTAACAAATATCAATGGATTTTATCAAATTTGGTATGTGAAACTTTCTTAACAATGTCTTGAACGAGTTTGAAAACCATTGCAGTTGAGCCATACTGACTGGAGTTATGGCCCTTAATTAAGTTAATTTTTGACTGTTTTCAGCTTGTTGGTGGGATGGGTTTGGTCAATATTTGGTATATGAGACTTAACAATATCTTGAATGAGTTTGAAAAAGGCAAGTTTAGACAAAATAGATGTTGTTGAGGTTATTAGGATATGATTTACGCAAATGAGTGCTATTTATTTGATCCAGATCGGTACAGTATTTGTTATTTTGTGTTTTTCTAAAAATATCATTTCAGGAAGTGTCATACTTTGTTTTTTTTTTATTGTTTTGATATTTGATGATAGTACCTGTATTGAGAATGTTGATCAAACTACGAGGGCCTGTGGCAATTTCTCGAGTCAACCCTTAATGAATTTTTCATCACATCTAGTCATTGCTGCTTCACAGCACATCTACCATTATTATGTCAGGCAGCAAGGAATGTAGAACTAAAAGAGTCAGGAAGGAAAACGCCCCCTCTGAGACTATATCTGTCTGTAACGTAAATAAACTGGAATATAGTAGAATTCGGAACTTGTGCATCAAACAACTGAAACTTGAACTTCAAGCTCTTTTTCTGGAAAAATATATTTCGCTGAGTTTACAAGATGTCCTAATTCAATCCAGTTGACAAATCTTACAAATTACTCTGGACCAAGTCCAACTAGACCACACCCATATAACTATTCAAATTGATTCTTCCAGAGACCAATTCTCTCACCACACGGACACTAACAAAAAACAAGCCATGGAATCAATCAACACCGTCCTCCAAAGATATAGGACATCTATCAGCAGAACCTATGATAAACGGATCCTATACCTCCAAATCTAGTAGCAAAACAATCTGTTTTACAATGGACTGGGGAGCAGAAATTGCCTCACCCAAAATTGTATCTACTTATTAGAATGCACACCCTGTGGTAAATAATACATAAGGGGAACTAAAAGGCATTTCAAGCTCCGCATTCTAGAACATCAGACAGACATCAGACACAAACGGGACAGCTCCATCGCCATCTATTTTAACCAAGAACACCACACACTCTCTGAACTGTGCTACTGTATCATACAGGTCCTATTCTCAAACCCCAAGGGATCGAATATGACCCAATGGCATCGATTTTGTGAAACACAATGGATTTTCACACTACAACCATTCGGCCTGAACAGAAAAGACTTATAATGAAGTGGTTTATATAGTTTTTTTAATATTTTTCTCTTTCTGTTCTAAACACCACCTGCCCGTACAAGTAGATTATGTTAGGGTCCTGAGAGACCACCCCTTTTGCCGAGTAAAAGTTGTCTCTCATTACAGGTTTGAGGTTTTTGCTAGTCAGTGAATGACCAACCTGAGAATATTTGTTGCAGAAATGGAGAAGAATTGATTTTTCAACTTTTTTTTATTATTGTTTTTTTTTAATTCAGTTTTAATAAAAGTACAAAGGCATTCTTTGATAAATTACAGTTAAAAGAACAAAAACTGTAAAACATTTTGAGATTATGATGTGAAGGGGCTGGTCCATACAAAATAGTAGTTTCTTACTTTATACAAACAAAGTGTTTTCTTTCTATCAATATTTTCAAATTTATTTATAATAATTTACAGTTGTACCTTTAAAAGTCTGTTTTTGTTTCTGTCGGGTTTTGTTTTAATAGCTAATAATTTCAATCACACTTTTGAGTAAAAACATTATGTGTACACTCCATTTAAAACCCTGTTTCATCACACCCAGTGAACACATTGTCTTCGCGGGTTGAGAACCCCTTTTCCATGGCTGATTATAGAATGCCAAAAAATACACACATCAAAGGCAGCTGATTTCAGGTCCATACTGAATTACAGATATTCTTGCACCTGCGAAAAACGTCCATAGTTTTTGGCAATTTAAAAACCTATTTCATTGCTAATAGGGTAAGACTGAGTATATACCAATTCCATTATTCTCTCCTATCTTATTTCGGCTTTTTCTATTAAAAAGAAAGTGATGAAAATCACAGCAAACAAGTTTGTTTTGATTGCATATAAATCTGATGGACAATACTTACCCTCTTCTCAGTTTCCATACAAGTATCAGCCAACAGATACAAAACACGGAATGTTGCAATAATATCCTATCGCTTTCTTTATCTTGAAAAATAAAGGTTTGGAAATCTGGTAATCCTGATACATATGGTTAATACAGCTAAATGTTCAACGTATCCTTTGTGAATTTCTTTTTCTTTATTTTGTGGAGTTGAAATATCTTTTGTTAAAAACTTTCTAAAGGGAAAATGGGGTTGGTACAAATATCCAGGCAGTAGATGAACTCAGTTCGTTGGAAAGAAGGAAGGATAAAATGTATTTTGGAGAATTGTCTGTTGATAAATGCACATGTATTGTACACATAACCCGATCGGGCAAAAACGTCACCAGTTTTTGCTGGCGAAAATGGCACCAAACTGTCGAAAACGGCACCAAGCTAATGGCACAAAACTGGCAAAGGAACAACACAAGTTCTGCAGCACATTCAAATATTTTATTTTTCATCAGATCGTGTTTTATTTCCTCCCTTTTTATTTCATTGGGGTGGGGGGGGGGTATTCTTTTCCAAATTTTGTTCTTTCCCATATGTACACAAGGTTCAAAATTTGTACATTTTGGATACCATGGGCTGTTATCATGATATCAGTTGAGCACAATCGTTTCCTTATATTACAACATTTACAGGAGTGGTTGGTGCTCAATGAAAGTTTGGGGGGTGGGGAAGGGTGGCATCTGGCAGTTGTCCCAAGACCCACCAGTCAGATGAATTTGAAAAACAGAGCAACTGAAATGCCATTTCCTTCGGGTTGGGAGATGGCTGAAGTAGAAGAAATAGAGCAGTCGAAGATGGAATACATTTGCATTCTATTCTATATCTCACATAAATTAAATCGTACGGGCCGATTTTTTCGAAGTTGGGGTGGGGGGGCATCAGTTATGCCCGAGATTTATACCCGAAAACTGTAGTGAAATTTTTACCCTTTACTTGCGTGATTGGTGCCATACCAGTATGCAGTACACACTCCAATTGAGGTGAAAATCAAATCTCACCCACGTTTAGATGGGGGACTTGAGTTGAGTTTTCACCTCCACTGGAAAAGTGCACTGCATATTGGCTTGGCTGAATAGTCAGGTGAAAGATCTTATTTCGGCATTTTAATTTTTAAAAACCAAGCATAAAATTTTAATTTTGATGATTTTGCAATTGCTGAAAAATCTGTTATTTGCTTGAAAAGTGTTGTTTTGATTGATTGAGGGGTGGGGGGCATTCCCCATCCCACCCCTGCTTGTACGCCCATGTGAATTTATGTATATATTCTAACATTTTCAATTTCAGAAAACTGTAAACTCGATGTGGAATCTAATAACATACCTGTTCAAAAAAGTGTTGAATCGTGTGCATGACCTGGGTCTCCCCATAGGTTCCCCTGCCTCTGGATATTGAGAATGTGGGGGTGGATTACAACTAAATAATGATTGGGTTATTTTTCACTCAATAAATATTTACATTTTTTTCAAAGAAGCATAAACAAATTTTCAGCTCGTGGACCATCGGTAGTCCATGAGCTGAATGTTTTCTGATGTTTCTTTTCCTTTGATCTCAGAAACTGTAAATAATTGTTGGGTAGGAAATCTCCCCATCATGATATAGTTGTAATCCACCCTCCACGTACTCAGTGTTATTCTACTGTATGGTTGGTGCACTGTGTCTGTTGGATAAATGCATTAATTAAATTTCGCAAATAAACCACATTGTTTGAACTCGCAGGAAAGAAAAGATCTGAAACAGAATGCTGGTTTGGGAATGGCTCATTTTGCAGACAAATTTTATATTCTGTATATCTATATAGTATTGAAAATTAGTAGATTTCTGTATTTTTTATCATTCATTCAGTGAGTACTAAACAAAGGCTTTATTGCACAAAAGTAAATTCCTATAAAAAAAAAATCAACCTTTGTACATGCAATAAACTTAGATATTTCTGGAGTCTCTGATTATATAATGACATTAATTAAGCTATTGTCCCAGAAATTTCCTTTGTTCACTGTAATCACGCAATTAATCCATTCCTTGATTGCCTTTGAGGTTGTATCAACATGGAGTGTGGTCTGGGGGTTGGTAAATGTGTAATAGGCCTACTACATCCACAAATTTTTATTTATAATATATCTGAATAAAACCTAATTTTTACTTATATTTTATACTTCTGTCCCGCCAATGCAGTGTCAGCTGAAATAATATAAGGGATAACCAAAGAAATATATTGACCATATTTTCCCTTCTGTTGATAATTCTCACACTTGTGTTGGAATTATCAACAAAGGAAGCATGTAAAATAAAATTTCCTACTGGAATCCTACTACTTATTTCAGCTGGTCACTATTTCTCAGGAGTCCATGGAATAGCAACTGTCTTAAACAAAATAATAATAATAAGATTTATTATTGCGGCTTAACATCACCTGACAGCCAGGGTCACCTTGTGTCATTCAGTTTTACGGTGGAGGAAGACGGATTACCCAGAGAGAACCACCAAGCAATGGCAAGCAACTAACAGACTCCCCTTTGTACTAACTCCATACAAGCAGGGTTAGCATTGTTTGAAGACAAGTGCATCATCGACGTGCAGTATGCCTTAGTACACAGCGCAACCGTGCCCCCATGTGGGAAATGGGGATGAAGTGCCTTGCCCAAGGACACAATGCAGTCACCCCTGGTGGGGTCTGAACCATGGATCTTTCAGCTTGAAATCCAATTCCATAACCACTGAGCAACCACGCTCCCAAATATTAAGATAAGCACGACCTTAATGTTGCCCTAAATTCATAATTTCAAAATGTTTTAACTGTACTCCACCCTCCTTGCATTGTATTTCTATTTCTGATGTTCAAACGTGCAAAACACTGTATAGTGCTTTAAAAGCATACGTGTGTACATTTTTCATTGACAGTATATATATCTTCATGTGAAAAACTGTATATAGTTACTTGTTAGAAATAGAGTAGTCATTAATTGAAAAGTTTTTAAAGCATTTTTGTTCAAATCACTTGTTCCATACATTGAATCCACACATCTGTCTGACAAAAAGGATTATCATTAACAAGTGCAGTTGGCTTGTTGGAGTAATTACCATAGCTACCCTATAAGTAGTTCTGTCACCTAGTGTGTTCTACTTTTAGACACCCTTTTATGCAATTTGTCAGTACAGTGGTGAGCTTAATTTTAAAGGACTGTGCACATAATGTAAGCCTATCGCTTATCTGGAATCCCTGACACCTGCCCCCCCACCCCACCCCTCAGAGTCTTGCACTGTTTACTACATAAACAAGGACTGAGTCCTGGACTGTTTTTAGTAGATAAACATTGTTGTTTACTTATGTTGATTTTCTAACTGTATGTTTTGAAGTTCCAGTCACTTTGATGTTGAGCATAAAAACATGCTTTAGAATGGTTCATCAGACAAGTTTATTTGTTTTGATCAAAGAACAGTGATCAAAGGATAGTGTTTCACGCCTTCCTATCCAAACAGTATATATGATAGGTATGACGATGGATATCAGTAGCCTGAGTCCTCAGGTATCATGGAGAGTCAAACTGACCAAAAGTTTTGTCTGTACTGTCATAGAGAAGTTCGACCATGACAAGAAGCTTTCCTCTGTGATGTTTGTACTAGATGGCAGCATTGGACATGCAACACAGGCATTTCGAGAGCAGATCACAGAATTCTCAAATGACAAAGACATGAAAGTACGCGTCCTTTAGATCTATGCTTGCCGCAAAGTCATTCACTCAAATGCTTGTTTTTATCGACCAAATGGTCTCCATATAGAACTTTGGAGCGATAATCAGTTTTTTATCCAGCTCAAGTCTATGACCGGTCGAAACAAGCCGTCTGGTTTTGGCACAAGAAACAGGTGACTGTAAAATCCCGGTGAGTTGGAATTTTCTACGACCTCTATTGCTTTCTTTAATAGGAGAGAATGAATCTCTGCAAGAAGGGACTCCTTTTTTGAAAGATTTGCCGGAAGATCTGTCTAACGTGGACTTCTTGTAAGTGGGTGCTTTGACTACTTACACTTACGAAGACCCATTCTGACTGCATTCCTGACCCACTCTGTTATGTCCGTCCAGTTTCTTGCGAAGTTTGATAATTTTCCGCCAACTGGAGAGCAATAGAGGTTTGACCATCACTTGTATGATCTACGATGCCTTCGGGAAGAGAAACCGTGGCCTCCCCGTGCGGGGCGTCTGTCTTATAATCTTTGTAAGATTTATGCCCCTTTCCAGAGTCGCTATACTGATGGTTCCCTGAATTGTTGTATGAGGATTTCTTAGAACCCCGCGAGGAGCTTTTCTTCTCTGATTGCGAACTGGAGCCCCCTCGACTACCACGTCCAGCATATGACTGATGCTGGGAAGCTGACGTGAGTGAAAGAGTGCTGGTAGCTCTCTTGGTAGCTTCGTCATACACTAAGGACAACTTGTCATCAAACAAAGTATTCCAGAAACCAGAGCGACTCTTAGAAAGCTTTTCACCCGATCGTCTATCAATGAAGACGATGCTAAGGCTCCATCACGTCTTATCAATTCCATATTAGCCACTGTAAGGGCGGAATGATATGTGGCATACATAACTGCCCTTGAAAGAACTCTTAGAGACGAATTAATATCATCAAATTCTTTCCCAACAAGACGATGGTCCAAAGCCCTGGTGATATGATCTGCGTAGGACATAGAGTCCAAAACTGCCCGATTAGAATCAATTGTAGATTCGATCACATCTGAACAGACATTGAATGATGCGGGTAGCGAGATATCCAAATCTAAAGCCCGATCATCCAAACACAGAGGAGCTCTCTGAATATCTTCTCCAACCTTTTTTAATTTTCTAGGAAACGGTATGTGAATAGAAGATGTCAATAAGAAAGAATTTTTCTTTCTTGAATTTGCTATGCAGAATACTGCGTCGACAATGTGGCCGAATTCCTCCAACACATGAACCGACTGACCCGGGAAGGAAAGAGCATTGTCCTTTCTCCGCTGGGTCTCCCTATCTAGGGATGATAGTGATTTCTGCCTAGCAGACGCAGCTTGTTGACCAGAAAGGAACAAGATCAGGAAAAAATTGATGAATAAAATTCATCGTTTCTATATATTGTTCCAGAAGGGTTGGCGAATCTTCCTCCAATTCCCTATCATCATCCGCCTGGTCTACCTGTAAATTTCGGTCAGCTCCGTGTGAATGAATGGATGACCGTACCGACCCAGCACCATCCAACAGATCATTACCGGAGTCTGTTGAGGGTCGCACCTGCGCTGGCTGAGAAGCTGCGATAAGCTGCACAATTTGTGACAGCAAGTTCATAACTGAGGCTTGCAGAGCAGCAGTCTTCTGTTTCTTTGCTGCATGATGTTCATGGGATGGAGATCTATCCCTAGATCTTTTCGTCTAACGTCCCGAATGCTCCGCATAATCATGCCTCAAACTACTAGTTACCGGATGACCCGACTTCGGAGGGGAAGACTGGGAGCATCTTTGCAAAACAGCTTGGATCTCTGAAGTCGGATGGCTAGTGAGCGGTCTGATGTGCTTGGTACTAGAGGTGGCAGAAGCCATAACTGCCGCCGATCCCGGTTGCAGTGTGGACGGAGCGCCTCGATCGACCAACGAGGATGTTAGCTCTGACTCCGTAAAGTTTCTCACAACCGTAACAGTCAGCCCTGACTGTTGAAGGGACGGAGAAAGCTCTCCAGTTCGCGATCTGACCCCAGATCTCGCTGAGCATCCTGTTGAGAAACTTGCCAACTTCTTCCCCTTTGCCGTCATCTCTGCTCGCTCTACCCAAATTTACACTCTCCTCGACCGCCATGGACTTATCCTGTGTTACGGCCCCCACTGGCGGGGTGACCGCTTCACTAGCCGAGCTAGCTGCTTGTAAAGGAATGAGAGGCCTTATTCCTTGTTTAATATTCATGAGCACCTTTGCAGCTAGCTCTGTTTGCTCATCTGAGCATGACAATGGAAGCACATTTTGGATGGGTGTCGCTATACGATCACCATATTCTTGTTCCTCTGAAAAAGAGACTGAAAAGCTAGAATTAGCCTGTGGTGAAAGTTCCGGCATTGGAACTTTGTGCACATAACGCGACACCCGCCTCCAATGTTTGGAATCCCAAACTACACAAGTAGCTCGTATTTGAAGGAGTGCAGCAACTTCAAGCAAGACAGCAAGCGTGTAAATCCGAGGCAGATTTTCTCGCATTACACTGAGGGCAAAAAGATTTCCTAATAATATTTAAGCCAAAGAGCTAGTCCACTGCACTCCTAACTACCAAATAATTTATACATATTAAGGATACATAATATACGGCAATCAAAATCATTTAGAAAAAAAATAAATCAAAATTGAAAAAAAAAATTTCTAAATTTTCTTGAAAAAGCCTAAGTTCCCAAAGGGAACCTCATGAGCCCAAGGGCATCCCAATAGAGGGTAAGTGTGGTCAAACACTAAAAATTAGAAGCTACACTACTGGCATATTTAATACATGTATCCTACAATGAATATGATCACTGTGATAAACAATAATATAATAATACTATAATTTAAAGCATTGTCGAAGTGAAAAACAATGTAAACAGGAAAAACCGGACACTGAACAACAGTTATACAATAAGCCCAAAGTCAGTAATCGATCAATCACTACCTGATGCAAAGCCAGATCTTCATTAGAACAAAAAACAATGCATCTGGTAGAAGATGCAAGACTACATACGTCCTAACACCCACAGGATGAGGACGTAACCATGGGGATAATCGGAATAAATATTCCGTATATCACGTTAAACTCCCAAGAAATTTAATAAAAAATTTCAATAAAAATGCCAACAAAGCTTGGGAGTTTAACAGGAGGGTTCATGGGAAGGGAGGAAAGAAACATTTAACAAACAGTAGGTTTTTATCATTACCAAGAATGATGATGTATAGGCCCATGTCCCGAAAATGGGAAACATGAATAATTTTACAAAATTATATTAAAGTTACAGCCGTGAACGTTGAAAACCACTATAGTTCACTTCCAGCATCCTTTCACTTCCTTGATTCCACCATAATCATGAATGATTTGTGTGTGGCATCTTCAGAAAAGAGATTTTAAAGCACAGATGTCAGTTCAGATGTTACTGACTTTGGGCCAAACAGAAGAATGATGTTTGCACCAGTTTTGGTCACTTCCTGGTTACTGCGCATGCGCAGTAAGCAAAAGTATGGAGGACCAGTTAGGACTTCAAGTTTTTGGTTTTGTATGCAAATTTTGGGGATTGGAGGGGTTCAGAATTTGTGTTTGGCCCTGAATAATATCGAGTTTGTACCAGCTGAGTCTGGGGCATTGGTTTATAGTATAAAAATACTGCTTTCTGTGCAAGAAGGACCGCACAACGGAAATACGTGAAGGTTGAGACCTGCCGGATTGTGATGCAGTTTGTGGGGCCCTCCCCTGAAACAGAAGATCCTTGAGTGGAGGAAGTTTCCGAGGGATAACCCACAACAGTCACCTGGCAAGATTGATCCAACATATAAATGTTGATAGAGATGCTACCAGCAGAATCTTGCAATGAGACGGTTTGATTTTCAACAGGATCTACTGAATAAGAGGAGTTGGAGGAAATGCATATCCTATTATTCTATTCCATGAAATTGATAGAGCGTCCACCTCATATGCCCGAGGATCCGGGCACGGTGACACAAACGTCAGAAGCTGATTGTTCAGGAGGTTCGTAGCAAAACGATCTATCATGGGACGATCCCATGAAGACATGACTGTTGATGATGGACCAAAATAAGAACGTGATGATCCAGAGCAAATAGAATTTTCTCCATCAATTCGAATAGAGGAATGGAATGAGTGCTGCCCTGATTCCTGAGATTTATTTATTTATTTATTTATTGGTGTTTAAGGTCACATACTTATGCACAATGGCTAATCGTGACCATGACAGTTTTACGGGTGGAGGAAGCCGGAGTACCCGGAGAGAACCACCGAGCAACGACGAGCAGCTGTCAGCTCTCCAACATCGTAACTCTGAACTCTGCACCGCAGCACAGGCAGGGTTAGATTGGTTGAAGACATGCGCACCATCGACGTGCAGTACGCCTCAGTACACAGCGTCATCGTGCCCCCATGTAGGCAATCGGGGTGAAGTGTCTTGCCCAAGGACACAACGCGGTTGCCGCAGGTGGGATTCGAACAATTCCTGAGATAAGCCACTACTGTGGAATTGTCTAATAAAATCTGAACATGGACGTTCGCTACGTGAACAATCCAATGCTTTTGGACTAGCCAAATGGACATCATCTCCTTGATGTTTATGTGTTTCTCTAGGAACTAAGAGTCCCAAAGACCCTGACACTTTAGATCTGTGGAAATCAGGGAGGCACCCCAACACATCTGACTGGTGTCTGTCAAAATAGAGAATACCGGATCCGGTACTTGAAGCAAAACTCCCTGAATCAACCACTGAAGGTACGCCCAAATCTGAATCTTTTGTTTTACTAGGTCCATTAAAACAATCTGACTTTCGAGCAAATGCATCTTGACACTTCAGTTCGGAATGAAGAAAATCTGGAGAGGACATCTGTGTAAACGACCTAGTGGAATCAGTTCCACAGCCGCTCCGCACAATCCCATCAATCTCATAAACTCCCTCGCTGACACTGTGAGAGAGTTCAGGAGAAAACGAGCATAACAACTGACCAGCTTTGCCCTGGTTGTGGGAAGATGAACCAGATTGTTGTGAGTCTCGAAACTAATTCCCATTTGAATGATGGACCTCGACAGAGTCAAAGCCGACTTCTTTTCGTTTACAATGAAACCCAGACGTCAGAATAACAGAAGCAGACTCTGCACATCGTTCTGAAGCATGCTTTTGTCGCCGTTTCTTTGAAGAATGTCGTCTAGATAAGCCGACATTATTACTGCCAAATGAGCTTGGAAATAAGACATGACCGAGCTCATTATCCGAGGGAACGCCCAAGGAGCCAGGTTCAGACCGAAACACATCGCTCTGAACTGGTAAAGCTTCTCTTGAATGGCAAAACACAGATACTTTCTGAATGCCGGATGGACCAAGACGTGAAAGTATGCTGCTTTTTGGTCTATGCTTAATGCAAAGTCGTTCACTCGGATGCTCACTCTTACCGACCAAATAAATATATTTCTATGTAAAACTTTGGAGTTATTATAAATTTGTTTATCCAGCTCAAGTCTATTACTGGTCGAAACTAGCCGTCTGGCTTCTGCACAAGGAACAAATGACTGTAGAGTCCCGGAGAATTGGGATTCTTTACAACCTCTATTGCCTCCTTTTCTAAGAGAGATTGAACTTCTAAAAGAAGAGACTCTCTCTTTGAAGAATTTGCCAGAAGATTTGTCCAATGCAGACTTCTTGTAAGTGGAGGCTTTGATCGGAATGATAGCTGAACACCCTTTTCGACTACATTCCTTACCCACTGATCTTCCATTATTTCTATCCAGTTGGTTGCGAATTTTGATAACCCTCTGCCAACTGCAGATTAATAAAGATCTAGAACATCATTTGTAGGACTTACGAGGCTTCCGGGAAGAGAAACTACGTCCTCCCCGGAGAACCTCCTGGATTTCATCATTGAAGAGAACAATACGCCATCCTCTTCGGGGAGAGGTAGTACCTTTGGAGAGAGGATCCCCTCTTCCTCTGGCCCTCGCCCGAAGAGGCATGGAGGCCCTGAAAAGAGTGAGAGGAAGAAAAAGAAGAAGAGCCCTTCGACCAAGTGCAGGAATGCCCTAGGCCTGGAGGCCTTCCGGAATAGGAAGAAAGAGTTGAGTGAGGGGGTGGAGGTTCTGGAGTCAGCCGCCAGTTCCCCTCCTAGTCCCACTGGTACACCCAACCAACTGCCGGCTCCTGAGCCAGTACAGTTGGATGTGGAATGCCCAGTGGGGACTCAGGCGGAACTGGAAGTTGCATTTTCACTACCTCCCACCCCTCACTCCCCTCTTCCTTCACTACCGGATAGCCCAGGAGTGGAAATCACAACAGAACAGCCACCCCAGTCCACAGAAATCGAAGAATCCACCCTAAAACTAAAAAGAATGGTGCAGATGCCAGATGAATCCAGGATCACGAGCGATAAATTCATAGAAGAATCCAAAGAAAAACACAGAAAGGTAAAGGAAGAAATCAATGCTCGTAACTCAGCACCACCACCTGCCTTATCACCAAGCCAGCCACCACCTAAGAAAAAGAGCTGCAAAAAGCCCAAAAGGGGGTAAGCCTCCTTCCTTTTCCTCCTCTACCTCGCCTCGACATCCTACAAAAACAAACAGCCAACGAGGGTCAAAAGGGGCTTGTTCCCCAAACTGTCCCTGCGCGCCTTCAGCGCGCGAAACCATTCCATCCAATTGAACTGGATTAACAGTGACTGCATTATGTAATCATATGTAACAACTGGGGTAATTTGGAAGACTACTTTTACAGGGACTGTACACGTAATGATATGTATACTAAACTAGCCACAAGAAAGAATAAGATTTGGTGGAAATGCACAAGTAAAACTAGCATGGGTTGTCTTGCCTCTTTTTGTACCACTCTAGATTATTATTTATTTATTGGTGTTTAAGGTCACATATTTCTGCACAATGGCTAACCATGACCGTGACAGTTTTACGGGTGGAGGAAGCCGGAGTACCCGGAGAGAACCACCGAGCAACTGTCAGCTCCCCAACATACCAACTCCACACAAGCAGGGTTAGCATTGGTTGAAGACAGGTGCACCATCGACGTGCAGTACGCCTTAGTACACAACGTCACCGTACTCCCACATGGGCAGGGGGGGGGGGGGGTGAAGTGTCTTGCCCAAGGACACAACATGGTTGCCACAGGTGAGATTCGAACCGAGGTTCCTCTCGGCTTGCAGCCTGCACCTCTACCAACTGAGCCACCGCACCCCCTACCACTCTAGATATGACTGAACCTGAACCAAGCAAACCACATAACCATCCTCCAGATGAGACAGCAATAGCATATACCAAGTGCCGCAATGCCATGCGTAGTCAAGCTGTTCAATCTTTTGATAAGCCTGGGCAGATAGGTGCAGTGGGTTCTGAGATACAAGAACACTTGCCAGTGGCAGAGAATGTCAATCAATTTGCTTTAAAATTGCCTTTCAGACAATTTTTATTCAAATTTTTTAAAATAAATTTTTGCTTGAAATAATGAAAAAAGTGTTTCTTTGTGTCCTGTTTCCTATTGTCCTACCCCAAATTGTTTCTTAGTGTCCTGTTTCTTAGTGTCCGATCACCTGTTTCAATATCTTGTGATTTTGTCTTTTGAAGATTTTGAAGTTGCAATACACAATGCTGTACGTACAATGTTAGGTAGTCATATAAGGATTCAAGCATGTTTCTATCATCTGACCCAAGTGTATTAGGTTTTAAGTGGTCAAAGATATGTTGTTAATGAGCTCATTCCATTAACAGCTACATTTCTACCATTTCATTGACAAAATACATTTTACTAGTTGATTTTAGTGCTGAAGAGAAGATATATAATTTTTTTGTCAATGAAATTATAGAAAAGTGAGCTTTATTGGAACAAGCTGTTTGAGTTGAATTGGTCTAAGTGGAACAGACCATATATTTTGAAGTTTTATCCAATGGGGAGTAGAATATAATGAACAACATTATCATTGAAATTGTCGACACATTTTTGACTGCTCAGCCTTTATCAAGTGGGAAAAATATATTTTCTGCTTGCTACGGTGACCCGACATTTTGCCGCAGGACATTATACAGCGCAACTTTTTGCCTCAGGCCATTTTGCCATGGTGACAAAATGCCACAGTGACAAAATACCGTGACGACAAATTGCCGCACTACAAAATGCCGCAAGGAATAATTTTCGCGACAAAATGCATTTATTTTGAGCGTCCAGCAATTCTACTTCTTTGAGATCAGAAATTACGCTTTTCATAGGCTTGTTTTCAAAATTTCTCACAGCGGGCCAAATCATGGTTCATCATGGTGTGAGAAATTTTAAAAACAAGCCTACGAAAAGCGCCATTTCCTATCTCGGAGAAATAGAATTATGATCTCTATTACCTCTCTGAAGTTGAAGTGCGGAGAGTTTATTGGTAAGAATGTCCCTGGTTGTGTGGGAGGGAGAGAGTGCTAGGCATCCACGACAGCGGGCTCTGTACCCCACCCCCGTCAGTCACACCCTTACTATAGTAGTTTTAGGGTTAAAAACTGGAATTAGATATTTAATATATATATATATTGTTTTCTGAATAATCGTTTGGTAATTGTTTTCTGAACAATTATTCCACTCATTTAAGTTAAGTTTCAAACAATCTATAAAGTGTTCATAAAGGACTATCTCGTCATTGTTAATTGAAGGTATGAGTGACGATTGTATCAAATCTTTAAAGCTGTTTGGAATTCAGTGAATGCATGTATTGTTTGAAAAACAATTAACCACATTACTCTTGCGATTGTTTCAAATACAATGTATTGCATCATAATAATAATCTTTGTCCATATCCCATTTCGGTGTTACAGTACTTTAGTGCTTTCGTAAGTGGTCAAACAATGTGTGCTTTAAACTACATCATGTGCTATTTGTATTTTATAACTCTGTCATTTCGTATTGTTGTGCAAGTTGTTTGCATTCGAGATACAGAATAAAATATAATTTAAAAAGTGTTGTTATTGTTGATTTGGAATTGGTCTACATGGAAGACACCGTCACGTCCACCTGTTGAATTTGGTCTATAAGGGCTTTGGTTCAAAATTACTTTTTCGCGAGCGCCCTCTTCTAAAAGTCAGCTATAACCCCCCCCCCCCCCCAAAAAAAAAGTGTTGTGAAAAATGTTCCTCGTGGCATTTTGTCGTGCGGCAATTTGTCGTCGTGGCATTTTGTCGCCGCAGCATTTTGTCACTGTGGCAATTTGTTGCTGCGGCAAAGTGTCGCACTGCATAATGTCATGCGGCAAAATGTCGGGGAACCGCTTGCTACAGTCCAATCAGCCAAAAATTTGTGGATAATTTGAATAATAATGTTGTTTGTTATTTGGGTTAAAAATTTCAACTATTGACCGAGTGTTGACAAATGTGTTATGAATTTGTTTTGTTGCAGATCCCCTCTCACACTGGTCCTCACCTGAGGAGGTCAGGAGGCCCTGAAAAGAAGAAGAGAAAAAAGAATCCATTCCCGTCGCTTGGAGGCTTTCCTGGAAAAGAAGAGTGAGGAGAGGGAGGAGCCAGAGGCAGTCACCATTTCCGCTCCTACTCCCACAGAGACGCCCATCTTGCCTTCAGCTTCACAGCTTGAGATGCCAGATGTGGACAACTCTGTGGAGACTGAGTTGGAAACAGAAGCTGTCTTCTCGCCACTTTCCAATCCCCACTTGCCTCTCCCTTCGATGCCTGAAAGCCCAGCATCAGAAAGTGTCCAACAGATAGCTGAAAAGTTGAAGTCCGATCTGGAAAAACACCGAGAAGAGAGAGAAAAGTACGCGATTGAAAGCGAAAGGCAACACCAAGAGCTACTGGCATTAATTTAAGGAACGGACACTTCAACAAAACCAGGGGCAGCACAACAACAGGCACCTCCAAGGGAAACACCTACCACACCAACAGCCATAGATACCCTTTCACCATCACAGCCACCTCCTCACAAGAGAAAAACCAAGAAACACAGACGCCGTTAACTTTCTTGCCTTCCATTTCCTCCTTTAACACGATCAGACCTGGTGCATGACAAAGTAAAATTACCTTAATTGAAGGGGTCGAAAGGGGCTTGCTCTCTAAACCGTCCCTGTGTGCCAAAGGCGTGCGCAAAAAACGTTTCATTCATGTCCTGAAACATTGCATTCACACTTCTGACATCAGCGTGAACAACTTGACTATGGAAATACCAGGCAGATTGCAAAAAGCCATATCAGCTCTGGGCGTCTCTTGTCCTGGACTATCCAGGAAACGGGCAAGAGCGTCCATCTGACTTTGGACTTGGAGAGGTAGTACCTTTTGTGAGAGGAACCCCTCTCACACTGGTCCTCACCTGAGGCGGTCTGTAGGTGGCCCTGAAAAGGAAGAGAAACCTAAGAAGAACAGGAAAAAGAGCCCATCAACCAAGCATAGGGATGCCCGACGCTTGGAGGCTTTCCTGGAAAAGAAGGAGAGGAGTGAGGTAATGGAGGTTCCGGAGGCAGCCGCCAGTTCCCCTCCCAGTCCCACAGGAGCACCCAACCAACTACCGCCCCTCACTCCCCTCTTCCTTCGTTTCCGGACAGCCCGAGCAAGGGAGACTCTGCCAACTAGCCAACACTGGCCGCACTAATGACAGAAGCAAGGGAACTGAGGACACAATGTAATCAGCTCCAGGAAAAGTGCAAAGATGTTGATCAGCACTCAGATGAAGTCTCCAGAATGGCTAAAGAACTCATTAACAAAAGAAACCAGCAACAAGATCCGACAAACCCATCTCCACCACAACCACCACAAGATTCTACAATCTCATCTTCATCACAACCACCTCCAAAGAAGAAGTCCCGCAAAAAACATAGAAGAGGATAAGCTGCTTCCCTCTCCATTCCTCCTTTGCCATGCCCAGACAATCAAAATCATCCACAGTTAAAGAGGGTCAAAAGGGGCTTGCCCCAAACCATCCCCGCGTGCCAAAGGCGCGCGAAACCATTTGATCCGGGTGTCCTGAAAGAAACCCACCCCTCACTCCATCCATAGCAACAATCATACAACAGTCACAATATACAATAGCGGATACCTATCTTTCTCTCTACCTATAACATTTCTAATCGAACATTCTCAAAATTTTCTTGCAACACTCTTATCAAGAAAACGCATGGAAATGGTAGATAAAGTGGAGGAGGAATTGGTGCAACCTACCTTTCTGTTAACATATACAGGAAACCACCAAACACCAGGCAAGGATTGAAACAAGCTTGTCTGGCTGGGGACGAGTGTACATTTTATATAAATAAACATTTGAATAAAGATTTAACAGCCCTTTTAAGGGCTTGATATTGTGTGTGTCAGTGAGAGGGTGTGTGTGTGTTTTTTTTTTTTTTTTTGTTTTTTTTTTTTTTCCTCCAGTCACCTTGACCCCGTGAACTGTTCCCCCTGAATGCAGACCAGATGGCCATTACTCGGCATCCACTCTCCCTTATATGCTGATGGATGACTCCCAGCTTTCAAAAACACATATTGGTGGATTTTTTCCTTTTTGTAACCGTTAAGGACAATATGCTGAGGCTGCTCCCAAACCAGCGACTGTTTGGGTTTCTTTTTCTTTTTTCTAAAATAACCACCAAACTGCGGTTTCAGTATTACCATAAATTTTCCCCACTTCTCTTAGCAAACACAGAGCAGAACTCTTGTAATTATGCAGATTCCTCGCCATTTTCCAGCTCGAGGTTCTCGGGGATCTCAACCCACTACCCTACTGCCAGTCGCACACTCAGACTTAATAAGATTATTGGCTCTCGCTCCCGACTCTCATGGTTTATAAGCAAATAAAGCTATAAAGCAAATAATGTTATTAGGGTCGCATGGGATTTCAATCCCACATCGTCCTTGTGCGCCTTTGGCGTGCTGAAACTTTTCATTCATTCGATACTGTGTCCTGTTACCATCATGCATGCATCATCATCATTCTATTCACAACTTAGACTCCGTGGTGCTAACAACTGAATAATGGAGCTCCCACTTGTGATACAAGAAACACTTGTCAGAGTGAAGGCTACCCTTGCCACCAATTGGAGTATCCAGGTGCTCAAGGGTAAAATTCACCTGACAGTGGATTTTGACAAAGAACCCGAACCGCCATCCTTGGAGAGGTGTAGCACCTTTCGTGGGGGGACTTCCCCCCACACTGGTCACCCTCCTAGTGACATGGACAAACTGGATGAAGACCGCCGGAGTAATACAGCCACCACCAAGAAGATGAGGAAGAGAATGAAGGGACCCGCCGCCAGGCGACGAGATGCCCGGCGAATGACAGAGTTCCTGGAGAAGAAAAAGAAGGAAAAGGAAAAGAGAAGGAGGCAAGTGAGGGTGTCAAAGGGTCGACACCTGTCACCCCTGAACAACCCTTGTCCAGCTCGGCACCCCCTTCCCAGGAGGAGGGTCCGGAGGACTGTGGGTCGTCAGGTGACAGATCATTTTCTAACCCATCAGACTCAGAGATGGAGGAGGAAGATCTGTCTATGGTATAGGATGTTGTCCCAGATAACACACCTTCCACCCCTCCAGCTCTTGCTTCTTCAGACCAGGAATCTGACCAGGAGGAGAGCATCCCGGAATCCGTGGAGGCATTCCTCGGAGAGGAGATCCAGGATGACACTACCCGAGCTACGTACCAGGATAACTACAACTTCTACGTCAAAAGGGGATTTCCAACTCACTCAATCAGGACAATCCTTGAAATTAACCTTAAAGACTACAAAAAATCTCAAGAAACAGCAGCAAGGATCAGGCCGTTCGTTGCCAAAGAAAAACCTACTCTTCCTCCAGATCCAACTACGCCACCAACACTGGAATTCGCCACTGAAGAGAAGAACACACCACCCCCCAAGGGTAGAGGTAGTACCTTTAGTGAGAGGATCCCCACTCACACTTGTCCTCACCCAACGGGGTCTGGAGGCCCTGAAAAGAGAAGGAAACCGAGAAGAAAGAGCCCATCCACCAAGCGGAGGGATGCCCGACGCTTGGAGGCATTTTTGGAGAAGAAGAAAGAGAACGGTGAGGAAAAGAAAGAGCCAGAGGCGGCCACCACTTCCCCTCCCACTCCCACAGACGGTCCCATCCTACTGCCGGCTCCCCAGCCGGTGTTGTCAGATGTGGAAGAGTCTGTGGAGACTGAGGTGGAAATGGAAGCTGCCCTCTCGCCTCTTCCTGATCACCAATCGCCTCTTCCTTCGGAGCCAAAATGCCAGGATGCGGACAACTGGCTGGAGAATATCATGCAGGAAAACAAGATGCAAGGAGACCTTCACAAGAAAGAGATGGACAGGAATTACCAACTATTCCTCCAACAAGTAGAAGAAACCAGAAGACTAATAGATGCCCAACCACAGCAAAAGCCTCAGCCATCACACACAACCACTCCAGACTCGGCCAGGACCAGACCGTACAAACCTCATCAATTACCACCAGGCAGTCCACCAACAACGCCAACTGCCACTGTCTCTCCTTCTAAACCTCCACCTCCAAAAAAGAAGCAAAAGAGACATAAGCGCCGCTAATTACCCACAACTTCTCCTTTACCACGGTCAGACATAACAAAATTCCACTGCTAAAGAGGGTCGAAAGGGGTTTGCCCCAAACTGTCCCTGTGCGACGAAGACGCGCAAAAACCATTTGATCTGAGTGTCCTGTTACCGTTCATTTGCACCTTGGGACTCTGTGGTGTAAACAACTGAAAATAATGGAGCTACCATTAGTTATACAAGAGACACTGAACAAAGTGAAGGCCGCCCTTGCTACCACCTGGAGTATCCAGGTGCGCAAGGGAACAATTCACTTGACAGTGGATTTTGATACTAAGACAGAACCGACGTCCTTGGAGAGGTGTAGCACCTTTCGCGGAGGGATTTCCTCCCACACTGGTCACCCTCCTAGCGACTTGGACAAGCTGGATGAAGACCACCGGAGCAGTACAGCCACCACCAAGAAGAAGAGAAAGAAGGGACCCTCCGCCAGACTACGAGATGCCCGCCGAATGACGGAGTTTCTGGAGAAGAAGGAGAAGGAAGAGAGGGAGGCAAGTGAGGGCATCATAGGGTCTACACCTGTCACCCCTGACCAACCCTTGTCCAGCCCGGCAGCCCCCTCACAGGAGGGTCCGGAGGACTAGGGGTCGTCAGGTGACAGATCAATCTCCAACCCATCTGACTCTTAATCTGAAGAGGAGATGGAGGAGGAAGATCTGTCTATGGTACAGGAAGTTGTCCCAGATGATGCACCTTCCACCCCTCCAGCTCTTGCTTCCCCTGCTTCTTCGGACCAGGAATCTGCTCAGGAGGAGAGCCTGTGTCGGCATTCCACAGGGAGGAGATCCAGGACAGGACGATACTGTCCGAGCTATGTGCCAGGAGACATTCAACTTCTATGCTAAAACAGGAGCTACATCTCTCGCAATCAGGACAATTCTCGAAATTGACCTTCAAAAATCTCAAGAGACAGCAGCAAGGATCAGGCCGTTCGTCGCCAAAGAAAAATCTACTCTTCCTCCTGAACCGACAATGCCACCAACATCCATCTCTCCGACGCATACTCCTCCCTCCAAGAAAAAACGCAGGAGATACAGACGCGTTGAATACCTTAACTCCTTCCCTCCCTTACCATGCTCAGACATAACAGTAATATTATACAGCCAATGAGGGTCGAAAGGGGCTTGCCCCACAGTGTCCCTGCACGCCTTTGGCGTGAGAAACCATTTCTTTCTTTTTCCTGTCCTGTTAATAAAATTTAGTGGGGGGGGGGGGGGGGGGGGGGCAGGTGTGCAGCCATGGAAAATCCTGAGGGGTCAGATGTCCTCTTCTGTCAGTTTTGACAAGGGGGGGGGGGGGGGGGGGCAAACAGCCAGAGGGCAGGTGTCCGTATCCCGCTTACCTGAGTGTTTTAGTTTGCCTTATCCTCTTTGATTTTGTCACATTGTCACACTTAAACAACTTGAATAATAGACATAAATTTGTTTTTTTCTAACAATAATCTTTATCTTTTCACAGAGATCTTGATAAAAATTTCTCAGACTTGAAGAGGTTTTCAGCTGAGTAACAATGTAATTGAAAGCCAATTAATATAGTTTTCAGGCAATCTGCAGTGAAAGATATTTGTCATACATGTGTATGATTTCAGATATTAAGGTTTTGGGTGACAGTTGTCCTGACTGACAATTTCACTGTTGGGCAGATGTCCTGGTTACATTTGATTTCTGTACACATTGCATTGATCTTGATTGATTTTAATACTCTGAAATTGTCAAAACTGATTTTTCCATCTCTCAAAACAGGTGAAAAACTGAGTTTTTGCCACAGTTTTGCTGTCTCTCAAGAGAGGTGGTCTCTCAACACAGGTGGTCTCTCATGACAGGTCCATTACAGAGTGAAACCAATCGGTATATGGCCAAAGTGGTCTCTCAAGACAGGTGGTCTCTCACGACAGTTGTCTCTCAAGACAGGTTTTACTGTACGGGGAGCCGCTGTCCACATCTGGATTCTGCCGACATATTTCACAATGATATAATGCCAGCACTTATGCATCCGCCAGACGTATCCGCCACAAGTATCTGCCAAATACACCTACCACCAGCATTTGCCACACGCATCCGTCACAGGCATTCGCTACATGCACTTGCCACTTGCATCTGCCACATTTACCCATTTTATACATCCGCTAGGGGGATAACATATATAAACCATACCACAAGTGAGTCTGTTGCCTCTGATGAGTTCACCGAAGAACGAAACCGGTCAGGCTAAACATTACACAAACTATCTGGGATAACCATGCAGCAGGTCCCCTTGAACTTATTCAAGTTGGTCTTTTTGCATGTCTACCAAAATTAGTTGAAAGATAACCACAGCAGTATTTCAGTACCATGCAGTTTGTGTTCTTGAATTCAAAAATTCTCTGACAGAGCTTTCCTTGTCAAATGTCTGAATTTAAGCTGGGAGGTTTTGATTTTTCATATTCGGCTTTGGTAGTGCTTGTTTATTGTGGTAAACTAGCTCTGTTTTACTGGTAAAATAGGACCAGGTCACCAATGCCTGGGTTGAAGTCCTCTAACATTGGCAACATGGGTACCGGAGTATAAACAATTGGCTGGACGTTACTTTATCTCCATGTTGTCATGATTAGCCATTTTGCAGAAGTATGTGACCTTAAACACCAATAAATAAACAAATAATTCAGTTTCAGTTCGATTTCAAGATAAAACCTTTGTTTCGGTTCTGTTTCTCTACTTGTTAAGAACATATAGGAAATAATACTTCAGGATCCGTAACCCTTTACCCAATGTAAAAGCCAAAACTGGCCAGCGCTGTTCACAAAAATCACCAATTAGTTTTCATCATTTTTTAATTTTTTGTCTCAAAAACATAGGTTATGACCCCTCTTCAAGCTTGTTCCAAAAAGGGGTCATAACCTATGTTCATTGCTCATCAGTGCTCAGTGGTTCTCTCCTGGTACTCCGGCTTCCTCCACCCGTAAAACTGTCACAATCATGATTAGCCATTGTGCATAAACACCAATAAATAATAATAATAATAACCTATGTTTTTGAGACAAAAAATGAAAAAAATTAGTTATTCAAGAATTTTGTTTGCAAGTGTCATCTGCTTTTCATGTTAGGTAAAGAAGGGTTAACTCTGACAAAATCTGAAATAGTTTCTAAAACACCACTCAGTACAAAAGCCCTGTCTGTAAGTATCTCCATTTGGTTCAGCCTAACTTCTCTTTGATCATTCTTAAGGATTCTAGAAGGGTGTCATCCCAACAAAACGAATCCCAACAGGACGAATGGGTAAAATATTCCAACAAGACTATCCCAACAAGACAAATCCCAACAAGACGAAAATGTTTCTTGCATTAATTATAGGGAAACTTAATAAAAAAAAAAAGAAATAAGGCCTAAAAAAATTAAAAATCTGTTTCTCACGCCCTCTCGCATGGTCGTTTTGGCTGCCGCATACGCTCTATTTATAATCAATCCAAAATTTAAAAAATCAAAATCAAATGATTTATGTCTGATATTTTACCCAAGTTAATAAAATTGTCCCTTGAGTGCAACAAGGCTTTGCCATGCTTTAGCATTGCAAAGCCTTCTTGCACCCAAGTGACGTAATACACCACCATCCATGCTATTCTGTAGATTATGGGGCCTAAAACATAAAACAAACCAAGAACATTAACCTTTTAATAGCAAAGAAATAATTACAAAAATAAAAAATAAAATAAAAAACCACCCACCTGCATGCAATTTTACAAAAAATGGCCTGAGAAACGAAACAGAAGATCTACTTTGTGAGGCCTAAATGTGTATATTTAAACTATTTGAGGTATTTTGGGGTGATTTTTACCATTTTGAGCAGTTATTGATTTTTTTTTCTTTTTCATCTCTTGATCGTACACAATCACTGTTTCGCTCAAACAAGAGTTTACTTCTGTAATAATTCCAATAGTTATATGTTTATGTTTTTTGGCTATTTCTTTCTGTTTTGTGTTTTGTGGTTTTTTTTTTTTCAATTTTGCTTGATAAAAAAAGATACTCAAACTTTAGCAAACAGTATCTCATATCGTCTTTGTTGTTTGAAATCTATTTTGTCTGACAGTAAACCATGTTAGCAGTTTATGTTGCAATATAACAAAGAAAGACCATACAACGCTTGTCTCTCTATCTCTTGTCTAGGCAACAATGTAGTACAAACAGTCACTAAAAGACTCACATGTGACACTTGAGGCAAATTTCAAAAAATGATATTGCCGACAAAGTTGAAAGAAGACGTTTGAGAAAATTTTTTTTTTTTATATAAAATCTGATACATGCCCCGAAAGATCAAAAATTCTTTCTTGTAAAAATAGCCTTCTTTCATATTCCTGGTCATAACTTCCATCCACACACAATTTATGCTTTATAAAATTGAGAGGCTAATTCACAGTTCAATTCCCAGCCTTCCCATGCCTTGTCATTGCTGAACTGAAAATTTTCCTCAGAATTTTATCAAGCATAAATAACATTCCAATGGAAAAAAATTTTTCAAAAGCATTATATTCTTGGAACAAGATGTAAACTCCTTTAAAAATTATTACGAGAGTGTGACTTTGTTGAGATTTTTGAGCTGGTGGGCTGAAATATCTCAAATACATTGTTTTTTTGTCATGGAAAATAAAATTTCACCTCAGAATACCCCTGATACATACATATTTGCCCCAAACCTCAAAACAAATGGGTTTTCTAGTCATTTTAATTAAATTAATTTTGTTGGGATTCATCTTGTTGGGATGACTATTTCCAACATTCGTCTTGTGTTTCGTCTTGATGGGAATAAACCTGTAGGAGATCAGTTGCTAAATTAACCTATTCAGTCAGAAAAAATACAGAAATCAGGGTAAAACAAATGAATAAAGTTCACCTAATCTGTACTGTGTTCAAATTGTCACATTTCTCCCTGAGAGCAAGACCTATTCGCCCTACACCAGATAGAGTAAATGATGCGAATCCATAGGGGCCTCTAGTCAAGGTTTCTCCCATTAAGAGAGTTTGATCAGTTCATAAACAAACACAGCAAAACCGTTTGTCTATTGTTTTATGGGTCTTGCTGTTCCGTATTCCAGTTTGCTGCAAATCCAGAACCGAACTGGAAAACCGAAAAAAATCACCAAGCTGTAGTTTGAATGTGGTATGAGAATGTGTAAAGTGTAGGGCTGCACGGTATATCAATAAACCGATGTATGCTGGAATTTAAACCAGTATCAATTGAATACCAGTGTAATTATCGATTGAATACCAGTGTAATTACAAAAATATTGGTTTAGGCCACACAAAGTAGACCTTCTGTTTCTCAGGCCATTATTTGTAAAATTACATGCGGGCGAGCAGTTTTTTATTTTATTTTTTATTTCAGTAATTACTTCTTTGCCATCAAAAGTTCATGTTCTTGGTTCAAGTTTTAAGCCTCATAATCTACAGAATAGCATGGGTGGTGGTGTATTTCATCCCTTGAGAGCAAGAAGGCTTTGCAATGCTAAAGCATTGCAAAGCCTTCTTGCACTCAAGGGACAAATTCATCAATTTTTTTAACTTGGGTAAAATACCAGACATAAACCATTTAATTTTTATTTTTTTTAAGTTTAAATTGGTTATAAAAAGAGGGCATGCGGCAGCCAAAAGGACCGTGCGGGAGGGCCTGAGAAACAGATTTTTTATTTTTTTAGGCCTTATCGTCATTATTTTTTTACCCACAATTTAATTTCAAAGGTATTATGAGTTTTTTTGTTAACTGTAGTCCTGAATGAATAATATTCCTTTATCAAACAAATTGACGACATCCGCTTGCGTAATATACAAATTGAGCAGTTGAAAAAATAATTATTTCTCAAAAACCTTTACCAAAACAATATCATGCAACACCGTCATTGGAACATAAAATAATAAATTGTGATATTGTCTGCGTTGAGTAAAGGGGTATTTCAACTGCATCATCAAGGCATGCTGATTCATTCCAAATGTGATCGCTGAAGTTCTGATTATGATACGTATGTTCAGGTAACGGTCTTTCAATATATCGGTATACCGTGATATTGTGTTTAATACCGATACCATCATTCAGTTTGGAATACCGTGCAGCCCTAGTAATGTGAATAAAATATCGTGGAGTATGGACCTATAGTAGTCAGGGTTTTTCTCCTGTTCATGGGGTGAGGCCATCAAATTTTCGGCATAAATTGGAGCAATACAGCTTTGGTGAGTACAACAAATGGCATGTGGTTCACCCAGCTTTGTTGATTTATGTCAGAAATTTCATTTGCTGTCAACCCCACAGTAAGAGACAGCTTATCTTCATCTAACATGACCTTTTTGTAAAGTAGATTGTGTAAAAGATGTCAACTCCATGATTTACTTTGGAAAATGTCCATTCCTCAACCCATTTGAATTTATATATACCTTCCAAGGCTAGAGGCCTGAAAGTTTTTCCACCAAGTCTTCAAATGTTTTGACATTTTATTTTCTGCGGGAGAGGAATTGAGAAGACTAGCATGCAGCCTCTGTGTCAATGCCTCTGATAAAAATATTGCCATTTTAGACTGTACATATCTTGTTTTGGCTTGCAAAGAATAAGTCAATTTCAGATTTATAATATTGAGTCAATGGTATGGAACCATTGTGAGTTTTTTAGCTCACCTGACTGAAAGTCAGGGTGAGCAATTTTGATCACTTTTTGTCCATCGTCTGTCGTCTATCCTGAAGGTGGTGTTTGGGTCTTTTTTCTCCCAAACCACTGGCCACATTTTAATGAAATTTCACATCAGTAGTGATTTTATAGGGGCATTTGGGTTTTTCTTCAAATTGTGTTTCTGCTCATGTTGAGGAGGGGGTGGGGCCAAAATGCCTCAATTTTTAAAAATCTTCTCATAAACCAGCTGTAGCAGAGACTTGGTATACAGCTTCCTTTTGAGGTGTAGACTCAAGGTTGTTCAAGAGAAGATCGAGGACCAATATTTGTCATCGTTAGGGAGGGACAAGAATTTTTGCCCCACCCAAAATTTCTATTTTCCAAACCAAGAGGCCGATTCGAACCAAATTTGATATGAAATATTAATGGGTCTTAAGTACTTGATTTATGCAAAAAAAAATTTTCTCAGTTGCTCTGTGGGAACCACAGGAGCTAAAAATAGAAAAAAGTTCAAATGCCCATATCTCCAAAAATACACGTCTCTGAGAATTCTTATTTGGTGTGAAGCTTCCTTAGGACAAAGAGAATGTATGGTCCAAAAAAATTGCTATTGGTTTTATCATAGGGTACTTTTTGGGGACTTTGAAAAAGTGCTGAGTCAGCATTTTTTGACAGTGGGAAAAACATTTAAGACTACTCTTCTCCCAAACCACTGCTCCAAAAGCTTTCAAATTTCACATATAACATCTTTGGAAGATTGTTTCCCATGTTTATTGAAATCAAATCCCTGAGTCCATATTTGTGCTCTCTATGGGAGCCCAAATGTTTAAATTAGTACAGTATGAGGACTATTCTTTAAAAATCTTCTTCTTCAGATCCACCAATCAGAATCTTTTGATATTTGGTATGCAGCATCCTTAGGGGAGTGAGATTCACGTTTGTTCAAGCCAAGTCTCTGGGTTCATATTTGGGCTCCCTGTGGGAGCCCAAATTATAACTTAGTTCAGTATGAGGAATATTCTTTAAAAATCTTCTTGTTCAGATCCAGCACTCGGAATGTTTTGATATTTGGTATACAGCATCCTTAGGGAGGTGTGATTCAAGTTTGTTCAAGCCAAGTCTCTGAGTCCATATTTGGGCTCCCTGTGTGAGACTGAATTGTAACTTAGTTCAGTATGAGGAACATTTTTTAAAAATCTTCTTCTTCACATTCACTAGTAAGAATCTTTTGATATTTGGTATGCACCATCCTTAGGAGTGTGGAGATTCACGTTTGTTGAAGCCAAGTCTCTGGGTTTATATTTGGGCTCCCTCTGGGAGCCTGAATTATAACTTAGTTCAATATGAGGAATTTTCTTTAAAAATCTTCTTCTACACACCAGTAAGAATCTTTTGATATTTGGTATACTGTATCGTTAGGGAGGTGAGATTCAAATTTGTTAAAGCCAAGTCCCTTGGTTCATATTTGAGCTCCCTATGGGAGCCCGAATTATAACTTAGTTCAATATGAAGAATATTTTTAAAAAAAATTTTTTTTCAGATCCACCGGTCAGAATGGTTTGATATTTGGTATATGGTTTTCTTAATGGGGCAGATGCAAGTTTGTTCAACTCAAGACCCTCAGTTGATAGTTGTCAGTGTCAGTTGAGCACTCTCAGGCCCCTTGGGGCCTCATGTTTATCTTTTAACTAAAATTTGCCTGCTCATGCTCGCAATAATACTATCTTCACAAATGGCTATATTAAGGGTGGATTTTTCTTCTTCATTTTTTTCTCACAGAGAAATGGGGATCACATTGTCTTGAAGTTAAAAAAAAGTAGACAATAAGATAAAATAAATAAATAAATAAATATTCCACTACTTGAAGTTGAATAAATATAATGTTAATCGCCACATACTGTAATAATAATTTCATGCTTGATTCCGTGATCAGTTGCTATGGTTACCCTAAAAAGTCCCAGCAATATCAGTAATGTTAATTAGTGTATCTTTAACTCAGTTATTATGTAATATGACACATGTGAACATGGCTTAAGTCTTAAATTGACTGTACACGTAATGTCTGACTACTTAAATTTTTAGAAATTATTGATTTCATCAAATGAACACTAGAATTTTTAGCTCACCCTACTGAACAACCTACTTCAAGTATTGATAACTCATTCAAAAAAATCCTTAATTATAGGTTTTCTGCAGTCTTTGGATGATTTCTACCAACTTGGATCTCAGATGGTTATGTTACAGACAACCAATAGCATATTCAACAACGAATTGTATAAGGCAGTCACTCCACAGTCCCTGTTGGCCTGGCAGAGAGTTCGTGTTGCAAATATGAAGGCAAACAGTGGCAAAGAATGGGCAGAAGCATTTGAACCTTACAACTCAGGTCTGTAAATAAGATTGTTTACTACTTCAGACCCCTTGTCTAACATAATTGTCCTAATTCATGCTTGTATAAAATAAGATACCCGAGAAAGGGTTATTTTAATTTTTTTAGGCTTACAAACAAATAATACCACAATGTTAAGTTTTGCATTGCTGTTTGCGAATAAGATCTCCGAGATGTGATACAATCACCAAAACTTGATTTGCAGTTATCACCGTTGATCGTGCGTAATGATAAATTGAACAAGCATTTTACGAGTGTTTTCAAATCAGTTGAGAAAACTCCACTAGTGTTTTCTAAGATGTCTGTGCCGCTAAATTAGCTCTCTTGATGTGCACCAGTCATTCTTCATAATCATCTTCCACGACTTTTTTCGTTCTTTATTTGTGAGGATTGATTTGAAAATTGCCTAGTGGAAGTCGAATCATGAACTGCAGGATCATGTGTCGATCATTCACTGATGTATTTATTTTTCATTGCCAAACACATGGGACCAGGGTACTATGGCTTTCTATAATTCTGATAAGGTTAGTTGTTGCGATAATCAGATGACTACTTACATATTTTCTTTGTAATTACCAGTACCTGTAACTAAAATAGTCCTTATAGTATGAGCTCCGACATGAGAGTGACCAGTCAGTGTAGTATGTGATAGAAAATGGGGGGGAGGGGGGGGGGGGGGAGGAGGGGTTGAAGTTGAGATTGGGAAAAAGTTGTCTTTTCCAAGGTCGTGGAATGGGACCCATGTCACAGCGTGTACCACCACCATGTGGATGCCTGAAAGCTCTAAATAATATCAGACTGATACATTTAAAGATTTGCAGCTGCATGTCCAGGGAGCTAGGCATGCAAAATGTTGATCATTCTTTTTCTTTTGAGGTGAATGATGGATGAACAAAATGGTCAAAGACCCATTTTCTGTAAGCCTGCCAATCTCAGAAACCAAGATTTCACAATCAAAAAGACTAAAAGTCAAGTCTGTTCAAACCATAAGGATGTATGATTTGGAGGGTAAGATCAAATGTAGTTCTTCACTCCTGATCTGTATATTTTCATCAAGGTCAGGATCACTGAAGTACGAGGGGATGTCAAAAAGTTTTGAGCCTAACATAAATAAAGCTGGAATATCGGTACAGAACATATTTATTTTTCAACATTGTCCCCTTGTAATTCAATACACTTGTTCCACCTGATCTGCCAGACATTGATGTCACCAAGTGACTACCATCTCTTTCCAAATTTGATATTATTTATTATTTATTGTTGTTTAAGGTCACATATTTATGCACAATGGCTAATCATGACCATGACAGTTTTATGGGTGGAGGAAGCCGGAGTACCCAGAGAAAACCACCGAGCAACGACGAGCAGCTGCCAGCTCCCCAACATCATAACTCCGCACTGCAGCACAGGAAGGGTTAGATTGGTTGAAGACATGCGTACCATCGACATGCAGTACGCCTTAGTACACGGCATCATCGTGCCCCCACGCGGGCAATGGAGATGAAGTGTCTTGCCCAAGGACACCACGCGGTAGCCGCAGGTAGGATTCAAACCGAGGACCTCTCGGCTTGCAGCCTGCACCTCTACCTACTGAGCTCCAAATTTGATAAAACACTTACGTGATCAAATTTGAAGAAACACTTAAGGCCATTTTATACTGGAGGCGAATGCAAACGCGACCACTGTGAATTTCTGTGCGACTTTCCACGCGAATTATCGTTCACTAGCAGGGTTACCCGGCATTGCTCGGGCTGAGTTGGTGCCTCTCTACACCCCCACCCCCACCTCACCCCGGCACTTTTTTTTTAAACCTCACCATTAGGTTCCTGGTATAAAATTACCTCTACTAGACCCCTTTGAAGACCTATATCAGTGAGAAAAATGTTGGTCATAACTTTTGGTGCCCCTCTACACCCCCACCCCCACCCTGACACTTTTTTAAACCTCACCATTAGATTCCTGATAAAAACGTACCCCTAGTAAACCCCTTTGAAGACATATATAGGTAAAAAATATTTTGTCATAACTTTTGGTGCCCCCTGCACCCCCACCCCACACACTTTTTTAAAACCTGACGATGACCTCCGCCTTAAAAAAGTACTCCTAGTAGACCCATTTTGGATACTCGGGGTGGCCCCATATTCATTTCTATAGCAGACAGACAGACATACATACAGACATTCTAAAATATAGTATAGAAAGAAATACTGAAAGCGGTGATTCGCGCAGAAATTTGCAGTGTTAATAAACAATCCTCCTCCTCCCTCTTGTATACATCAAATAACCTATATTACCCAAACCAACAAGCGCCCAAGGCCATGCAATAATACACATAATCCTCATGATGAAACTGGCGCATTCACGGTTTGACAATGATCGAGGACACATCATCTGGCAGCGAGGATGAGATGTTAGGTCTGTTAGCCGTCTCCACGAGTGTCTCAGCACAGATAGGTCATAGTATGCCCTTTGACCTCACAATATGATTGGCTAAATAGAATTGTTGGCACTAACAATTCCCAAAAATTCGTTCTGGGAGCAATCTTTGCGGTTTTCCGCTCAAACAAAAAATGGGTCGCATTCGCCCTTAGTATGAACGACTCCATTAAAATTGGTGTTAATAAAACAAATGCGACCACCGCAGTCGGAATCGTGTTTGCAGTCGCAATTGCCGCCAGTATAAAATGGCCTTTACGAGGTCAAAAATTTCAAGATGATGAGGAACTTACTGCAGCTGTGGCGGCTTGGCTACAGGACCAAGATATGGACTTATACAGATGTGGCATCAACGACTGGCAGACCAGGTGGAACAAGTGTTTTGAAGTACAAAGGGACTATGTTGAAAAATAAATATGTTCTGTACCGATATTACAGCTTTATGTATGTTAGGCTCAAAACTTTTTGACATCCCCTCGTATGTCAATAATACAGAACTCCATATTGTCAGACAAATGGTCCGGTTCATTAAAGTATTTACTGGTGGGTTTATCATTCTTGTTTCTGACTTCCCTAAAGTTTTGCAGGATTTGAACGTGGAATGCATATTTTGTTTCACTGACATACCATATTTTGCATTTATTGCAGGTCAAGAGGTAAATCACATTTCAGCTTTGACAATTGTGTCTATCTTTTAATTTAAGGTTAATTGCAGTTGTAATTTTGATGATTTTCACAATTTTTTTCCAGTTTTATAGCTCACCTGGCCTAAAAGGCCATGTGAGCTTTTCTCATCACTTGGCGTCCGTTGTCTGCTGTCCGGTGTCCATAAACTTTTCACATTTTAATCTTCTTCTCTTATACCGCTGAGCCAGTGTGAACCAAACTTGGCAGGAATGGTCTATGGGAGGTCCTCTACAAACGATCCTCATTTTGTTCCTGTCAGATGAAAAACTTGGCTTCCAGAGGCATTCTTTGATTCTGGTTGGTGGATTTTGAAAAATCTTCTCTGAAATCACAGGACCAAATGTTTTGAAACGTTGCATGGTTGATGACTGGCACCCCCTCTACCAATGATCCTCATTTAATGTTGATCGGGTTGCAAACATGGCTTCAATTGCGGCTTATAGTTGCTATAGACACCCTATGGGAAATCACATTTTCATCTTCTCTGGAACCACTGAGTCGACGTAAACCAAACCTGGCAGGGATAGTCTATGGGAGGTACTCTACAAAATGATCCTCATTTTGTTCCCATGGGTTTGAAAACATGGCCGCCAGAGGCATTCTTTGATTCTGATTGGTGGATTTTGAAAAATCTTCTTTGAAATCACAGGACCAAATGTTTTGAAATGTTGCATGGTTGATGACTGGCACCCCCTCTACCAATGATCCTCATTTAATGTTGATCGGGTTGCAAACATGGCTTCAATTGCGGCTTATAGTTACGATAGACACCCTATGGGAAATCACATTTTCATCTTCTTCTCTGGAACTACTGAGCCAACGTTAACCAAACTTGGCAGGAATGATCTATGGGAAGTCCTCTATGAACGATCCTCATTTTGTTCCCATGGGTTGAAAAACATGGCCGTCAGAGGCATTCTTTGATTCTGATTGGTGGATTTTCAAAAATCTTCTCTGAAACTACCAGGCCAAATGTTTTGATACTTCACATAAATGATGACTGGGACCCCCTCTACCAATGATCCTCATTTAATGTTGATCGGGTTGTAAACATGGCTTCAGTTACGGCTTATAGTTACTATAGAAACCCTATGGGAAATCACATTTTCATCTTCTCTGGAACTACCGAGCTGATGTGAACCAAACTTGGCAGGAATGGTCTATGGGAGGTCCTCTACAAACGATCTTCATTTTGTTCCGTGGGTTGAAAAACATGGCCGCCAGAGGCATTCTTTGATTCTGGTTGGCGGATTTTCAAAAATCTTCTCCTCTGAAACTGCCAAGCCAAATGTTTTGATACTTCACAAAAAATGATGACTGGGACCCCCTCTACCCACGATCCTCATTTAATGTTGATCGTGTTGAAAACCTGGCCGCAATTGTGGCTTATAGTTACTATACAAACTCTATGGGAAATCACATTTTCATCTTCTTCTCTGGCACTACTGAGCCAATGTGAAACAAACCTGGCAGGGATAGTCTTCTACAAATGCTCCTCATTTTTGTTACTGTGCATCAAAAAACATGGCTGCCAGAAGCATTTTTTGATTCTAATTGGTGGATTTTGAAAAATCTTCTCCTCTGAAACCACAGGGCCAAATGTTTTGAAACTTTGCATGGTTGATGACTGAGACACCCTCTACCAACGATCCTCATTTAATGTTGATCGGGTTGCAAACGGCTTCAATTGCGGCTTATAGTTACTATAGAAACCCTATGGGAAATCATATTTTCATCTTCTCTGGAACTGCTGAGCATAAGTGAACCATACTTCGCAGGAATGGTCTATAGGAGGCCCTCTATAAACAATCCTCTTTTTGTTCCTGTTGTTTGGAAAATATGGCCACCAGAGACATTCCCTGATTCTGATTGATGGATTTTGGAAAAATCTTCTCTGAAACTACAAAGTCAAATGTTTTGAAACTTCACATGATTGAGGACTGGGACACCTTCTACCAATGATCCTCATGTTAATGTTGATGCAGTGTTGCAAACATGGCCACAATTGCAGCTTATAGTTACCATGGAAAGCCTGTGGGAAATCATATTTTTATATGTAGTTCCAGGTGAGCGATTACAGGCTCTTTAGAGCCTCTAGTTTTCTTCCTGTTTTTGTTTTGTTGAGGGATATTAAATATAAAAAATATCATTAAAAGACCGATAAAAGTGTATTCAGTTGTATTTTTTGTTATTTTTGTAACCCACCTATCATTTATTTTTTTAAATATAGTTGCCAAAACAAAGGAAACGTTGATGAGTAGCCTGACTTTCAAACCAAAAGTAAAAAGAAACATCCATCCTTAAACCCAAACATCCAGTATCATTTTGAAGGGGATTTCCCAGGGAAAGCATTTCTGACACGAGGTGACCCTGGCTGTTGAAAGTGTTGTTAAACCCCAATAAGTAAATAAATAAGGAATGCATTGAGTTTCATTGTTTTCTGTAAAAATCTGTGATGACCTCACATTTTGCTACTAAATATAGTGAAAATTCCTATGTTGATGAGGTGAGGTATGAAAATGACTTGGATTAGTTGTTTGCTTGCACATGACCTGGTGCGCCTGCCCACAAGTTGCTTCTTGTCAAATATCCACCATTGCGTTGTCTAACTTCACGCATCCTATTTTACTGAAATGACTGTTGTAAAATGCAAAACGAAGTATCAGTTTGGTAAAAAAACGTAAATGAAAGAAATGTAGGGGCAGAGCAGGTGGGAGAAAATCCAATTCTATGACGTCTAAAAGTCAAGCCTGATCAAACCATAAGGATGTATGGTCTGGAGGATAATAAAGATCCAATGTAGTTCTCTTTCACTCCTGATCCATGTATTTTCATCGAGGTCAGGGCACTCTGAAGTACATCAATAATACGGCACTCCATGTTGTCAAAAGAATGGTCTGGTTCATTAAAGTGTTTACTGGTGGGTTTATCATTCTTGTTTCTGTCTTGGATGTTCAAATCTTGGAACACTTTAGGGAAATCCTGGCGGGGGATCAGAAACCAACATTCAAAATTCCTCTAAAACATGATTGTGTCATTTGAAAAACACACACAAGCCCATGCCAGACTTCCTCTGAGGCCATCCACAGCACTTTCGTCGTACTGTAGCCAGCGCATTCCACACTTTCCTGCTGCTGCCGAAAAGGAAGATGAACCAAGTAATCATGAGGACTTCATCTAAAAAGCTAGATTCCAGCCATCGTTTTTTGATGGTGTGCAATGGTCTATTGGTTTAGGCGTTGGACTCCTGATTGCCAGTTGGTGTTGCCGAGGGTTCAAATCCCGGCGGGGGATCAGAAACCAACATTCAATGCAGGGGGAGGGGGGGGATAGGGGGGGGCACCAAAAATTTGCAAGACGTGACGGGGAGGTGGGTGGGTCTCTTGAGTGGGCCAAAAATGTGCATTTCCAACTTGTGCAATTTTTTGAATTTTTTAAAAATATATCAATATATCAGCTAATATATACCATCATTTGTGTTTCAAACCTTAAAGATGATGTTGTACATCACACTCTTAACATAAATACAACATCAGGAAGCTTTATATATGAGAATATTGGGCTTAATCTGGGAAAATGTCACACGGTAGTAGGGGTGGGTGTCTTGTTCGAAATGTAGAAAATGTGCAGACAGTATTTTGGGAAAATTCTCTCTGATGCACTAAATTCAACCCAAGTTATTTATTTATTAACTGGTAGAGTGCTAAATTTTATTTGGCCAACAAAATTTGTTCACATGTCTTTGCCTTGTTACAATTTATAGGAGAGTGCCTGTGGGCACTCTCCTATAAATTGTAACAAGACAAATCTTAACAGACTAAATAATATCACTTCAAAGATAATATGAAGAACAGCCACTGAATTTGAAGCCTTTAAGTTGCAGTACCTGTACTTCAGAATAAAGCCCAAATATGGGCTTCCAGCACTTTACCAGTTAATAGAATTTGTATGGATAGAAGAGGAAAGTAGCAAACACCTGAGAATACTGACAGAACAATTCAAATGAAAATTTGTTCCCATATATGTGCACCTGATCTGGCCAAGCCTGATAATGAACAGCTTGTTATTTGTAGATTGGGGCCCACAGCAGCCCACAGAGGTTTAAATTGGTGATACCAGTTTAAGAACATTATGAAACCCCCCAAAAGACAGCTGTGCCTACTAAGTTTATAAATTTATTTTGGATTTTAATGGGAGCATGGGGGGTGGGTGTCTGAGAACGGTAGTAGAAAATTTGCACGTAGGGGTGGGTGGGTATAAAAAGAAGCTGAATAAAAAATAGGACGTCATGTCTTGCAAATTTTTAGTGGCCCCCCGGTGTTCAAAGTAGCAAAAAATTTAAATTTCCATGTCAATTTGCCTTAACCCATAAGGGCCTGGACAGTTGTCCTGAATTCCAACCAGACCACAGCCTGCACATGTCCAGTAGCTTAGAGATTTCTAGTCAAGTTTTGGCTGCCTGTTCATGCAGCAAAGACTTGACTAGAAGCCACTGCCTGGGTAATTTGTCTATTGTCAGCAGCCCTCCTCATGATTGCATGTTAAGGGCACCTGTTCTGAGGTCGTGAAAGTCAGAAATAGGCCCTTAAGTGTGAGATAAAACTACTTAATTTCTTGTGCCCTCAAATGAGATAATTGTCTGTATTCTTCCAAAAAACACAAGATATTTTTATACTGTACCAATGACCCAGACTTAGCTGGTGCTAATTCAAAAATATTAAGGGCCAAACGCAAATTTTACGCCCCAATCCCCAAAATTTGCATCTAAAACCGAAAATTACATGTCCTATATGGTCCTCCATACTTCTACCACACTGTGCAAGCGCAGTGTCAAGGAGGTCTCAAAATTGCCGCCAAAAATCATTCTTTGTTTGGCCCTCAATTCAGTTACAACTGACTGATATTTGTGCTTGTAAATCTCAGTTTAAATGATGCCAGACGCATAATTATGAGAGAAATGGTGGATATATGGTGGAAATAGAAGGAGGAGAGGAAAAAACAGTGGAGACAAATGTTCAGGGCTGTAACTTATAATTATTTTATGAAATTATTCATGTTACCTATTTTCGAGGCATGACCTTGTTGTGGTCATTCTTGCTATGAATATTCCATTGTTTAATCAGTGTTTCCTCTCTCCCTTTCCTTTATTCCCCCCTAGCTATTCTCTCATGCTTTTGGCTTATTTTTTGTAATGTTTATTACTAAAATTTCTTGGGAGTTTTTGGCTTGGTAACAGAATTATTTTCTGTTTTTTTCCCCATGTTTACGTCCTCACCCCAGGGGTGTTTAGGCATTTTGGTCTGCATCTACCATCTGATGTTCTATAGTTCCTTCTCTGGAAGCCTCTGTTTTGCATCAGATAGTGTTTAAATTGGTAACTGATTTCGGGCTTTGTTTGTTTCAGTGCCTGGAGTCATGTTTCTGGTTTGTTGACACTTTTGCTTACGTTGACAACTGTTACTTCTGACAGTGATTACTTGTCTTCTGCTTAATTTAGTTCATAGCTAGATACATTAATATTGTCCGTAAGTGTTACATTAATTTTTCAAAATCATTAAAAAATTTTGTCCACACTTAGGCTTTTTGGGGATCCTTGGGCTCAAGGTTTTTTTTTAGAAAATTATTTTCTTTTGAAATGTTATAATGAATTATAATATATATGTATATTTATTTCAAGGGTTAGTGCGAGTAATATGACGGTAAATGTTTTTTCTGGTTGGAAAAAATATTCTTCATTCGTAATGCGAGGATATCTTCCTCTTATTCACAAGGTCATTGTGTTTCTTATAGTCTATGTAGTCGCATTAATTCTTGCTCTGTGTGTGTTGATTGATATGACATCGTTGGAGACGGGTGTCACGGTATTTTATTAGCGGGGAGGGGTCCATTACGGTCCTCTCTCCGTAGGGTCACTATATTCTATCATTTTCTTTTCAGAATTCAGAGTGATGTTTCTGTGGTGTCTTCAATAAGTGTGTCTCCGTCATTGCAATAGTAGGGCTAGCAGGAAGTGCTCAAGGTATTACAACAATTGCTGGGAGTTAGCTAGTTCTATCAAAGGCATTGTCGCCCGCTAGTCCGCCCGGTGTCACGTCCATTCACCAGGAAAGAATGGTACAGCACCCAGGTTAGTCCGTTGTGGTCCAAGGAAGCAGATTGGGTGATGAGAGCACTATAAAACTTCAGATGTGAACACCCAGCAACGACGGATCCGAAGATAGTATGGAGGAAGCCTGTCAGTCCGGTAGCTA
The DNA here is from genome assembly GCA_031216915.1 of Pictodentalium vernedei. NCBI lineage: Eukaryota > Metazoa > Mollusca > Scaphopoda > Dentaliida > Dentaliidae > Pictodentalium > Pictodentalium vernedei. The sequence continues at coordinate 369,765,855 of CM062297.1, read as the reverse complement.
GCTCGTCCAGGTCCCCCAGACTGCGAGCGAGAGAGGCTCCCTCTCTCTTGCGTCAACATCTGTGCCGTGATGTTGTTCTATGTTGTTCGCTTAGTCGGAGCTTACGTCCACTCCTCCTGCTCGGGACGCTCCATATGACAGTCCGACGCGGCTGCTATATTGGCTTCCTCATCCTTGTCAACACACACGACCGCACCTTGGCTAAGTGACCACAGATTTCCAGGGGGCGTTCGCATATTATATAAATGCAGGACTGAACGTCCCTGGTGCTCCTGCTTCGCCGACCAAGGAATACACGTCGACCAGGTCACTCCATCTGCTAGCCAAGGATACGAGACCTTTCCAGTCGGGACGTTCGCATATTATATAAATGCAGGAATGAACGTCCTGGGAGCTTCCAGCGGATATTTCACGTAGGACCGCGGCTCCACAGGTCTCATAGGGTAACATGAACTAGGTATTGTTACCGTGAAAACTTTGTAAGTGTGCTTCCGTTGTCACAGTCAAATGAAGAGCTAGCAGTAAAGTGCTCATACAAATACGTCAATTGCCTAAGAGGTCCCAAGTAGGATCGGCGGCGTTGGCGTCCGCTAGCTTGCCCGGTGTCGTGACCATTCACCAAATGGCTCAGCACCCGGGTTCGTCTATTGGGGTCCAGGAAGGAGATTTGGGTGATGCGAGCACTATAAATACAATGTGCACACCCAGTAACAACGGATACGAGGATGGTACGGAGGAAGCCTATTAGTCCAGTTCCTAGCTCGTCCAGGTCCATCGGGCTGCGAGCGAAAGAGGTTCCTCTCTCGTATTACTACATCTGGGCCCAGATGTTGTGGTACAAAACGTTCCTCACTCGGAGCATACGTCCGCCGTTTGGGACGCTCCGTTATATAGACAGTCCGGAGAGACTGCTCTTTCGGCTTCCTCATCCTCACGGCAGCACTCGCGACCGCACCTTGGCTACGTGACCTGTGATATTCAACCAACATCGCCGACCAGGGATTGTACGGCGACCAGGTCATGCCATCTGGTAGCCAAGGATACGAGGCCTTCATACTCCAGACGTTCACATATTAGATGTATGCAAGAGTGAACGTCCAAGGAGCTTCCAGTGGCTAAATCCTATAAGACCGCAGCTCCACAGGCCTCTGTTACGGACATGCTATCGCAGATAGCACAATTATCGCAGCATCCCAGCAACCGACAGTAACTCTGTCGGATCAGGAATTATCCGAGGAAGCTGGGTTGGTACGTTCCGCTGCAGGTTCAGACACGGACGACCAAGAATTACAAGTGGTCCGACAGGATGGAGAAAGGGATACAAATGAGTTGTATTTTCCCTTTTCGGAACAACATAATTGCCGTAGAGTGCATCCGGCATTGTCATCTGACGTTGTTCCTCCGGACCAAAAAATGCTGTGTTGCCGGATAAGAGACTGATAGCGCCACTGGACACAGAATTCTTAATCGGTTTAGAGTCATCATCCCTCAGTTTCCGACATAGTCCAGATATGTCTCACGGACATTGATCTGTTGAATGACGCTATATTATTTAACTTGCTACCTAAATGGGCAGGTCAGGTTTCTTATCGGCAATATGTTCTACATCTACCTTTCATCAATTCAACGAATATTTTGAAATGGCAAGACAGAGCATTCTGAGAATTTTCTGTGTCTAGACGACCAGGGCAGTACCTAGTATTGTTTTTTTACTGTCAATTCCAACCACGATGTTGGAAATAATATCGTCTAGCAGGGTCAGCTTAGACGCATCATCGTACGCAGATCACCTTACCAGAATGTTATCATTACGTCTCAAAGGGAAAAGAATTCTAGGATGATAATATCCTTAAGAGTTCTTTCAAGGGTCTCGCGTAAAACTCCGTCCTTTAGTGACAATATGGAGCTGGTTTAGCCTCTCTGCTATTAAAATTCGCTTCCATATAGTCGGATTCAGCAGAGAAGAGTAGGACAGGCACTTCTGCGACGAATACATCCAAGGGAAGTTCCTTTAAGGTTCCTATGCGTCCTCTAGGTCTTATTCTAGAGACCGTCAGGGTAGCGACTCATATAGGGGCTGTAATTACGGTCAGACGTCCCTAGGTCGACGGGGCGAGGTGTGGACCGTGGAGGACATGGCTTCTCCTTCCGCAAGCCTCGCATGATCAGGAGGTAATGGTTTTAACCTCTGTCGTGTACTAGTGAGCGGAAGACGGTCGAGTTTCTCAATTATTTGGGAATAGATTGCAGACGTCCCTTGGATTCAAGGGTGATTTCGAAAGGACTATATTGTTCCTCAAACGAAATCCTCTGTCAACTCGGAGTCCAAGATGGACTCAGCTTCTGCCAAGTCAGTAGGATAGAGGCTCGCTTCCATCAGAAGTCTAGTCTCTTCTGGAATGATCGCGATGGAAATCGAAGAAATCTAGGAATTTCCAGGTTTCTACAACCATCCTTTTCTGGTTCCAAAAACCAGACGGCTCATTCCGTTCACTCATTATTCGGAACTGGATAAACAAGCTGATCGTGGCTCCAAGTTTATATATGGAGTCCACCCGATCGGTCAGAGCGAGTATTCGGGTCTTCGATTATGCTACATGCATAGATCTCAAGATGCGTACTTTCACGCCATGGTACATCAGGCGTCAGAAAGTATCTTCGCTTCCTTATCATAGGAGTTGTATATCTGTTCCGAGCAATATACTTCGGTCTGAATCTACCCCCCTAGGCCTTCGCTTGAATAACGGACTCGGTAATGACTCATTTCCGAACTTATTCGTCTGCGATAACGTCGGCCTACCTGGACAACATTCATACAGGTACGGCAATGAGTTAACGCTTCAGAACTATGTGCAGAATCTGCTTCTATTGCTCAGACGTCTCAGGTTTCTTAAGTAAACGAGGAGAAGTCTGATCTGGTATCATCCGAGTCATTCAACCACTGGGGGATGAGCTTCGTAATGCACAAGTTTTTCGTTCATCTGCCGTTACTCAGAACGAAATTATTCTGTTGTTGTGCTCTCCATTGTCTTTGCTCAGACAAGTCTCAGCTAGAGATCTTATGAGACTGATACGTTTAGGCGGGACTGCCGCGATTTTATTCCGATGCGGCGGTTACGCATTAGTCCTCTCCAAATTTCTTTAATTCAGTATTGGAGAGTGAAGATTCTTTCTCTCGATACGGACATCGTCTTGTCTAATCAAGTGAATAAGAGATTCAGACTTGGGCAAGTTTTCTGGGCTTAACTCAGGTAGTTCCATTGCAACTTGGTTGGGTCATTTTCATTGAGCCCAACGGATTGAAGTGCCAGGGTCTTTTGATTCTGTAGTTCCTTATCAGCACTCAAACATCAAGTATGATGTCATTTTGGCTTGCGCTACGTTATTGGATAACATAATTCAGAATGTTCATATGCTACTTCTGTCCCGACAATTCGACGGTATTAGCGTATTTTCGGAATTTTAGAGGCACTCATTCCATCCTGTTATTCATGTTAACGGAATGTATCTTTCGGTTGCTACTAGAACATCAAGTTCTCCTATCAGTCTGTCTTATTCCGGTTCGTCCAAACGTATTAGCGGACTCCCGTCACGGAGAGGCCGTTTGTTGCCAACAGAATCGGTTTTCAACAAACGAGTTTTCAATCAGATTGCTACCATGGCGAGCGGCCAAGGATCTATTATTCGCAATGCATCTCAACAATTAGTTGCAGACGTATGTGTCATTATGTTTGGATCTTCGAGCATTTGCAATAAACGCTCTAGAGATCTTGTTAGATGGAATAATAAGATATGCGTATCTTAAAGCGTTGTTGATTCAACAGATTTTGCTCTAGTGTAATTATTTCAATACAAATTCTGTTGGTAGCTTCTCTAGCTCCACAAGACTGTGGACTATTTACTCAGGCGTCTGTTGTGGGACATGCCGTGGAAGCTTCCTCCACATTTCGGTCCATTCTATAGTCAGATGGATTCAATCTACTGTCAGTTCTGCTTATGATTATTTCTTCATTCAGCAGTCTGTATTTTAGTTTAAGCTCATGAAGTAAGAGTTCTTCTACTTCATGGGCTTAAGCTATTAATGTTGTTATTACAGATTTAATGAGGGCTGCATATTAGTGTTAGCCCTCCATTTTCAAGATTTTGTATCTGATACTATTGAGTCCTTTTCTGCAGATCTACATTGTTTAGGTCCGCTATTTTTTACTCTGAAGGTCGTCTACTAAATAGTGGCAACTATGTGTGTATAGGCTTTCGGTTCCGGCAGTGACTCTGTCCTGCTGCCCTCTTTGCTCTGGAGTATTTGATCCAGGGCAAGGGAAGGGGGGGGGGGGGGGGGGGACGGGTGTTCCCTTAGGTCACCTGCTTTGTAGTGTAAAGCAAGGGAATACCTCCATTGGACTTAGTAATTCCATGTCGGTTCCGAGATAATTTTAGGGTTAAGCCTATGTTTACTCATCTGTGTAATATTTTTTAGTGTTAATTGGTGTGAAGCATTCGTATATATCACGTGATTAATTGAGCATTAATATACAATCCTTGAACACTTTTAAATGAGTATATAGAGTCTCATTTCTCTAGACTCCCGCATTAGTTGGCTTTCCTTAAAAAATATTAGTATAAAGGGTTATACTAGATGTTTATAGACATCATTGATGTTATTGTGCTCAATTGCAGAATAGTATTGTGTCTTTCTTTTTTGTTACAAATAAGAAAGATACATGTAAGACTATCTCTCCTTTTCTCCTTAAGGGGATAGGTCTGTTATAGGTAATTGAGGAGTCTATTGGATTTTCCTTATGTCCTAGGCCCTCCAACCTTTTTACTATTCAGCTGCTAAGTCTGGGTCATTGGTACAGTATAAAAATGTTAAAAAATTTATAGTAATTTATATATTTTTTATACTTACCAATGACCCAGACGGGGATGTCCCTCTTATGAGTTGGGAATTCATTCCTCCCCGCTGAGTACATAACGCTTACCAGGCACTGGTTGTAAGAATGATTTTTGGTGGCAATTTCGAGACCTCCTTGACACTGCGCATGCGCAGTGTTGTAAAAGTATGGAGGACCATATAGGACATGTAATTTTCGGTTTTAGATGCAAATTTTGGGGATTGGGGGATAAAATTTGTGTTTGGTGACAGTATTCACTCAAAATTCATGCACTAACATTTTACAGGTGCAATTTACTCCCGTCTCTGATTTCACCGGATCTTAAAACTCCACCCGTCAATTTTGTTCATTTCCAGCACTGCAACTGCTACTAATTATTTGGTAATTGTTGTCAAACATTCCACTGCTGCATTTATTTATTTATTTATTTATTTATTTATTTATTTATTTATTTATTTATTTATTTATTTATCTGCAGCAAAATATCTTCCACTACAGTTATTTGCACTATGTTCACAAATGGGTTGAAATTGTTTTAGAATGAGAATTTAATGATGGGAAAACACCATAGAACAACATTTTCAATCAAAGATCAATAGTTTTTTGCTAGTCTGGTTAACTGCACCGTTTGTCTGGAAGGTGCACTTTCACTATAGTGAAATTGATTTGCTATGGCTCCTGCGTTAGAGATATCGAGTTTCACAACTTTAATGTTTTCTTAAAAATTTGTAACTGATCTTATAATAAACTGAAGAACGTGCAAGTTACAATTGAAAATTATAAATGGAATACTGTAGTGTATCAGTTATGTTGACCAAGTGACGAGAGTCAACAATAGTCACCAGTCCAGTTCTCTCCCAACAAGATACTTTGATCGCTTTATGCACAAACTTGGTAAAACCGTTCAACGGCTGTTTTTTGCTGGATCTTATGGTTCCATTTTCTGATTTGCTGCAAAACCAGAACCAAACCAGAAAATCAAAAAAATGCCCAGCCCTACTCACTGGAATGAGCTCAACATCCATAAGCTATGTGTTTGAGACAAAAAATGAAACAATAGTGAAATTTGTAAGTTGATTTTTGTGAATAGCACTAGCTGGTTTTTGCTGTTGCATTGGGTTAAGGGTCAAATTGATGATATTCTTTAAGGTAATATTTTTGCGATTTTGTTGACATATTGTACATGTAGTTTTAATTCAAAGTATGTAAAAAATTTTCTTCCCAGGTACATACAACAATCAGTATATGGTGATAGATCTGAAGAAAATTAAATTGAGGGAAGCAATACTTGATGATGCATTATGGGTAATAGAGCAAATACCAACCTTAGTAAAGTCTGGAGACCAGTCTGCAATACTGCGAACAGGTATTTTTACCGTATTTGCACCACCATTATGTAGATGATAAAATTACACTTGACTTGAAGGAAGTATTCCCAGTTGAAATCCTTGCTTGAATGGAAAGCCACACAGGTATGGATTCTTGAAGGAAGTGGTGTTGCTTATAGATGTTTGCTTCTGGATATTATTCTCCAATGTTGTTTTAATTAACCTTGTTTTCTAAATGTGTTTCTTGCCTTAGAAACAAGATCGAGACACTGATACAACAATTTGTACATAAACATAATGGTGTTGATAGATTTATCGCACAATTTATCAACTGTTATAACTTCATTAACACTTTAACTAATGAATCGGCCACATCCTCTCAAGTTATTCAGCAGTTGAAAAAGCATTGTTTTTCTAAAAATTTCAGCAAAACCATATCCCTCATGTGAGGGGCTCACATCACATGGTTTTGTTACAGTTTCCAAACCCCTGCAAATGAAGTTCAGGGGGTGATATAGGAATCACTTTGTCTGTCTGTCCATCTGTCTGACGTTGGTCAGTCGGTCCTGTCCTGTCCAGTTGGTTGGTCAGTCAGTCAGTCTGTCCAGTCCAGTCCAGTCTGTTATGTGGCTAGCTGTCTGTCTGTCTGTCCATCCGTGCATCCATCCGTCCATACTAGAATTTGGCAAAAAAGGATATGTGGCTAATTACTGTTATGTGGCTAGCCACATAACAGAATTTTTTTTGACATCTAAAAATCATCTATATGACTAAATAAGGCACAGTACATCATAGTCACATTAAAGGGTGGAAAAGCAATGTCCAAATTTGTAGACATCCATCTATTGGCAGCAACACTATTGATAGCCACATAAAAGTAGAGAAGCCACTTAAAAATATAAGACTCCTAAAATTATATATGGACAGCTACATAAAAGTTGGGAAGCCACTTAAAAATGTATGGGCAGCCACATAAAAGTTTGGAAGCAAATTAAAAATATAAGCCACATAAAATATATATGGACATTTGACACAGAAATAGCCATTTGTTGGTAAAAAAAGTCACATAATTGGCAGCCACATAATTGATAACTACATAAAATTTGAGAAGCCACTTGAAAATATAAGCTGTATAAAATATGAAAGGACATTGGACACATGAATAGCCATTTGTAAGAAAAAGGCCACATAATTTTGAGAAACCACTTAAAAATATAAGCTGCATAACTATTGGTTGGACAAAGTAGCCACGTTAATGGGGAATGGCCACATCCAGTTGGAAAATAATTTCATTTTGAGACTGATAAAAATGCTTGTCATTTTGGTTCAAACTGTCTGTAGCTGCTTTGATTTTTGGCAATCCATGGATATACATGCGTATACATGTTCAACATTCAAAAAAGACTGTGCACTTTAAGCCTTTTACCCAACGTAACGGCCAAAACCGGCCAGGGCTATTCACAAAAATCGCCAATTATTCTTGTTTTTTTTCATTTTTTGTCTCAAAAACGTAGGTCATGACTCCTCTCATTGAGCTCATTCCAATGAGAGGTCATAACCTATGTTTTTGAGACAAAAAATTAAGAAAATTAGTTATTCAAGAATTTTGTTTGCAAGTGTCATCTGCTTTTCATATTAGATAGAGGGTTAACAGTATAACTGCATGTTCCAGCTTGAATGATTCAAATGATTCAGATACAAAATCATGAAAGCAATGTGGTTCTATAATTAAATAATTATACTTTTGAGAATTGTTTTCTTCTCTCATTTCGTTTAGGAAACGTACAAGGTCCCTCACAAGCACAGTATGAAAGCTTGCAATATGCTATAAATGGCAGTGTAAAATCATAAGCAAGCACATGTTTGTATTACCATCAAGCTTGAACAAGTGGGTTTTTGTATATGAATATGGAATCTGATCCAGGCCTGAAAATAAGTAGCCTGACATTTGCAGAATGAGATCCTCAGAGGGTAAATTTGATGATGCTATCCTATACAGTGGTCAAATTTATCCTCTGGGTACCTCTTTCTGTTTAGTTTTGAGACCCTGATTCAGAATGAGGTTCACAGAGGGTAAATTTAGAGATGCTACCATGCTGTGCAGGGTAGCATCACTAAATTCACCGTCTGGGGACCTCATTTTGCAGATGACAGTCTGCTTATTTTCTGGTTTGATCTGATCAGTAATGCAAATATGTATTCTTGCCACCTTCACCAGTGTCGGAGGCCCGTACCAAAAGCTTTTCCACGACTTTTAGCTTTTTAAAACACCAAAAATCCTGGGGCAGTTGCCCCCCGCCCCCAGTGCTAGTGGTAGAAGCCCTCTACAGCATAAAGGATTGGCTAAACTTCATTTTATATATCTTCTGTTGTCATGATAATATATATAGACATAGTTGCTGAAAGTGACTTTAAACACAAATAAATTGAGGAAATCAGCCATTGTTAACACACAAATAAATTGAAGAAATCAGCTATTATTTACTGTTCAATTTGTCAGATATGTTCACTTACATGAAGTTGATTTAATCTTTCTATTCCAGGTTATTGGCCATCTTACAACATCCCTTTCTTTGAAGAAATCTACAATAAGAGCGGATATCCTTCAATTGTTCAGAAACAGGGACCAGATTACTCATACCAGTTAGCACCCCGGGCTAAAATATTCCGAAGAGACCAGGGAAAGGTGGTAGATATGGCCACAATGAAAAAATTGATGCGATCCAATGGTAACTGTGTAACTGATATTTTTTTTGCCTGCCACTACAACCGTGGGGGAGCAACTTGGTATCTGATTCATGTTCATATGTCCTGTTTGTTCATCTGTCCTGAAAAAAAAAACACAGGCCCATAATTCTTACACTTCAGAGGAGGAATGGCTCAAACTATAAATAGGTATGCAGGCTTTCAATTTTGAAGTGAGCTGTCTTGCTTGCATGCTATCGGAAGTGCAATTTTTATTTTTTGCAAGCGTGCCTCCATTCTGCCTAGCAAGCGATTAACCCCTACCCAACAAATCAGCTGCATATGCTGTGTAATATTCAAATTGTACAGTAGAAAAAAATTCATCAAAACCATATTATCTGCCCCATCTTTGCAACAAGTTCGTTCGTTCCAATGAGCAGGGTCACATGATACGGTTTTGTTGAATTTTGTTTAAGAATTGGGGCGGGGGGGGGGGGGGGGAATTTAACCCTTTACCCACTGTACCGTTAAAACCGGCCAGCGCTATTCACAAAAATCGCCAATTAATTTTCATTATTTTTTGTCTCAAAAACATAGGTTATGACCCTTCTTTTGGAACGAGCTTGTTGAGCTCGTTCCAATGAGGGGTCATAACCTATGTTTTTGAGACAAAAATGAAAAAAAATTAGTTATTCCAGAATTTTTTTTTCAAGTGTCGCCTGCTTTTCATGTTAGGTAAAGGGTTAAATAACAAATTTTGATATACTTTTTTCTGAAATGGGTTAAAATTTGTTCATGGGAAATAGCCGAAATCAGACTACTACACCATTTGAGTTTTCCCTCCCGAACCACTGGACCAATTCCAGTAATACTTCAGGCGACTGATGGTTGGAGTAGTCCATTTCAGTTTCTTGAAATCAATGTGCTTCCTCCAACAGGTAGCAGGTGGGGAAATGGCCCAAAATTATAAAAAGATCTTTTTCTCATGAACAGACAGTTACAGTGACTTGGTATTTAGTACTAAGCTTCCTTTTGAGGTGTAAAATAAAGTTTGTGCCAACAATTTTCCATTGTAATGGGAGAAGCAAAATGTTTGGTCCTGCCTGTGATTTCTATTTTCAGAAATGATGGGCTGGTTTAAACCAAATTTGATATGCAGTATTCTTGGGTTATAAATACTTGATTCATTTAAAGATATTCCCTGGAAGCCCCAGGAGCTAAAAATAGAAGAAGTTTCAAACACCCATATTTCCAAAACTGCATGAAACAGAGAAATATTGTTTGGTACAAAGCATCCTTAGGACAAGTAGAATTGAATGGACAAGAAAAAGTGCAGTTGGTTGTGTCATACGATAAGATACCATATGGAGATGCCCATTTTAACAATGTCCATAATTAGAAAATTCCAAGTTATGCCCCTTTTTGTTTACAAAATGAAAAACAAATCCTCTTTTCTAGAGCTACCAATCAGAATCTTTTGATATTTAGCATACAACATTCTTAAGGTGGTCAGATTCAAGTTTGTTAAAATCTGTGGGTGCCCAGAATTTAACTTGGTTCAGTATGAGGAATAGTCTTTAAAAATCTTCTTTAGATCCACCAGTCAGGATCTTTTGATATTAGGGATATAACATCCTTATGGGTGACAGATGCACAATTTATTCAAATCAAGACCATAGGTTTATTTATCAACACTGTAGTGTTAACTAGCAATAGTTGCTGATTGTGCCCTTAACTCCATCTTTAAACAACTTTCTCAGGTAAATGATTAAGGCCTCTTGTTTTCTAAAAGTATTCCACAGTGATGCTGATTGTGACCTTAACTCCATCTTTAAACAACTTTCTCAGTTAAATGATTAAGGCCTCTTGTTTTCTAAAAGTACACCACAGTGATCTTAAATTTCAATGTGGTACTCACCTGGTAGTGCCCTGTGAATCACACATTTTCGATTCAGATTGAATCTTGAATCAAATCGGATCTGTTATTCAAAATCAAATTGAATCTCAAATCAAATTTTGGACGTCTTGATGATCGATTAGAAGGGGGAGAGGTGTGTCTGTACACCTGATTGTTCTAACTGACAGCTCAATCATAATTCATAAAAAATTCCATCTTTGTCATAAAGGCATATCTTCCTGGAAGGCATGCCTTGATGATGTAGTTAAAAATATTACCCAGGAATGGATGCGAGACTTACCAGCACTTACCATTCACTGCTAGCAACAGCTCATCGTCAGCATTGTTTGGTAACTTCAACTTTGTTTTCAACAGTGGTAGAAACTAGTGAGACTGGTAATAGCATGAGAGGTGTCATGGGTCAGATAGTATTTATATTAATATAGATGAAATTACATTCTGTCTTTATTTTTAGCATTTATTTACGTACAAATTCCATCTGAACTATTCATTTTGAGAGACAATGGGAATGACTGTTACCAAGCTATATTCCTGTGTAAATATTTCAAAGGAATTGAATCGGGCAGCTGATTTCAAATCAAATAGAATATCAACTTAAGATTCAAAATCGAATTGAATCTCGAAAGCCTTGCAGGCCCTGTCTCAAGGACAAGATGAACATGCACAGTAGGTTTAGATTCTTGTCAAGTTTGGATTCAAATATTGCAGGGTATGTGTGCTAAATATAGAGGATCGCTAATGAGTTGCAATTTCATTTGGAATTTCTGTACAGAGTAGGGCCCTCTGAAGCTTCGAAATTTGATTCATTTTTAAATCTTAAGTAGATATTCCGTTCGGTTTGAAATTGACAGCCCGATTCGTTTCCTCTCGAATCTTTTTCATAGGAATATAGGTTGGTGTCAGTCATCTTCATCGTCTCATAAAATGTATAGTTCAGATGGAAATCGTACATAAATAATGTTGAAATAAAAGACTGAGTGCAACTTCTGCTACATCAGCATAAATAACATCTGTACTTATGCCCCCAGCCATGCTAATTCCAATGTCACTAGTCCTGTTAAATGCAAATTTGAGGTTTCCAAGCAATGTTGACGATGTTTCATATTCCTCAGAGGGTGATACCCCAATTACATCATCAAGGCATGCCTTGATGATGTAGTTGGATTAACTTATCAGTCGGGATGAGAGCCATCACAATTGGAACAAATCCGGTTTATAGCACTCCAACCCCCGCCGATCATCTTCAAGATGCCACTGATTTGATTCGAGGTTTAATTGGATTCAAATAATAGCCGTGGTTCAATTTGAGATTCAATTCAAAACAAAAATGTGTGATTCGCAGGACCCTATGCAGGGGACACTGATTCATCAGCAAGTGATGACAAATACATTTTCCCCATTGATGAATCACAATCTGGAAATGGTAAATGGCGAAGGATTAAGAATTTAGCGGACAACAAGGTTCAAGACGAGTTTCGATTTTTGTATTGCCTACACAGTTGGGAGCAAAAACATTCCACCTCAGTGTATCAATCCAGCTGACTTTATTTTCTTATTCTTCAAAATTAATTTCATCCAAGATCTTGTAAGGGCTACAAATAATTTTGAGAACAATAACAGGGCATGAAAATGCACCATCTAACCATGATGTAGGTTTAATAAATTGTATCAGACCATAGTTGATGAGAAGAAGGCATTCTTGGGGTTGATTCTAAGCGTGGAACTTATTCATAAATCATCCATTCATGATTACTGAAGAACTAATGAGACACAAGCCACTCCTTATTATGCCCTGACTTGAAAAGTCAAAGGGGTATCTAGTGGAGACCTCTGTCCATACATTTGTCTGTCCATTCGTCCATCCATTCATTCGTCCATACCAACATTTTCCTTTGTATCTCAGGCACTGCTACTCTGATTTGAATATTTGGTGTTGTGATAGAGCATCATGGGGTAAATATACCTGTGTAGCATGAGTTTCTTCCACACATTTTTTTCAGAGTTATGGCTTTTTTTCACTCTTTTATTTTTTTAAATTTTTTTTGCGGTCAGGGGTATTAGCAGCACTTTGCGATGCAGGCCTGTTGTTTCATCTCAATTTTTAAATATGACCATATTTTTACACTGTAAACCAACTAGCTAATGCTTCTTAACTCAAAGTTATTAAGGGCCAAACACAAATTTTGAATAATAATAATAATAAATAATTTATAAGCCTAAAATCCACAAAAGTGCTCTTTGGCTTTACAAAAACTAATGGAATGCCCGTTGGAAGAAATGTGTTTTCATGCTTTTCTTGAATGAATTTAAGGTACTGATAGTTTTTATATGTTTTGGGAGTGAGTTCCACACAGTGGGGGCAGCCACAGAGAATGCTCTGTCATCTGCGGTCTTCAGTCTTGCCCTTGGCTGTGAGAGCAAAGTTTCATTGCCGGACCTTAAAGCTCGGGCTGGTTCATACTGATTTACAAGCTCAGTGAGGTAGGGTGGTGCGAGGCCGTGAAGGCTCTTAAAAACCAGCAGACACAGTTTATATTCGATTCTCCGGCATACTGGCAGCCAGTGCAGTTCCTTAAGGATAGGTGTTATGTGGCAAGTTTTTCTATTTCTAGTGACTTCTAGAGCTGCACAGTTCTGTATATGCTGCAATTTTATAATGTGGGCATTTATTGATCCAGAGAGCAGGGAGTTGCAGTCGTCGAGCCGAGTTGTCACAAAGGCATGTACGAGTTGTTCAGCTGTTTTGTTGTCTATTAAGTTCCTAATTTTGCTGATGTTTCTCAGATGAAAATATGCCACCTGGCAGATGTGTCTGACATGTCTGTCAAGTGAAAGGTTTTCATCGAAGAAAAAGCTGAGGTTATGAACGGACTTGGTTGAGGAAATGCACACATCCAGGATGTGTAAATCAAGTTTGGGCAATTTAGACACTTGCTGTTGAGTTCCAAAAAAGATAATTTCAGTTTTGTCGTTTAATTTCAAGAAATTAGCAGTCATCCAAGATTTTATTTCCAGAATGCACTGTTCTAATTTCTGCACGGAACAGGCAGCACTATCTTTATAGAAATGGATGTATAGCTGTGTGTCATCAGCATAACAATGAAACTTAAGCCCATGCTATCTTATAATGTCACCCAGTGGAAGGACATATATGGTATACAGAATCGGTCCGAGAACCGATCCCTGAGGAACACCGCATGAGAGTGGGAGTTTTTCATAGCGCTTGCCCTCAATTACAACACATTGTGTACGATCTTGTAAATAGGAGCGAAACCACTGAAGTACAGTGCCTTTAACACCAATCCTATTTTCTAGACGCATCATGGGGGTCGTATGGTCGATCGTGTCAAACGCAGTGCTGAGATCCAGAAGCACGAGACACGATAGCAACTGTTCATCCATTGCCAACAGTAAATCATTTTGGAGTCTCACAAGCACAGTTTCTGTGCTACAACATGGTTTGTAAGCTGACTGAAATGCTTCGGACAGACTGTTAGATTCTAAGTGAGATCGAAGCTGAACAGCTACAACCCTCTCCAAAGCCTTTGACAAGAAAGAAAGATTGGAGACAGGGCGGTAGTTCTTATCAACCTACCTCAATTGTTTACAACAGGCTTGCACTACAGTGGAAGAACCTAACTCGGATAAAATACTCTCTATTTTAATCTTTCCCAAGATTTGGGAAAGAAAAGTGGTGTAAAAACACCACGAAAAAATAAGCCAAAACTGGGCCGAGCACCATCGGCGCACACCCAGTATGGGACGCTCTTCCATAGTACAAATCCACGACTTCCGTAATAGTGCGCAATGCATCAATTTGCCATTCTTTTTCTATCCGAAGCACGAGCAGGATGTGTTTCCGCCATATGCATTATGAAACAGTGATAATTAAACTCGTGGATAATGGTTTTCCTGTGACTGGAATTATGGATCTGAAGATCGTATAATAACAGGACTGTGTTTTATATATTCTCGTTTATATTTTCAACCACTTTCTCATTGTTTATTAATTACTATTCCGTTTTCGTGAATGTTTTGCGACATCGTGTCATCGCGATTCGACAATGAATTTTTTCGGTTGATAAAAAAAAAAAAAAATTATTGGAGTAGGTGTCGGCCTTCTGGGTTCTGCCACCTTCTCTCGTAGTTGAGGGTGTTCTTCTACTTTCTGTTTCTGTTGAGCTCACCTTTTTCTTCTACTGCTCTCACCTCTGTTCTTTCCAGTTCGGTTCCTTTAGGGCAATTCCTTTTGCCCTCGCCTTTGGTGCGTTCTCGTGTCCGTTTCGTCCGCACCCGCGGGTGGTGTGGAATGCAGTCGTTTCGGGAGCCTCCCGACTCGACCACGTTTGATGTGAGTTTACCCCCTCCGTGGGGGATGTGCAGCTCCTCCCGCACCCGCGGGGTGGTGGTGAACGGGGGGGGGGGAACTGTCGTTTCGGGGCCGCCTGACTCGACCACGTCTGGTGTGAGTTTGACCCCCTCCGTGGGGGATGTGCAGCTCCTCCCGCTCTCACGGGGTGGTGGTGAACGCTTTCGTTTCGGGTCGCCCGATTCGACCACGTCTGATGAGAATTGCTCCTCCTCCGTGGGGGATGTGCAGCTCCTCCCGCACCAGCGGGGGGTGGGGACCACTGTCGTTTCGGGGCTTCCCGATTTGACCATGTCTGGTGAGAGTTATTCCACTTCCGTGGGGAATGTACAGTGTTTTTACCGTGGTGGATACTGCGGGAGCTGTTGGTTTTCTGGTGTAGAGATGCCTGGTTCCGGGACTATGCGCCCTCTCCAGTCGACATCTGAGGCTGTCACTAGGGTTGTGACTCCTCCTTTGAAGGCCGAGCTTGGTGGCTCTCTCTTTTTAGCCGGCCTCGGCTTCTCCCTGCCAGGGTCTGCAGGGATGTCTGTAGTGTGGTTGTGGGGTTTCGGCCTGAGCCTTCCCAGACTTCCACTCGGCGAAGTCAAATGGGGCTGCCGACTGAACCCCATACTGTGTCCTCTCAGCCATTGAGCACAGTAGTTTTATACCTGCAGTGGTCTGCTGCGGTGTCTGGTTGTGTAGACGTGGGGGTATCGGCCTCAGCCTTCCCTGACTTCAACTCGGCGAAGTTGGAAGTGGCTGCCGGCCGGACCCTCTCCTGTGGTCTCTGCGCCTTCGAGCACCACAGTTGTCATTTGATTCAGTTGTTCTTAGTGTGACACTATGAACTCCGTGGCGTTTCCGTCCACTCATTCTGGCCACACGACCAGTTTTGGGGGTCCAACGTCTTTTGTGCAGCCTGGACCTTCTGCCCTGCAGAGGTCAGCGGTGACTTTCATGAGTTCCTGCTATGTTGATCCTCGGGGTGTGTCACACCCCTATACACGTCTGCCTTCAGACGTTTTCGGCTGCCACGCGTCGTCCCACGTCGGGTCTTTTGGAGGATCGTGACCCTTCGCTGGTTCAGAGGGTCAGAGGTGAAGCCACTTTGCCGTTTCGTTCCCCTGTCGAACCGGCCAGTACGGGCAGTGAGCTTAGGGAGGCCCTCTCCTTACTCACTCAGGTTCTGTCAACGAGCCTTCCTGTTGCTTCCAGCGAGGCAGCGAGTGGTTTCCAGGCGCCTCCTATGGCGCCGCCTCCCAGGATTGGAAACAGGCCGCTTTCTGATCCCCTGGTGTTCCGACACCATGGGAGGCGTCGGCTGGTTTCCCCACGATGGGCTGTGTGTCTTCCGACTCAGGGGAAGAGTCAGACATGCTTGATGTCGAGAGCCAGCAGTCTTCGGACTCGGGGGCAGCTCTTGATTTCGTGTTTGGGTTCCTTCCGGATCTCAAACCATCTAACCAGTCGACAGTGTCAGCCAGGCCGCGATCATCGGTCGCGCGCCAACAGTCTATGGAGCAACCTGCTTCTGGGCATCTTCGACCGTGCCCTTCGGTACAGTTGGTTGAAGCATTTTCAGCCTTGGAATCCATGCTAAGTTCCAAGGCTATGAAGGCTCCGTTCTTCACCAGAGTTGACACCTTTTTGCCTCCGGCGCGTTATCGTTCCTACGATTCCGCCAATCCGTCGGTCTACCAGACTTTGACGGTTCTGGATCAGGACTCCAATTCCCTCGGGCTTTCCAAGTCCAAGTCTGCCGTCATTCCGATGACGACTCTGGAGTCCACATTGGGCTTATCGAGAGAGATGCTTGGTATGCTTTCTCTCTCCGATCACGTCGTCTCAGCTTTTGCTGCTTATCTGCCTTCAGATAAGTTTGACGAGGTACAGGCTCCTTTGCGTGTGCTGTCCAAGGCGCTCATGCATCTTACTCACACGCATGCCAGTAACACGGCTAATCTGGAATTAGTTCGAAGGGACTCGGTGCGGGACACAGGCCAATCCCTTCCTGAGGAGCAGTACGCTACTCTTCGATCTGCTTTTTTGGCAGGTCCGCAACTTTTCCATGATTCTGTGTTGACGGTCCGGGATGACGTCCTACGTCATTCCAACGATCAGCTGCTGTTTTCTTCAGCTTGATCAGCCTTCTAGGGTAGGCACGGGCCGTTCCAAGCCTAACAAGTACCCTCTGCTTCCTCTGCGAAGCAAGAGGGGCTGATACGTCTGCCACCGCTTCTACTTCTTACTCAAGGGGTAAGGGTAAGCGTCGGCAGTCTTGAGGGAACTCCCAGGATTCTTCATTCAGTAGAGGTGTTTTCTCCTCTAGCGAGCCTCGTCAGGGTTCGCAATGAAGGTCCTCACCTCGACTCGTCTCAGGTTGGAGGAAGAATAGCAGAGTTCGCAGACCGTGGGCCACCATCACATCCGATCCTTGGATGTTAGATGTTGTTTGGTCCGGGCTGCGAATATCTTTCCGACGGCACTCCACTCTGTCCGGGGTGCCTTTTTTCCAACCACAGTTCCTTCAGACATTTTACGTCGGGAACTTTTGTCCACGGAGATAGACAAATCTCCTGACAAAGGGGGCGATTGAGGTCATCAAGAACATTAGGTCAGTGGGTTTCTATTCCCGCCTGTTCTTGATGCCGAAGAAGGACGGCCGACTCCAACCGGTTCTCGATCTGAGTTTCCTGAACCAGTCTATCATTGCTCCCAAGTTCAGCATGGAGACTTTAATGTCGGTCCTCCGTTCCATTCACCAGGGAGATTTCACTTCCAGCTTTGACCTGCGAGACGCTTACTTTCACGTTCCGATTCATTGGGCGTTACGGAAGTATCTCAGGTTCTTTTTTCTGGGGCGAGTTTACCAGTTCAAGGCCATGCCTTTTGGCCTCAACCTGGTTCCTTGGTCCTTCACCAGACTGATGTCGCATGTGATAGCTTTCCATCGCACACAGTCCAGGGTGACTACTTCGGCATATCTGGACGATATCCTCCAGGGGCATTCCAATGCTGCCTTCCTGGAGTCGGATGTCGCCACTCTGTTGAGTTGAGCTTGCTCACGTCGCTATGTTTCAGAGTCAACGAGGAGAAGTCGGACCTGGTCCCTTCTCGGTTGTTTTATCATCTGGGGATGGCTTTCCGCACACAATTCAATTTGGTGGCGGTTCCCCAGGCCAAGGCTGTGATTCTCTCAGCTTTTGCTCCGACTCTGACCCAGTCCACTTCCGCGACGGCTCGGAGTTTTCTCTGGCTAATCGGTCTCTGCTGTTCGGTGACGGATCTCATTCCTCTAGGTCGGCTGCGTGTCAGACCTCTCCAACACTTTCTGCTCAGTCGTTGGAGGCCGAATGTAGATTTTCTGGATCTGGTGCTTCAGTTTCCAGACTATCTTTATCCTCACCTTCTCCTCAGGGCGTATGTCCAGTGGCTTTCGCAGGGTGTTCCATTGGACTTACCCACGTTCGATCACGTTCTGACGGCAGATGCCAGCGATCTCGGATGGGGTGCGACGTTGGATCCTCTAGGTCTTTCCATTCACGGGATGGTGGACCAGGATCATGCAGCTCTACACATCAACCAGAAGGAGCTTCTTGCTCTTCTTCTGCGTTTCAGGCAGTGGATCCCTCACCTGTCGAATCGCCAGGTCCTTCTGTTGTCCGACAATTCGACAGTGGTTGCTTACATTCGGAACCTGAGCGGCACGCACTCAGTTCCAATGTACAAATTGGCTTGGGATCTTATACTGCTCGCTCAGGATATCCACGCCGGGGTGGCTGTTCGTCACATTCCTGGTCGCCTGAACGTCCTAGCCGACTCCCTGTCCCGTCGGGGCAGGGTCATTTCCACCAGGTGGATGCTCCACATGGTGGGTTCCATCGATCTCTTGTGACTAGTTGGAACCATCCGGTGGACACTTCCGTGTCCCCGTGTCCAGATGCTCTGGCTTTCGCCGTGGACGCTCTGGCCCACCTTTGGGATGGTCTTGTCGGCTACGCCTTCCTACCGGTTCCGATTCCGCCTCAGGTTCTCACCCAGATATGAACCTGCAGTCGTCGAATCCTTTCAATCACACCCGATGCTTCGGTGGGTGTGGATCAATCTGCTCCGCTCTCTGTTAGCGGCGGTTCCGGCATGTCTCCCTCTACCTCGCGACTTTCTTTGCCAAAGTCGCCCGGGAGGTTTTCAAGTTGACCCGACTTCATTATGCCTTCGCACATGTCTTTTATCGGGTCCTGTCTCCTCCGTAATGGTTTTTCGAGACACGCAGTGGAGTTGCTTTTCTTCAAGGAGGCACTCACTCCACTGGTTTAGCCTCTGTGGCTAGGTGGAAGATTCTTCTGTCAATGGTGTGCGATCACTCTGTTGCTTCTGTCACTCCTTCGATCACACTGCTTGCAGAGTTTTCTGGTATGTGTTTGTTTCTGGGGGTCTCCAGCAATGGGTACTTGTCCATGCTTCGGAGACATTTTTTCCTATGTGATACCGCATTGTTTCGACATTCATCCTTGCCTCTCCGAGCTTGTTCAGCTCTTTTCCTTGAAAAGGCCTAGGACTTTGCAGTTTACTCCAAGGTGGTCACTTTCTTGGGCGCTGCTCTGCTTGGGGGTGGGGGACGTTCACACCTTTATCCTGGATGAATATGCGTTTTCCCACATGCCAGATCTCTCCTGCATCCATTTCTTGATGGACTTGTCTTGCTATTCGTGCAGCTTCCGCTCGTCTAGCTACTGGTGATTGTATTACCAATTGTTTTTTCTGCCACGAGGTGTGTGCTTTGTCTTCCTCTTTTAATAACTCTGTCATGTTGTCGGATGACTGATGTTATACTGGCAGCCTTCTGGAGAAATGCTTCTTTCTCCTTTTCTCTGCGACAGTTGCAGGAGCCGACAGAGACCCGTGGGGCCCTCTTTCTTCGGCTCAGGATGTTGTCTATCCAAGCTTTTCAGCTTTTTTCAGGGTCGGTTCCCGCTTTGTGCTGTTACTGCCCTTTTCTGTCTGTGCGTCGCACTTCACCATACGCCTCATCTTTCATTGGCTTTTCTAATGTTTGTGATGCTATGGTTTGATAGGGCTAGGGATCTCTTCCTCTGTCCACGGTCCCAGTGCTCTTGAGTTATGTGTGGGTTGGTTATGTGATTCCCTCCAGCCTTTTGTCTATTCAGCCTGTAGTAAACAATTGAGGTAGGTTGATAAGAAGTATAAATTTTATAGTAAATTTCCTTTCTTATTATACCTACCGAAATTGTTTACATGGAGGCCCTCCCGTCTTCTTATTCGGGTAAGAATCCTTCCTCCCCGCTGATCACATAACTCCTGTGTTGTTCGGAATCAAAAGAATGACAAATTGATGCATTGCGCACTATTACGGAAGTCGTGGATTTGTACTATGGAAGAGCGTCCCATACTGGGTGTGCGCCGATGGCGCTCGGCCCAGTTTTGGCTCATTTTTTCGTGGTGTTTTTACACCACTTTTCTTTCCCAAATCTTGGGAAAGATTAAAATAGAGAGTATTTTATCCGAGTTAGGTTCTTCCACTGTAGTGCAAGCCTGTTGTAAACAATTTCGGTAGGTATAATAAGAAAGGAAATTTACTATAAAATTTATACTTCTTCAGACTGTCAGGGTCGAGTGATGGCTTTTTAGCCCGACTGTTTACAGTGAGGGTTATACTAATGACTTTTGTCCATCCGTCCGTCCGTCTGTCCGTCTGTTAACTTTTAGAGTTTTGGTTAAAGTGTGTGGTTAAAGTTTTTTACTGAAGGTTCAAGTGGGTTTTGGAGTTTTTTTTGTTTTGTTTTTTAGCTTAACTTGACATAGTCAAGATAAGCTATTGCCATCACGCGTGCGGAAGTTTGTTAGTCTGTTAGTCTGTGAGTCTGTGACGTCTGTTCACATTTTCCTTTAGCACGGGCTACACCCCGCAGTTCTTGTCTGTTCGTCACGAAATTTCATATGCAGGTTTGGGGTCATGTCTAGATGAGAACGTCCCCTTTTGGTCGTGATCGGGCAACCGGTATGGCTGCCCGAGCCCAAAACCCGAAAACCATTAGCACAGCCTACAGGTCGTATTTATGAAGGGATTTCATTGTAACTTGGTAGGATGCCTCTGTATAATGCCTAGATGAGAACGTCCCCTTTTGGGCATGATCTATCAACCGTGATGGCTGCCCAAGCCCGAAACCCAAAAACTTTTAGCACAGTCTGCAGGTCATGTTTAATGTGGAGGGATTTCATTGTAACTTGGTAGGATGACTCCTTATGATGTCTAGATGAGAATTTCCCCATTTGGGCATGATCTGCCAACCGTGACGACTGCCAGAGCCCAAAACCCGAAAACCTTTACCACAGTCTACAGGTCATATTTATTGAGGAATTTCATTGTAACTTGGTGGGTTGACTTCATACAATGTCTAGATGAGAAAGTCACCTTTTGGGCGTGATTGGGCAACTGTGACGGCTACAGGGGCCGAAAGCCCGAAAACCTTTAGCACAGTCTAGAGGTCATATTTATGAAGGGATTTCATTGTAACTTGGTAGGATGACTCCAAATAATGTCTAGATGAGAACGTCCCATTTTGATCACGATCATGCAGCCTTGATGGGTGCCCGAGCCCAAAAACCTTTAGCATAGGCAAAAGGTCATATTTATGGAAGGATTTCATTGTAACCTGTTAGGTTGACTCCATGTAATGCCTGGATGATGACATCCCCTTTTGGTCGTGATTGGTCAGTTGTGATGGCTACTAGTGCCCGAAGCCCGAAAACCTTGAGCACAGTCTACAGGTCATATTTATGAAGGGATTTCATTGTAACTTCTTAGGGTCACTCCAGATGATGCCCAGATGAGATTGTCCCCTATGGTTGCGATCATTCAGCCATGATGGCTGCCCGAGCCCGAAAACCTTTAGCACAGTCTACAGGTCATATTTATGAAGGGATTTCATTGTAACTTGGTAGGTTAACTTCATCTAATGTCTAGATGAGAACGTCCCTTTTTGGACATGATTGGGCTACTGTGATGGCTAAAGGTGCCCGAAGCCCGAAAAACAATAGCACAGTCTACAGGTCATATTTATGAGGGGATTTCATTGTAACTAGGTAGGATGACTCCAAATAATGTCTAGATGAGAATGTCCCATTTTGGCCATGATCATTCAGCCTTGATGGGTGCCCGAGCCCAAAAACCTTTAGCATAGGCAAAAGGTTATATTTATAGAAGGATTTCATTGTAACCTGTAAGGTTGACTCCATATAATGCCTAGATGATGACATCCCCTTTTGGTCGTGATTGGTCAACTGTGATGGCTACAGGTGCCTGAAGCCTGAAAACCTTGAGCACAGTCTCCAGGTCATATTTATGAAGGGATTTCATTGTAACTTCGCAGGTTCACTCCAGATGATGCCCAGATGAGATTGTCCCCTTTGGTTGCGATCATTCAACCATGATGGCTGCCCGAGCCCGAAGCCCGAAAACCTTTAGCACAGTCTACAGGTCATATTTATGAAGGGATTTCATTGTAACTTGGTAGGTTAACTTCATATAATGTCTAGATGAGAACATCCCCTTTTGGACATGATTGGGCTACTGTGACGGCTAAAGGTGCCTGAAGCCCGAAAACCTTTAGCACAGTCTACAGGTCATATTTATGAGGGGGATTTCATTGTAACTTGGTAGGATGACTCCAAATAATGTCTAGATGAGAACGTCCCATTTTGATCGCGATCATTCAGCCTTGATGGGTGCCTGAGCCCAAAAACCTTTAGTATAGGTAAAAGGTCATATTTATGGAAGGATTTCATTGTAACCTATTAGGTTGACTCCATATAATGCCTAGATGATGACATCCCCTTTTGGTCATGATTGGTCAACTGTGATGGCTACAGGTGCCCGAAGCCCGAAAACCTTGAGTACAGTCTACAGGTCATATTTATGAAGGGATTTCATTGTAACTTCGCAGGATCACTCCAGATGATGCCCAGATGAGATTGTCCCCTTTGGTTGCGATCATTCAACCATGATGGCTGCCCAAGCCCGAAGCCCGAAAACCTTTAGCAAAGTCTACAGGTCATATTTATGAAGGGATTTCATTGTAACTTGGTAGGTTGACTTCATATAATGTCTAGATGAGAACGTCCCCTTTTGGACACGAATGGGCAACTGTGACGGCTTCAGGGGGCCAAAGCCCAAAAACCTTTAGAACAGTCTACAGGTCATAATTATGAAGGGATTTCATTGTAGCTTGGTAGGATGACTCCAAATAGTGTCCAGATGAGAATGTCCCTTTTGGTTGCGATCATTCAACCATGATGGCTGCCAGAGCCCAAAGCCCAAAAACCTTTAGCACAGTCTACAGGTCGTATTTATTAAGGGATTTCATTGTAAGTTGGTAGATTGACTTCATATAATGTCTAGATGAGAACGTCCCCTTTGGACGCAATTGGGAAACTGACGGCTACAGGGGCCCGAAGCCCGAAAACCTTTAGCACAGTCTACAGGCCATATTTATGAGGGGATTTTAATGTAACTTGATAGGATGACTCGTTTTGGAATAATTTCACTGTAACTTGGTAACTTTTGTTGATATACGTTAACTGTGAGGGCCACATACATTAACTGTGAGGTCATATTAACCCACCCCTCAGCTATTTAGTACAGTGTACACCTCATATTATTTTTATCCTAAACATAGCACACAGGAAACAGAAATGAACATATTCTCAATTATCACAATTCTTGTCTTATTTCATAATCTTTTCATAAACATTGAACATTATCCTTTTCATCAAACACAACACACAAGTTAAGCTACAGTGTCATTGACACTTTTATTTCCTGTTTGATGGATATTTGGAGTTTTGGTTAAAGTTTGTGGTTAATGTTTTTTTATTCAACCTTCAGGTACAGGCTATACCTGGTGGTTCTTGTCTGATCATCACAAAATTTCACATGCAGGTTTTAGGTCATGTCTATATGAGAACGTCCCCTTTTGGTCGTGACTGGTCAACCGGTATGGCTGCCGGAGCCCAAAACCCGAAAACCATTAGCACAGTCTACAGGTCGTATTTATGAAGGGATTTCATTGCAACTTCATAGAATGCCTCTGTATAATGCCTAGATGAGAACGTCCCCGTTTGGGCATGATCTGTCAACCGTGATGGCTACCCAAGCCTGAAACCCAAAAACTTTTAGCACAGTCTGCAGGTCTTGTTTAATATGGAGGGATTTCATTGTAACTTCATACGATGACTCTGTATGATGTCTAGATGAGAATTTCCCCATTTGGGCGTGATCTATCAACCACCACAACTCCATGAGCCCGAAAACCTTTAGCACACTCTACGGGTCATATTTATGGAGGGATTTCATTGTAACTTGATAGGTTGACTCTGTATGATGTCTACATGAGAATTTCACCATTTGGGCGTGATCTATCTACCGTCAAGACTGCCCGAGCCCAAAACCCGATAACCTTTAGCACAGTCTACAGGTCCTATTTATGGAGGGATTTCATTGTAACTTGATAGGTTGACTTCATATAATGTCTACATGAGAAAGTCCCCTTTTGGACGTGATTGGGCAACTGTGACAGCTACAGGTGCCCGAAGCCCGAAAACCTTCAGCACAGTCTACAACTCATATTTTTGAAGGGATTTCATTGTAACTTCGAAGGATCAATCCACATGATGCCCAGATGAGAATGTCCCCTTTTGGTTGCGATCATTCAACCATGATGGCTGCCCGAGCCTGAAAACCTTTAGCACACAGTCTACACGTCATATTTATGGAGGGATTTCATTGTAACTTGATAGGTTGACTTCATATAATGTCTACATGAGAACGTCCCCTTTTGGGCAACTGTGACCGCAACAGGGGCCCGAAGTGCAAAAACCTTTAGCACAGCCTACAGGTCATATTTATGGAGGGATTTCATTGTAACTTGATAGGTTGACTTCATATAATGTCTAGATGAGAACGTCCCCTTTTGGGCAACTGTGATGGCAACAGAGGCCTGAAGCCCGAAAACCTTTAGAATATTCCATAGGCCATAATTATGAAGGGATTTCATTGTAGCTTGGTAGGATGACTCCAAGTTTGTGGTTAAAAACCAGACAAACACCCCTACCCCCCCCCCCCCCCCCCCCCCCCCCCAATTAGGCTTTTTTTTTTCTTCTTCCTTTCTCCACTATGCATTTTGAACTATTTACAGTCACTACATGCGGAACCTTTTTTTTAAATTTACATACTGCCCCACCCCCCTCAAACGCCCCCCCCCCCTCCTCCCCCACACACACACACACCAATTAGGCACTTTTTTTTTTTTCGTCAAAAATGCTTGTTTACAGTTTTGGTTAAAAACCCAGACAAACACCCCCGCCCCCCAAATTAGGCATTTTTTTTTTTATTTCCTTTACAGTCACTACATGTGGAACCTTTTTTTAAACTCAAGTAACCCCACCCCCATCCCCATGGTTCCAGTTAGGTATTTTTTTTTTTCTCTGCTCAAAATGCATTCTGAAGGATTTAGACCGTGGAAAAAAATGGACTCCCCTAACACACACCCACTCTCCTCCACCCCTCACCCCCCACCCCACCTCCTCTTCACCCAGGGCCATTCATGCAATATTTCTTCTTTCGTACAAAATGCATTTTCAGCCTGACTGTTTATAGTCAGGGCTACAGTCATGACTTTCATCCGTCCATCTGTCGGTCCATCCATCTGTCTGTAAACAATTGGTTTCCGACTAATAACTCCAGTTTGGATTATTTGATTTCAACCAAAGTTAACATGTGTATTTTCCAGCTAGTAATACAGGTCAGGTTTCAATATAGGTTCCACAACTCCCTCCCCCTCCCTCCCTCCCCCCCCCCCCCCCCCCCCACACACACACAGTCTTGTCTACCCTACATACCAAGGTACCCAATTGTTTGTCCTTTGTGTGGACTAACGGTTTCTACCTCATTTTGCCGGTACAGTTCTGGGAAAACAACCAAGGTAAAGGGTTTCTTTTGTCTTTTGTACCTCGGTAAGGCAAAAAACGCAAACTCTTTTGTCTAGTTACCTCGTCAAGTTGGTAAGACAAACCCACACACACACACACACACACACACACACACACACACACACACACACACACACACACACACACACACACACACACACACACACACACACACACACACACAGAACCAAGTAATCATGAGGACTTCATCTTAAAAGCTAGTTTCCAGCCATCGTGTTTTGATGGTGTGCAATGGTCTAGTTGTTAAGACTCTGGACTCCTGATTGCCAGGCGGTGTTTTGCCGAGGGTTCGAATCCTGGCGGGGGATCAGAAACCAACACTCAAAATTCCTCTAAAACATGATTGTGTCATTTGAAAAAACACACACAAGCCCGTGCCAGTCTTCGTCTGAGGCCATCCACAGCACTTTCGTTGTACTGTAGCCAGCGCGTTCCACACTTTCATGCTGCTGCCGAAAGGAAGATGAACCAAGTAATCATGAGGACATCATCTAAAAAGCTAGATTCCAGCCATCGTTTTTTGACGGTATGCAATGGTCTAGTTGTTTAGACACTGGACTCCTGATTGCCAGGTGGTGTTGCCGAGGGTTCGAATCCCGGCGGGGGATCAGAAACCAACATTCAAAATTCCTCTAAAACATGATTGTGTCATTTGAAAAAACACACACACACAAACGTGTCACTTAGGCAATTATTCCCAAAATGCATTTTGAAGGATTGGGAGTTATTACATGCAAAAATGAAAATCGACTCATATAGCCCAACATTGCTTTATGTACTGCATCTTTAATCCTTTACCTAACACAAGTTGAAGCCAACAGTACAAATTATTTTTCTGAAACATCAGATTTTTTCATTTTTTATTTACTTCTAACCATGGCTTATTACTCCTTATTGGAACAAGCTCATCAAGTTTGTTCCATTAATAGGTCAGGAGCTGCAAGCCAAGAGGTCCTCGGTTGGAATCCTACCTGCGGCAACCGCGTTGTGTCCTTGGGCAAAACACTTCACCCCCATTGCCCATGTGGGGGCACGGTGATGCTGTATACAAAGGCGTACTGCATGTCGATGGTGTACCTGTCTTCAACCAATGCTAACCCTGCTTGTGTGGAGTTTGTATGTTGGGGAGCTGACAGTTGCTCGCCGTTGCTCGGTTTTTCTCTCCGGGTACTCTGACTTCCTCCACCCGTAAAACTGTCGTGGTCATGATTAGCCATTGTGCAGAAATATGTGACCTTAAACACCAATAAATAAATAAATAAATAATAGGTCAGGAGGTATGTTTTGAAGTAGAGAAATGAAAAAATAAAATTTGAATAGCAAATTTTGTATATCACGAGTGCAGATATGGCAGATTAGTTAGGTAAACTGTTAACAAAAAATGGCTCCGACTATTTTGCATCTAAGCATTGCCATTCCTGGGACAGTCGGGCTGCATGCGTGGCATCACTCTAGTTGATTCGTGGTGTTACTAGCGCTTGTTTCATTCCATCTGGAAAAGTGCCTGTTGAGAGTGAGGCATTAACAATTTGCACAAGGGCTTGGATGAGATTTGGAAGACAAGCTCTGAATAACCATGTGGGTAATGTGTCAAGTGCGGATTGTTTGGGGGGGAGATTGTTTGATCGTGTATGATAATGACTCGGCATCTACTGGTGTGAAGGAATGAAACGATACGTCTTCACAGCAGGTGTCTGCTGCATTAACCTTGTTTTGCTCAAAACCTAGACTAGACTATTTTTTTGATTTTGTTAACAAAAAATTCAGAGAAGTTGTTAGCGAGTGTTGTCTTAGATGTATGGTTTGGCAAAACCGCCTTTTTCTTACGATGAAGCAGACTTTCAATTATTTTTGGAATTATCAGCGACCAGATCAGCAATGTATTGCTGTTTGGCCATGTGAATAAGCTCATTGACATGATTTTGCTGATGTATAAACATTTCTCTGTGTACAAGTTTTGATTTACGCCACTGTAGTTCTAGTTTGCGGCGCAGCTTTTTTGCATTTCTAATATCATCATTAAACCATGGTGTATTTGGTCTCAAAACAACAGTTCTTGTTCGAAGTGGTGCAAAATCATTCACCAGTGCTTGTAAAGTAGTGTTGAAGTGTTCGAGATTTTCGTTCACACAGACGGGCTCGGATGGCAACAGTCTTGAAGTTGATACAGCTTTAGAAAACTCTTTGATATTTATGCAATGGAATTTACGATAGGAGATTGTCTTTCTGATAGGTTTTGAGTGTACTAGGTTCATTTGACACAGTACTGGAAAGTGATCGGAAATAGCAAAATCTGTTACTTCTGTGTTTGTTATCAAATCATTGTCTGATTGATGGGAAATCACAAGGTCAAGTGTATGACCATCTTTATGCATTGGACCTGTTACATGTTGATATAAGCCGGCGTCATTCAGTAGGTCATGCAATCGAGATGCGTGTGGACAGTTTATATTATCCACATGGAAGTTAAAGTCACCCACAATTAGTAGTTGACCTGGTGATGCTAACAGACAGTCCAGAAATTCTCTGAATTCTGTCAAAAATAAACCTACCGGGAGCTTATCCTTTTTATTGCATGGTGGCCGATAAATGACAACAATTCGAATTGGGGGGTTCACGTCATCATTTTTAAAAATGATTATTCCACTGTTTGTTAAGTATTCCTTTTCTATCCTTCAATGAACCCTTCCTGTTAAACTCTTAAGCTTTTTGGCTATATTTTATTGAAATTTTTTATTAAATTTCTTGGGAGTTTAACATTAAAAGTCCTTTCTTTTCCGGTTCAGTTTAAGCAGGTGTCGCAGGCCTTCAGCCATATAGACGACACCGTATTTATCCTCTTGAGTGCGAGGAAGAAAGATGGTTTCTTATCTTCATCTTCTGTATACGTATCGTTTTTTGGACTACGTTCATTTAAAAACGGTCGGGGAAGATGTTCAGAGAGTTCTTCTGCATTTGGATGAGCAGACCGGGTATCTAGAGGAATCCTTACCTTTATCATTCACTATTCGCTCAAACATAATTGAGATGGCAATTTCTTCAAATAGAGCGAATTTGGACGTTATGTCTTACGCAGATCACCTTACAAGAGCTATGGCGCAACGTCTCAAGGGAAAGGAATTTGAGGACGTTCGTACCTCTCTTAGAGTTCTTTTCAGGGCAGTTATGTATACCACGTATAACTCCACCCTAACAGTGGCTAATCTGGAGTTAATCAGACGTGATGCTGCCCTTGTGTCGTCATCACTGATAAGATGACAAAGTGAAAAGCTCTCTTCGAGTCGCTCCAGTTTCCGGACATTTTATTTTCGACGACTAGCTTTCGTTAGTCTATGAACAGGCAACTAAGAAAGCGTCTAGTGATCTGCTTTTGAAGTTGGCGTATCAACGACCCACTTCAGCAGACAAGAGTAAAGAAGGGTGTTCCAGACAAAATTGTCGAAAGGAAACTCCTCACATGGGTACAAATAACCCTCTTATAATTACTCAAGAGGTCGTCACTATAGCGACTCAGGAAAGGGGCATAGATCTGATCAGGACTAGCTTTCGTTAGTCTATGAACAGGCAACTAAGAAAGCATCTAGTGATCTGCTTTTGAAGTTGGCGTATCAACGACCCACTTCAGCAGACAAGAGTAAAGAAGGGTGTTCCAGACAAAATTGTCGAAAGGAAACTCCTCACGTGGGTACAAGTAACCCTCTTATAATTACTCTGGAGGTCGTCAGTATAGCGACTCAGGAAAGGGGCATAGATCTGATCGGGACTATAGGTCAGATCCCCCTAGGCCGACGAGACAAGGTTTTTCACGTGGAGGATGTTGTTCCTCCTCCCATAAGCCTCGCAGGTCATACAGGTGATGGTTTAGACCTCTATTGCTGGCCAGTTGGCAGAAGGTGATCAAGATCCGCAAAAAACTGGATAATAATCATGGAAAATCAGTGGGTGAGAAGTGTAGTCTGGATGTCTTATGGCTGTCATTCCGAGCAAAAACCCCACTAACAAGTTGTCCGCTTTCGACAAATCTTCCATCAAATTCTTGCATAAGAGAGTTTCTCCAACCGGAGGTATAAGCTCTCTTATCAAAGGAAGCAATACAGGTTGTCAAGAATCAGGATTCTCAAAATTTTTACAGTCACCTGTTACTCGGACCAAAACCAGGCGGCTCGTTCCGACCGGTAATAGACTTGAGCTGGATAACAAGCTTATCATGGCTTCAAAAGTTTATTTATGGAAATCATTCAGTTGGTAAAAGCTAGTGTTCGAGTGATCGACTATGTGGCAAGCATAGATCTAAGGATGCGTATTTTCATGTCCTGGTACATCCGGCATTCTAAAAGTACCTGTGGTTTGCTGTACAAGGGAAGGTGTATTCAGTTCAGAACAATATGCTTTGGTCTGAATCTGGCCCCCTGGGCATTTCACTCGAATAATGGACTTCGTAATGTCTTACTTACGAACTCATTCATCTGCGGTAACGTCGGTTTACTTGGACGACCTTCTACAGGGTTACGGCAACAGAATTATTCTTCAGAGCGATGTTCAGAGTCTGCTTCTATTACTCCGACGTCTCGGTTTCATCGTAAACGAGAAAAAGTCAGATCTAGCTCCGTACGAGTCGTCTATTCACTTGGGAATGAGCTTTGAGACTCACAACAATCTGGTTCGTCTGCCGTTACCCAGAGCGAAATTAGTCATTTGTTATGCTCGCTTTTGTCTACACTGAGATGCATTAATAGTGAGGGAATTCATGCGACTGTTGGAGCTGTGCGGAGCAGCTGTGGATCTCATTCCGATGGACCACCTGTGCGCACGTCCCCTCCAGATATTCCTTACTCAGAACTGGAATGTGAAGACGCTTTCGCTTGAACCCGTATTGTTTTAACAGACCTAGTAAAACAAGGGTTCAGATTTGGGCAGATATTCAGTGGTTAACTCAGGGAGTTCCACTGCAACTGCCGGATCCATCTTTCACGATTATGACAGATGTGAGTCAGGCGGATTGGGGCATGACCCTAAGTCCCGCAGTCTTGAAGTGTCAGGGTCTTTGGGACCCTCGGTTCCAGGAGAATCTCAAAAACATCAAGAGATGATGTCAATATAGCTAGTGCTACAACATTGGATTCACATAATAATGGACGTCTGTGTTCAGTTTGGTTGGACAACTCGACAGTAGTAGCGTACTTCGGGAACCAGGGCGGCACCCTTTCATTTCCGTTATGCCAACTAATGGAGAAGATTTTCCTATACGTCATGAATCATCATGTTCATCTTTCTATCCGTCATATACCAGGTCGTCTGAACGTACTAACAGACCCGCTCTCTCGGGAAGGTTGCCTGTTGCAATTGGAGTGGACGCTCAACAAGTGAGTATTTGGGCAGATTTGCTACCAGAGGGATCGCCCCATGATAGATCTGTTTGCGGCACATCGGAAAAATCATTTACCATCATTCGTGTCGCCATGCCCAGACCATTGAGCGTATGCAATAGACGCTCTGCCGATCTCATGGGGATGAATGATAGGATATGCGTATCCTCCAATTCAGTTGATTCAGTAGATTATGTTTAAGATCAAACAATCTCATTGTGAATCCTACTAGAAGCACCTCTGTTGTCACAGAAACCTAGGATTAGTCTTCTCAAGTGTCTGTTATGGGCGTTTCCCGGAAGCTTCCTCCACGAGAGGACCTTCTTTATCAAGGGAAGTTTTCGTTCTTCATGCCCTTCTCCGCCCATAGTGGCATAATGAAGTCGGTTAGACGTGAGGGGACCATTGCGGTTCCTATATTATTTTAGGACTAACACAAGAATGATTAAGTAATGCGGGTGAGGAGGGTTCGATATGACTTTTAATCCCCCCCCCCCACACCGCCAATGTGTTTAGAGGTGATTACCGGGCAAGACGTAGTTTTCTTTCCGCAAGCCTCGTATGAGTTTAAATACATACATGCATTTCTTCACTTCTCGATTGGCAGCTGGGTCATGTTCTATGGCAACCTCATGGTCACATCCACATTTTAATTGGTTGGTTTCCTGTGATTATTCGTCCATATGTCATATACAAGTGCATAATTCATCATAAATAAATTGCTAGTCTTTGGGTACCTCGGAGGCTGCATAACCAGTTAGCTGGTATTCAGATGATTACATGTGGGATTTTAATGCTCACGCGCATAATAATTATTAGGCTGATGCTTTATTGTATGTTATGGACCTTAGAAATTATGAATTATTTTGGGGGCGGTCCATGTTGGAGCCTGTTAATTATACATACTTCCATTTCTAGATCCAGGTTTCTATTAATGTCGGCACGAAACTCGTATATTCGCATGTTTATAGTGTCATAGATATCGGAAAGTACACGTAGGGGAGTGTTGTTACTGGAATTTATTGTACACCTGAATGTGGTCACCTGTGGGTAACCTCGGAAGTGTGTTTACTCTCCAGAGATCGTTCATTGTGGTTCGTTTGGACATGTGTATGTTATATATTATATCACCGGTTTTCAACCTATCTGCATATCTGCTGTCTCCCAGGTGTACGTTATATAGCGGACAATATTAATTACTGGGATCGTCGCCATAGCCTTAACTTCTGAAGTGGCATTAAGCACCATTTATTAATAATAAATTAATACCTGAGTGCCTGTTCGATGAATATTTATATTGTTTTTGGTACCGCTTTCACTGATTCCAGAGCGCTCCACTCTTTCTTTTTGAAGATTCCTTCAAAAGAAAAAGGGGGGGGGGGATATTTTTATACTGCACCAATGCCCCAGACTTAGCTGGTGCTAACTCTTAAAAATTCAGGGCCAAACACAAATTGTGCCCCCCCCCCTCCCCAATCCCCAAAATTTGCATCAAAATCCAAAAAATCAATGTCCTATATGGTCCTCCATACTTTTGTCCACTGCGCATGCACAATGTCAAGGAAGTACCGAAATTGGCGCCAAATCTTCATTCCATGTTTGGCCCTTCAATCAGTAACATCTCACTGATATCTGTGCTTATAATCTCAGTTAAAATGATGCCAGACACAAAATCATGAAGGAAATGGTGGATCCAAGGATGAAATAAGAGGATGAGAGGAAGAAACAGTGGAAGGATGTGTTCAGGTCTGTAACTTATAATTTTTATGTAAAATTATTTCATGTTCGGGGCATGGGCCTGATGTTTTCATTCTTGCTATGAAATTTCCACTGTTTTTTCAGTGTTTCCTCTCTCCCTTTCCTTGATACCCCCCTTGCTAATCTCCCATACTTTTGGTATAATTTTTGAAATTTTTTTAATGAAATTTCTTGGGATTTTTTGCATAGTTACAGAATGTTTATTTTGTTATCCCCATGGTTACGTCCTCACCCTAGGGGTGTTTAGGCATTTTGGTCATGCATCTACCATCCGATGTACTGCAGCTTCTTCTGTGGAAGATTCTGTTTTACATCGGATAGTGTTTTAAAATTGGTTACTGATTTCGGGCCATATTTTCAGTGTCTGGAGTCTTGTTTCCGGTTTTTATTGACTTTTGTTTACGTTGACAACGGTTATTTCGGACAGTGATTCCTTGTCTTCTGTAGGGTTCAGCTTATTGCCAGATACATTAATATTGTCTGTAAGTGTAACATTAATTTTTAGATATGTTTTAAAATTTTTGTCCACACTTAGGCTTTTTGGGGGATCCAGTTGGGCTCAACGTTCCCTTTGGGAACTTGGGCTCATGTCAAGATTTTTCGAAAATTTTTTCTTTTGAATTATTTTTCGAAAGTTTTGTAATGGATTATATTATTATTATGTATCTTTCTATTTTCAAGGGTTAGTGCGAGTACTACGGCTGTTTCATATTGTTTTAAATATGAAAGAATATTGTTCAAATTGTAAATCGAGGAAGTCTTCCTCTGATTCTCATGCTCATTGTATTTGCTGTAGTCAATGTACTCGCACCAATTCTTGCCCATTGTGTGCCAATTGGGATAACAAACATTGGAGACGTGTGTCACGGTATATTGTTAGTGGAGAGAGGTCCATGCCGGTCCTCTCGCCACAGGGTCACTCTAGTTTTTCAGTCTCTTTTTCATAGGAACAAGAACAGGGTGATGTTTCCGTGATGTCTTCAGGAAGTGTGCTGCCGTTGTCGCAATCAAATGTAGAGCTAGCGGCAAAAGTGCTCAAGGAAATTCGACAAGTGCCTAGATCCTTAGTAGAATTGACAACCTTGTCGCCAGCTAGCTCGCCGGTGAAGCTATCACTCGTAGATCGGGTGATGTGATGCTGGGTTCATCCGTTCCGGTCCAGGAGAGAAGGGATGTTGCAAGCACTATAATCTCGGATCATGCACACCTGGCGACGACGGATCGGAGGATGGAACGGAGGAAGCCAGTCAGTCCGGTAGCCAGCTCGTTCAGGTCTACCCGGACCGCGAGCGAGAGAGGCCCTTCTCTCTTACAACAACATCTGGGGCCAGATGTTGTACATAACGTTCATCAGTCGGAGCATACGTCCACTCCTCATGCTTGGGATGCTCCATCGCATAGACAGCTGAGCGTGGCTAGGCTATTGGCTTCCTCTTCCACATGCCAGCATGCACGACCGCACCTTGGCTACGTGATCTTAGATATCCAGCCTGCTTCGCCGACCAAGGATTCCACGTTGACCAGGTCACTCCATCCGGTAGCCAAGGACATGAGGCCTTACCAGTCAGGACTTTCGCATAAAAGAATTATGCAAGAAGCACCGTCCCAGGAGCTTCCAGCGGCTAAACAACGTGAGACCGCAGCTCCACAGGCCTCCGTGACTGACTTGCTATCGCAGATAGCACAACTCATCGCAGCATCCCAGCAACCTTCGGAAACTCTTTCAGATCAGGAACTGTCTGAGGAAGCTGGGTCGGTACGCTCCCCTGCAGTGTCAGATAGGGATGACCGAGATTCATATTTGGTCCAGTCGGATGGTGAAAGCGGAGCTGGATTTTTCCCTTTCAGAACAACATAAGTTGGCCGTAGATTTCATCCGGCAACACCTTCCAGAAGTTGTTCCTCCGAACCAGAGAGCTGCGATACCAGATAAGAGACTGATAGCGTCACTGGACACAGACTTTTTCTGCTGGGCTAAGGACGTCGCGTCTGAGTTTCCGGCCCAGTCCAGAAATGTCTCACGGACGTTTGAATTGCTGAATGACGCTATTTTTAGGCTAGCCTCTAAGACTGGCAGATCCAGTTTCTTATCGTCTCATGCTCTACATCTGCTGTTCATCAACAGTAGAAATAAATTTGACACGGCAGGACCGGGAGTTCCAAGAGTTCCTCTGCGTTTAGACGACCAGGCAGAAGATTTGGAGTTGTCATTGCCGGCGTCTATGTCGATTCTCTCCAGTACATCGGAGACAACAATCAATCAACACAGAGCCAGTTTAGACGCCTTATCTTACGCAGATCACCTTACCAGAGCGTTATCACAATGTCTCGATGGTAAAGAATTCCAGGATGTTCAAACTTCCTTGAGAGTTCTTTCGAGGGCAATCACATTTTCCACGTATAATTCCGCCCTTTCAGTGGCAAATTTGGAGTTAGTCAGACGAGATGCTGCCCTGACTTTATCCACATGGGTGGATTCTAAGGTGAGAAACTCTCTTCGAGTTGCTCCAGTTTCAGGAGAGCTTCTCTTCGATGGTAGGCTTTCACTAATCTACGATCATATTACCAAGAAAGCTTCGGACTCTCTGCTCTTTAAGTCCATTTCGAAAAAACCAGACTCAGCAGAGAGAAGTAAGTCAGGGACTTCTAGGGCGAGTACGTCCAAGGGAAGTTCCTATAGAGGATCTAAGAAAGCCTCTATGTCTTAATCCAGAGACCGTCAGAGTAGCGACTCGGGTAGGGGATGTAATGCGGGCCGAGATAACCGGTCAGATAGCCCTAGGTCGACTGGTTGAGGCGCGGGTTGGGGAGCACGTAGTTTCTCCTCCCGCAAGCCTTGCAAATCCAGGAGGTGAAGGTCAGAACCTCTATTGCGCTCCAGTGAGCGGAAGGCTGTCGAGATTCTTAACCAATTGGTTGTCAATTACAGATGACCGATGGGTTCAGGAGGTTATTTCAGAAGGTCTAAAACTGTCCTTCAGAGAAAAACCTCCGTTAACGCGAAGTCCACGAAGGACTCAGCTTCCGTCAAACATTCAGAAGAGAGATTCGCTTCTATCAGAGGTGCAATCTCTTCTGGAGAAGAATGCAATAGAGGTCGTACAAAAACCAGGAATCGTCCGTTTTTTACAGTCACCTGTTCCTGGTACCAAAACCAGACGGCTCGTTCCGTCCAGTTATAGATCTAAGCTGGATAAACAAGCTGATCGTGGCTCCAAAATTTTATATGGAGACCATTCGATCGAACGATTATGCTG
This sequence comes from Pictodentalium vernedei, assembly GCA_031216915.1. NCBI lineage: Eukaryota > Metazoa > Mollusca > Scaphopoda > Dentaliida > Dentaliidae > Pictodentalium > Pictodentalium vernedei. The sequence continues at coordinate 369,729,266 of CM062297.1, read as the reverse complement.
CGAGCATAGATCTCAAGGATGCGTACTTTCACGTACCTTCGCTTCACTGTCCTAGGAGTCGTTTATCAGTTACGAGCAATGTGCTTCGGACTGAATCTAGCACCCTGGGCCTTCACTCGAATAATGAACTCGGTAATGACTCATTTCCGAGCTCATTCATCTGCGGTAACATCGGCCTACTTGGACGACATTCTTCAGAGGTACGGCGATGGATTAACGCTTCAGAGCGATGTTCAGAGTCTGTTTCAACTGCTCCGACGTCTCGGTTTCATAGTAAACGAAAAGAAGTTGGATCTATTTCTGTCCAAGTCGTTCATTCACTTGGGAATGAGCTTCGAGACGCACAACAATCTGGTTCGTCTGCCGTTAACCAGATCAAAATTAGTCAGTTGTTACGCTCGCTTTTGTCTACACTCAGATGTAGTAACGGCGAGAGAATTCATGCGACTGATAGGTTTGTGCAGAGCCGCCGCAGACCTTATTCCGATGGGGCTCCTACGCACTCGTCCACTCCAGATATTTTTTGCACAGAATTGGAGTGTGAAGATTCATTCGCTCGAAACGGACATCGTCTTGTCGAACCAAGTAAAACAAGAGATTCAGACTTGGGCAGATATTCAGTGGTTAACTCAGGTAGTTCCACTGCAACTGCCGGATTCGATTGTTACGATTACAGGTTGGGGTGTGACTTTGAGCCCAACAGATTCGAGGTGCCAGGGTCTTTGGGATCCGCAATTCCTGAACAAGCACATAAACATCAAAGAGATGATGTCAGTTTGGCTTGAGCTACGGCATTGGATGAACATTATTCAGAATTCACATGTTCAAATTCTGTCCGACAATTTGACAGTAGTAGCGTATATTCAGAACCAGGGAGGCACTCATTCCATTCCGTTGTTCAGCTTAACGGAAAGAATCCTTCTGTTTGTCCTAGAGCATCAGGTTCTTCTGTCAGTCAGTCATATTCTGGGTCGTCTGAACGTTCTAGCGGACTCCCTTTCTTGGAAAGGTTGTATGTTGCCATCAGAAAGGACTCTCAACAAATGACTATTCAATCAGATCTGCTACCCATGAGATTAGACTTGTTTGCTACCCATCTCAACAATCAGTTGCAGACGTATGTGTCGCCATGCCGAGATCCTCGAGCGTTCGCAGTAGACGCTCTCTCGATCTCTTGGGACGGAATGATAGGATACGCGTATCCTCCAGCTCCGTTGATTCAACAGATATTGCTAAAAATCAAGCAATCTCACTGCAAGATTCTGTTTGTTGCATCTCTGTCACCCCAGAGACCATGGATAAATCTACTCAGGTGTCTGTTATGGGACATTCCTCGGAAGCCTCCTCCATGGGAGGACCTTTTTTCGCAGGGGAAATCACGCACACTGCATCACAACCCGCAAGCTCTCAACCTTCACATATTTCTGTTGCGCAGAAAGCAATTTACAGGACGAGCAGTGGACGCAATTTCTAACTGTAGGAGGACCTCCTCTTTGCTAAATTACATTGCTAAGTGGAAGGTTTTCTCTCGTTGGTGTGGGGATCATTTTATTGATATCTATGATCCCTCCATTCCAGACATTGCTAATTTTTTGGTCTACTTGTTTGACGAGATCAAACTGCAGCCAATTACTATTAAGGGTTATAGGTCTATGCTATCGGATACTTATGCTGATCATGATAGCTTACAAATTGGATCTAATGTCTCTTTATCTAAATTAGTTAAAAACTTTTCGATAAATAGACCTAGGACCCTTAGGTTAATTCCTAAGTGGAATTTAGCTTGGGTTTTTCTGAAGCTAAAAGAAGAACCATTTGAACCCCTGGATACGGTAGACTTCAAATACTTATCTTATAAGACAGCTTTTCTCTCAGCCTTCTCTTCTGCTAGAAGAGTTAGTGAGCTTCATGCTCTATTTGTTGATGATTCTCACTATCGTAGTGTTGGTAATACTATTACTTGGACTACTAATGTTGGATTTTGGGCTAAGAATCAGGCTCCTAATAAGTACCCTGAGCCTATTGTTATTAAGGCTCTTCCATCCTCAGATGACCACAGGCCTTTGCTATGTCCAGTTAGAGCTATGCATATTTACAAACGTAGATCTGAGTTTATCAGAAAGGGACAAAAACGTTTTTTTTCTGTTTCTGCTGCCTAATAAAATGGACATCTCAGTCCATTCTATTTCCAGGTGGATTCAGTTGATTATTCGTACTGCTTATGAAAAATTATCTTCTCAGCAGTCTATGCTTAAGATTTCAGTGCATGAAGTTAGAGCGCTGTCTACATCTTGGGCTTCTGCTAATAGTATTGCTATTACCAATTTGATGAAGGCTGCATACTGGTCTCAGCCTTCTATGTTCACAAATTTTTACCTTAGAAATATTGAGTCTATTTCTGGCGACCTTCGTTGTTTAGGTCCATTATCTGTTGCTCAGAATGTCGTCCACTAAACAGTTGCAACTATAGTTATGCAGGCTTTCTGTTCCAGCAGTGACTCTGTCCTGCTGCCCTCTTCGTTCTGGGGTGATTGACCCAGAGCAAGGGGAAGGGGGGGGGGGGGGGATGGTGTTCCCTTATATCACCTGCTTTATAGTGAAAAGCAAGGGAATACCTCCTCTGGAGTCAGTAATTCTGAGTCAGTGGTGGGATGGTTTTAAAGTGTAAAGCTAATGTCTATCTCATTTATGTAATATTTTTAAAGTGTAGCTCGGTGTGAAGCATTTGTATATGTCACGTGTCATTCAAGCATTATTATAGAATTCTCGGACACTTTTAAATGAGTATAAAGAGACTCATTCTCTGGACTATCGTTATTTATTGGCTTTCCTTTTATAATATATATATTATGGGTTATACTGGATGTTAATAGAGATCATTGATGTTATTGTGCTCAATTACGGATTGGTAATATGTCTTTTTTTTATAAACAAGAAAGATATATGTAAATCCTGTTTCTCCTTTTCTCCTTGAGGGGATAATTCTGTTTATATGTAATTGAGCCTATTGGATTTTCCTTTATGTCCTAGGCCCTCCAGACTTTTTTCTATTCAGCTAAATCTGGGTCATTGGTACAGTATAAAAATATGAAAAAATTTATAGTAATTTATATACTTTTTATACTTACCAATGACCCAGATGGGGATGGCCCTCCCATGAGTTGGGAACTCATACCTCCCCGCTGATTATATAACATTTACCAGGCACTGGTTGTAAGAATGAAGATTTGGTGCCAATTTCGGTACTTCCTTGACACTGCGCATGTGCAGTGGACAAAAGTATGGAGGACCATATAGGACATTGATTTTTTGGATTTTGATGCAAATTTTGGGGATTGAGGGGGCAAAATTTGTATTTGGCCCTGAATTTTTAAGAGTTAGCACCAACTAAGTCTGGGTCATTGGTAAGTATTAAAAATATATAAATTACTATAAATTTTTCCATTTTTTAGCTCTCTTCCGGCTTAATAAGTATGTAACTATGAGTGAAGCTGTTTTGTCTGTAATTATATCCTGCATACAGTTGGAGTTTTATTGTATATGGTGTATGTTTGTGGGGGATATTCTCTCATTCTCAAATACTCCATCCTAATTTTTGGGCCTTAGCCTTAAAAATTGGGAACTTGTTACATCCAATTAGCATAGTCTTCATGCTAAGTTTATGGAATTACTTGAACTGGGCTACTTTTTTATGAAACGTCTTCTCTATTACTGTATAGAGAGACATACATGTAATTCCTAATAATTTTAATTTCCTTTCACCTTGGATTACAGGATTGGAACTATGTTGATCTACTAATTCTGAAGTCCTAGGCCCTCCACCTTTTTATGATTCAGCTAGTCTGGGCCATTGGTTTACAGTGTAAAAATATTATAAATTTATAGTAATTTATATATTTTGATACTTACCAATGGCCCAGACAGAGATGGCCCTCCCATGACTGGGCACTCATACCTCCCCGCTGAATTTTTATGTAGTACTCTCTTCTACAAAGAATGATGTTGGCGCCAATTCTTCCTGATGCCTGTGCATGCACGGAGAGTAAATGTATGGAGGGCCAGATAGGACTTTTATTTGTCGGTTTTGCAAGCAAATTTTTGGAGGATTGAGGGGTTCATAATTTGTGTTTGGCCTTTGATAACTTTGAGTTAAGCACCAACTAGTCTGGGCCATTGGTAGGTATAAAAATATACAAATTACTATAAATTTATAATTTTCTGGTGCTGTTAACAATGTTTCATATTCCAGAAACAAATCTCAATGTAACTTGTTGAATGCAAAAGGTAATGGTCTTCATTGAATATCTGAATGAACAATTTCAAAAATATTATTGTCCCGATGAACAACTTTCTGTTTGACGAGACTCTAATTGGATTTCAGTGGAAGACCACGGCTATACAATATATGCCCAACAAGCAGCATCACCAATTCAGAATTAAACTATGGAATATGTGTGAAAGCATCACCATTTATACACTTTTTTTTCCCAACCTTACCCTGGCAAATCAGCTGCAGATTCCATAGTTCATGGTCTAAGCTTTGACGTGTGTGCTAATCTAATGACACCCTACCTAATGAAGGGTTACCATTTATTTCTGGATAATTTTTAGCTTAACAAAGTCAAGATAAACTATTGCCATCATGCATGCGGAAGTCGGTTAGTCTGTGAGTCTGTTCACATTTTCCTTTAGCACAGGCTACACCCCGTAGTTCTTGTCCGATCGTCACGAAATTTCATATGCAGGTTTGATGTCTAGATGAGAACATCCCCTTTTGGTTGCGATTGGTCAACCGTGATGGCTGCCCGAGCCCAAAACCCGATAACCTTTAGTACAGTCTACAGGTCATATCTATGAAGGGATTTCATTGTAACTTGGTAGGATGCCTCTGTATAATATCTAGATGAGAACGTCCCCTTTTGGTCATGATCTGTCATCCGCGATGGCTGCCCAAGCCCGTAACCCAAAAACTTTTAGCACTGTCTACAGGTCATATTTAATATGGAAGGATTTCATTGTAACTTGATAGGATGACTGTATGACTGCCCAAGCCCAAAACCCAAAAACCTTTAGCACAGTCTACAGGTCGTATTTATTGAGGGATTTCATTGTAACTTGGTAGGTTGACTCTATATAATGTCTAGATGAGAACGTCCACTTTTGGTCGTGATCATTCATCTGTAATGGCAGCCTGAGCCCAAAACCTGAAAACCTTTAGTACATTTTACAGGTCGTATTTATGGAGGGATTTCATTGTACCTTGGTAGGATGACTCCATATAATGTCTAGATGAGAACGTCCCCTTTTGGTTGTGATTGGTCAGCTGTCATGTCTACAGGGGCCAGAAGCCCGAAAAACCTTTAGCACAGTTTACAGGTCATATTTATGAAGGGATTCCATTGTAACTTGGTAAGATGACTCCAGATAATGTCTAGCTGAGAATGTCCTCCTTTGGCCGCGACCATTCAACCATTACGGCTGCCCGAGCCCAAAACCCCCCCAAATTTAGGACAGACTACATGTTGTATTTATGAAGGGATTTCATTGTAACTTGGTAGAATGACTCAACATAATGTCTAGATGAGGACGTCCCCTTTTGGTTGCGATCGGTCAACCGTGATGGCTACGCAGACTCGAAGCCCGAAAACTTTTAGCACAGTCTACAGGCCGTATTTATGAAGGGATTTCATTGTAACTTGATAGGATGACTCGTTTTGGAATAATTTCACTGTAACTTGGTAACTTTCGTTGACATACATTAACTGTGAGGGCGACATACATTAACTGGGAGGGCCACATACATTAACTGTGAGGGCCACATTAACCCACCCCTCAATTCTTGAGTACAGTCTACATCTCATGTTATTTTTATTGAAAACATAGCATACAGGGAACAGAAATTAATATATTCCCAGTTATCACAATTCTTGTCCTATTTCATAATCCTTTCATAAGCATTGAACATTACCCTTTTCATCAAACACAACACACAGACAAGTTAAGTTACAGTGTCATTGACAGTTTCATTTTTTACAAGTATACCTTTGTCACAATATCTTCTTCAATCCAAAACAAACCTGACAGGTACTATAAGGCAGAGTAGAGGAGGTATTCCTGATATGTTGATGGTTCAACAGGCAAAGGGATAGGTAACCGCTGCACGCAAGGGGCCCATAATGTTATCAAACTATCATGACAAAAAATCTGTTTATGTGTTTTCTACAAGAGAATCCGCACAACATGTTGGATACATTTCAAACCAAGTTTGTGAATACAACGGTTTTCACAGGTTGTTGTTGAGTATGGTAAATACATGGGAGGCGTTGATCTTGTAGATATGCACACATATGTTTTTAGATGAAAGATTAACACCTGTAACTCACCTGTCATATGTCTAGTACTAGGATGGTTCCTTGTTCTACCTCCATATTTTTTATTTGTCTATTTTTTCACTTTTCTCCTGTTGGTGAATTAGCTGCATGTACATGGCACACCTGTAACACACCTATCATGCAAGCGACATCAAACAAAAATTGTTGCCGTCTGTGGTAATGAGATTTGCATTTGCGTGTTTCTTGGTGAATCTTTGCATAACAAGACACACTATTAAACTGAAGTTTTGTTTAACCCTTTACCTAACATAAAAAGCAGACGACACTTGCAAAAAAAATTCTTGAATAACTATTATTTTCATTTTTTGTCTCAAAAACATAGGTTATGACCCCTCATTGGAATGAGCTCGACGAGCTTGTTCCAATGAGGGGTCATAACCTATGTTTTAGAGAAAAGAAATGAAAAAATAATGGAAATTAATTGGCGATTTTTTAGAATAGTGTCGGCCGTTTTTGGCCGTTATGTTAGGTAAAGGGTTAAAAATTTGTTGAAAATAGTTGGTTTCATTCACATTTTACCTGTTATTTGGTTTGATCCTGTCAGGGGTAACTATCTAGTGTCCTTGAGAAAGGCAATTAATCCCAAATGCCCATGTCGGGGGGGGGGGGGGGGGGGGCATGGTGGCACTGCATACTAAGGCGTAGTGATGCACGTCAATGGTACACTTGCCTTCAACCAGTGCTAACCATGCTTCTGTAGAGTTAGTATGTTGGGAAGTCTGATAGTTGCTCGCCATTGTTCAGTGGCTCTCTCTGGGTACTGCTGGGTCCTCCACCCATAAAACTGTCTGACACAAGGTGACCATGGCTGTTGAGAGTGTCATTGAACCACAATAAATAAATAGCATGTAATTTAACTTTCATATGGCCTAGTAATCATGCTGGTTTTAGCATTACACAAGGGTAAGTGTTAGGATTCTCTTGAAAAAAGAGATCATTTTTTTTCTCTTTTTACCTGTTGGCTAATTATCTACATCTGTAACACACTTGTCAGGTGGCCAACGTCAAATTTTAAAATATGCTCTGTTTGTGGTGATATAAGTTTTTTGTTAATATATATCCTGGTGGAACTCTTCCAAAACAGCTTTAACAATTTGTAAGGTAGTTTTTTTTTCATTTGGCCACACAAAGTAGATCTTCTGTCTCTCAAGCCATTATTTGTAAAATTACATGCGGGCGAGCGTTTTTTTATTTTATTTTTTATTTCTGTAATTATTTCTTTGCCATCAAAAGTTCATATTCTTATTTTATGTTTTAGGCCTCATAATCTATGGAATAGCATGGGTGGTGGTGTATTTCGTCCCTTGAGAGCAAGAAGGCATTGCAAAGCCTTCTTGCACTCAAGGGATAAATTTAGCAGTTTTATTAACTTGGGTACAATATCTGACAAAAACCATGGAATTTTTTTTTTTTTTAAAGTTTACATTGGTTATAAAAAGAGAGCATGCAGCAGACAAAAGGACCATGCGGGAGGGCCTGAGAAACAGATTATTAATTTTTTCAGGCCTTACCTGTTTGCTCATTAACTACAGCTAGTACCTGTTGTAGCATACTTGTCAAACAATGCCCTACAAACAATATTGTTACCTGTAATAGTTTTGTATGTCCATGGATATTTCTTGTTATGGGTAAAATACCTGCATGGGCGGATCATGGAATTAAAATACGGGGGGGGGGGGGCACTGATGTGATCCGACAGAGTCCTAGAATCAGTCGTCGAAGGCGACTGCCGCACGTGCCGAAGGGACGTGCATTTGTCTGGGGGGTCTGGGGGAGGGGGGGGGTTCTTCCCCAGAAAATGTTTGATTTTCAGGTGCTCTGAGGTGCCTTCTAAATGCATTCTGGCCTCCAATTGAATATGTCTGACGATATTTGTTAGAAAGGCCATGTCACACCACACACCTATACAAAATTTCATCATTTTGCCTCTGCTATTATAGGAGTTATAGCCCGGATCACGATGGACATCTGACCGACCCACCAAACGACCGACCCATCGACGGAAAAATGCAATCCAGTATACCCCACTTTTTCAGAAAGTGGGGGTATAATAAGTTTAAAGATTGTTGTTGGCACTGTGGTGTGCCACAATGAGAACTCGACCGGTCAACTCAACTGGCCATTCGCAGCAGATTCGGGCGAATGGCCAGTTGAGTTGACCCGACAAATGCCAGAAGCCCCCAATAAAATTAGAACTGGGAAACATATGCGACTGGAAATATTGGCTCCCCATTAACATTAACTTCAAGTTTGGGGTATGCGATGTAAAAATAATGATACCAGGAACCAGGGACCAGCCTACGGGGGAATTTTAGGGAGACTTCATGTCTCCCTCCAGAAAAAATAGGGAGACTGCAGAGTCAAGTAGGGAGACTTCATAGGCAAGTGGGGAAAATTAAGAATATTTATGTACCACCCCCTGCCGCCCCTTCATATTTTCAACTTGTGGTCCTCCATAAACATCTGATTAATGCAGGTCCAGTTGTCTGATGCATCTATGCCAGGTTAAAAAATCACAAAGTAATTATTGACAGAAATTCCCCGCTGCTACCCTCTCCTTCATGACCCCTCCCCTCTTCTTCGCGCCAATCCACCCAGCACCCTCCTTTGGTTGACTTTCATCAAAGTCTACTAACCTAATAATTTCCTAAGTCTGAAAGTGTGAACAGGACCAGATGCAAGAAGGTTGCTTTGAAGGTACTTTGTTTGTTAATAAACAAAATACATTTTGGGGTTGAGTATTTTGTAAAATAAATGTCATTCCGCATCATTTTTATGGCATTCCGCGTCATTTTTTGTCATTCCGGTGTTTAGGAGGACCCCTTTTTCAAGATCCTTTACATGCACACTTGTGCCCTGTACAAAGCTTTTCTTGTCATCACTTCAGCTTTTTTTCATGTGTTTTAATTCCATTCGTGTTTTTCTGGGAATAGACTGTTAACAGTCGTCAGCAAAACAAAATAAAAATGCAGTGTTATAAATACGTTTGTTGTATATACATTTTCGGCATCCTAAGCAATGTAACCTACTTTCAAACTGGGTATTTTGTTGAGTCGCGTAAGTCACCTATGTTCGTTTCGACACTTGAAACTCCGACTGAAACGGAACAAAATAGAAATAAAAAATCTGTGATTTCAAATAAATGGTAGCTTATTTGGTGAATAGAAATGCTCATTTATCACACTCAAGCACATTCGATTCTTGAAAATAATCGTTTTTGTGTAAACCTCTGATCCCTCAGTTCAGACTTTCCTCATTTTGGCCAATTTTTAGAGGGCGACTTGTAATCGCCCCGACTATTTTTCTAGGCGTCTTTGGGCTTAGAGGTGACATAATCGCCCTAGTCGTCCTCACGGCTGGTCCCTGCCAGGAACATACCATTTCTTCGGCCTTGTGGTGACAAAATATTCTTTTATAGTTTGCTTCATTGCGTCCCGCTTTCGACTATCGATTTTGTAGACAGTGGATACTTGCAGATGTGACTGTCGTCAGTTCTATAAATAACTGATATTCTGCGAATTCTAAAAGAGGATCATGTCCCTTATTTGGCAACATGATGTCATTAGTTAAGGAGGGGCGTTATAGGACAAGATTGTGTGGAATAAGAGCATGACTTGTTTTAGTGGGCTCGGGGAGGGGGGGGGGGGACTAGTCCCCCCTCTGGATCCACCCTTGATCTGTCATACACCTGTTGTTCACTTACACTCGACCATCAGTGCTACCTTTGATAGAAGGGAATGTTTTAGGGGTGGATTGTGAACAACCAACTTTACTTTATTTCTCCGAGTGGTTTTAGCTCACCTGGCCTAAAAGGCCATGTGAGCTTTTCTCATCACTTGGCGTCCGTCGTCGTCCGTCGATCGTTGTCCGTCTATCGTCCGTGAAAAAACTTTTCACATTTTCATCTTCTTCTCTGTAACCGCTGAGCCGGTGTGAACCAAACTTGGCAGGAATGGTCTATGGGAGGCCCTCTATAAACGATCCTCATTTTCTTCCCGTCGGATGAAAAACATGGCTTCCAGAGGCATTCTTTGATTCTGGTTGGTGGATTTTCAAAAATCTTTTCCTCTGAAACTGCCAGGCCAAATGTTTTGAAACTTCACATAAATGATGACTGGGACCCCCTCTACCAATGATCCTCATTTAATGTTGATTGGGTTACAAACATGGCCACAATTGCGGCTTATAGTTACTGTAGAAATCCTATGGGAAATCACATTTTCCTCTTCTTCTCTGGAAAAACCGAGGCGACGTGAAAACAAACCTGGCAGGGATTGTCTATGGGAGGTCCTCTACAAATGATCTTCATTTTTAGCTCAACTTTGGCGAAGCCAAATTTGAGCTTATGCCATGGCCCGTCGTCCGTCTGTTCGTCAACAATTGGATACGGCTCGGGCTAGAGGCTGTATTTATGAACCGATCTTTACGAAACTTCTTGGGTATCTTTGTTATGACCGTGGGACGAGAACGAATGTTTTTGGGTGCAGTCCGAAATTCAAGATGGCTGCCAGCCACCATTTTGTACCGACGATGCAGAAATCTGTTTTTTGACAGAACTTCCATATGAAAGCTCTGATTTGAATAATTTTTTGTATGAATGTTTAGTACCATGGGATACATCACATATAATACGGTTTTTTTTCTCGTGCAGAAATTATGCAAATTAGACTAACTTTGATGTTTTTTGGTGTTACTTTCAGCACTGTAAGTGCAAATGCCAATACGGCTCGGGCTAGAGGCCGTATTCATGAACCGATCTTTACGAAACTCTTTGGGTACCTTTGTTATCACCGTGGGACGAGAACGAGTGTTTTGGGGTCCGGTCCGAAATTCAAGATGGCCGATGGCAGCCATTTTGTACAAAATTTGGTGCAATCAGATTTTTGCGCAGAACTTCCATATGAAAGCGCTGATTTGAATAATTTGTTGTGTGAATGTTTAGTACCATGGGATACATCACATATAATACAGGTTTTTTTCTCGTGCAGAAATTATGCAAATTAGATGAACTTTGATTTTTTCAGTGCTACTTACACACAGTAAGTACACATGTCAATATGGCTCGGGCTAGAGTCTGTATTTATGAACCGATCTTCACAAAACTTCCTGGGTACCTTTGTTATCACCTTGGGACGAGAACGAGTGTTTCTGAGTGCGGTCCAAAATTCAAGATGGCTGCCAGTGGCCATTTTGTACTGAAATTAGGTCCAATCAGTTTTTTGTCACAACTTCTACACAGCTCATATTTGTGAACTGATCTTCACGAAACTTCTTGGGTACCTTTGTTTTCACCTTGGGACAGGAATGTGTGTGTTTTGGGGTGCCTTTGTTATCACTGTGCTATGAGAACAAATATTTTGGGGTTCAGTCAGACCCACTCTGGGACTCAAAGATTTCTTTTCTAGTTTAGCATCTGACTGTCACCCACCTTTACAATACTTTACCTATACATTTGTTACAGGCAACGGCCAATATTTATGTACAGACCGTTACAATACTTTATATGTACCTTTGTTATCAGGTCATTACCTAGATGTTTGTCATTGCTGTGTCACATACTATACATGTACATGTCTTTGTCTTGACAAGTTGAGCTACAGTGTCATTGACACTTTCATGTTCCCGTGGGTTGAAGAAAAACTTGGCCGCCAGAGGCATTCTTTGATTCTGATTGGTAGATTTTCAAAAATCTTCTCCTATGAAACTGCCAGGCGAAATGTTTTGATACTTCACATAAGTAATGACTGGGACCCCCTCTACCAATGATCCTCATTTTATGTTGATCGGGTTGCAAACGTGGCCACAATTGCGGCTTATAGTTACTATAGAAACCCTATGGGAAATCACATTTTCATCTTCTCCGGAACTACTGAGTCGACGTGAACCAAACCTGGCAGGGATGGTCTATGGGAGGTCATCTACAAACGATCCTCATTTTGTTCCCGAGTGTTGAAAAACATGGCCGCCAGAGGCAGTCTTTGATTCTGATAGGTGGATTTTCAAAAATGTTCTCCTCTGAAACTGCCAGGCCAAATGTTTTGATACTTCACATAAGTAATGACTCGGACCCCCTCTACCAACGATCCTCATTTAATGTTGATCGGGTTGTAAACATGGCCACAATTGTGGCTTATTGTTACTATAGAAACCCTATGGGAAATCACATTTTCATCTTCTTCTCTGAAACTACTGAGCCGACGTGAACCACACTTCGCAGGAATGGTCTATGAGAGGATGGAAATATGTGGCCACCGGACGCTATATTCTAATGCTTAAACCAATGCCCCTCCTGTCTTCACAAAAGATCGGTACTGTCAGCAAAATACTAGCTTTTTGAGAATCTGGTAAGGGTTGGTTCCAGTTTTTTCTCCACTGAGAACTGGGGAAAAAAACCCCCAAAATATTGTGTATACAGTACAAGTCAAAATAAGCTGTAGCATAACTGCAATAAACTAAGTAGACTGCAGCTTCTGCCCTGACAAGATCAGAATCTGACATTTTTCTGGAAAAGCTATCAGTGAGAGCTTTCCAGAAAATGATGTCAGCTTCTGGTCTTATCAGTGTAGGAAGAGAAAAGATACATAGTTTATAGGATTATCCTACACAACTTATTTTGACTTGTACTGTAAAACAAGTGCAACTGTAGGTTGATATCTTCAGCTGTAATCTAATTATGTTTGGCACATGTTAAACTGTTTAGATAGAAAAATCTAGGTTACATTGTAAATTCTCTTTATTATCTTGCAATCATGTCAGCTTAGATGACAGTAATTATTGTAAATCTTTTAAGATTCCTGTAACCCTTTACCTGTCCAAAAGCTATTTTCAAAGAGAATACTGTCTGAAAAAATTGTAATTTTCAAAATATTTTAACCCTTTTTTACTGATCTTTTTTTGTTGAAACAGAATTCATAAATGTGTGCATTTTCAAGAAAATCTTCTTTGAAACTACAAGGCCAAATGGTTTGAAAAAACTTAATGTGACTGATGACTGTAACCCCCTCTACCAATGATCCTCATTTTAATCTTCATCAGGTTGCAATTATGGCTGCAATTGTGGCTTATAGTTACTATAGAAACCCTATAGGAAATCACATTTTCATCATCTTCACTGAAAGTACTGAGCCAATGTGAACCAGACTTGGCAGGCATTGTCTATGAGAGGTTCTCTACAACTGTTACTCATTTTATTCCTGTTGGGTGAAAAAACGTGGCCGCCAGAAGCATTCTTTGATTCTGATTGGTCAATTTTGAAAACTCTTCTCCTCTGAAACCACAGGGCCAAATGTTTTGAAACTTTGCATGGTTGATGACTGGGACACCCTCCACCAACATTCCTCATTTTAATGTTGATCGTTTTGCAAACATGACCACAATTGCGGTTTATAGTTACTATAGAAAAAAACCTATAGGAAATCACATTTTCATCTTCTCTTTGGAACTATTGAGCTGACGTGAAACAAAACTTGGCATGAATGGTCTATAGGAGGCCCTCTACAAACGATCCTCTTTTTGTTCCTATTGGCTGGAAAATATGGCCACCAGAGACATTCTATGATTCTGTTTGATTGATTCAAATGTTTTGAAACTTCACGTGATTGAAGACTTGGACACCTTCTACCAATGATCCTCAATTAATTCTGATGTAATGTTGCAAACATGGCCACAATTGCAGCTCATAGTTACCATGGAAAGCCTATGGGAAATCACATTTTATATGTATTTCCAGGTGAGCGATTACAGGCTCTGTAGAGCCTCTAGTTTTATTTTCAGCTTCTTTTTCAATTCATTAATTTTCCATTTACCAATGTTACCTGTAAAAAGTTAAAAAGAATTTTTGAACTTTAAAGGGAATTTATTAATCTTCAAAAAAATGTACATGTATTAGGAGGTGAATGAAGAGAAAGAATAAAAATGTGTAAAACATGAGTTGTATTTTAATTCTCTTAATTTCCGAAAAAATGCATGTTTCATCTTATGTGTGATAGACAGATTCAAGTAGTTCAGGAGGGTGAGCTCAAATTCTCATAGAAATAAATGCTGATACGCCACTGACAATCATAGTTCTTCGACTAAGGGTAGAGGTTCTCAATATCGCTCATATTTCTGCAGATTGTCTTAGCTCTAACAGGTCTCCAGCTACCTCTACAGGCTCTACCTACTTCCGAAGAAGTTTCTTCTCCAATAGCCCTCCACAGGCCAGGAAGTGAAGTTTTTAACCGGTTGCTCAAGTAGGGTGTCGGATGGTGCATTCTCTCCCACAGTGACCAAATTTTACCACAGACCCTTGGATCTTACAGTTAGTAGAGCTTGGACTCTGCATCTCTTTTTTCTCCTCTCTCACTTGCAATCCGATACATACTTCCATCACCAGAGATCTAGCTCAAGCATCCCTTCTGGATACTGAGATATTGATGCTACATGACGAGACTAGCTATCGAGGTCATTCACAATCTAGAGTCAACAGGGTTTTACAGCCAACTCTTTTGAGTAATGACTTTAGTTTCAAGCATCTGTCCATAGCTCAAGTGGCTGATTTCCTTGTTTATTTATTTGACACTAAGGGCCTCCAACTTATTACTACTGAGGGCTTCATTGTATGTCACCAGAAACCTTCTTGTTTGCCAACGATACCCATATTGACTCCAACCCATTTTGGTGTAATCTTATGACATTTTTTCTTTAAAAAGACCTAAGACTCTCAGATAGAAACCCGAATGGAACTTGTCTTGGATTCTCTTTTGACTCAGCGAGGAACCTTTCGAGCCTTTAACGGCTGCTAGTATCAAGCTTCTGACAAAAAAGACGTTTTTTTCTTTCATGTCTTTACCTCTGCTAAGAGTTAGTGGGATTTATGCTCTAGCTATTGAGCCATCATTTTTTCTTAGCATGGGGAATACAGTTACTTTTACAACCAGTGCTGCTTTTTATACCCCCTGTCCATCCATCCATCTCTCCATAGACATAATTCTTTCCAGAGATTTTCTCAGACCTTTATGGACCAATCCAGGGACCAGCCTAGGGGGGAATTTTAGGGAGACTTCAAGTCTCCCTCCAGAAAAAATAGGGAGACTACAGAGTCATGTAGGGAGACTTCATAGGCAAGTGGGGAAAATTAAGAATATTCATGTACCACACCCACCGCCCCTTCATATTTTCAATTTATGGTCCTCCATTAACGTACAAATAATCCAATTCCAGTTGTCTATGATGCAACTGTGCCAGGTTAAAAAATCACTATGTAATTATTGACTGAAAATCCCCCACTGCTACCGTCTCCTTCATGACCCCTCACCTCTTCTTCGTGCCAATCCCCCATCACCCTCCTGTGGTTGCCTTTCAACAAAGTCTACTAAGCTAATAATTTCCTAAGTCTGAAAGTGTGAACAGGACCAGATGTAAGAAGGTTGCTTGGGAGGTACTTTGTTAGTTAATAAACAAAATACATTCTGGGGTCGAGTATTTTGTAAAAGAAATGTCATTCCGCATCATTTTTATGGCATTCCGGTGTCATTCCGCGTCATTTCATGTCATTCCGATGTTTAGGAGGACCCTTTTTCAAGATCGTCCACATGCACACTTGTGTCCTGTACAAAGCTTTTCTTGACATCACTAAAGCTTTTTTTCATGTGTTTCAATTCCATTCATGTTTTTCTGGGAATAGACAGCCCAACAGTTAACAGTCGTCAGCAAATCGAAATGAAAATAATGTGTTATAAAATACGTCCGTTGTGTATACATTTTCGGCATCCTAAGCGACGTAACCTACTTTCAAACTGGGTTGTTTTGTTGAGTCGCGTAAGTCACCTATTTTCGTTTCGACACTTGAAGCTCCGACTGGAACGCAACAAAATAGAAATAAAAAAAATCCGCCAAAAGCGACAATGGACAATTGCTTGTCGTGTGATTTCAAATAAATGGACGTTTATTTGACAAATTAAAATGCCCATTTATCACACTCGAGCACATTCGATTTTTGAAAATACTCGTTTTCATGTAAACCTCGCATCACTCAGTTCAGCCTTTTCTCATTTTGGCCAATTTTTAAAGGGCGACTTGTAATCGCCCCGACTATTTTTCTAGGCAACTTTGGGCTTAGAAGGGCGACTTAATTGCCCTAGTCGCCCTCACGGCTGGTCCCTGGACCAATCTGCTCGAAACTTGGTATGAATGTTCACCACCATGGGAACCTATGATTGGAGTTCTGATTAGATTATCTTTTCCAGAATTATGCCCCTTTTTGACTTGAAAAAGCAGGCCTATAATTTTGTCTGGAGATTTTCTCAGATGTTTATGGGTCAGTTCCTTTGAAACTTGGTATGGGAACCTGTGCACCTTGGTTACAGTTGTGATCAGACTTTTTGCTAGAGTTATGCTCTTGTTCATCTTAGAATAATCATGGCAGCGGGGTATGGACAGGCCTATCTGAGACAATCACACCTCTACTTTAGCTAAGAATCAAGTATCTGATGTAGCCTCTAAACATATTCATATTAGGACTTTATCTTATGAGGATCATTCTGGAAATAAACCTCTCTTGTGTCCAGTTCAAGCTATTAAGACCAATGTTGACCGAACTAAATTCATTAGGAAAGGTAGGAAGATATTCTTCCTTTTTCTTGACAGAAAGATCATCTTTCCAAACTCTTATTTCCCACTGGATCCAGTCTGTCATTCATTTAGCTTACGAACGTTTTACCCTAACGGATAGAATTTCAAACAATATTACTGCCCATGAAGTTGGAGCCCTGGCTATTTCCACTATCCATTGGTAACCTCATGAATGCAGCTTACTGGAGGAATTGCATAGCCTTTTCCTCTTTTTATCTCTAGAAACCTACAGGGACAGTCTGTGGACGTCTATGAGTTGGGACCTGCAGTAGCTGCACAATCTGTGATTGTGCCCAGTCAATAATAATACCTCACAGCTTATCTGTTTTTAATTATCAGGCATTATTCTTTCCCTGTTTTGTCTTCTGGTGTATTTGTTTATAGTATGGAATACTAAGTTACTTGCGACCATGCCAGATATGCTTTCATGTGACATGGCAACTCGCATCAAGGGATGGATGAATTGCAATTATGTTGCTTGGTGGAAATGATAACCAAGGCTTTAGCATGTTTTATTCGTACGCCCTTTTAACAAAGCTTCTTTATTTGATTTATCGGTTGGTATGTATCAAAGCAGGAAATCAAATGTGTGTTTTGATCCTTTGAGATCTTGTCATAGTTTTCAAGAAGCTTGTTTTTTAAGGTTGCTTTTCAGTCTGTTTTGCTTACACAATGTCTCGAGGAGCAGGTACTGTGAATCCCACCATGCTTAATTGCTGAAGTGAGTAATTCTAATTATAGGATTGAGTATGTTGTGTTCTGATTTTGTTAAAATGTTCGTGTTCAGGCCTTAAAAAATTAATAAATCTTTCTCTCAGGCCCTCCTGCATGGTCCTTTGGCTGCTGCATGCTTTCTTTTTATAACCAATATAAACTTAAAAAAAATTAAAATTAAATGGTTTATGTCTGATATTTTACCCAAGTTAAAAAAATTGATAAATTTGTCCCTTGAGTGCAAGAAGGCTTTGCAATGCTTTAGCATTGCAAAGCCTTCTTGCTCTCAAGGGACGAAATACACCACCACCCATGCTATTGCATAGATTATGAGGCCTAAAACATAAACCAAGAACATGAACTTTTGATAGCAGAGAAATAATTACAGAAATATAAAATAAAATAAAAAACCACTTGCCTGCATTTAATTTTATAAAAATTGGCCTGAGAAACAAAAGATCTACTTTGTGTGGCCTTATGTTATAATTTTCAACATTTTTTTTTTCTAAGTCTTGTTCTCCGAAAATTCTGAATATACTTATATAGTTTTAAGAAGAGTGTCTTCAGTTCTCATAAGAATGTCTTCATCATCACACGTGTGTACTATCACCTCTAGTGATTTTATGTATCGGATACATTATACTTATTTGATTACATCCTCTACCTATTGTTCATTCAGCAATTGTGTTACCTTGTAAGATTCGAAGAAATTAAAATTTTATACCAAATGTTACCAAATGTTATTTCTTATTTTACTTGCCAAAGTAAGTCAAAATTATGCCCACCCAGCAATTAAATATATCTGCCACCTCCCCGCTCACAAATATACATGCATAGGTTTATGAAATAAATTCGGAAATTGAATTGCGCATGTTGTGGCAGGAATATGAAAATGGGTGACTGTTCAAGCAGTAATTATGGACACCAGGTTAAGAGAACCATGCACTTTCGGCCCCTGGTTGATCCGGTTCCATTATTTTTTGTCTTGACATTTTTTGGCTCCCTAGGGGCATTTACTCTTGGGAAGCCTTCGGAATTACTCATTAGCTCAACTTTGGTGAAACCAAATTTGAGCTTATGCCATAGCCAGTTGTCCGTCTGTCCGTCAACAATTCAATACGGCTCAGGCTAGAGGCCGTATTTATGAACCGAACTTTACAAAACTTCTTGGGTACCTTTGTTATGACCGTGGGACGAGAACGAGTGTTTTGGGTCCGATCCGAAATTCAAGTTGGCCGCTGGCAGCCATTTTGTACAAAATTAGGTGCAATCAGATTTTTTGCGCAGAACTTCCATATGAAAGTGCTGATTTGAATAATTTTTTGTATGAATGTTTAGTACCATGGGATACATCACATATAATACAGGTTTTTTTCTCGTGCGTAAATTATCCAAATTAGACTAACTTTGATGTATTTAGTGTTACTTTCAGCACTGTAAGTGCAAATGCCAATACGGCTCGGGCTAGAGGCCATATTTATGAACCGATCTTTTTGAAACTTCTTGGGTACCTTTGGTATCACCGTGGGACGAGAACGAGTATTTTGGGGTCCGGTCCGAAATTCAAGATGGCCGCTGGCAGCCATTTTGTACAAAATTAGGTGCAATCAGATTTTTGCACAGAACTTCCATATGAAAGCGCTGATTTGAATAATTTTTTGTGTGAATGTTTAGTACCATGGGATTCATCACATGTAATACGGGTTTTTTCTCGTGCAGAAATTATGCAAATAAGATGAACTTTGATTTTTTCAGTGCTACTTACATACAGTAAGTACACATGTCAATACGTCTCGGGCTAGAGTCTGTATTTATGAACCAATCTTCACAAAACGTCTTGGGTACCTTTGTTATCACCTTGCGACGAGAACGAGTGTTTCTGGATGCGGTCCAAAATTCAAGATGGCTGCCAGTGGCCATTTTGTACCGAAATTAGGTCTAATAAGTTTTTTGTACACAACTGTAAGTGCACATGTCAATACGGCTCGGGCTAGAGGCTGTATTTTTCAACCGATCTTCATGAAACTTCTTGGGTACCTTTGTTATCACCTTGGGATGAGAATGAGTGTTTCTGGGTGCGGTCCAAAATTCCAGATGGCTGCCAGTGGCCATTTTGTACCGAAATCAGGTCCAATCAGTTTTTTGTCACAACTTCTATACAGCTCGTATTTATGAAATGATCTTCATGAAACTTCTTGGGTACCTTTGTTTTCACCTTGTGACAGGAACGAGTGTATTTTTGGGTGCCTTTGTTATCACTGTGCTATGAGAACAAATATTTTGGGGTTCAGTCAGCCCCACTCTGGGACTCAAAGATTTCTTTTCTAGTTTTGCATCTGACTGTCACCCACCTTTACAATACTTTACCTATACATTTGTTACAGGCTACATTCAGTATTTATGCACAGACTGTTACAATACTTTATATGTACCTTTGTTATCAGGTCATTACCTAGATGTTTGTCATTGCTGTGTCTCATACTATACATGTACATGTCTTAACAAGTTGAGCTACAGTGTCATTGACACTTTCATTTTCATTGGAGAATCATGGTCAGGAATAGGCAGTTGTGTTACTTTGGTAAGTACAATAAGAAATAAAATTTGGTATAAAATGTTAATTTTGGGTAAAAAAAAGTATGTACTAAAACACAGCATATTTATTCATTTTGAAAAAGCTCATGATTCAAAACAGTTCAATATGGGAGCCCAAATTTTAACTTAGTTTGATGTGAGGAAAATGTTTAAAATGTTTTTATTTTTCAGACTATCCTCATGATCCATACTCAGAAAATAATCCGTATGATGCAATCTGTTCTCGTGGTGATCTTTTGAAACCTCCCTCCCCAAATGGTTGCTATGATACAAAGGTAGGTTGTTAGTCAAATCAGAATGAGGGAAAGAATGTCTGTCTGAAATATTCATGAAGTTGATTTTTCATAACTAATGCTGTAGAAATTACATCCACATTCTCAACCTCAATAGGTATCTTTCATTATGCCTACAACCCATGAATAAGTTTCATTCATGAATTTGAATACCTGGTAAAAAACTCAAGTAAAGAAAATAAAGTTTTTGAAGTCGACTAATCACTGCCATAAGTTGATGGTTAGTTGATTAATAGTCATTTCCCATAAATTCTAAATTCAACAAACAATCTCTAATCCATTTATAGATTTGTAACCTACAATGTATGAATGTGTACACTTCTGTGTTGAGATAAAATGGATACACCAAAATATTTTCAAATAATCTGTGCAAATGTTTCATTTCTACAACTAATTTCTAGGAATTTCGAACAAACCTCCCTCCATTCGTATACAGGTTACAACTTAGTACTGAATGTGAACTGACCATTGTGACAACTTTCTCACTTTTGCAGTTCAGATTGTTTCAATGGCATCGTTTAAATGTACAGGACCGAAGATTCAGTTTACTAGCTCTGCTGTCTGCAATAAATCTCAAAACCACAAATTATTCAAAGAGTAAGCCGTTTGAACAATGCTCTTTAGTACTGATCAACTGAATGCTGGCTATACAAAACTAGTACTCAGTTATTCAGTACTTGATTTCAAATTACGTTGCTGCACAATCATGTGGAGAACAAAGGCCCTTGGCTGTTACAAGTAGCTATGGTTAGACATTTCAAAGGTTAATAATTTAACTGTCCGTGCAGCTCATTATACAGTGTATATTGAACCCAACTTGTACCACCTATAAATGAATGATGGCCGCCTAAAAATAAAAAACATGGACTACCACAATAGTTGACGGATAGTCAACTAACCAATTAATTATGACAGGTCCCATACCTCCCCTAAATATGACCTCATGGGCTTCATTTGAACAAACTTGTGAATCATTCATACAAGGATGTTATTTATCTACCAATTCTGAAATCTTTTGGAGCAGTTATTCTAGATAAGATTTTTGTATATTTTCCCCATTATTGACAGTGTTAAAATGGTGGACCCCGCCCCCTAATATAAAGATATTTTTTTCAATCTGTTCAAGCTCCTCCAATAAATGTTTTTATATCAAAAATCAATACCTTGAGCTGTGTAGTTTGGGGAAATAGACATTTTGTCGTAATTTTAGCCTGAAAAGGTTTCCATGGGGAGCCTGAGGAAAGATTATAGTACGACATACCAAGATTTATCACGATACCAGTAAGAACTAGTACAGCCACACTAAGAATCTCTACAAGGTTTCAAGATTCCGAATTATTTTGATACGATTCCAGTAAGATACAGTAGGAAGTTCCATGAACTCACACATTTTCACCACGATTCCTGACAAAAAGGATATAAACCCTGGCAATCAGCAGCTCTGAAATCATTCTGTTCTGACTGTCGAGGATTTATGCTAGGTTCTTTGTCATCTTACTAGTTCGTACCGGTGTAGTGGGAGCACTGTATTAGGTCATATTGATTCGTACTAAATCGGCTTGGAAAATCTTAGTAGATTCTTACCATGGTCATGATAACCTTTACAAGGTCATCTGAAGGTTGTGAAAGGTCATGAGAGAAGCAGATTCCAGGCAATTTTTAAAAAAACAAATCACTGTCAATTGTGGCATTTTGAATTTGTGGCTATTCTTGGACATTAGTACAAAAAATCGCAAAGATGTGACAGGGGCTTTACATGCCATCATTAGCAGGTCCCACACTGATTACTAGTCTTTCTAGCAGCCAAAACTTGACTAGAAATCACAGCTAAGCAGCTGGACATGTACAGGTTGATGTCTTGTGGCAATTCAGAACAATTCCTGAGGCCTTTACCCTTAAGGGCCTGGACAAGTGTCCTGAATTCCAAACAGCATGCGGACTGTATATGTCCAGTGGCTTAGCAGTGATTTGTAGTCAAGTCTTGGCTGCTTTCACAAGCAGCCAAGACTTGACCAGAAACCACTGCCTGGGTAATTTTTCTATTGTCAGCAGAACTTCCTCATAATGGATGTTAAAGACAACTGTCCTGAGGTTGGAAAAGTGTGGAATAGGCCTTTAAGGGTTAAGGGTTAAACCAAAAAGTCAGTGATTTGATCTTGATCAGCAGTTTCAGCATTGTGTTCTTGAGCAAGATACTTAATCCTGATTGCTCAGGTGTGGGCATGATGAAGCTGTACTAAGGCGTATCACCAGAATACAGGAATGAAAATTACCAAACTCCTGTTAATTGAATACTCCTTTTAATTGAATAATTTTTCAGGGCAAAGTGGCTATTCAATTAACTGGTTGCGGGCTACATTACTTTTGGTGGTCTCAATTTGTTCAGCAAAATTTGTTTTATTACAAATTATTTAAGAGCACCCTTTGACACTTCAATAATTTGTGATAAAACAAATTTATTTTAACAAAATATTATTTGCGTTTGACTGAGTATGAAACATAAGCAAGGAAAACATTGACATTTGCTATGGTACCCTCATTTTTGGGGGCGCAGTGTTGTTGCGGTAACTGGTTCTCGTCGGTTAGTCCTTGGATGGGTGACTGTCTGAGCGATCGATTCGGACTCCCACGTTGTGCCCTTGGCAAGGCATTTCACCCCGATTGTCCACATGGGGGCACGATGACGCTGTGTGCTAAGGCGTACTGCCCGTCGATGGCATGCATGTCTTCAACCAATCTAACCCTGCCTGTGCTGCAGTGCGGAGTTATAATGTTGGGGAGCTAGCAGCTGCTCAGTGGTTCTCTCTGGGTACTCTGGCTTCCTCCACCCATAAAACTGTCACGGTCATGATTAGCCATTGTGCATAAGTATATAACCTTAAACACCAATAAATAAATAATCCTCATTTTTTTCAAAACCCTGATAGTGGCGTCGAACACCTAACCAGATAACAGGGTTCCACTGTATATCTGTTCACTTATAGTAATTTGTTTCTTTGTTTTTTATCCTCTGAGAAATGTGTTATTTTCAGGTGGCAGATTTCAACATGGCATTACGGATGGAAGCAGACATTATCAATGGACCAACCGTAGGCAGTGGATTTAAACCTTTTGAATGGACATCTCAGTTTAATGTGTCTCATATTGGTTTACCAAAGATATATAATTTTAGCTTTATTGGAACATCATCTCTTTTTCCTCGTAATTAAATTGAATTCAGGTAAATTCGAGTTCAAGGGTATTGCAAATAATTTTAAATTAGTTTTTTCCCAACATAGTTTCATGAATTTCTTTTCAATTATTTTTTCTGTCCTCCCTGTGAACACCATGCGACTGACTTCCTGGAATTATATAAGACAGCCAGTGTAGTACCAAGACCTGAGCTGTCCACAACTTAAGATTTATTATTGCAGTGGATCCTACTTAATTAGATAACTCTTAATAAAATATTCCTATTAATTGAATTTACCATACCTTCAATACAAATTTGACCTGTTAATTGCATTTGCATTGTGTCCTTGGATAAGGCACTTAATCCCAATAGCTCTCGTGGGGGCATTATGGTGCTGTGTACAATGACATACTACAGCTCAATGTGCACTAATGGTAGCCCAGATTGTGCTGAGTTAGTATATTGGGGAGTCTTAACAGTTGCTCGCCACTGCTCAGTGGTTCTCTCCAGGTATATTTTTATACTGTACCAATGACCCAGACTTAGCTGGTGCTAACTCTAACAAAACCAAGGCCAAACACAAATTTTGCCCCCCAATCCCCAAAATTTGCATCCAAAACCAAAAGAAATCATGTCCTATAGGACCTCCATACTACGCCCCCACTGCGCATGCGCAGTGTCAAGGACGTCCCGAAATTGGCGCCAATTATCATTCTCTGTTTGGCCCTTCATCAGTCAACATCTCACTGATCTTTGTGCTTGTAAATCTCAGTTTAAAGGATGCCAGACATGTAATTTTTGGAGAAATGGTGATTCTAAGGAGGATATAGAAGGAGGAGAGGAAAAAGAAGTGACAAAAAATAATCAGGGCTGTACTTAAAATTTTTTATGAAATTATGTTAAGTTGTCTATTTTCGAGGCATGGGCCTCTTGTTGTCATTCTTGCTAAAATGTTGCACTGCTTATTCAGTGTTTCCTCTCCCCTAGCCTTCTAAGTCCCCCCTTGCAATTCTCCCATGCTTTTGGCATATTTTTGAGAAAGTTCATTTCTAAAATTCTCTTGGGAGAGTTGCTTGGATACAGAATGTTTTCTGTTATTTTCCCCATAGTTACGTTTTCACCCATGGGTGTATAAACGTTGTGTTCTGCATCTTCCATCTGATGTTCTGCAGATTCTCCCCTGGGAGTCTCTGTCTTGCATCAGATAGAGTGTAATTTTGATGACTGATTTCGGGCCAGTTTTTTCAGTGCCTGGAGTCATGTTTTCTGGTGTTTTACACTGTTTGTTTACATTGGCAACAGCCTTTTTTGAGGGGGGCTGTTTGCCTTTGGTGTAGTTTATCTCACTATAAGATACATTTATATTATCCGTAAGTGTCTCATTAATTATTTAATATAAATTTAAAATTTTTGACCACACTTTGCCATCGGATCCATTGGGGCTCAACGTTACTTTTCAGAAACTTGGGCTTCGCTGAAAAAATATTTTTTCAAAATTATTTTGATTTGCAATTGTTTTTTCATTTATTAATGGATCATGTTATTATGTATCTTTGTGTCAGGGGTTTGTGCGAGTAACTAGGACTTGTTGTTGACTTTTCACAATGAAAGGATATTGTTCAAATTGTAATGGGAAGAAATCTTCCTCTGACTTTCATGATCATTGTATTAATTGTAGTCAGTGTTCTCGCACTAATCCCTGCTCTATATGTCAATATTGGGATGACAAACATTGGAAACGTGTGTCACGGTATGTTGTTACTGGAGAAAGGGCTATGCCGGCTCTTTCTCCGCAAGGTCACTCTACTCTCTCAGTTTCTATTTCAGAGGAACAAGAACAGGGTGATGTTTCCATGTTATCTTCTGCAAGTGCACTTCCGTCATCACAAATGAATTCAGAGCTAGCAGCAAAAGTGCTCATGGAGATTAGACAAATGTCGTCCGCTAGCTTGCCCGGTGTAGCGTCCATTCACCGAATGGTTCGGCAGCCGGGTTCGTCCGATGCGGTCCAGGAGGAAATGTTGGGTGATGCGAGCACTATAAACATTCAATGTGCACACCCAGTGACGGCGGATAGTAAACGAGATCGGAGGAAGCCTTTGAGTTCGGTTCCTAGCTCGTCCAGGTCCAGCCGGGCCGCGAGCGAGAGAGGCCCCTCTCTCGTACAACAACATCTGGGACCAGATGTTGTGGTACAAAATGTGTCGCAAGCGGAGCATACGTCCGTCGCTCGGGACGCTCCGTTGTATAGGCAGTCCGCGGAGACTGCTAAGGCTTCTTCTTCTCGTCAGCGCACACGACCGCACCTTGGCTGCGTGACCGCCGATATCTTACCAGCTTCACCGATCAAGGATTCTTCGGCGACCAGGTCACACCATCCGGCAGCCAGGGACACGAGGCCGATGGACTCCGGACGTTCGCATAGAAAAAGTATGCGGGAGCCATCTGATGCGGAGCTGCCCTCGGCGAAGCAGCGGAAGACTGCGCCTCCGCAGGTCTCGACGCCGGACATTCTTGTGCAGCTTATCGCAGCATCCCAGCAGCCGACAGAAACGGTGTCGGATCGAGAATTATCCGACGGCGCTGGGTCGGTACGCTCCGCCGAAGCATCGGGGGCGGATGACCGGGAGCATCATGAGGTCCGACCGGATGGTGAAAGGGATACGGATGATTTGGAGCTATCCCTTTCGGAACAACATAAAGCTGCCGCGGACTTCATCCGGCACTTTCTCCCTCAAGTTGTTCCGTCGGGCCAGACTGCTGCGGTTCCGGACAAGAGGATTATAGTGTCATTGGACTCTGAATTTTTTGAGCGGTTCAAGGACATCGCTCCCGAGTTTCCGTCGCAGTCCAATAATGTTGCAAGAACATTTGAATTATTGAACGACGCTATATTTAAACTTGCTTCCAAGACGGGGAAAGCAGGTTTCTTGTCCGCCAATACTCTCAACCTGCCTTTCATTAATGCAAGGAATAAATTCGACACGACAGGACAGGGTTTTCCGAGAGTTCCTCTGCGTATGGACGACGAGGCGGAAGACTTAGAGCTATCATTACCGTCGTCGGCTTCTATTCCAACCGCGGTGTTGGAAACAGCTATTTCGTCTAACAGAGCCAATTAGATGCCTTATCTTACGCAGATCACCTTACTAAGGCGTTATCACTGCGCCTTCAAGGGAAAGAATTTCAGGATATACAATCCTCTTTAAGACTTCTTTCAAGGGCAGTAGCTTATTCCACGTGTAACTCCGCCCTTTCTGTGGCAAACCTGGAGTTGGTTAGACGTGACGCAGCCCTAGCTACATCCACACTCGTGGATACTAAGGTGAAGAACTCTCTTAGAGTCGCTTCGGTCTCCGGAGAACTTCTCTTTGACGGCAAGCTTTCTGCTATTTATGATAAAATTACAAAGAAAGCTTCGGATTCTCTGTTGTTCAAATCTGCTTCTAAGAAGTCGGATACAGCAGACAAGAATAAGACAGGCACTTCTGGGTCTAATGCGCCCAAGAGAGGTTCCTATAGAGGTTCCGGTGCGTCCTCTTGGTCTTATTTGAGAGACCGTCAGGGTAGCGACTCTCGTTCGGGACGTCCTTCGAACCGGGACAACCGGTCGGATGCCCCGAGGTCGACGGGACGAGGTGCGGGTCGTGGAGGACGTGGTTTCTCCTACCGCAGGCCTCGCAGGTCCAGGAGGTGATGGCTTAAACCTCTATCGCGTACCGGTTGGCGGAAGGTTGTCAAGCTTTTCACAAGAATGGGTGTCGATTACGGACGACCCTTGGGTGAGAGGAGTGACTTCGGAAGGCCTAAAGATATCCTTCAAACGAAAGCCTCCATTAACTCGAAGTCCAAAGTGGACTCAACTTCCGTCAAATCCGCAGAAAAGAGACGCTCTGTTATCAGAGGTGCAGTCTCTTTTAATGAAGAACGCGGTAGAGGTCGAGAAAACCAGGAGACTCCGGGATTCTACAGCCATCTGTTTCTGGTTCCGAAACCAGACGGCTCGTTCCATCCAGTCATAGATTTGAGCTGGATAAACAAGCTGATCGTCGCTCCGAAATTTTATATGGAGACGATTCGATCAGTCAGAGCGAGTATTCGGGTGAACGATTATGCAACAAGCATAGATCTCAAAGATGCGTACTTTCACGTCATGGTACATCCGACATTCAGAAAGTATCTACGCTTCGCAGTCCTAGGAGTGGTGTATCAATTCCGGGCGATGTGCTTCGGACTGAATCTAGCAGCCTGGGCTTTCAGTCGGGTAATGAACTCGGTAATGATCTATTTCCGAGCTCATTCGTCTGCAGTAACGTCGGCCTACCTGGACGATATTCTTCAGAGGTACAGCAACGAGTTAACGCTTCAGAACGATGTTCAGAATCTACTTCTATTGCTCCGACATCTCGGTTTTATAGTAAACGAGGAGAAGTCGGATCTGGTGCCGTCCAAGTCATTCACTCATCTGGGAATGAGCTTCGAGACGCACAACAATCTCGTTCGTCTGCCGTTAACCAGAGCGAAATTAGTCAGTTGTTACGCTCGCTATTGTCTGCACGCAGACAAAGTCACAGCCTGAGAATTTATGAGACTGATAGGTCTGTGCGGAGCCGCTGTGGATCTCATTCCGATGGGGCGGTTACGCACGCGTCCTCTCCAAATTTTCTGGACTCAGAATTGGAGTGTGAAAATTCATTCGCTCGACGTAGATGTTCTCTTGTCGGATCAAGTGAAACAAGAGATTCAGACTTGGGCAAACATTCAGTGGTTAACTCAGGGAGTTCCGCTGCAGTTGCCGGATCCGAGTTTTACCATTATGACGGATGCCAGTCAAACAGGTTGGGGTGCATCATTGATCCCAACGGATTCGAGATGCCAGGGTCTTTGGGATCCGCAATTCCTGTGCAAGCACATAAACATCAAGGAAATGATGTCAATTTGGCTTGCGTTACGTCATTGGATGGACATTATTCACAATGCTCATGTCCAAATCCTATCCGACAATACGACAGCAGTGGCGTATATACGGAATCAGGGAGGCACTCATTCAGTTCCGTTGTTCAATCTAACGAAAAGAATCCTTCTGTTTGCGCTAGAACATCAGGTTCTTCTTTCGGTCCGTCATATACCGGGTCGTCTGAATGTGCTAGCAGACTCCCTTTCACGAAAGGGTCGCTTGTTGCCGTCGGAGTGGACTCTCAACAAACAAGTATTCAATCAGATTTGCTACCAATGGGAACGGCCAATGATAGACTTATTTGCGACACATCTCAACAATCAGTTGCAGACGTATGTGTCTCCGTGTCCGGATCCAAGAGCATTTGCAGTAGACGCTCTGTCGATCCCTTGGGACGGAATGATAGGAGATGCGTATCCTCCAGCGCCATTAATTCAACAAGTATTGCTAAAGATAAAACAATCTCAATGCAAGATTCTGTTGGTAGCATCTCTGTCGTCACAGAGACCGTGGATAAATCTACTCAGGTGTCTGTTGTGGGACCTACCGCGAAAGCTTCCTCCACGGGAGGATCTTCTTTCGCAGGGGAAATCGTGTCAACTCCATCACAACCCGCAAGGTCTCAACCTTCACGTTTTTCCGTTGTGCGGTCCTTCTTGCATGGCAAGCACTTTACAGGACGAGCAGTGGACGCGATTTCTAACTGTAGGAGGACCTCCTCTTCGCTAAACTATGCGGCTAAGTGGAAGGTTTTTCGTCGTTGGTGTAGGGATCATTCTGTAGATATTTTTGATCCCTCTATACCAGACATTGCAAACTTTCTAGTATACTTGTTTGACGAAATCAAACTGCAGCCTGTTACTATTAAGGGTTATAGGTCTATGTTATCTGATACCTATGCACATCATGATAGATTACAAATTGGATCTAATGTCTCTTTATCTAAGTTGGTTAGAAACTTCTCGATAAATAGACCCAGAACTCTTAGATTAATTCCTAAATGGAATTTAGCTTGGGTTCTTCTTAAATTGAAGGAAAAGCCATTTGAACCTCTTGGGACAGTAGATTTCAAATTCTTATCTTATAAGACAGCTTTTCTCTTAGCTTTCTCTTCTGCTAGAAGAGTCTGTGAGCTTCATGCACTGTCGGTGGATGATTCTCACTATCGTAGTGTCGGGAACACTATCACCTTCACTACTAATGTGGGTTTTTTAGCTAAGAATCAGGCTCCTAATAAATATCCGGAACCTATTGTTATTAAGGCTCTTCCGTCTTCAGATGGGCGTAGGCCTTTACTCTGTCCTGTTAGAGCATTACGTATCTATAAACAGAGATCTCAGTTTATCAGAAAGGGACGGAAACGTTTCTTTCTGTCTTTGATGCCTAATAGAAGGGACATTTCGGTCCATTCTATTGCTAGATGGATTCAATTAACTATCCGTACTGCTTATGAGAGTTTATCTTCTTCTCAGCAGTCTGTGCTTAAGATTTCCGCTCATGAAGTAAGAGCTCTTGCTACTTCTTGGGCTTATGCTAATAGTGTTGCTATTACAGATTTAATGAAGGCTGCTTATTGGTCTCAGCCATCCACATTCACAAATTTTTATCTCAGAAATATTGAGTCCATTTCTGGAGACCTGCATTGTTTAGGTCCGTTATCTGTTGCTCAGAATGTCGTCCACTAAACAGTTGCAACTATAGTTATGCAGGCTTTCTGTTCCGGCAGTGACTCCGTCCAGCTGCCCTCTTCGCTCTGGGCTATTTGACCCAGGGCAAGGGGAAGGGGGGGGGGGGGGGGGGGGCGGGTGTTCCCTTAGGTCACCTGCTTTATAGTGAAAAGCAAGGGAATGCCTCCTCCAAGTCAGTATTTCTGAGTCGCTTCCGGGATGGTTTTAAAGTGTAATATTAATGTTAAAATTCATTCATGTCTTATTTTTAAAGTGTAGCTCGGTGTGAAGCATTTGTATATGTCAAGTGTCAAACGGGCTTTAATATACAATACTCGGACACTTTTAAAAGATTATAAAGAGTCTCAATTCTCTGGACTACTTTATTTATTGGCTTACTTTAAAAATAATTAGTATAAGAGTTATACTGGATGTTAATAGAGAACATGAATATTATTGTGCTCAATTATTAAGGGTATTGTATCTTTCTAATTTAATATTAAATAAGAAAGATACATGTAAAGCCTAATACTCCTTTTCTCCTTAAGGGGTTACCTCTTTATTATATAGTTGAGCTTATTGGATTTTCCTCTATGTCCTAGGCCCTCCAGCCTTTTTACTATTCAGCTAAGTCTGGGTCATTGGTACAGTATAAAAATGTTAAAAAATTTATAGTAATTTATATATTTTTTATACTTACCAATGACCCAGACGGGGATGGCCCTCCCAGGAGTTGGGAACTCTTGCCTCCCCGCTGAGTACATAGCGCTGACCAGGCACTGTCAGTAAGAATGATAATTGGTGCCAATTTCGGGACGTCCTTGACACTGCGCATGCGCAGTGGGGGTGTAGTATGGAGGTCCTATAGGACATGATTTCTTTTGGTTTTGGATGCAAATTTTGGGGATTGGGGGGCAAAATTTGTGTTTGGCCCTGGTTTTGTTAGAGTTAGCACCAGCTAAGTCTGGGTCATTGGTAAGTATAAAAAATATATAAATTACTATAAATTTTTTAACTTTCACTGGCTAACCGACTATTCAGTTAACAGGTTCTACTATAAAAGATTACAGGACATTACCTGCACATTAGAAAAAAATTATGCTGATATTATGGATATAATATCTTTCAGAAAAACACTATAGATTCTAGCAGGGTTCCAGTAGCCATCAGCCCCTGCAGACCAGGATGTGAGATTGTGGTTATGTAATGTTGCAAGAACCTGCTAGAGCTGTGTGCAATTTTGAAGTTTTAACTTGGTTTTGCTTTTGTCAAAAAACTTGGTTTTGCTTTTGTCAAAAAACTTGGTTTTTCAGTTTTATTTTCGTTTGTTTAAATGGCAACAATCAATTCAATAAATGCTAGTGTACAGTCGGTGACATCCTGTTTGTCCCACTTTCATAATTTAAGTTGAGAAATTCAGTGGTATGATGAGGGACTGTTAATTAATTCCCTATCGTCTTGAGCAAAGGTTATGACTTATAGATCATTTCACTTTAGTAAGTCACTGGTTACTAAATAGATCACTTAATTATTTTGACCAAATTTCGAAATAAACAAACTGAACATATGTTATGTAATATTTGCATCGAAATTGCATATCTAATCAATGATAACATTAAGTTCACTCAAAAAAATACCAAAAGTACAAAAAACTGGACAAAATGTAAACAAAACCTACATTGAAAATAGCACATCTAATATGATAAAAATAAATATTGATAGTGCTGAAACGGTTGACCATTTTTCTTATCTGGATAACCGTGAGCTCCAACTGGATTTTATTTGGATATCCACTAATTTTAATTGCAGACTTCATTGGTGTTTATCACAGAGAAACGTCATCGGGTTTGAGAGTATCTGCCTGTGGTAAACATTAGAGCAGTCAAGTATTGAAATTTCAGGTTCTGTATTGAAATTTCAGATTCGGTATTGGTATTTTTCAGGTAAATACCTCGGTTTCGGTATGGTATTCGGTATATGCACAGAACACTGACAGTAGTCGCAAACTGACCCAATTTACCAACATTCAACAACATAGTAACTTAACAGATTCAGAGCTGACAACTCATGAACTTAACAAGTTAATTCAGCTGTGATAACTGATTACTCTAGCAAGTTATTAAATGAATCACTCGATTCAGTGTGAATCAGAATCAAGTGATTCATTAAATGACTTGCCAAGCTAATCAGTTGGCCTCTGTGTCCTTCGTGGTAACAGGACAAAACCCCCTCAGGACAAAACCCCATCAGACAAAACCCCCTCATTTTTTGCATCGTAGGACAAAAACCCCTCAGGGAAAAAAACCCTCAGGACAAAACCCCCTCAGACATTATATATATACTAACTTGTGTCTTGTGTTTCAGTAACACCATTTTGCAAGTCATCTGTACTTAACCATTAAAAGTACAGATGGCTGTTGTTGTTGTTGTTATAACAACAAATCTCCAAAGTACTGGGATACTAGCTTGTGTCTTCTGTTCCATTATTTCTTTGATGTATAGCTTTGTTGTTTTAGTAATACCATTTTGCAAGCTATCTGCACTTTCAATTTTTCAGTTTTGCTCAAATTGCTGGGATACTAGCTTGTGTCTTCTGTTCCATTACTTCTTTGATGTATAGCTTTGTTGTTTTAGTAATACCATTTTGCAAGCTATCTGCACTTTCAATTTTTTAATTTTGCTGACTTCAGTAACCATTTATGTTGTTTTATTACACTGGCATGACAAAGTTTTAGAACAACATTCTCTGTCATAATGTTATAAATATGCCAGTTTTGTGATGCTTTCTCAGTATTCAAAATATTGTCAATTAGTGCTATATTATGGAGATTATCAAAAACCACAAAGGTGGTCTGAAACTTGTGCTTGATGGCTACATGTATACTAAGAAATACACACGTCAAAATAAAATCCGATGGGAATGCTCAAACAGATCAGCATTTTTGTGTAAGGCAGCTGTTACTACAAATGTTGAAATGAACTCTGTTTTTAGTTCCACCGAACATTCGCATGATCCTAAAAATGGCGGCGTTGAGGCAACAAAACTACGTGCAGAGATGAAAGAGCGGGCTCCAGGTTCAAGAGGTACAAACAGCCAGCTCCTGACAGACACTATTGCAACAGCTCCCGTTTCCGTACGAGCTGCCATTGGGGATATCAACTCCGTGAAGCGTTCTCTCCGTCGTGAACGAGCTAAATATTTGCCACAGAGCCCAAAGACTTTATCAGAGTTGATAGTTGAGGGAGAGTGGGCATTATCATCAGATGGAGACTCTTTTCTAATATATGATAATGGTGTTGACAGTACCAACCGTATGTTGGTGTTTGCTACCAATGAAGGGTTAAGACATCTCGCTAATTCCTCATCTTGGTTTATGGATGGAACTTTTAATGTGGCACCAAAACTCTTTAACCAGCTGTATGTAATCCATGCTGCCCTTGGTGAAAGTTCAGTGGCGTGTGTGTATGCTCTGTTGGTGGACAAAAAACAATCTACATATGAAGAACTGTTTGGGGCAATTCAGGACTATTGTGAAACTTTAGGATTCCAAGTAGACCCAACGACCATTACAATGGACTTTGAAATAGCCGCAATGAAGGCAGCGACAGAAATATTTGGTCCACAACTTGTTATACATGGATGTTTTTATCATTTGACTCAAAGTACGTGGCGCAAAATTCAGAGTTTGGGTTTGGTAACCTGTTACAGGGAGGATGACAATGTTAAGCATTTTTGTGGAATGTTGGACAGTCTAGCCTTTCTGCCAGTTGATGACATTCATGAAGGCATGTCACATCTGCGAGATGTCACCCCTGATGGACTGGAACCTCTCTTGGCCTATTTTAACAATACATATGTGACTGGGTCTTATAGAACTATCAAACCACCATCTTGACCTGATGGAACACTTGCCCCAATTAAAGTCAGGCGCTTACCGCCTACGTTTCCACCTCCAGTTTGGAATGTGCATGACATAACAGTTTGTGGTAATGCTCGCACAAATAACATTTGTGAAGGTTGGAATAATGGGTTTATGAAACTTGTAGGCCATGCACATCCAACAGTCTGGAGAGTAATAGACAGTCTCAAGAAAGACCAGGTATTGGTCTCTACAACTCTCCTTAGACATGAACGAGGTGAACCTCCATCAAAACGTCAAAGAAAACACACAGTTAAACTTCAGAAGAAACTTGAAAAACTGTGTGAGGATAGGCCTGAGGGTAAACTCAATGTGGCAGACTTCTTGAAATATGTTGGTTATTGTATTCGGTTTTAGAAACTTCACTCATATATATGAAACAGTTTTAAAAATATAGTGCTTCACCTATACGTCCGTCCGTCAACACGGTAAAAACATTACATGGTATCCATATCACAGGTTAGATTTGTGTAATAAATAGAGGATCTACAACAGGTTCCCATTTTATAGCTCTATTTACAAAACGAGTTCAGTAAATTAGGTATTGGCCGAGCTTTAGCGACGCCAAGACCTAATTTACTGGACGAGTTTTGTAAATAGAGCTACAAAATAGGGATCCATTGTAGATTCTATTTATTACATGATCCAGGGTAACTCAAAAACGCGACTTGAACCACATTGAATTTTTGTGAGTGTCAATTAGATTTATTATCATTGGATAATTACTTTAGAGATGTTGTAATTTGTAAGGCAAGATGATCCTAATTAATATAATATTTGTATGTTCTATAGTTCTGTGTGAAAAAGATCACTAGCTGTTATATGTTGTCAGTATTATATATATATATGTCATTAAATATTAATTACAATTACCTGCAAACAAATTTAATAAAACTCTATATTTGTTTAAATATTCTTTTTATTTATTCACTTCAACATTTATCACCTCATTTTTTTCATCATCATTTTTTTCTCAAGTGAGGGGGTTTTGTCCATTTTGTCAGTAAAAGTGAGGGGGTTTTGTCCGAGGGTGTTTTGTCCTGAGGGGGTTTTGTTCGAGAGTGTTTTGTCCGAGGGGGTTTTGTCCTATATTCGTCCTTCGTACCATGCCCCTCCCCCAATGAATAAGGTAGAAGAAACATATGTTCTTCACCTTCAAAGCTTTTCAGTAAGTTTTCACTTGTAGTAATACTCTTGGTCAGTCCCTCCCCCCTTATCTTTCAAAGTGGCAACAAGATTAATGTCCACTGTCCAGTGAATCCAGTATCCAATATCCACACAAATGTGCAAGTAAATCAAAATAATGCAACTGTAATTAATCTCTCTATGATAATCCAAGTTGTGAAAACATTGTGCAATCATTGCCAGTCATGCAATGTGTCACTGACATGGTGTCATCCACCTTTCATTGTTTGGGTTCATCCTTGATAAACATGTAAAATAACATGTTTTCTCTTCTGGCTTCATACACGTTTCTAAAAATTTCAGAGAATCCAGGATTTTCCATGATAGATTAGGGTAAGTTTTTCATTTTCCATGGGAAAAACAATGTACAAATTGATGATTTACCAATAGCAGCAAATCATTTTTGGCTCACCAACGTTAGTTGTGTGAGCCTATGGCATAGCCCTCATGTCGGCGTCCGCTCTCAAATATTTTGAACTTTTGTGTACAGGTTTTGATTTTTTGGCTTTTTAAAAATTTTTTTAGTTTCTGCATATTGCTATGGTGGTTCACTAAAACATTTAACTCTTTTCCAGGGTATTTTGTCTTAATTTTAACCCTTTGAATCAAATTTTAGACTTATTTTGATGTTTGCGTGCAGGTTTTGATGGGTTTTTTTTCCTTTCTTCTAAGTGGAGATTTACCTTGCAGCATATGTCCATGCTTTCTATTGTATGTAAACATGCATCTTAGGGCTATGTTTGTATTATTTAACCCTTTTCCTGCTGAATTACTTCAATTTTGGACTTTTATGTACAGCTTTTGGACTTAGGCTTACAGCTTCTTACTTTTATGTACAGGTTGTGATAAAAAAAGACAATTTCAAGTGAGGTTGACCTCACTGCATATTGCAGTGGTGGTTATTATAACATTCATATCTTTCCAGTGCATTTTTTTAATTTTTTTAACCCTTTGAATAGATTTTTAGACTTATTTTGACGTTTGCGTGCAGGTTTTCATGGGTTTTTTTTTTTTCCTTTCTTCCAAGTGTAGAGTTTCTGCATATTGCTGTGGTGGTTCACTATAACATTTAACTCTTTTCCAGGGTATTTTGTCTTAATTTTAACCCTTTGAATCAAATTTTAGACTTATTTTGATGTTTACGTGCAGGTTTTGATGTTGTTTTTTTTCCTTTCTTCTAAGTGGAGATTTCCTTGCAGATATTTCCATGCTTTCTATTGTATGTAAACATGCATTTTAGGGCTATGTTTGTATTATTTAACCCTTTTCCTGCTGAATTACTTCAACTTTGGACTTTTATGTACAGCTTTTGGACTTAGGCTTACAGCTTCTTACTTTTATGTACAGGTTGTGATAAAAAAAAAACAATTTCAAGTGAGGTTGACCTCACTGCATATTGCAGTGGTGGTTATTATAACATTGATATCTTTCCAGTGCATTTTTAAAAAAATTTTAACCCTTTGAATAGATTTTTAGACTTATTTTGACGTTTGCGTGCAGGTTTTCATGTATTTTTTTTCCTTTCTTCCAAGTGTAGATTTACCTTGTAGTATATGCTTTCTATTGTATGTAAACATGCATCTTAGGGCTACGTTGTATTCTTTAACCCTTTTCCTGCTTAATTATTTCAGTTTTGGACTTCTTTTGTTTACAGGTTTGGATTTTTGTGCTTTTAAAAAAATGTTTTTCTTCTTTGCATATTGCTGGGGGAGTTCACGATAACATTTAACTCTTTTCCAGGGTATTTCGTCTTAATTTTAACCCTTTGAATCAAATTTTGGACTTATTTTGATGTTTGTGTGCAGGTTTTGATGTTTTTTTACTTTTATGTGCAGGTTTTGAGGTTTGTCTTTCTTTTCTTCCAAGTGGTGACTTACCTTGTAGCATATTGCCATGGTTCCTATTTTATGTTAGGATGTTTCTTGGGGCTATTATTATATTATTTAACCCTTTAGCTGCTTATTTACTTTAATTTTGGACTTTTGTGTGCAGGTTTTGTACTTTTGTGTGCAGGTTTTGATATTTTTTTTTAAGTAGAGTTTTACCTCTCTGGCATATTGCCATGGTGGTTACTGTAACATTTTCAGGGTATTTTTCTAAATTTTAACCCTTTGAAACAAATGTGATACTTTTATGTGCAGGTTTTGAGGTTTGTCTTTCTTTTCTTCCAAGTGGATATTTTTCAAGTAGACTTTCACCTTACTGGCATATTGCCATTGTGGTTACTGTGACAGGGTATTTTTCTCAATTTTAACCCCTTGAAACAAATGTGATACTTTTTTTTACTTTTATGTGCAGGTTTTGAGGTTTGTCTTTCTTTTCTTACAAGTGGTGACTTACCTTGTAGCATATTGCCATGGTTCCTATTTTATGTTAGGATGCTTCTTGGGCTATTTTTATATTATTTAACCCTTTAGCTGCTTATTTACTTTAATTTTGTTCTTTTCTTTGCAGGTTTTGTACTTTTGTGTGCAGGTTTTGATATTTTTTTTAAGTGGAGTTTTATCTCACTGGCATATTGCCACGCTGGTTATTGTAATATTTTCCGGGTATTTTTCTAAATTTTAACCCTTTGAAACAAATGTAATACTTTTTTTTCTTTTATGTGCAGGTTTTGAGGTTTGTCTTTCTTTTTTTCAAAGTGGAGACTTACTTTGTAGCATATTGCCATGGTTCCTATTTTATGTTAGCATGCTTCTTAGGGGTTATTATTATATTATTTAACCCTTTAACTGCTTATTTTCTTTAATTTTGGACTTTTGTGTGCAAGTTTTGAACTTTTTTTTTTTTACTCCAGCCACCCCTTTGCATTGGCCACCTGTTGGTGAGCCATGGGGTACTGATACCCCCTCTAGTCAAAGTATTTGCTGTGCGATCAAATGAACTTAGATAATGCTAAATCTGATGGCGCCTGTTGGCTTCCATACATTGTTTTACAATGTACATCTTTCCAGTGTGCGTGGGGTACAGGGTAAATTATTTATTCGAAAGAATATAAAGCAGATGATCTTTCGGGGGGTTGTATTTTAATAAAATGATCAGTTGTTAAAAGTATCTGCAACTTAAAATAGCAGTGCTGAATTGAAAGTGCTATAAAAATCGCCGAGAAGTGACAGCCACAAGCAGTGATACCATTCGTATGTCAAGTTGTCAACGTATGGAGTTGTCAGTACCAGTGGATTATTTCCAACCATTTGTCAACCAGTCGACCACCCACCCAACCCCTAATGTCCCCTGTGAATAAATCGCACACTAATTTCCAGAATATATAGTGAATCAGGCTGAATGTAAGGAACACTCGAACCAGGCTGTATTTCTTCAGAAACGGAAGTACTTAGTTAACAACTTGCTATTTTTCGTTTTTCTGCCGTTGCTTTTTTATTTATTTCTCCGACGTATTTGCAGCATCTGCAGCCACCTGTCACTTACAAAGTTTACATTTGCATGTTTTCTTATCAATTTGATCAAAGATGAGGCCCCTAGGCTTTTAGAATTATGATCTTCCTTGATGAGTTGACTTTCTGTCAATTTCGCAGAAAAATATAAATACCAAAATAAGCGATGTTTTAATTTGGTTTTGGTACGGTTTTCGGTACATGTATCCCTGTAATACCAAAACCGTACAGAAAATTGGGTATACCACACAGCATTAGTAAACATTTTGGATCAGAACACTCATGAAAAGGGGAATGCGAAAATGTGTACGCAAACTATTCTGCCCAGAATAAAATCATCAGATGCTGAATTAGTCAACGTTTTTATTCAGGACATAATATTTTGACTTACAGAAATTTAACCTTGTTAATAATAGAAAGCTATTTACAAGCTTCAAACGTACCTGTACTTGTGTAGTTAGGCACAAAAGATGCTGAATCAAAGTGAAACAAAACATTTAAAGACGATTAAGTCACAGACAAACCTTGACCTTGTCATGGGGTTTCTTGCCTATTTACATAAGTGAGGTAGCCATGGGAGTAATCTATTGAGGCTGTTATTTCTCCAGCACATCTGGAATCAGTTTCCAGTGTATTGTGTCAGTCAGTGAACAATTTTGGGTCAGTTAATCAGGACATCAGTTAATCGGCTTTTGATTTAATTGCCTGAAAACTAAAAACCTTTTCAGATAATAATAAAAATGAAAGAACGAAAACAAAACAGTTGCAGAGTATTATGCAACTGACACACATGACATGCCTGACAATTACTGTGTTACAATAATTGTCTTGATTTCTTGGGGGAAAAAAGCACACACACGTGTTCTGCGACAATAAACAGACATCACAAGTTTGCAAGTCTTTCTTGTTTTACCAACTACTAGCACCCAGGTGCATGGCTATAGAAGGGAAATATGAGCATGTTTGGAGCTCTTACATTACTGATGATTGAATTGTCTACGACCGCAAATGCAACTTTGTGTCTTTGCAAAAAATCAACAATGTTAATAGCTTGAATTTTAGCTTTGCATTTAGTTTTACCTGTGCGGTTATCCGCTTTTTCAACCAGTTGAGTTGGCAACCAGTTGTTAACTGGATATCCATTTCAGCACTAAATATTGATAATGATAAACACAAATATAGACAAAATGTTACAGCTTATTTGCAAATCGCCCCTTGTGTGCATCTAGGTGCCATCTGCAATGCTTTAGCATTGCAGATGGCACCTTGATGTACTCAAGGGTCGAAATAAAGATATAATTCTGTCAATACTTTTCTCCTTTATCCTTTCCATGGAGGAATACCAACTGCTCTAAGATGAATCTGAAGAAATCTAACCACAACAGTGGTTTAGGAGCAGTCCTGCATAACATGTATGTTAGTGTCATGTTATTTATAAGATGTACGACAATCACATTAAGTTAAAAAGACAGACCTAAATTTTGATAAAGTGCACCATCAACGTGCAGTACGACTTTGTACCCAGTGCCACCGTGCCTCCACGTGTGCAGTCAGGATGAAGTGCCTTGCCCAAGGACACAATGCAGATCAAACCGTGGACCTTTCGGTTTGAAGTCCAAACCACCATGCTCCTTTATAAACTACGATGTGATGTAGAATAGATAAAAGATCACTGTGGTCTTAAAATAGTATGTATCACACTCCCTTACCAAGTTGAACATGAATGCTCTTTCTAAGTTGTATATTAAGACAGAACTCAACAAGAGTGGCATACAGGAGACTGGAATCAACAAGCAGAGTTGGTACTTTTGCTCTGTGTCATGAGTGCTGAAGATGCACATGAAATAGGAAAAACTCAAACAAGGGTCATTGATTTCCATCCCCCATACATCACCAGAGTTGTGTTCTGCACTATGTTTTGCATCAAAGTATTTAATTCTCGTCATAACGTAACTCAGGTGACCAATCATATGTGATCTTACAAGGTGTTCTTACGTGCAGGCTGGATTCCACACATGGTGTACCTAGCACATTTCTCAAGGTCTATATTGTATCGTTTGACTTTGAATGCACACGGCAATCATGGTGTAAGAGACACTATTTTATTAATTATGGAATACAGTGGAGCCCAATTAATTAGATATCTGTTGATTGAATAACCCCCCCTGATATCTGTTGATTGAATAACCCTGTTAATTGAATACAATTTCCCATCACAAAACCATTTACCATGCCTCAAGTACAAATTTGACCTGTTAATTGAATATAGGTTATAGAGTAAACTCCTGTTAATTGAATAAAAAAATCTTGTAAAACCTGTTCTCCCCAGTTTTCCTTTATTTTTTACCTATT
This sequence comes from Pictodentalium vernedei, assembly GCA_031216915.1. NCBI lineage: Eukaryota > Metazoa > Mollusca > Scaphopoda > Dentaliida > Dentaliidae > Pictodentalium > Pictodentalium vernedei. The sequence continues at coordinate 369,688,013 of CM062297.1, read as the reverse complement.
TGGCTTCAACACATTCAATACAGGCATCTAATCTATCATATCTTGTTTGACAGAGCTCATAGATTCTGTCAAACAAGATGTAATAGAATAAATGCTAAGTTTATCTCAAGAATATAGGAAAGTGACATAATCCCTGTTAATTGAATACTCCTGTTAATTGAATAATTTCTTACCAACCTACTCACAATTGTTTCCTACAGGCTTGCACTACAGTGGAAGTCCCTAACTCAGATAAAATACTCTCTATTTTGTCTTTCCCAAGCAATTTGGGAAAGAAAAGTGGTGCAAAAGCACCAAGAAAAAAATAAGCCAAAACTGGGTCGAGAGCAACCGGCACAGAAATAGTACGGGACGCTCTCTCCCAAGTACAACTCCACGACTTCCGTTGCCAGTGTGCATATACGTCACTAAAGACTCATTCTTTTTGTCATCCGCCTTGTGTCGAAATGTTCTGCACGCTTATCAGTGTTTATCCAACTCGTTGATTGATGTTTCCTGATTCATAGTGTATCCTTTGTATTCTCAGGAACAGTTTTTATTATATTCTCTTACATATTATATATCCATAATGTATTTTATATGTTCTCTCTCGAGTCGCACGCGAATTTCGTGTGCCATGTGGTTCGGACTTCAATTATTTTTCACAATTATTGTCAATGCTTAAATTGCTAATTTTTCTAATTGTGTTAGAGTTGGGTGTCAGCGGGGTACCGCTCCTGCAGTTTTTCTTCTCTTCTTTGAGAGTAGTCATCCTGTTGTGTGGTTCCCGGTTGACCGTCTGGGGTCTTTATTTCTGTCACCTTTCTCTCTTCTTTGGGGGTGTTCTTCTGTATCTGATTTCACCTTCTTTGCTCCTCTCACCTCTATCATGCCCTTGTGGGCAATGTCTGCTGCCAAAGCATGTGAACGATTCACATTCTTCTTGTTCATCCTGTAATGGGTGTTCGGCCGAGTGGCCATGTGGTGTCTGTGGATCATGGTCATCCACTTTCTGGGCGTCAGTTAACCATGTCGTTTGTTCTCGTGGCTGTGCCTCCCGCTCCCGCGGGAAAGGAGAACGGCGTCGTTCGGGGGCTCCTGAACCGACCTTGTATGGTGAGAGTTATTCCTCCTCCGTGGGGTGTGTGCAGTCTTTTCCTGTAGTGGATACTGCGGGAGCCGTTGAGTGTTCTGGTGAAGAGGTGCCTGGTTCCGTGACTACGGTCCCCCCCATCTGAGGCTGTCACTAGGGTTGTGACTCCTCCTTCGGAGCCGAGCAGGGGTGCTCTTTCCACTATTCCACCAGCCTCAACTACTCCCGACGTATCTACTACTACTACTGCTGGTCCGTCTGCTTCGTCGTCAGTTTCAGCCGGCCTCGGCTTTTCGCTGCAGGGGACTGCAGGAGTGTCTGGTACTGTAGACATGGGATATCGGCCTCAGCCTTCCCTGACTTCAACTCGGCGAAGTTGGAAGGGGCTGCCGGCCGAACCCACCACTGTGGTCTATAGACGTCGAGCACCACAGTTGTGTCTTTGGATTCGGATGTTCTTAGTGGAGACACTATGAACTCCGTGGCGTTTCCGTCCACTCATTCTGGCCACACGACCAGTTTTGGGGGACCAATGCCTTTTGTGCAGCCTGGACCTTCTGCCCCGCAGAGGTCCACAGTGACTCTCATGAGTTCTCGCTATATTGATCCTCGGGGTGCCTCGTACCCCTATACACGTCTGCCTTCAGATGTTTCGGCTGCCGCCCGTCGTCCCGCATCGGGTGTTTTGGAGGATCGTGACCCTTCACTGGTTAAGAGGGTCAGAGGTGAAGCCACTTTGCCGGTTCGCTCCCCTGTCGAACCGGCCAGTTCAGGCCAGTTCGGGCAGTGAGCTTAGAGCCTTCCTGTTGCTTCCAGCGAGGCAGCGAGTGGTTTCCAGGCGCCTCCTATGGCGCCGCCTCCCGGAATTGGAAACAGGTCGGTTTCTGATCCCCCTGGTGTCCTGACACCATGGGAGGCGTCGGCTGGTTTGCCCACGATGGGCTATGTGTCTTCCAACTCTGGGGAGGAGTCCGACATGCTTGATGTCGAGGGCCAGCAGTCTTCGGACTTGGGGGCAGCTCTTGACTTTGTGTTTGGGTTTCTGCCTGATCTCAAACCAGCTGACAGTGTCAGCCAGGCTGTGATTATCGGTCGCGTGCCTACAGCCTATGGAGCAACCTGCTTCTGGGCGCCTTTGACCGTGCGAGTCGGTACAGGTGGTTGAAGCATTTTCAGCATTGGACTCCAAGCTGAGTTCCAAGGCTCTGAAGACTCCGTTCTTCACCAGGGTTGACACGTTTTTGCCTCCTGTGCGTTATCATTCCTACGATTCTGCCAATCTGTCGGTCTGCCAGACTTTGACGGTTCTGGATCAGGTCTCCACTTCCCTCGGGCTTTCCAAGCCCAAGTCTGCCGTCATTCCAATGACGACTCTGGAGTCCACGTTAGGCTTATCTAGAGAAATGCTTGGCATGCTTTCTCTCTCAGATCACGTCGTCTCAGCTTTAGCTGCTTATCTGCCTCCAGATAAGTTTGACGAGGTACAGGCTCCTTTGCGTGTTCTGTCCAAGGCGCTCATGCATCTTACTCACATGCATGCCTGTAACACAGCTAATCTGGAATTAGTTAGAAGGGACACTGTCCTGGACACAGTACAATCCCTTCCCGAGGAGCAACGCGCTGCTCTTCGATCTGCTTCTTTGGCAGGTCCGCAACTTTTCCATGGTTCCGTGTTGACGGTCCGGTTGACGTCCTACATCATTCCAGAGATCAGCTGCTGTTTCGTCAGCTTGATCAGCCTTCTAGGGGAGGCAGGGGCCGTTCCAAGCCTAACAAGTACCCTTCTGCTTCCTCTGCAAAGCAAAAGGCTGGTCCTTCTGCCACCGCTACTACTTCTTACTCAAGGGGTAAGGGTAAAGGTCAGCAGAATCGAGAGAAGTCTCAGGATTCTTCATTTAGTAGAGGAGGTGGTTTCTCCTCTCGCAGGCCTCGTCGGGACTCGAAATGAAGGTCCTCACCTCGACTCGTCCCAGGTTGGAGGAAGGATAGCAGAGTTCGCAGACCATTGGGCCACCATCACATCCGATCCGTGGGTGTTAGATGTTGTTCGGTCTGGGCTGCGAATATCCTTCCGACGGCACCCCACTCTGTCAAGGGTGCCTCTTCCAACCACAGATCCTTCAGACGCTTTACGTCGGGAACTTTTGTCCACAGAGATTGGCAATCTCCTGGCAAAGGGGGCGATCAAGGTCGTCAAGAACATTCAGTCAGTTGGTTTCTATTCCCGCCTGTTCTTGGTGCCGAAGAAGGACGGCCGACTCCGACCGGTTATCGATCTGAGTATCCTGAACCAGTCTATCATTGCTCCCAAGTTCAGCATGGAGACTTTCAGGTCGGTCCGCCATTCAATTCACCAGGGAGATTTCACTGCCAGCATCGACCTGCGAGATGCTTACTTCCACGTTCCTATGCATCGGGCGTCACGGAAGTATCTCAGGTTCGCTTTTCTGGGGCGAGTTTACCAGTTCAAGGCCATGCCTTTCGGCCTCAATCTGGCTCCTTGGGCCTTCACCCGACTGATGTCGCATGTGATAGCGTTCCATCGCACACAGTCCAGGGTGATTACTTCGGCATATCTGGACGATATCCTCCAGAGGCATTCCAATGCTGCCTAACTGGAGTCGGATGTCACCACTCTGTTGAGCTTGCTCACGTCGCTAGGATTCAGAGTCAACGAGGAGAAGTCGGACCTGGTCCCTTCTCAGTCGTGGTGTCATCTGGGGATGTCTTTCGAAACCCAATTCAATTTGGTAGCAGTTCCCCAGGCCAAGGCTGTGATTCTCTCTGCTTTTGCTCTGACTCTGTCCCAGTCCACGTCCGCGACCGCTCGGAGTTTTCTCCGACTCATCTGTCTCTGCGGTTTGGTGACGGATCTCATTCCTCTAGGTCGGCTGCATGTCAGACCTCTCCAACACTTTCTGCTGAGTCGTTGGAGACTGAATGTAGATTCTCTGGATCTGGTGCTTCCGTTTCCAGAATCTCTTTATCCTCACCTTCTTCCCTGGACAGATGTTCAGTGGATTACGCAGGGTGTTCCATTGGACTTACCCACGTCCGATCGCGTTCTGACGGCAGATGCCAGCGATCTCGGATGGGGTGCGACATTGGATCCTCTCCGTCATTCCCTACACGGGATGTGGGACCAGGATCAAGCAGCTCTACACATCAACCAGAAGGAGCTTCTTGCTCTTCTTCTGAGTTTCAGGCAGTGGATCCCTCACCTGTCGAATCGCCAGGTCCTTCTGCTGTCCGACAATTCGACAGTGGTTGCTTACATTCGGAACCAGGGCGGCACGCACTCGGTTCCGATGTATGAATTGGCTCGGGATCTTCTACTGCTCGCTCAGGATGTTCACGCCGGAGTGGTTGTTCGTCACATTCCCGGTCATCTGAACGTCCTAGCCGACTCCCTATCCCGACAGGGCAGGGTTATTTCCACCGAGTGGATGCTCCACAGCACAGTGTTCCAGTCGCTTTGCGATCTCTGGGGACGTCCCCACATCGATCTCTTTGCGACTTGTTGGAACCATCAGGTGGACACTTTCGTGTCCCCGTGTCCAGATCCTCTGGCTTTTGCCGTGGGCGCTCTGTCACTCGATTGGAACGGTCTAGCCGGCTACACCTTCTGATTCTGCCTCAGGTTCTAGCCAAAATTCGAACCTGCAGTTGTCGAATCATTCTGATCGCTCCCCTGTCGCCTCAGCGGGTGTGGATCAATCAGCTCCGCTCGCTGATGGCGGCGGTTCCGGCACATCTCCCGCTACGTCACGACCTTCTTTGTCAGGGTCGCCCGAGGAGGTTTCACGTCGACCCGACTTCATTGTGCCTTCATGCATATCTTTTGTCAGGTCCTGTCTCCTCCGTAGAGGTTTTTCGAGACGAGCAGTGGCGTGCATTTCTTCTTCAAGGAGGCACTCCAATGGTTTAGCTTATGCAGCTAAATGGAAGGTCTTCTGTCAATGGTGTGCTGATCACTCTGTTGATTATGCCAATCCTTCAATTTCACAGATTGCGGAGTGTCTGGTATATCTGTTTGATTCTCGGGGTCTCCAGCCTGTTACCATCAAGGGTTACAGGTCCATGCTTTCAGAGACTTTTTTTTATGTGGGGAAGCGTCGTAACGGCACTAATCCTTACCTCTCCAAGCTTGTTCGGCACTTCTCTTTGAAAAGGCCTCGGACTTTGCAGCTTACCCCACGATGGAATCTTTTGTGGGTGCTGCTTTGCTTGGGGGGGGGGGGGGGGGAGAAGGGTTAGTGAGCTTCACGCCCTCTCGGTTGACCCGGCCTTTTTTAGGAGCTCTCCCAACAGTGTTACTTTTACCACTGATTGCTCTTTTCTGGCCAAGAATCAGTTACCAGATACTACTCCTCCTCCTATCTGTATCAGGGCTCTTCCTTCTGTTGAGGGTAATCGCCCTTTGCTCTGTCCGGTCCGTGCTATTCGCATTTATCTCGATTGGACACGTTTCATACAGAAAGGCAGGAAACGTTTTTTCTGTCTCTTATTCCGGGTCGACAGAAGATCTCTCCTCAATCCATTTCTCGATGGATTTGTCTTGCTATTCGTACAGCTTACGGTCGTTTAGCAGCTGGCGATTGTATTACCAATCGTATTTCTGCCCACGAGGTGCGGGCATTGTCCACCTTTTGGGCTTATTCTAACTCCGTCAAGTTGTCAGATGTTATGCAGGCAGCCTACTGGAGAAATGCCTCTACTTTCTCCACCTTCTATCTGCGCCAGTTGCAGGAGCAGTCGGAGGACCTTTTTGCCTTGGGTCCTCTTTCTTCTGCTCAGGCTGTTGTCTGCCCTAGCCATTAGGCTTATTGAAGGTCAGTTTCAGCCTTGCGCTGTTATTGCCCTTTTCTGTCTGTGTGTCACACAGGCCCATATGTCTCCTTTCATTGTCCTTTACCAATGATTGCGACGTTATGGTTGATAAGCCTCGGGACCTCTTCCTTCTGCTTCACAGTTCCAGTGCACTGGGGTTATGTGTGGGTTGGTTAGGCGATTCCCTCCAGCCTATTGTCTATTCAGCCTGTAGTAAACAATTGTGAGTAGGTTGATAAGAAATCTAAATTTTATAGTAAATTTCCTTTCTAATTATACCTACCACAATTGTTTACATGGAGGCCCTCCCATCTTCTTTACGGGTAAAGAATCCTTCCTCCCCGCTGATCACATAACTCTAACATTGACGGATTCAAAAAGAATGAGTCTTTAGAGACGTATATGCGCACTGGCAACGGAAGTCGTGGAGTTGTACTTGGGAGAGAGCATCCCGTACTGGGTCTGCGCCAGTTGCTCTCGACCCAGTTTTGGCTTATTTTTTTCTTGGTGCTTTTGCACCACTTTTCTTTCCCAAATTGCTTGGGAAAGACAAAAATAGAGAGTATTTTATCCAAGTTAGGGACTTCCACTGTAGTGCAAGCCTGTAGTAAACAATTGTGGTAGGTATAATAAGAAAGGAAATTTACTATAAAATTTAGATTTTCATTGGAAAGTGGCTATTTGATTAACAGGGTTCCACTCTATTGCAGTCAGATATTTTATGGTAGACCTAATTCTCTTTTCCAAAAATTCATCATAGCAATTTTAACTGGTTGAGTGTTAGAAGTCACTATCTTGGCTCTATTGAAAAGTGCTGGAAGCCACTTTAGTGGCGTTAAATTGTATGCATTGGCTTGATGTTTGCTCAACTGTATTAGAAATTATTTGTGTATAAATCTGTTTGGTTGCAATTTATTGGAGAGCACCTATTTGCACTCTCCAATAAACTGCAACAAAGTGGTTATATATTCAGGCCTGGCATTCTTTCGGAGTGCAGCACGCCTACTGCACTCATAGAAAAAATTGAGGAGGGCAGTTGTTTGCACCACTTGATTTTCTGGAATGCCAGACCTGTTTGGGACTGCTTTAAAATCTATTATCATTTCGTCCCCTGAGTTCCAGTGTGTTTTCTGTGCCTAATGGCACAGAGAGCACATTGGAACTCAGGAGACGGTTTGTCAATTTTGCATTGACTCGCAATAATTCATGACCCATTCTGTGTCGCATTTCAATACATTTTGAGTGTAGAAGACAGTCACATAAGAATTGAATGCAACATTTTGAATAATGAGAAGATGTGTATGCCACTTTTCCACAATGTAGCTGAATGTAGCGATAATACTCTGCTCAAATGACAGTCCATTAATTGCAGAACAAACAACATTTGATGTACAAGTTTTCCATAATCTGTTTCATGTTGACAAGCATGTGGTAAAATGAAAGGGACATAAAATTTAATCATTAGTCAGTTGGTTTACACACGTCACATTACATGTCTATGCTATTTCAAAGGACAAAACATTAAAATAGCCACTTTCAGTTAGGGAGTTTGAACAATGAAAAAATTGAATTATTTGAGATGAAAACTTTCGCATTTGGGGAAAGTGTGTAGCAGGGATCAAAATACCACTAAGTGGTATCGCATCGCATTTCGGTATGTAAAATTCGGGAAATGCTATGCAATCATTAAATATGCATAGCGAAATGCGATGCACATTAGCAAGTTCTATATCATGGTGGACAATGGCATTAGTCCTAACTAGCAGGTGCTTTTCTGGTAGAAATAGGATGGCTCAATAGCAAATCAGCAGTTCATGGACCACCAGGTAGAATACCTAGTGGTCCATGAGCTCATTGAGCTGCTGATTTGCCTCCAAGTCCTCAAGTATCCACTCGAGTAAAAAAGTTAATTGGGGATAGATGCCCACTCACATGAGAGAACCAAATCAGTATGTCTGTACCTTATTTGTTTTTCTTCAAGTAGGCCTACCACTAATATCCATGCAACTGAGTGCCAAATGATTTCTGGGGAACAAAAGCACTCATTATTGTATATTGAATTTGAAACTTAAAAATGCTACACAATTGTCAAAAAATGCTATACATTTTTGAAAATGTATAGCATTTTGCTAAACAAATCAAAAAAGGTATTTTGATCCCTGGTGTAGTATGGTAAACTTACCTAAATTAGTTATTGAATGTCTATATCATGGTAAGATGCTTTAATTTTTTGCATTGCATCTATTAACCCATTTACACAGCACAAGATATCAAAGATGTTACCAATATTGTTTTCCTTAAAAATTCATTTGTTTCTTTAAAATTGAATGCCTCATTCGACCAATAACTGTCTTCAGATATTAGGAAGTTTGCCCGACCATCATTGTTGCTTGACGATCAGGGTAGCAACTGGACTTCCCAACAATGGGACTTGTTCTACTTGACAGGTGCACTAAAGTGTTCCTGACAAGCCTGTAATAAAGGAGGGAGTTCAATTGGACATCTTTGATTGAAGGGGTGGTGTAGGGGGGGGGGCACCAAATCCCCTCAGACTCCCCTTTTACACCACCCCTGCTAACAATTCTTTTGCACACATTCCCATACTTCTCAGGGAGCTGTTCAGTCTACAGTCACCGAAATTAGTCATGACAATTCGCAATGTCATGGTAAAAACACTAATTTCAGTGGGCTGCTCTGACTCCTATTATGAAACTAGCAGCTAAGTGTGACAGTTTTATGCCAGTACAGTCTTTGAACAAGCAAAGCTTAAAAGCTCTTTTCAATAATGCTGGGCACTCCAGACAGCTGGACTTTCCATATGTCTATCTTGGACAACGTGTTCGGACTTTGAGTCTGTGTCCGACTCTTCAAGTAAAGATAAGCTTATCACTTGGGTAGAGCTTTATCGGGTGAACCCTTCCCCAGCATTTACATTCCTAGCTTCATAATTTTGAGTTTATTGAGCTTAATCCATTAAGGGATCAAGAAAGATATAAAACATTGTAAACTGCAATTTTTGTATATATACCCCTGTGTGCATGTTTAATGGATTTGTTAGGTAAAGAATTAACTTTGCTTGCTGCAGGTGGAATTTCATGCCCAGTACAAAAATACTTAGTTACCTATTGGAGGTGTAATTTTGACTTTCGTTTATTCCTATAAATAGAAGTAGCCGTCTTGGAATTGATGCAAGACACTATTGAAGTTTTCATCATATCAGGTCATGGCTGCTTTACAGTAACCATGACTTGATTTTATGAAAAATTTAAAAAGCTGTGGAGTAAAATGTATTTATTTTATATGATATGATAGGAAATGTGTAATCTGAGTGGCTATGAAATCTTAATTCTAGTTAATAATTTGATACATTGGTAAAAAATACCAGCCAAATTTCAAATCAAAATGTTGTAAAAGTATTGATGCTTATCATAAGAATTTACTGGTCTCAAATTCACTATTATGTGCACATTGCAATTTGTATAGACAAGATAGCACCTTCTCACTTTGTATTGAGTTGAGGCTCTTAGATTAGTTTAATTTGGGCACAATTTCAAATACAGATCCATCGTATTGAGGTCTAGTGGGACAGAAAAGTGTTGGTTGTTTTGCCTTCTTCATGTCTACTTACTGCAGAAAACAAGTACTTCTTCACTGGTAAAATTGGACCCAGAACAAACGCCTGGGGTAGAAGTTCTCTAAAGTGGGCTGCATAGGTATAAACGATGGGCTAAACTTTACTTTATATTGATGCTGCAGACATTATATAGCAAAAGATGCTGAAAATGACCATAACCCTTTGCCCAACATAACATACAAAACCATCCGTTGCTATTCACAAATATTCAATTTTTATTATTTTTTCATTTTTTGTCTCAATGACAGCTTATGACCCCGCATTGAAATAAGCCCATTGAGCTTGTTCCATTGAGGGGTCATAAACTATGTTTTTAACACCAAAAATAAAAAAAAAAAGTAATTCAAGATATTTTGTTTGCAAGTGCAGTCTGCCTTTCATGTTGGGTAAAGGGTTAAAACCGATAAATAATTAAATTCTACCCCCTCAAAAACTCAGTTGTCTGTGAAAAGAGCATAAAAAGGACGAGAGTTTCAGCCAGTGGACCTCCAGTTGATAGTGATACAGCAAGGAGGCAGCCATTTTTGATAATATAAATATATAAATATAATAAATGTACTTATATAGCACTTTTACCAGCAAAATACTGCTCAAAGTGCTAACAATATAAACTGACCATCAAAAAGAAAAAAAATCAGCAGTCAAATGCTGTCCGAAAGAGATGGGCCTTTAAACCTTTTTTGAAATTTTCAGTATGGGAGGTTTTCCTTAAATTCTGAGTGAGTGCATTCCATAGTGAGGGAGCTGCAAAAGTGAATGATCTTTTACCTGCACAGGGGTGGTGAAATGGCGATGGATGGTTGTCGGTATGATGGGCCGACTTTGGTTCAGCCAGTGGTACAAAAATTTTAAATTCCAGGGGCCCAATACCCCCATTTCCATGCATCTGAGCGGATATTTTGAAAGTTTTCTGGAGATGTATTTGAAAGATTTCACACTTTGAGAGCCATTAAAAAACGTTGGTAAAGAATACAGATGAGGTCTGTTTATCAGCTTTGGTCGTAATGACCAAAGCTGATAAATAGACCTCATCTGTATGCTTTACCAGATATAAGCAGCAATTATACTGTCTGTGGATTATCTTGTGTGGGGGTGGATTTGTTACTTGTATGTCTGTAAGATTACGATCTACTTCAGTTAACCGATTTTTTAACCGACTGTATACATTTTAGCATTTGCTGCCACTTGCTGCAAAAAATGATCTGAAATCCATCGAAACTGAACCAGTACGAGAGAAACATAGCTGGTGAAAATATGGGGGAGGCTCTGGATCTGCCCCTTGTTTCACCAGTCATTGGTTGTGTTAAAATATATGCATACAAAAACGTGGCCCGGCAAAAAAATTGGGGGAGCTGAAGCCCCCACCCTCCAGTTTCGCCACCCCTGCTGCAGTAGATCTTATGCGAGGCACGACAATAAGATTCTCTTAAGATGATTGAAGATGAAGATAATTTGTAACATTACTTGACTTTGCTGATGAAATCAAGTATTTTTACATTATTGTACAAAGCGTAAATTTAAGGCAGCCCATTTTAATGTGGTCTATGAGGTAATATGTGTGAAACTGATTTATGAAACTTTTGTAAAGTCTGGCAGTGGAGGTGCTATAGGAAGCACAGCCACTGCCAGACTCCGCAGTATTTTCACAAAATATTGCACCCAACAAACAGTCCCAAGAAAAATTGAAGCCTATTCCCACACACAAATTTCCCCTACCCTCAGTAAAGAACCTGCCCCACCTTCTTCCTCCACAACAAAGTTTGGCAGTGCGACTGGAGTCTGGACTTCAATGGTAAGTTCTTTTACATGTATCAATCAATAATGTACTTGATATCTTTACAACCATTTAAATTTACTTTGTTGTTGTTATACAAATATTTGTGAAAGTTTACAAAATGTTTTCTAGTTAAAAAATTTTATTTTTGAATATTTTAGTATATTCTGCAGGTGTTTGTAATATTAAATATTCAACAGTATTTTTTATCTTTTATTTTATTTCACAGAATTTCAGTACATTCACTCCAGGATAGCAAATTTCTTCGACTTTCTTACCCTTTTGACGTAGTTAACCCATAACACTCTGGAAGTGCCACAGAATTTCCTCCAATCTCTTTGTTTTTCTCTTGTGCAACTATGTATTTAACCAATTATATCTTGTTTGTCAGAGCTCACTGAGATCTGTCAAACAAGGTATATTTGGTTAAATATGAAACTGCATTATGGGAAATATTTGCTGTGGAAAACTTGGCCATTTTGACATCAGAGTGCAGTGGAAAATAACAGTTTAGCCCTCCTGTAGGAACCATGGTAAAAGGAGCAGTGCTTGTTTACTGTGGAAAACAAGTTCTGCTTTCCTGGTAAAATAGGGCCCAGAACTGTTGCCTGGGGAAGATGTCCTCTAAATCGAGCTAAATCGAGAAGCACAGGTATAAACGATTGGCTAAACTTGACTTCATATCTATGTTGTGTTAATGATGTATTCAGAAATGCTTCTATTGACTAAACTTGACATCATCTCCATGTTGTGGTTACTATTTGCCATTGTGCAGAAATATGTGCCCATAACCCTTTACCCAAAGCAGACAATATCAAAATTTTATTATTTTAAATATCATTTTTTTAAATTTTTCAACAAATTTCAACAAAACCATATCATGTGACCCCCCTCATTGGTATGAGCTCGATGAGCATCAATAAATAAAAAAAAAACACATATGCTGAAAGTGAGTGTAAACACTATTAATTAATTACATAACAAGTTTAGCATTTCTCTTTGCTTGGATTTTAACTCCTGGTAAATACTATTCCTTGAAATATGTTAAAGTCTTTGATTTAAGCTGTAAAGTTTCAAATCCTGAAAGTATTTAAAAATAACCTCTGAAGCTGAGAGATTGTTAAAAGTGCTTGAAAAATGATGTCTTTGTATGCCAATACTGTTATGTGCTTTTCACTAGTACCGTGAGGTACACTTAATTGGTTATCTCTTAATTGCATAACCTTGTTAACCATTTATATAACGGATTGACCACATCTTTACAAATTGACTTTTAATTGAGCAGTTGAAAATATATTATTTTTCAAAAAAATTCAACAGAACCATATCATGTCCCCCTCATTGGAACAACCACATTAAGCTCATTCCACTGAGGAGTCAGTTGATATGATTTTGTGGAATTTTTTGAAAAATTTAAAAAAAAAAAAACAATAATTAAAATAATGAATTTTGTTATTGTGTGCATTTGGTAAGGAGTTAATTGAATATAACTTCCAAACAGAAAATCATTCACTATACCTTCAGTACAAACTTGATATGTTAAGTGCATATACATTATGGAGTAAACTCCTCTTAATGTGATAAAAAATCTTGTAATATAACAAGAAATTACCCAGACAGTTACTGAATTCACCTTGTTTGTAGACCTTTCATCCACTGTACAACAAATACCAGTATTTAATCTATTGTATCTTGTTTGACAGAGCTAAAAAAGCTCTGTCAAACATGATATAATAGAACAAATGCTCAGTTTATCCCAAGAATACAGGAATGTGACTACATACCTGTTAGCTGAATACTCCAGTTAATTGAATACTTTTTCACTGACAAAATGCTTATGTGGACTTCACTGCCCACATGTGGATTACGACCAGTCCACAGTGGCTGTACTGTATTCTCTTTCGGAAATGATCCACAGTGGCTCAGTGGTTATGGCATTGGACTTGAACCAAAAGGTCTGCAGTTTGATCGCTACCAGAGGTAACTGCATTGTGTCGATGAGCAGGGCACTTCATCCGAATTGCCCATGGGGGAGGGGGGGGGGGGGGTTGGGGGGGGGATGTTGTATACAAAGATGTATTGCACGTCAATGGTACACTTGACTTCAACCAGTGCTAATCCTGCTTGTGTGGAGTTAGTATGTTGGGGAGTTTAACAGTTGCCCACCATTGCTGTGTGTTCTGCCTGGGTATTCTGGCTTCCCTGGCTGTGGAAAGTGTTGTTAAACCCCAAGAAATAAGTAAGTAAGTAAATAAATAAATAGAGTTGATGCACCACAATTGAAACACAATACTAACCTGAAGTCTAGATGCGCTACATGTTGACTTATTAATCTGTCCCTCTGGCATCAGTCACCAAGGTAATGTTTGAGTCTAGACTTCTTCCAATCTGCTGCAATGATTTCAATAAAATTCAGGCGGGTAATGACTGAGATGGGACAATTTAATCCCCATGAAATTATTGTGCTGGCTTGGAAGCATGGGTTTTAGCGATTGAATAAACTTGAATTTATCCCAATGTTGTGGTCACAATTAGCCATTGTGCATAAATATGTGACCTTTACCTGCTTTAACACTAATAAATAAATATTTACATGTTTAAAATCTCCTTTCCCCGATTGAAACGTAACACATTTGTAAGGATAAGTTACATGTTTGTTCAAATCTTACCTTGGCATCATATTTTGGACTGTGAGGGGCTTTGGGCTTTAACACTGTTGTGATGGAGAACACATTGACCCTTAAGTCCCCAAACTGTTAACTTTGCATTGCTTTGAAAAAGTACCCCCCCCACCCTCCTAACGTAGGCTCCTGCAAAAATTCGGAATTTGATTTGAAAATGGAAATTTGAATATTTTCAAATATAATTGGACCATAGCCATGAATGATTACAGATTATAATTGATCACATTATTTTATATTGAGTATTGTTCTGAGTAGAAGTGTAATTGACTTAGAGTGGTAACAGTGTTTGTAGCGATGTAGCTACAACTGTACATCAGTTGTAGCTACATTGCTACAACACTATTACCGCTACAACTCAGTGTTCATTTCATCTTATTGTGCATTATGACCAGTGACCATTTATAAAAAGTTTTGCACTTTGAAAAGTTATTCAACTGTTCAACTTGAATAAATGATTTATTTCACAACATGATCACATTATTTTATATTGAGTATTGTTCTGTTCGATCACAATTACTGGATACAACATCAAAAGCAATGGTTTTCTAAAAGAGTACCCCTGATTATTATATAAACAGAAGTAGAGCAGGCTTTAATTTACAAGCAGATCGACTCCATTCGGCATTGAATTATTATTTTGTTTTAGTCATTCCGCATTTTTATGTAAAATAAATTGCTTCACAACCGAATGTCAAAATATTTCAACTGAATCATATCATGGGAACCCCATGGAATGAGCTTGTCGGGCTTGGTCAGATGAGGGGGCACATGGTATGGTTCCATTGTAATTTTTTTAAATATATATTTTTTTTAACTACTTAATTTGTAAATTATGTGGACAGATGCGGCCAGGCCTGAAAATAAGCAATCTGACATTCACAGAATGGGGTCCCCAGAGGGTGAATATGATGATGCTATCCCATTCAGTGGACCAGTTTATCCTCTGGGTACCTCTTTGTATTTAGTTTTGAGACCCTGATTCAGATTGATGTTTGCAGAAGGTAAATTTAGTGATTCTACTCTGGTGTGCAGGGTAGCATCATTAAATTCACCCTCTGATGACCTCATTTTGCAGATGACAGTCTACTCATTTTCTGGCTTGGATGCGGCCAATTTCTTAAGTGAAGGGTTAAACAGATAGGTGCATATTTAGGGATGCCATGGGGTCCACAGATTGTAACATTGTGGGTAACTGAGAAAACAATATAAAAAATTTTCTCATCCCTAACCACTGCTCTAAAAGCTTCATAACATCTTTGTTAGTGTGATTTACTGTTTCTTTAAAATAAACCCCTGTGGGTCATATTTAGGGATGCCATGGGGTGGGGAATGGTGGAGAGCTCCGAGTTTTAACACCTTGAGTAATGGAGAAAACATTAAAGAAAACTTTAAAAAGATTTCCAAAACCACTGTTTTTATGATTAATTCATAACACCTACATCAGAATGATTTACAGGTTTGTTCAAATTAAGCCCCTAGGGCCATATTTTGGGGTTCCGTGAGGCCCATCAGATTTTAAGACTGTGGATAAAGCAGAAAACAGTATTAAAATCTCATTCCGAACAACTTTGTGAGGATTATTTATTCTTTTACCCGATGCACATGGTATCAAAATTTATTATCTTAATTATGTTTTTTATACCCCCGACAAAATTTCAGGGATATAGCGGTGGCATTGTCCATCTATCTGTCCATTCATATGTCTGTCCATCTGTAGATGGGAGTTGGTTTCTGCTCTTTAACTAAAATTCTGCTTTGCCGCCTGAAACAAACTTGAGATGTGGGGTTAAGTAAGATGAGAAGAAGAACCTTATTCATTTTGAGATCATTATGCCAAAGGTCAAGGTCACCTGGACTTGAAATTTAATTTTTTTATCAGAGTTTCTGCTCTGTATTTAAAGTTCTGCTTGGCTGATTGAAACAGAACGTGGCATGTGGATAAGGCATGATTAGAGGAAATACCATATTTATTTCTAAGTCATTGTGCCAAATGTTAAGGTCACAGTGACCTTTAACTTTAATTTTTTTCATCTGTTGGTTTCTGCTCTGTAATTTAAGTTCTGCTAGTCAACTGAAACAAAACTTGGCATGTGGGTTGTTCATGATGAAAGGAAAATAGTCTATTTATTTTGAGGCTATTGTTCCAAAGGCAAAGGTCACAGTGCCCTTGAACACAGTTTTGCTTCTCTAATTGAAATTTTGCTTGCCTAATCGAAACTAAACTTGGCTTATGGGTTGAGCATGATGAATGGAAGAACCCTATTTAATTTGGGTTCATTGTGTGAAAGTTAAAGGTCACAGTGACCCTGAATTTAAAGTTTTATCGGTCAGAGTTGGTTTTCCCTCTCTAATTAAAACGTTGTTTATCTGATTGAAACCAAACTTGGCATGTGGATCGGGCATAATGAGAGAAAGAGCCTATTTATTAGCTCAACTTGACAAAGTCAAGATAAGCTATTGCCATCACGCGTGCAGAAATCTGCGAGTCTGTTCACGTTTTCCTTTTGCACAGGCTACACCCCGTAGTTCTTGTCCGATCTACACGAACATTTATATGCAGGTTTGAGGTCATGTCCAGATGAGAACGCCCCCTTTTGGTTCCGATCGGTCAACCGTGATGGCTGCCCGAGCCCAAAACACCAAAACCTTTAGCACAGTCTACAGGTCATATTAATGAAAGGATTTCATTGTAACTTGGTAGGATGACTCTGTATAATGACTAGATGTGAACGTCCCCTTTTGGTCATGATCTGTCAACTTTGTCGGCAGTTCAAACTTTTTAGCACAGTCTACAGGTCATATTAAATATGGAGGGATTTCATTGTAGCTTGGTAGGATGACTCTATGATGTCTGGATGAGAACTTCCCCATTTGGCCGCGATCTGTCAAACGTTATGGCTGCCCGAGCCCAAACCTCAAAAAACCTTTAGCACAGACTACAGGTCGTATTTATGAAGGGATTTCTTTGTAACTTGGTAGGATGACTCAGTATAATGTCTAGATGAGGACGTCCCCTTTTGGTTGCAATTTGTCAACTGTGATGGCAACACAGGCACGAAGCCCGAAAACCTTTAACACAGTCTACAGGCCATATTTATGAAGGGATTTCATTGAAACTTGATAGGCTAACTCGTTTTGGAATAATTTCACTGTAACTTGGTAACTTTGGTTGACATTCATTAACTGTGAGGGACACATTCATCCACCCCCCTGTTCTTTAGTACAGTCTACACCTCAAATTATTTTTATTGAAAACACAGTATACAGGGAACAGAAATTAACATATTCTCTATTATCACAATTCTTGTCGCATTTCATAATCCTTTCATAAACATCGAACATTATCCTTTTCATCGAACACAATACACAATGGAGTTAAGCTGCAGTGTCATTGACACTTTCATGTTTAGGTCATTGTGCCAAAGATCAAGGTCACATTGACCTTTAAATACAAATTTTATTGGTTGGAGCTGGTTTCGGCTCTCTTAATTATTAAAAGTATGCATTCACGGTTGAAACCTAACTTGGCATATGGGTTGAGCATGATGAGAGGATTAACCCTACCTATTTTTAAATCACTGAGCCAAAGGTTACAGTGACCGTGAACTTAAAATTTTACCGTTCCCGATTGAAACCAAAATTGATAAGTCATCAAATACAGGTTATCTTATCTATATTATTTGAGTAACTACTACCAACAGTGGCTGTGTTGATTTAATGTTATATTTTACTAAGGTTACTGTATCGGGCGGGTTTTTTTCTGGGGTGGGGGTGGGGGGGGGTGGGGATTGGACACCCCTGGTGACTACCTCTAGTTTAAAATGTTTCCAAACATTTCAACAAAACTATATCATGTGATCCCCTTATTGAAATTCCAAGGAGGGACACAGGACATGGTTCTGTTGAAATTTTTTGACAAATATATTTTTTGTCAACTGCTTACTTATTTTATAAATTACATGGACAGATGCGGGTGATTCATCAGGTGAAGGGTTAAATGTTTGTGCAAACTGCACCTGGCATCAGATTTATGGGTGTCATAAGGCTCCAGGTTTTAAGACTACTGGTAAGGCTCCACAAAGTAGATCTTCTGTTTCTCGGGCCATTTTTAGCTTCACTTGAGAAAGCCAATATAAGCTATTGCCATCACGCGCACGGAAGTCGGCCTGTGAGTGTGTTCACATTTGCTTCTTATCACAGGCTACACCGCGTAGTCCTTGTCCGATCATCACGAAATTTCATATGCAGATTCGAGGTAATGTATAGATGAGAACGCCCCCTTTTGGTCACAATCGGTCAGCCGGTACGGCTGCGCGAGCCCGAAAACCTTAAGCACAGTCTGCAGGTGGTATTTGTGAAGGGATTTCATTGTACCTTGGTAAGATGACTGTGTATAATGTCTAGATGAGAACGTCCCCTTTTGGCCATGATCAGTCAACCGTGATGGCTGCGCAAGCCCAAAACCCAAAAACCTTTAGCACAGTCTACACGGCCACATTAACCCAGGCCTCAGTTCTTTAGTACAGTCTACACCTCAAATTATTCTTACTGAAAACATAGCATATTGGGAACATAAATTAGCATATTCTCAATTATCACAATTCTTTTTTTATTTCATGATCCTTTCATAAACATTTGAACATTATCCTTTTCATCAAACACTACACACAGTCAAGTTAAGCTACTGTGTCATTAACACTTTCATTTGTAAAATTCCATGTGAGTGGGTGGTTTTATTAGCTCATCTTGACAAAGTCAAGCTGAGCTGATCTCATCGCTCTCCGTCCGTCGTCCGTCAACACCATGTTTTGGTCTTCTCCTCCAAAGCCACTGGGCCAATTCAAGTTAAAGTTTGTGTGAGTGATGGTCCCAAAGGGGCATTTCATTTTTGTTCAACTCAACATACCCAGCCCCATAGGGAGGGAGTGGGGGAAAATGCTCCAAAATATTTTAAAAATCTTCTTCTTAAGAACCAGTGTGTACAATGACTGATATTTGCTATGGAGCTTCCATATGAGGTGTAGTATCAAGTTTGTTCAAACGAAGTTCGTGAAGTAATATTTGGCTTTGTATTAGGAGGGGTAAGATTTTTGGCCCCGCCCAAAATTTCTATTTTCTGAACAGATGGTCCGGTATGAACCAAATTTGGTTTGTGGTTTCACTGGGTCATAAATACTTGACCGTGTAAAAAAAAAAATTCCCGCATCCCCATGGGAACCCTGGGAGCTAAAAATAGAAATATTTTCAAACGCATATATTTCCCAAACCACATGGAACAGAGAGCTGTTATTTGGTATGAAGTATCCTTAGGACCAGTAGAATTGAATGGTAAAAACTGCCATCGGTTATGTTAGGGTGTTCTGTAATGGGCATAAAAAATGCTGAGTCAGCATATTTGCAAAAGTTTAAAAAAATCTTTTCTCTAGAACCAATCATCAGAATCTTTTGATATTTGGTATACAGCATTCATAGGGGGTCAGATAAAAGTATGTTGAAATAAAGCTCATTGTTTCGTATTTGGGCTCTCTACAGGAGCCCGAAGTTTTAACATAGGGTAATATGGGGAATATTCTTTTAAAATCTTCTTCAGAACCACCAGTCAGAATCTTTTAATGTTTGGTATACATCATTGTTATGAGGGTCAGATTCAAGATTGTTCAAACCAAGTCCCCAGATTAATATTTGGGCTTCCTACGGAAGCCCAAATTTTATCTTTGTTCAATAAGGAGGGTAATTTAAAAAAATCTTCTTCAGCTCCACCTGTCAGAATGCTTTGATATTTGGTATGCAACATCTCTAAGGGGGTCAGATTCAAGATTGTTCAAATCAGATCCCTAGGTATATATTTGGGCTCACTATGGTAGCCCAAATTTTTACTTAGTGCAATATGAGGAAATTTCTTTAAAAATCTTCTTCCTTAATCCTTTGGATCCTGACAGTATATTCCATACCAGTTCAGAGCCATCATGTGATGGAGTCTATTCTGTATAGTCTATATTCGTTACTTGGGGGGGGGGGGGAGGGGGGTATCAATCAATTTGTTCAACGTGCAACCTTGGGACTGAACTTTGAAAATCTTGATTGGTATATAACACAAATTCATTGGGCAACAATATACTTTATAAATTCAGGTCGTGTCACGATCCTCGCCCAGAAAAGTGGTCTTTCGGATTCAAAGGGTTAAGTGCATGGAGTCACACCGTACTTCATGTAGATAACATATTCGCCAGGTAAACTGCTACTCACTCAAGTATCGAGTCTCACTCTGATTGTTAAGGCCATGATTCCATCCCTAATCAGCATTTAAACGACCCTTGGTGCATCGATTCTTTTGAGTAGAGGATTTTTCTCTTTTTCATAGTTTTTCATGTACAATTTTCAAAATTGTTCACCATCACGCCGAATGATGGTCGACCCGGTGCATCTTTGGGCCCCTAATGTGTTATGGCCACAGGCCCCAATCACCATCCGGCCGCCACTGGAAACTAGCTCACCGTATGCTTTCAAACAACAGAAGCCATGGAACACTCAAAGTTTGCTACCACTGTTTATCAATGGTAGCCTACTAATGTAGATTGCGATTAAAAAGAAATAATCCAAACATGATTCTTTTCAGTAAACGCTAAATCTTGTAAGATAGTCATCTTTGTCATATGGTAGCCTGTGAATTATCGCAAATTATTCAAAAGATATTTCTCGAGGAATATCCCCCAGCAACTTCCTAAATGACGCCACGCTACGCCGCATGACGTTGCCTCGAATGAACAATCAGCTGATCTTTGTTACTGTTTTTTGAAACGTACGCATTTGGGGTCGAATTGGGCTGAATATTGTGCAATGAAATGTCTCGTAGTTTATAATAAAAAAGAAAATCTACTGTATTTTAGTCAGAATCTGCAATTATCTCATGAGTGTGAACCTGAAGGTTTTATTTTTCACAAGCGCTTGCGCGAGTGAAAAATAACATTTTCAGGTCCACATTATGAATTTTTTCAGAATCTGGCTAAATGGCGTTACGCTTCGGCGCATGATGTCGCCTTGTACGTCGCCTTGAAGGAACGACCAGTAGCTGTCTGTTATTGTCTTGAAACTGTTTGCAGTCAAATTGGGCTGAATGTTGCGCAGTAAAATGTCACTAGCATATAATAAAAAGAAGCGCTTGTGAAAAATAAAACTTTCAGGTCCATGCTCGCCATAACTCACTTCACATATGATGTTAAAGGCAACCTGTCAACGGAGGGAAAGTACAAATATAAATATTCAAAACAAAGTAAACTGAAATGGACAGTGGATAGCAATGAGAAAGCTATACACTGTTTTAATAATAGTAGCTTTAAACTGGAACATAACAAATTCCTTAGAAATGATCACAGCATTGATTGTAAGGGAGGCTGTGCAAGATTTCATGTCAATCTTGAAAACAACAATTCTGCGTGCATGAGATTACCGGTCCGTAAGGGTAACACAATGCGTGAACCACGCCGGTTTGATGATAGATGCAAAACTTTGAAAAATGATTTAAACAAAGTTATAAATCAAATGCGGTATGATCCAATCAATGATGGTTTACGAATGAAGTATTTTACAATACGGAAGGCATACAAAAAAGGAAAAAAGTTTAAAAAGAAACAATTTTTTTGTGCGTTCTACAAACCGTTGGATGATTTGGAATCTAGCGACCCAACACAATACTGGAACCTTATCAACAAAGTGCAACAAAAGAAGAATTGTGACAATCAACTTTATCCCGACACCACAGTAGAATTTTTCTCGAAGTTGTACTCTAAAAATGGAGCTGCTGGCGTCATTAATGATGATAATTCGTTTTATTGTCCAGAAATAAAAATAAAGTTGAACAACACTCCTATCACACCATTAGAAATACTTTCAAAGTTGCGCGAATTGAAAAGTGGGAAAGCACCGGGTCTTGACAATATTAGTAATAGTTTGCTGAAGGCAGTTGGTCCATACATAACAGATGGTTTATCAAAACTTTTCAACCAAGTTTTAACTTCTGGTTGTTATCCGGAAGATTGGAGTATGTCAGTTCTTTCCTTAATATATAAGAAGGGTGGTCGCAATGATCCAAATAGTTACTGGGCCATTGCAGTAAGTTCGGCTATCTGAAATTTGTTCAACAAATTTATCAACCAAAGATTATCTGATTTTATGGATGATAACAATATTATTGGCGAAAACCAGTTTGGATTTTGCAAAGGAAAAGGGACCACAGATAGTGCCTTTGTTTTGAAAGCGGTTATTGACAAATACAAATCTTCAAAAAGACCACTGTATGCTGCTTTTTTGATTTTCGCAAAGCATTTGATTCGGTGAACAGGGAATTGCTCATGCTGAAACTTCAACATATAGGTGTGAGTGGTGAAGTATTCAACGTGATCAAATCTACGTATGAATCAAGCTTTTATTTGACTAAAACGTCTAGTAGATTGGGACCAGCCTCCGTTTCTTCTGTAGGTGTCCCTCGGGGGTGCATCTTATCTCCCTCTCTATTCAATTTTTTTTATTGAAGACATAAGAGATATTTTAGACAATTTGTGTGATCCTGTGTGGATTCGTGATTACAAATTAAATCATCTTCTTTTTGCAGATGATCTTGTAATGATATCTGATAGCCAGCAAGGGCTTCAACGGTGTCTCAGTAAGCTCCACAATTATACTGAAACCAATATGTTGCAAACAAACGTTGGGAAAACAAAATGTTTAACATTTGGATCAGTTAATGGCACACAAAAGCAACCAATATTTTTTATCGGAGGCAAGCGTATCGATGTGGCTGGCGAATTTACAAATCTAGGAATAAAATTCTCCAAAGATAGTACATTCTTTAAAGCCCAAACTGATTTGGTTGTTAAAACCCAAAAAGCTTTATACTCACTTTTTCGTGCATTTAATGAAACTTCACGGGTTCCAATAAAGACAATGTCAAAGCTGTTTGATAAATTAATTCGACCTATAGCCTTATATGGGTGTGAAGTCTGGGGATCAGAAATAACGTACGGTAAGCGTTACAACATAGTCTGTGAAAAATTACACACTTCCTTTTGTAAAAAGGTGTTGGGCATTAGGAAATTTTTCTCTAACCGCGCGGTTCGCGCAGAACTTGGTCGATATCCTCTATATATCGAGGCAGTAAGTAGGATGGCTTCTTTCGCAATCAAAATATCTGAGAATCAATAACCTGATGTGGAATGTGGTAGCTGAACAGAGAAATCGTAAAGGCAAACCGGAATCCCCTTTCAAATTACTGGCAAGATATGGTCTCGCTGTCCCTCAACATCCAATTATCACTAACACTAATATTATAGGTAAGCTCAAGTATAATTTGAGCTTGCAGCATGTAGACACGTTCAAGAAGTCAATGTTTGAGGACTGCAAAAAAAAAATGGAGATAACAAACTGAGAACATACAGGTTAGTAGTATAGGTCGCATGGTTAAGACCACATCACCCGGATCTATTTCCTGATCTCACGTGACGTCATATTCACGTGACCGGGGGCCGCCATTTTGGTTGCCATAGTAACCCGCGTGAGCGGCCATCTTGTGATGTCATCCCCATAGTGAGGAGTGGTGTTAGTGCGCATGCGCAGCGCGTGTTATGGCAATATGCGTTTCCGTCGTCCATTTTGTATAGTGGAGTCCGGAATCTTGGTTTCTATGGTAGCACGTGGTTGCTAGGTGACCCAATGTCTTCTTACGGGACGGGGGTATGTTCTGGGGGTATGTTCGATTTAATCAGAGTACCACGAATTACCCAAATGAGCCCGAGAATCACCGGAAATTATCGAAATAATTACCGAAATCACCGAAACGGACTTATCCTCAGTAGAATCTTTGTAAATAGTAGCACGTAGTGCTATAAGGCAACTATAGGGCGTGTTCCAATTTACTAGAGTATTTTTTTTTACCAAGAATTACCCAAATGAGCCTGAGAATGGTCGGAAATCACCGAAATGATCACCGATTTGATGTAAATAGTAGCACGTAGTGCTATAAGGTAACTATAGGATGTGTTCCATTGTACTAGAGTATTTTCTTACCGAGAATTACCCAAATCAACTCGAGAATCACCGGAAGGATTACTGAAATCACCCAAAGGGGTTCGGATTCCCCAAGAATCCTCGTCTACTTAGACCATTTGTACCCATCATTTTTAGTCCCCTACCGGCATCGCCGTAGGGTACTATAGGTTTGCACTCCGTCCATCCGTCAGTCTGTCCGTCTGTCAGTCTGTCAGTCACACTTTACTTTTCCGGACTTTTTTTGGAAACGCTTCAGCGGAATGAGTTCATTTTTGGTAAACTACTATAGAACGATGACTTACAGATCAAGTTTGAGTTTCATGCTGATTGCATTATTCTTGTGTGAGTTACGGCCCTTGGAAATATGGGAAAAAGCACCAAAATATCAGTTTTCCGGACTTTTTTTGGAAACGCTTCAACGGAATGATTTCATTTTTGGTAAACTACTATAGAACGATGACTTACAGATCAAGTTTGAGTTTCATGCTGATTGCATTATTCCTGTGTGAGTTACGGCCCTTGGAAATATGGAAAAACACCAAAATATCAGTTTTCCGGAGTTTTTTTGGAAACGCTTCAACGGAATGATTTTATTTTTGGTAAACTACTATAGAACGATGACTTACAGATCAAGTTTGAGTTTCATGCTGATTGCATTATTCTTGTGTGAGTTATGGCCCTTGGAAATATGGAAAAGCGCCAAAATTTCAGTTTTCTGGACTTTTTTTTGGAAACGCTTCAACGGAATGATTTCGTTTTTGGTAACCTACTATAGAAGGATGACTTACAGATCAAGATTGAGTTTCATGCTGATTGCCTTATTCTTTTGTGAGTTATTGCCCTTGGAAATATGGAAAAGCACCAAAATATCAGTTTTCCGGATTTTTTCTGGAAAAGCTTCAACGGAATGATTTCATTTTTGGTAACCTACTATAGAACGATGACTTACAGATCACGTTTCATTTACACTCTGTCCATCCATCCGTCAGTCTGTCGGTCGTACTTTAGTTTTCCAGACTTTTTTTTGGAAATGCTTCAACGGAATGATTTCATTTTGATAACCTACTATAGAACGATGACATACAGATGAAGTTTCATTTGTACTCTGTCCATCCATCAATCTGTCAGTCAGTCTGTCAGTCATACTTTAGTTTTCCGGACTTTCTTTGGAAATGCTTCAACCGAATGATTTCATTCTTGGAAACCTACTATAGAACGATGACTTACAGATCAAGTTTGAGTTTCATGCTGATTACATTATTCTTGTGTGAGTAATGGCCCTTGGAAATATGGAAATGCGCCAAAATATCAGTTTTCTGGACTTTTTTTGGAAATGCTTCAACGGAATTCATGCTGATCACATCCTGGTTATAACATTTGTATAATTATTAATGCTCATTAGTCAGGTAGGGGACATTGTATTGCTTCAGCGATACGAGCGCTCTTGTTTTATCTGTAATGACTTCTATCTAGTATACTGACTCTCCCGTGTGTGTACATAAGGGCCATGAAGCTATTTCTCTGATCTAACCTCAAGTCCCTTATGTTTACAGCCAGGATACTTTTTGGTGATACCTATTTGGGGATCTACCCTCAAGCCCCTCGTGTTCTCAGTCAGGTCTTTAAGGTAAGGGAACGCTATACTAAAAAGAAAAAATAACAACACATTCTTTACATAAGAATTTCTTTTATTGAATAACAAATCACAATACAACTGTTTATGGTATGTAGATTGTCAAGTATTCATAAACTGTCGTTCTGCAGATTGGACACCTCAGTGATTTACAACAGTCAGTACATAGGCACAAGTGATTACATGGACGCGGAGCATCATTGCCTTCAATTAATAAACACACACAACATTTCCGTGAATCTTCTTCTCTGACGGCCTCTTCTTCTTGTTCTTCATTGGATTCTTCTTCCCCCTCCATCAATTCGGGTAGGTTGTGAATATAATACATTCTGGAGCATATTGTCTTAAGTTCTTCCTTTACATCATCTTCTTTATCCCAGAATCGCACAACTATTCCACAATGAAAACATTGAGTTCTGTCTCCTGTTCCCAAATAAAAGGAGCCAGCTCTCGCTAGTTCTTTCGGGGATTTTTGTACTTTCTCTTTGTAAGATATTTTAAAAAGTCTTGAGGCAGTGTTCTTCCAGTGCATACTTCAGGTGGCGCGGTGGTCTCTGTACTGGCTCGAATTTCTCTAGAACAATCAGTGAACGAGAGTCTCCACGTAGCTTCTGCTCCAGTACCTGTTGTGGAACATCGTGATAAAACGTTTCAACGTCCATTCTCTCTGCATAGCCTCGTGGAAATGGATTTCTCGAATCTTGGTTTTTCGTTTCTTGGTTAAATTCATTCAGAGCCATCGTGATCAAACATGGAATCGTGAACATTCTATCCAATCATCCTTCTTCTTTGGTTTTCTGTCTCTCTTTGGTTCAGTGGTGTCTTCTTGATTCTGTTCAATGTTTCTCTTCTTTGCTATGGTCACTGCTTTGGTGACCCGATTCCAATCTGCTGTGGAAAACTTGGATCCTATGTCGTTCTTGACCAGTTGAATCTGTAATTCGTTGGTTTTGATGACGGTTATGCTAGTAGACATCCTTCTCCTTCGGCTGACGCCACACAAATGACGATTTTCGCTGGAAACGTTCTTTTTATAGTTTTTCTTCATAGCAGCGACATCTAGTGTCAGATTTCATTTATGACGTCATCAACTAACACGTCGTTGTCTATTAGTTCGTTTGTAAACATACCGACTATTTTATCCATTGATGTACCTCGACAGCGATGTTTGAGATAAAACAAGCAATACTGTCCACACACTGGTAACGATCCTTGAAGACGTTTTTTGTTGTATTTCCAATATCTGGAATTCTTCATGAGAAATTTGTGGAATGGTCTGTGTCTTAGAGATAATCCATAGGAGTCAAAGTATTCTGCGTCTATGTGGCTCTCGGAGAGAGCCACCCAATGTTCTCCGTTTCTGTGTTCTGGATCTGTGTTGACTATCAAAGCCACTGGTCTGTGATCTGGTAATCTTCTTGGTAATCTGTTTCTTGCAAATACTCAAAACAAATTCTCTTCAAACAACCATCTGATCGGAGGGCGGTCTCCAACTGCAACGGGTTCACGTTGAGTAGTCGAAAATGACTTGTCTATTCTTGTCCACTTCTATGATGTTTTGGAATTCTACATACACCAATACGTTGATCGTGGTCGGCAACGGATCTTCGAAATGGACTTCCAGTCTCAAATTTTCTCTCTTCCCCAAATCGAAGTGTTGTCCATGTGATAGGTCTGGAGTCAGGTCAAACACGAACAGCGTGTATCCTTTTATATACTCCTCTCGGCTAATGTGGGTTCCTTCGTTCTCGTACATCTGCCTGGTTCCTTGGAACAGCGTTGTATAACATCTCGCCACTTCTTGTTGATCGAATCGAGGTTGTAGGGGTTTTGCATGAATCAGTTGTCCGTCTGCATACAGAGTAAAGTAATTGATGTTGTAGTTTTTAAAATGATATGGATTCTTTGAAAAATGTCCATTGAAAGTGTCGGCCATGCATCCCACCACGATGCGTTCCGGAAGTTGGCCAAGAAATAAATTTCCTTGTTTGATGCTGAGATTTCCCTTTGGCACTGAGAACATTTTGGTTTCCACGCTGTCGATGGGATATTTTGCCGTTGCTTTAGACAATGCTTTTTCGTGAGCCATTCTCACGACTGAATGGAGTCTCTCTTTACGTACAAACATGGAAACGTCCATAATCTTGATCTTGTAAGCTTCTGCATTTGCCATCAAGACAAATGCATCCTTGGCTCTGTTCATTTTTACGTCAACGTTAACGCCATTCAGTAGGTAACGTGTTTGGAAAAACATATCCAAGTGCAATGTCCAAGACTTTACATTCAGCCGTAAACTTTTTTCTCGTGGCAAATCCATTGTTATCTTCCGTGAGATC
Source organism: Pictodentalium vernedei (assembly GCA_031216915.1). Lineage (NCBI taxonomy): Eukaryota > Metazoa > Mollusca > Scaphopoda > Dentaliida > Dentaliidae > Pictodentalium > Pictodentalium vernedei. Next base: position 369,660,009 of record CM062297.1, on the reverse strand, counting down.
TTCCATGTGGCCAGCCGTGTCCTTGTACCATGAGGCATTAGTCAATTGTAACTTTTTGGCTGCTGGTCCATAACTTAACAAAGTCTCTATGTAGGCTTTGTAGTGGTAAGTGTTGCTGGAAGGAGACACCAGTTTCTTATTCAAACTTATGTCGATTTGACAGAATAAGGAATGCATCCATAAATTGACCGGTCCCACTTTGGCATTATTTGTGATTGCTGCTCCATTGGAATCTACAATCTTTGCCTTAACATACAGATATGTCTGTGCCAGATTTAAATAATCATCTCCCAACCTCGCGATATTGAATTCCATCGGTCCACTGTTTCTTACAGTAGCCAATGGTCTGTGTTCCGCCATTGTCCATGTTCCACACTGGTCTGTGTTAGTGGTATTGAAAATAAGTCGAGTTCAGTATATACACACTCACAGGATTTGTCGTTGATGAGAGTCATCACGCACCGAGAAAATCTTGCGACTGTACTGCTGTCTGTCCTTTTTTCGATTTACTGGCAGTGCGTGGTGCACGGTTTTTATACCGTTGTGGCCGTGTGGCTTCGAGCCACCCACCACTTCATTCCAAGCTCCCGCACCAGTTTCTTTTGAGTCTGTTGATCGCTGCCTGTTTCACATTTTTCTCTTTGATGACATCCAGCGAATGCTGCTCCTTTTTTAACGAGCTGTCTTCCCACTGTTTTTTTTTTTTTGCCGTAGTTTTCAATAAGAGTAACACCATATTCTTCAGTCCTCCCAATATACTACCCAAACCATACCCTCGCTGTATTTGCTTTCCATAAAAACCTGGTAGCCCGTTCCTATGTAATTTCGTGTAATACTCCTCGTACAACTTGGCATTACAACAGTAAGTCATGTCTATGTGAAATGAAGAGATCGTCGATTTCGGAAATGAAGTGTCACTGCAACTTCCAAAACTCGAATGGGTACATTGGCTCCTGTGTCGTCCTTGTATACATCCTTAGGATGCCAAACTTCTTTCGTTCCACGGGCACGTAGTACAGGTTCTCAAACGTCTTGGAGATAATACTTCAATATTTGCCTCTCACGGGTATGATGCGAAGTAATGGCACCATTGTATTTCCCACGACCTGGTCACGAACCAAGTCACAGTATACATAGAGTGAATACAATCCTTGGTTGACATCAGCAACTCTCGAAGAATTGTAATTTCCTGATTTAAAAACATACTCATCAAAACCAAAAATCTTTTGGAGAGTCGGACGTAATGTGACTACGACCCCATCTCGTACCTTGATTCGAACTTTACCAGTGACCTCGTCCAGTTCAAAATCTATCTTGTCGTGATGAGGTAGAAGTACTTCTTTAACACCATTGATGCCCCGTATTACATCGGAAGGTTCCGAATATCGACCTTCTTTCAGACTGAGCTGATAATGTTTTTTAGAATTCCAATACACTATGACGAAAGCTTCTTTCCCATGACTGTTAAACCAAGAGTTTGGATACTGAATCTCTGCCAAACCCACTTTCCATTCCCCAGTGAGATTCACCGGTTGTGATAACTGTGTGGTGTACGTAGTCAGCGTGTTCTTTGGGAACACGTTCATTGAACTGTTACTTGGTTTGGTCAAAAAAAGCATCACTTTTTCTTGATGGTTGGATTAGGTAATAAAGATCCTATACTACTACTTAAAAGAGCCGTCAACAGCCTTATATCTGTATTATCGAGGGTGTGGTTAACAATGCTTGTGATGATGGTGATATACAGTATGATTTTTGGGGAAAAATAAGTGATTTCGCTCCTAGGAATTCTCTTTCAAAATAGAGGCCAAGATCCGTTCGTATCTTCTTCCATCTCAGGTGAACTAGAGCTGGTTCACTTCCTTTTATAGGTGAGCTGACTCTGCTTGATCCACGAATTGAAGGACGAAGGATACCCTAACCACTTCACGAATAATTCCCTTTTCTTACCTCGACCACCTTTCTTGAGCACGCGTTTGATTTTGTAAATAGTTTTGTGTGCCACTCGCTGAAGTTCTTCAGTGTAGAAGGACCCTTTCAGTACTTCCCTACCATCGTCCTTTTGGACGTTTGTGATTTGATGACCTTTTTTGACAGTTGCCACAATGAATAATTCCTCGGTCCGGTTGGGTAAATAACCTTTTTCAAAAGGTTTCTTGACTTTACTGATTCTCACTCTTTCTCCCACTTTGAACTTTGGGGACTTGTGATTTATAGGTTGTCCATACAACATTTGCCAAAGTTCTTCTTGATTTTCAAAGTTGACACTTACGGGGGCCGTACCAGTGCTTCGATGATGAGTGTGATTATATGACTTCACCAATTTTGGAAGTGGAAAAATCAGTGTGTCGTTCTTGGTAAAATATTTCCACATCTTAGTTTTCAAAGTTCAATTGAATCTTTCTTCGATGGAACATATTGTTTCAACGCTGTGTAGTGAAAAAACCGACTTTGTGATTATTGAGAAAATTTTGAAATTTTCTGCTCAGAAATTCTTTTCCTTGATCAATTTGTAAATTTTCTGGTTCACGACCTTGTTTGAAACTTTTAGCGAAAGCTTTTACTATGAAATCCTCGAATTTATTTTGTAATGGCATCACCTAAGCATATTTACTGAATTCATCTATACACGTAAACAAAAACTTTATGTTTTTGTTGAATTTAGTTATGTTTGTTAAATCCACCAAGTCAGCTTGTCATTGTGCATCTATACCACTAACGATCACTCTCTTTCTTGGAAATTTACGAGTGTAAGTGTCTTGAGTCTCTAACTATTTCACGACTTGTTTATTCTTTCTCTTAGACACTCTACGTAGAGTGTCCACACCACCAAAACTACCAGGAGCTTCCGTATCATAGTACAACTCATCCGTGACCCAACCAACTCATCAATGAACACCAGTCTTATTTATACCTCAAACCATGGGATCTTCTTAATTTTCCTTCCATTAGAAGGCTTCGTCTCCGCCTTTAGAAGTCCCTGTCTCGTGAAATCCAGACGTTCTTTATGACCAATCAACCCTTGTGGGATGTTGCTATCTTTTAAGGCTTGGGCCAACACTTCCCATCCCTTGGGTTGAAATGTCTTCCGTCTTCTAAGTAAATCGTTTAGAAGATCCGTCACATTCGACCCTAACACCGTTTGATCCCTGTGGATTAGCTAATCCTTCTGATTCCAAGTTATGTTTGGGTCGTTCTTAATACGACTCAATAATAACTTTGCTTTCTTCCTCGTCGTCATTGGAACTGAATCCAAAATGTCTTGGTCTGGACTCTCCTTTCGATTTCTACTTTGATGGGTCGAAGAGCCACCACCTTCTCCTGAAATGTTAGATATCGTTGCAAGACTTGATTATATCGAGTCATCTTTTCTTCTGTGGGGAGGAAGGGAGCATCGAGAATATCTCTCATTTCACGATCCAAAGAGGAGACAGCCATTTCACTGGGTTGCCTGATCATTGGAGTGTCTTGTAGACGTTCCAATATTTTTTGTTCTATCAAAGCCATTTTCTTCGCATATTCCATCATACAAAAATACCCTTAGCCACACTCAGTAACACAGGTGGTAATAGAGCACCCAAGAATCCTTCTTTCTGTAAGATCTGCTTCTTCCTTTTGTCAGAGATACCCTACTTTTGCAACGGCTCTCACTAAACGTTTCTGACGAACAAGTTTCCGAGCTTTGGTGCGTTGTACTGCACCTTTCACGATATTGGAGGCACAGTCACACAGACACATTATCAAATCTTTATCGGCGTGCTGGAGAATGGATTTGACTAGTACTGGGTTCGATTTTACCAGGAGCTTGAGAATTGCAATGTTACGGTTGAGACGGTCAGACATGATTCTGACTCGAGGGCAGACTTGCTGACCCTTTTATACCTTTCGGAGGTACACGTATTGGGTTTTACCCGGGGAAATTTGAGTTCTCAATCTCATATGTTCAGGAGTGTGCTGTTTGAGATCGATTAAAAGGTAACCATACGGACTCGACGTGGCCTCTCCGAACACTTCTCTTAGAAACTTGGAATGGCCAGGGTACATATGGGCTGCCAAGCGTGTGATCTGGGAACGATCCCTAGGATTTTTAAACAAGATCATATAATGACTATTGAGAGTCACAGTTCTGAGGATTTTGTTCTTGTCGAATAAATTTTGAACGATGTACATGACACTAATATTACGATGATGACTACCTTTGGTAAACAATTTAGACACTCGAACATCAGTATCGAGCATCAGATCATCCAAGATGATTAAAGAATCAGATTTGAATTCTTGGGGAAGACCCTCTGCAAATTCTACTTGGGGCAAGGTATTGTATAGTGATTGCCATTCACTATAACACCAAATAATGTGATCAGGGGTGGGTGTGATAATCCCTTGAATGTGTTGAATAAGGTTATACCAACATTAACTTCAAAAACAGTCCCAAAAAGGAATTTCATTAAAGGGATTCTATAAGTTGGATTCCTATTTGGGATTCCAAGCTCCTATACTGCTCCTGGTAGTTTTACCACCGGCTTCCATCTTGTCTTCAACTATCTTTCCTATGATTTACTTCTATTGTTGTCATCCAATACTGTAGTCTTCTACCGGTAATAGACGAATAGATCGCAATGGACAGAAACTATAGCATAGATAGAAGCAGAGGATTCTGAAAGAATCCGAACAACTAAAACTGGTCGGGTCTATTTAGATAATTCTATCCGAGGTTTTTGCAGGAATCCGAACTAGTACTTTTATACAATGATACGCGTCTAATAACACTATTCTTATAAAACCAAAATGGTTTGGGGTTGTTTTTGGTGATCTGGGAGGTTTGTTGGATTGCTTGTGGTAATTACATTTACTCCTATTCAATCGAACATACTCTCGGAACAAACCCCTTTTCTATTGTAGGCCTTTCAGGCCCACATAACCAGGTGCTAGCAAAGAAACTAAGATGGCGGCACCCACTGTACAAAATGGACGACGGAAACATGTATCACTAACAAAACACACGGGGAATACGCATAAACACTGCCCACGTATCATTATGGGAATAACGTTACAACACGGCCGCTCAAGCGGGCAACCATGACAACCAAACAAGACGTAACTGGATCACGCGATATGGCGTCACTTCCGGGGTCCGGGCAAGGACGTTGCTGTTTGGCTGAGAGTCTGTCATTTTTAGTTTAACTTGACAAAGTCAAGATAAGCTATTGCCATCACGCGTGCGGAAATCTGCGAGTCAGTCTGTCTGTTCACATTTTCTTTAGCACAGGCTACACCCCGTAGTTCTTGTCATCACAAAATTTCATATGCAGGTTCGAGGTCATGTCCAGATGAGAACGTCCCGTTTTGGTCGCGATCGATCGACCGTGACGGCTGCCCGAGACCGAAACCTGAAAACGTTTAGCATACATTAACTCAGGTCTAAATTCTTTAGTACAATCTACACCTCAAATTATTCTTATTGAAAACACAGCATGGAGGGGACAGAAATTAACATATCCTTAATTATCACAATTCTTGTCGTATTTCATAATCCTTTCATAAACGTTTAACAATACCCTTTTCATCAAACACTACATACACGTATTTCATAATCCTTTCATAAACATTTAACATTACCCTTTTCATCAAACACTACATACAGTCAAGTTAAGCTACAGTGTCACTGACACTTTCATTTATTCAGCATTGTCTACAACCTTTAATTCTGGGTCACCACAAAATTTGGTCTGTAAATTCAGGCTCATATCTAGATGAAAAACTCCTTTGTTGTGATCGGTCAGTTGTTTTGGGTGCAGGGGTACTAATCTCAAAATAGTATATAGATGAAGGAAATCCATTGCAGCTTAATAAAATGACTTGTTATGATGTTCATATGTTAAAAAGTCTTCTTTGGCCCAGATCGGTTGAACAGGGAGGCTGCGAGGTTCGAGTCTTAGTCTCCGGACAGTTTCATATTGATTTCTTTCATGGTAGTAGTATTACTAATGGTAGTATAGTACAAGTAGTACTATATATTCTACAAGCAAATCAAGGACAATCTGACAATGTTCAAGCAGTAGCGGATGAATGCAATCAAGGCACATGATCGTAGATGAATTCTACATATCTTGCTCAATTTGAATGCCATAAGCAGCTTAGTGAACAATTAGTTAGTTGAAACACCTAAAGTTTGAGTTGTTTTTTTATCTTCTTGGTTCTATTTTTGGTACTTCAAATTGTGTTTTACTTCTGATGATTGAAAAAAGTGTTTGTCAGTCCTAAGTTCAGTTTTGCACTTTTCCATTGAATTTTTTATAGACATTGTACAGAGTCAGCCTACGAAGTTACAATAAAACCCCTTCATAAATATGACCTGTAGAGTGTGCTAAAAGTTTTCGGGCTCCGTCACGGTTCACCGATCTCCACCAAAAGGGGACGTTCTCATCTAGACATTATACGGAGTCATCCTACTAAGTTGCAATAGACTCCCTTCATAAATACGACATGTAGACTGTGCTAAACGTTTTCGGGTTTCGGGCTCGGGGTGCCGTCTGTGTTGACCGATGACAACCAAACCGGGACGTTCTCATCTGGATATGACCGCGAACCTGCATATAAAATTTTGTGATGACACAAACTACGGAGTGTAGCCTGTGCTTAAGGAAATGTGAACAGACTCACAGACTTCCGCACGCGTGATGGCAATAGCTTTCCTTGACTTCGTCAAGTTAAGCTAAAACTGACAGACTCTCAGCTCAACAGATATTCACCCGTGAAATGGCAATATGATAGCTTACTTCGACTTTGTCAATTTTAACTTATTGAACACCCTTGTTAAAGCCACACAAATAATGGCAATGTTATCGCACTATAATCACGAATTACCAAATCAGCTGAGGCTGAATAAAAATTAAACTAGATGGTGTCACTTGTGTGCAAAGCACACGATAGTATATCCCCGCATTTGGATCCTTGACTTTGTATGAATGCTTGATACAAAGATGAAATGTATTATATGACACACTAAAATCATATTGAGTGGCACAGGTGACACAGCTTCGTGCGCACCTACACGCTCCACTGCAACATTTGAGCATGGCTTTAGCGTTTCGAATTACACACATGTACCCTGGGAGCCTTTCGCCGGAAACGGTCTAAGAAAACATGAAAGTGGCAACGGTGGCACAGCCACGTGGCACCACAAAAATCCGAAACCTTCGTGCACATCTACAGACCCTACTGCAACATTTGAGCATAGTTTTAGCATTTCAAATTACATACTCTAGGAGCTTTTTGCCGGAAACGGTCTAAGAAAACATGAAAGCAAAACGGTGGCACCGCCACGTGGCACCTGAAAAATCTGAAACCTTTGTACGCATCTACAGACTCTACTGCAACAATCGAGCATGCGTTTAGCATTTCGAATAACATACCCTAGGAGCCTTTCGCCGGAAACGGTCTAAGAAAACACAAAAGTGGTAACGTTGACACTCCCACGTAGCACCCCAAAAATCCGAAACCTTCCTGTGCATTTACAGACTCTACTGCAACATCTCAGCATGGTTTTAGCGTTTTTAATTACATACTCTAGGAGCCTTTCGCCAGAAACGGTCTAAGAAAACACGAAAGTGGCAATGGTGGCACAGCCACGTGGTACCTGAAAAATCCGAAACCTTCCAGTGCATCTACAGACCCCATTGCAACATTGAAGTATGGTTTTAGCGTTTCGAATTGCATACCCTAGGAGCCTTTTGCCGGAAACGGTCTAAGAAAACGCGAAAGTGGCAACGGCACAGCCACTTGGCAGCTGAAAAATCCAAAACCTTCGTGCACATCTACAGACCCCACTCAACATTTGAGCATGGTTTTAGCGTTTCGAGTTACATACCCTAGGAGCCTTTCACCGGAAAGGGTCTAAGAAAAAACGAAAGTGGCAACGGTGGCACAGCCACATGGCAGCTGAAAAATCCAAAACCTTCGTGCACATCTACAGACCCCACTGCAACTTTTGAGCATGGTCTTAGCATTTCGAATTAAATTCCCTTGGAGCCTTTCGCTGGAAACGGTTTCAGAAAACACGAAAGTGGCAGCAGTAGCACAGCCACGTGGCACCCAAAAAATCTGAAACCTTCGTGCGCATCTACAGACCCTACTGCAACATCTGAGCATGCTTTTAGCATTTCGAATTACATACTCTAGGAGCCTTTCATCGGAAATGGTCTAAGAAAACACGAAAGTGGTAACGGTGGCACAGCCACGTGGCACCCCAAAAATCCAAAACCCTCGTGCGCATCTACAGACCCTACTGCAACATTTGAGCATGGTTTTAGGATTTCGAATTACATACCCTAGGAGCCTTTCGCCGGAAACTGTCTAAGAAAACACGAAAGTGGTAACGGTGGCACAGCCACGTGGCACCCCAAAACTCCAAAATCCTCGTGCGCATCTACAGACCCTACTGCAACATTTGAGCATGGTTTTAGGATTTCGAATTACATACCCTAGGAGCCTTTCGCCGGAAACTGTCTAAGAAAACGCGAAAGTGGCAACGGCACAGCCACTTGACAGCTGAAAAATCCGAAACCTTCGTGCGCATCTACAGACCCCACTGCATTTGAGCATGGTTTTAGCGTTTCGAATTACATACTCTAGGAGCCTTTCACCAGAAAGGGTCTCAGAAAACACGAAAGTGGCAACGGTGGCACAGCCACGTGGCAGTTGAAAAATCCGAAACCTTCGTGCGCATCTACAGACCCCACTGCAACATTTGAGCATGGTTTTAGCGTTTCGAATTACATACCCTAGGAGCCTTTCGCTGGAAACGGTCTAAGAAAACACGAAAGTGGCAACAGTGGTACAGACACATGGCACCCCAAAAATCCGAAACCTTCCTGCGCATCTACAGACCCTACTGCAACATCTGAGCATGCTTTTAGCATTTCGAATTACATACTCTAGGAGCCTTTCGTCAGAAACGGTCTAAGAAAACACGAAAGTGGCAACGGTGGCACAGCCACGTGGCACCTGAAAAATCCGAAACCTTTGTGCGCATCTACAGACCCTACTGCAACATCTGAGCCTGCTTTTAGCATTTCGAATTACATACTCTAGGAGCCTTTCGCCGGAAACGGTGTAAGAAAACACGAAAGTGGCAACGGTGGCGCAGCCACGTGGCAGCTGAAAAATCCGAAACCTTCGTGCGCATCTACAGACCCCACTGCAACGTTTGAGCATGGTTTTAGCGTTTCGAATTACATACCCTGGAAGCCATTCGCCGGAAACGGTCTAAGAAAACACAAAAGTGGCAACGGTGGCACAGCCACGTGGCACCTGGAAAATCCGAAACCTTCGTGCGCATCTACAGACCCTACTGCAACATTCGAGCACGGTTTTAGCGTTTCGAATTACATACCCTAGGAGCCTTTCGCCGGTAACGGTCTAAGAAAACACGAAAGTGGCAACGGTGGCACAGCCACATGGCACCTGAAAAATCTGAAACCTTCGTGCACATCTACAGATCATTTAGCAACACCCTGGTGCAGTTATAGAACTCTGAATTACATAGGTTGGGATTATTCGAAAGAAAAGTGAAAAATTAGCGCATTTTTCAAGTGGCTCCACAGAAGCCACCTGGTGGCGCAAACCTTTAGAAGTGGTATTTTTGGATTGCACAGACCCTATTGAACAACTGTAGAAAGTTACAGCGTTTCGAATTACAAAACCGGACGTGCGGACGTACGGAAGTACGGACGTACGGACGGAGATCGCGACAATATCCCCACATTTTTTTAAAATGCGGGGATAAAAATTTTCATGACAAAAGCTGCACAGAATGGTGATGCGACAAAAAAAACCCCATAAAACTGTGGCCGATTCATGCATACTTATGAAGCTCGATGTTACGTACACTGTAATTGTAAATAATAACAGTTGGAATTTTTGCCGATTTGAACCCAAGTTGGAATTTTGGGAAGAAAAGGAGACATCAGCATCATTAAAGGAGCTCTAAAATCCAGAAAAATGGAATTTCCAAAAACTCATGACTTGCTTTCCGACTTTCCAACTATAGGAAATTTTGGCGAGGATTGGGTGTGGGGGGGGGGGCACTAACGACGTCCCTGCCCGGGTCCCACAAGTGACGTCATATCGCGTGACCAATTACGTCTTGTTGGGTTGTCATGGTTGCTCGCTTGAGTGGCCATGTTGTAACGTTATTCCTATAGTGATACGTGGACGGCGTTTGTGCATATGCGCATTGCGTTTTGTTAGAGTGATACGTGTTTCCGTCGTCCATTTTGTATAGTTGGTGCCGCCATCTTGGTTTCTTTGTTAGCACGTGGTTATGTGGGCCTGAAAGGCCTACAACAGAACAGGGGTTTGTTCCGAGAGTATGTTCGATTGAATAGGAGTAAATCTAATTACCACAAACTATCCAACAATCCTTCCATATCACTAAAAACAACCCCAAACCACCAAATCGGACTCGGATTTCCCCATTTTGGTTTTATAAGAATTGTGCTATTTGACGCGTATCTTTGTAAAAGAGCACTGGTTCGGATTCCTGCAGAAACCTCAGATATAATTATCTAATTAGACCCGACGAGTTTTAGTTGTTCGGATTCTTTCAGAATCCTCTGCTTCTATGTATGCTATAGTTTCTACCCATCCCGATCTATTCGTCTATTACTGGTAGAAGACTACAGTTTTAGATGGCAACAACAGAGGTAAATCATAGGAAAGATAGTTGAAGACAAGATGGAAGCCGACACGGTAAAACTACCAGGAGCAGTATAGGAGCTTTGAATCCCACCTAGGAATCCAACTTATAGAATCCCTTTTATATAATCCCTTTTGGGTCTCTTTTTATAGTTGATGTTGGTATTGTAGCTGTATTGGTTGTTGAAGTGGTCGATAAAGTAGTGGTTGATGTTGTAGTTGTTGGTGTTGTAGATGATGTTATGACAGAACTGTTGTCGGTGTCGTAGTTGTTGGTTTTGTCAAGGTTCGTGTGGTAGTAGATGATGTAGGAGGTGTTGTAGTTGCTTTAGATGCTGCGGAAGTAGGTGTTGTAGTTGCTTTAGATGCTGTGGTAGTTGATATTGAAGTAGTGGGTGTAGTAGTGGGTGTAGTAGTGGTTGTGCTTGTAGTTTAGTTTGATGATATTGTCAAGAGTGGTGTTGTAGTGGAGGGTCCAGTAGTTGTAGCGGTTGGTGTAGTGGTGGTTGTTGTGGAAGTTGGGATTATTGGTTGGTGCTCTCGTGGTGGTTGGTATAGTGGAGTTATCATTAGGGAAGCTGAAGAACCGCTTGTGATACGTAATTACACATACATGTCTTCGGGTCCACCGCTACTACATCAATGTTTACTGCACCATCAATTACAACTGCACCCACACTTGTTTTATCAGTGTCTACAACACCAACAAGGAATATATCAACCGCCGCCACATCAACTACTTCAATTCCAAAACTAGTTCACTGACCTTTACTACACCATCAACCACTACAGCACCAAGCATCACAACTACTACTGTACTAATAACTAATGCACCAACTTCTCCAACAACAACGTTCACAACACCAGCAACCACACATCACGATCAACCACAACGACACAATCATCAGAACTTCTAGAACAATACAACAAGAATTACACCAGTGAGTAATACAACAACCAATACAACAACCACTGTAATGTATAAATCAACTTCAACCCCAACCACCACAGCTACTAACAACTTTGTTAACCCTTTACCCAACGTAACGGCCAAAACCGGCCAGCGCTATTCTCAAAAATCGCTAATAAATTTTCATTATATTTTCATTTTTTGTCTCAAAAACATAGGTTATGACCCCCTCGTTGGAACGAGCTCGTCGAGCTCGTTCCAACGAGGGGTCATAACCTATGTTTTTGAGACAAAAAATGAAAAAAATTAGTTATTCAAGAATTTATTTTGCAAGTGTCGTCTGCTTTTCATGTTAGGTAAAGGGTTAACCATTACAACGTCAACCACTACCACAATCACTACCCCAACCTCTACTACATCAACTACAATAACACTAACCTCAACAACTGAAACTTTGACATTACCAACAGATTCAAATGCCAGAGCAACTCCTACAACTACTACATCAGCCACTACTATACCAACCACTACAACGCTATCCACTACAACACCGCCCACTACAATGACTAAACGACTACAGCACGAACAACTACAAAGGCCACCTCGGCTACCACTTCATCGTCCCCTGCTATACCAATCAGAATAACAAAACCACTACAATGACTAAACCAATTAAAGCACAAACAACAACAACGACCACTACAACTAATACATCGACCACTATTATACGAACCACTTCAACACCAACCATCACAGTGACGAAGCAAGTTACAATTACATGACTAACAACTACAGCAACGACCACTACAGCTACTGCAGGAACCAATACTATACAAAGCACTCTACAACACCCACCACTACAATGACTAAACCAACTACAACACTGACAACTACAACAACCTACAACAACCTACAACAGACTGACCAACAGTCTCCGAACAGTCCGCAGCAGTCCACAAAACATCACTGCCTTCAGCCCCCAAAGCACTACAGCCTTCAGTTTCCAAATCACCAATGTCTTCAGTCCACAACAGTCCCTAAATCATCACTGTCTTTGGTCTCCAGTAGTCTCCAACTTTACCACACCAACACAGTCTTCATCTGTCCCCAAATCACCACTATATATTCAATTCCCAACTCTCAACTGTTTTCAGTCCCCAAATTGCCATTATATTCAGTTCCCAACAGTCGTCCCCAAACCATAATTATACTTAGTCCTCAAACGTTCCCAGCCTTGCACTGCCTTCAGTGCCCATCAGTCTCCAAACCGCCATTGTCATCAGTCTCCAAGTCCCCGACAGTCCATATTTCGTACTGCCAATAGCAACAATCCGATGCTGTAACACATTCGATGGGGTTGGTAGAGCAAATGAGTGATAATGGGCCAACAGGAGTACAGACCGTTCATCTTAAACAGTACATGCATAAATAGCAAACTGGCTCTCTGAAGTCTCCCTCTCCAATCTCTCCCCTCCTTCCGGATCAGGATCAGGCACGGAAAATGTTACAGCAAATACTTGACATGACGGCAGAAGTAAGCAGCATGCGGGATGAAATCAGGAATACACGGAAAGAGAATACGATGGCACTCCTGGAACAGCGCACCAGCCACAGCACTTCTGAAGCAGCCAGGACTCGACCATTCCACCATAGTCAGTCCTCCATCATCAACAGTCCAACTACACCAACAATCACTACAGTCTCTCCTTCTCAGCCACCTCCACCCAAAAAGAAACTGTCAGAGAGGGTCGAAAGGGGCTTGCTCCCCAAACCGTCCCTGCGCGCCTTCGGCGAGCGAAACCATTCCATTCCGCCCCATTTTTCGTCACTCGCTAGTTTGATAAAGAAAATACAGCCTTGCCACCAAAGGTAAAGTAACTGCATGATAATAGTACGTTTCTTTATTAAACATATCACTAAAGTACATGCAAAAATAGCATACGCTGGAACTCCACTTCGTTCATGATGATAGCTGTTTCTTTTATCATTTTGTCAGCTTTGATTGTCCAGCAGTCAACACAGACAGCAGAAGTGTAATACGGGAAAAGAAGGTAAGTACCGGTATTATGTAATCTGTCCGATTTTCTTTTCATGCATGACCCGGCGCGTATCCACGATATCATAGTTAGAGGGTATAAGAGTAATATCTACATGTATTTTACTTGCTGGTGATTATTGTGTTGATTCCCTTTCTTCAGACAAACGTTTTTGACTTCTTTTTTTACAAATTCTACAAGTACATAAATATCAACAGGTGTCGAGATCAAACTAGAAGTAATGACTATTCATATAATTTTTACAAACAAGACTTATTTTGTAAACAGTGTCCACGTGGTTCTCCAATTCAACAAAACCACATCGTCTCAACTACGCTTATCTCTACGTTCCGTTTTAGTTTCCTGTGCCATCAGTATTCCACTTCGAAAGTCATTTTCCTTCAAGCCAGTTGTTTGTAGGTTTGAAAAATCTAATCGGCCACATGCGCCTGCGTAATATGCAAATTTAGCAAATTTAGCAAATGACAAATATTATTTTTCCAAAAATTTCCAATAAAACCATATCTGACCACCTCATCGAAAACGAACTCGATGAGCTCATTCCACTGAGGTGTCACGTGATTTAGTGTGGGTGATATTTTTGGAAAAAGTTGGAAAAATAATATTTCAAATAATAAATTTTGATATCGTCTGCGTTGGGTAAAGGGTTAAATAATTTTTCTCGGCTGAGTGCCTCTTGTTTTGATATACTCCAGCCTATATTGTTCTGAACTTCTGAGAGAAGTTATTGTGCTGGTGGGCAGAAGTGTAGAGTAAAGGAGACTGGTAGCAGGACGGATTTTGAGACGGAACGACCCAAATTTCGAGACAGAACGGCCCACGTTTTTGGACAGAACGGCCCTTATTTAAAAAAAAAGAAAGAAACTTATTTCTTATGCTCCCATTATCTTTTTACAAACGTTATTGGGATTTAGCAAAAATGCTTATCATTATAATGGGGTTGGAGTTGTGCCCGTTTACATTTAGCCGCGAATTATTCTTGAACTGAATACTGCGCGTACACCACGAGGAGGTACTAAGCTGGTCTTAAATAAAACACTTTCAATAAGAGAAAAACATTATTTCTGTTCATCTGAAATAAACAAAAAATTAAATTAATTTCTGGTTAAACATACTGAGTAGAAAAATGATAACTGTTGATCATTGCTTTGTACATCTGATTACAGAGTAAAACACAAGATACAGCGCTCCTACTAAATACCAAATGCCACCGATGGCTACCGAAGGCCACCGGCGGCCACAATGGCCACCGAAGGCCATCCAATATAACTAAAACTGTTGCATTTAAAAGCATTGTTGAAGTCAAACAATCTTTCTTTATCGTAGAGCAAACGTTTGTAACACTCGTTCGGGTTGTCCGATTTCAATCATGCTTTACAGTGCGACAGTAGGTATATTTAGAGTGGCCATCGGTTACGGTGGCCTTCGGTAGCATTTGAAAATAAGTTTCCGTTTGAAATAAAACAACTAATTTGAAGAACGAGTGTTTCAAAAGTTCGCTCTACGATTTTAACCCTAGTTAGGAAGAAAAGAGTGGACATTTTCCCCAAACTTAAAAAAATTGAATTTCAAGATTTTATTACAAGAAAAAGAATGAATTTGTTCTATTTAATGTCACACTATTTTCAAAGTACTAAATAAAAATAAAATATGCATAGATAATTCCAACAATATCAAGCTGAATTCCTGTATAAACAGAAAGCTAGTCGATGTGTCACACACAGTGTGCTGTATGGCATATTGTGAGATGAAGACTTTAATGGTACTAAGCACTAAGAGGTCAACTTTATCAACTAATACTCACTGAACAATTCTTGCAACTCTCATGTAAGTCGTCTTGTAAATTTATTCTTAGAAGTATTATCGTTGTTTGATTTATTATAGTTTTATTTGTGCTACTTGGGTTTAGTACTAATTGGTTGGGCAACAAGTACTTGCACCAAGGTGAAGAAACACAGAGGGGTGGGGCACAATGATAATATATGGATGCAACTGGTAATATAATTTTATGAGTTTGTACTTCCTTCATGCATGGAGGCTGTACAAATCCATAAAATTATATTACGGACTTGCACCAAGGGTGTTCTCATCTAAGTCGTCTTGTAAATTTATTCTCAGCTGTATTATCGTTGTTTGATTTATCATAGTTTTATTTGTGCCACTTGCTTCATGTATATTACTATCTTGTGCTAGCTATTTTAAAAAGAATAAACTATTACACGAAACCTTAATTACTTTGTTATTTTTATTCTTCCAATTGTTTTTCCTATTTTATTCCATGAGAAATTAAAAAAAAATCTAAGGGAACATGTCCTGGGTGAAAAATCTAGGAATAATCAGTCTAGGGGAGAAAGTCTGGGGTTGAATAATTAGGGGAAAATGTCCTAGTGGAAAATGTCCTAGGGAAAATGTCCTAGGGGAAAATGTCCTGGACCCGATTACAGTACCAGTCGTAAAGTTGTGGAATGACCACAGGAAAGTGTTAATAACATTTTCTAGCGGGTATTCTACAAAATATCAAAGTCGGTATTACAGCTGAAATAACATGACATCATCATTATTATTATTATTATTATTATTATTATTATTATTATTATTATTATTATTATTATTACTAGCATTTTATTCATCACTCTAGAGGATTAATATGATATAAGGGGTACATAGAACAAGAATATAGTCATATAAAATATGATGAAGGATAATGAGGGATGTACTTATAAATCAGTCCGGCTAAGGATCGAGTCCAACCCCCCAGACTAGGTAGGCGTGACGTCCAAACAATTGAGTGGGTAGAGATTGTAGAGTATTAGTGAAGAACAAGTGCCCTCGATATTTGTAATTTTGACTCAGAATGATTGTACAGAATGATTGTACTGCCGCTTGTGCTCTTGCAAAAAAACCCATAAATGGGCTTAAGAAATTTCTTTTTAATAAATGAGATTTTTTAATAAGGGCGGTTCAGTCCAAAAATGTGGGTCGTTCTGTCTCAAAATCTGGGCCGTTTCGTCTAAAAAATCTGGGCCGTTTTGACCAAAATCAATCTGGGCAGTTTGGTCCATGGGCCGTTTCGTCTAGCATTCAAGAAGACTGATGATACGGAGGTCGGGTGCGTGATTACTATAGTAAACAAGTTTTTGCTTTGCTGGTGTAATAGGACCCTCTAACCATTGCCGCTAAAATGGCTGAATTACATGTAAGTGTAAATAATCGAATACATCATATATGTCGTGATGATATAGACCCTCACAACACTTCAAATGCAATCAGGGGTGTGCCAAAATGGAGGGGTCGGATGTCTCACTCTCACAAATCCTGCCCAAAATCTTCAACAGCAGTTGTAAAGTCGCAGGGAGCAGTTAGAGGCTTCTTGTTAAAGAATGTTTGTATGTGGTGGGTGAAGGGCACATCAGGCTTGGAAATAATCTATGGACCGAACGACAATGGGGGTTACGTAAGTTGTAAAATATGTGAACGAACTACAGGTTACAACAAAGTAATATACCATAACTTTAATAAGTTACTCATCACTCATGTTTTACCAGAAAGATTTGACAATCTTTCCGAACTATCGCAACTCAAAGGTTGAGTGTTTCATCCCCATACAAACAGAATGACATGCTCTTTCCATCTAAAAGGAATTTTTGTCAAAATAAATAACAACTAACGTGCGTTAGTTGTTGCTGTTTACATAGGCGTAAATCCTATTAAGACCAAGCAACGCATGGCTGGTATAGTATAAACAGAGAAGACGGAGAAGCATGACAACACCCTTTTTCCTACGAGTTACCACCATGCTATGGAGTGTAACCTGCTAATGGGGTACGATATTTATAAGCTCTTTATTTTCAGGGCTGAAAATTGTTTTCTCAAAAGTTAGATGTTTGACATGTGAGTGGGGAGGAGGGGGCATGTATAGTTGAAAATTTGAGAGGAGACACCATCCATACCAGGACTCTCCAGTCTGAATACAATTGCTACATATCAGTATTATAAGTTATTGTGATGAACTGAAGGTAACATGGTCTGAGGTGTGCGGCTCGGAGCTTTTGACCATGTTACCGCCAATTCATCACAATAACGTATATGTTCCAATAAGACACTACGCATAGCCCAAAACCTTCATCGTGAAACACGAGAGGCTTATTTACTAAACTTGTGATCGTTAAAAAGTTGCTTTGTTCAAGACAACTTTTAACGATCACAGACTTAGTAAATAAACCTCTCTCTCGGGGTGTGGGGGAGGGGAGGGGGGCACAGTGGCTCAGTAAGTAGAGGTGCAGGCTGCAAGCCGAGAGGTCTTCGGTTCGAATCCCACCCGCGGCAACCGCGCTGTGCCCTTGGTCAAGGCACTTCACCCCCATTGTTCACGTGGGGGCAGGTGGCATTGTGTACTAAGGCGTACGGCACGTCGATGGTACACCTGTTTGCAACCAATGCTAACCCTGCTTTTGTAGAGTTATATGTTGGGGAGCTGACAGTTGCTTGCCGTTGCTCGGTGGTTCGGGTACTCCGGCCTCCTCCACCCGTAAAACAGTCATGGTTATGATTAGCCATTGTGCAGAGATATGTGACCTTAAACACCAATAAATAAGTATAAATAATAAACCTCTCGTATACCCGAAGACGACCGGTCATACTAAAAACCGAGGGATACCGATGTGAAGAAAAATAGGGGTTTGAATGGGGTTAAAAGGGTATGAGATGGCATGTTATGAGTCTATAAATAGATTTGAGCAGTATGTGCATGGTTTAATGTCATTTTTAGCTCACCTGGCCTAAAAGGCCACGTGAACTTTTTACATCACTTGTCGTACGGCGTCCGCAAGTGTTTTTAAAAACTTCACATAAATGATGACTGGGACCCCCTCTACGAGCGATCCTCGTTTAATGCTGATCAGGTTACAGACATGGCCGCAATTGCGGCTTACAGTTATTGTAGAAACCGGCCTATGAGAAATCAAATTTTAATCTTCTTCTTCGGAACTACTGAGCTGACGTGAACCAAACCTGGCAGAGATAGTCTATGGGAGGTTCTATACAAACGATCCTCATTTTGTTCCCATGGGTTTGAAAACATGGCCGGGAGAGGCATTCTTTGATTCTGTTTGTGGATTTTGAAAAATCTTCTCCCCTGAAACCACAGTGCTAAATGTTTTGAAACTTTGCATGGTTGATGACTTTGACCCGCTCTACCAACGATCCCCATTTAATGTTGATTGGGTTGCAAACATGGCTTCAGTTGCGGCTTTTTGTTACTATAGAAACCCTATGGGACATCACATTTTCATCTCCTTCTCTGGAACTAACGAGCCGACGCGAACCAAACTTGGCAGGAATGGTCTAAGGGAGGTCTTCTACAAACGATCCTCATTTTACTCCAGTTGAAAAACATGGCCGCCAGAGGCATTCTTTAACTGGTTGGTGGATTTTCAAAAATCTTCTCTGAAACTGCCAGGCTAAATGTTTTGGTACTTCACATAAATGATGACTGGGACCCCTCTACCAACGATCCTGATTTAAGGTTGATCGGGTTGTAAACATGGCCGCAATTGCGGTTTATAGTTACTACAGAAACCCTATGGGAAATCACATTTTTACCTTCTTTTTTGGAACTGCTGAGCCGACGTGAACCAAACCTGGCAGGCGTAGCCTATGGGAGGTCTTCTACAAATGCTCCTCATTTTTGTTACCGCGCATCGAAAAACATGGCTGCCAGAAGCATTTTTAGCTCAACTTTGACGTAAGTCAAATTTGAGGTTATGCCATGGCTGTCGTCCGATTGTCCGGACGACGGGCCATGCCATAACCTTAACAATTCAATACGTCTCGGGCTAGAGGCCGTATTTATGAACTGATCTTTACGAAACTTCTTGAGTACCTTAGTTATCACCGTGGGATGAGAACGCGTGTTTTGGGTGCGGTCCGAAATTCAAGATGGCCACCAGCAGCCATTTTGTACCTTAGTTAGTGCAATCAGTTTTTTGTACAGAACTTCTGTATGAAAGTTCTGATTCGAATAAATTTTTGTCCGAATGTTTAGTAACATGGAATACATCACATATAGTACGGTTTTTTTTCTCGTGCAGAAACTCTTCAAATAAGATGAACTTTGATTTTTTCAGTGCTTCTTACACACAGTAAGTACACATGTCAATACGGCACGGGCTGGGGGATGTATTTATGAACCGATCTTCAGGGAACTTCTTGGGTACCCCTGTTATCACCTTGGGACGAGAACGAGCGTTTCAGGGTGCGGTTTAAAATTCAAGATGGCTGCCAGCAGCCGTTTTGTACCGAAATTAGGTCCAATCAGGTTTTTGTACACAACTTCTATACAGCTCAGGCTAGAGGCAGTATTTATGAACCGATCTTTACGAAACTTCTTGGGTACCTTTGTTATCACCGTGGGACGAGAACGAGTGTTTTTGGGTGCGGTTCGATGTTCAAGATGGCCATCGGCAGCCATTTTGTACCAAAATTAGTGCAATCAGTTTTTTGTACAGAACTTCTGTATGAAAGTTCTGATTTGAATAAATTTTTGTATGAATGTTTAGTAACATCGAATACATCACATATAATACGATTTTGTTTCTCGTGCAGACATTATGCAAATTAGATGGACTTTGATTCATTCAGTGCTACTTATACACGGCAAGTACACATGTAAATCCGCTCTGGCTAGGGGCTGTATTTATGAACCGATCTTCACGAAACTTCTTGGGTACCTTTGTTATCACCTTGGGACGAGAACGAGTGTTTCTGGGTGCGGTCCAGAATTCAAGATGGCTGCCAGCGGCCTTTTTTTACCGAAATTAGGTCCAATCAGTTTGTTGTACACAACTTCTATATGGCTCACGATAAAGGCCGTATTTATGAACCGATCTTTCCGAAACTTTTTGGGTTCCTTTGTTATCACCTTGGGACGAGAACGAGTGTTTTTGGGGGCGGTCCGAAATTCAAGATGGCTGCCGGTGGCCAGTTTGAACCGAAATTAAGTACAATCATTTTTTTGTACAGAACTTCTATATGAAGGTTCTAATTTGAATAAATTTTTGAATGAATGTTTAGTAACATGGAATACATCACATATAATACAGGTTTTTTTCTCGTGCAGAAAGTATGCACATTAGATGAACTTTGATCTATTCAGTGCTACTTAAAACAGTAAGTGCACTTGTCAATACGGCTCGGGCTAGGGGCTGTATTTATGAACTGATCTTCACGAAACTTCTTGGATACCTTTGTTATCACCTTGGGACGAGAACGTGTGTTTTTGGGTGCGGTCCGAAATTCAAGATGGCTGCTGGCGGCCATTTTGTACCAAAATTAGGTATAATCAGTTTTTTGTACAGAACTTCTATATGAAGGTTCTAATTTGAATAAATTTTTGAATGAATGTTTAGTAACATGGAACACATCACATATAATACAGTTTTTTTCTCGTGCAGAAAGTATGCAAATTAGATGAACTTTGATTTATTCAGTGCAACTTATAACAGTAAGTGCACATGTCAATATGGCTCGGGCTAGAGGACGTATTTATGAACTGATCTTCACGAAACTTCTTGGGTACCTTTGTTATCACCTTGGGACAGGGGCGAGTGTTTTGGGGTGCTATTGTTATCACTGTGCTATGAGGACAAATATTTTGGGGACTCAAAGATTTCTTTTCTAGTTTAGCATCTAACTGTCGCCCACCTTTAGAATACTTTACCTATACATTTGTTACAAGCTACGGTCAGCATTTATGTACATACCGTTACAATTCTTTATATGTACCTTTGTTATCAGGTCATTACCTGTGTGTGATTGCTGTGTCACATACTATACATGTACATGTCTTGCACATGTTGAGCTGCAGTGTCATTGACACTTTCATTTGATTCTGATTGGTGGATTTTTAAAAATCTTCTCTGAAACCACAGGGCCAAATGTTTTGAAACTTTGCATGGCTGATGACTGAGACACCCTCTACCAACGATTCTCATTTAATGTTGATCGGGTTGCAAACATGGCTGCAGTTATGGCTTAGAGTTACTATAGAAACCCTATGGGAAATCACATTTTCATCTTCTCTGGAACTACTGAGCTGATGTGAACCCAACCTGGCAGGGGTAGTCTATGGTAGGTCCTCTACAAACGCTCCTCATTTTGTTATCATGCATCGAAAAATATTGCTGCCAGAAGCATTTTTTGATTCTGACAGGTGGATTTTGAAAAATCTTCTCCTTTGAAACCACAGGGCCAAATGCTTTGAAGCCTTGCATGGTGGATGACTGGGACACCCTCTACCAACGATCCTCATTTAGTGTCGATCGTGTTACAAACATGGCCACAATTGCGGCTTATAATTACTATAGAAACCCTCTGGAAAATCACATTTTCGTCGTCTTCTCTGGAACTACTGAGCCGACGTGAACCATACTTCGCATGAATGGTCTATAGGAGGCCCTCTACAAACGATCCCCTTTTTGTTTCCGTCGGTTGGAAAATATGGCCACCAGAGACATTCTCTGATTCTGATTGATGGATTTTGCAAAAATCGTCCTCTCTGAAACTACAAAGTCAAATGTTTTGAAGCTTCACATGATTGAGGACTGGGACGCCTTCTACCAATGCTCCTCTTCGTGTAATGTTGATGTAATGTTGCAAACATGATCACAATTGCAGCTCATGGTTACCATGGAAAGCCTATGGCAAATCACATTTTTATATGTAGTTCAAGGTGAGCGATTACAGGCTCTTTAGAGCCTTTAGTTTAGAATTACGGGCGCTAAAGTAAAAGCGTTCGCAGAAAAATCTTCACCTCCGAATTTAGTAGGTTGCTTGGTAATTATTATTTACAGCGAATGCACCAAAGTAAGCGACAGTATGAATTGTTAATCACATTGTGACTTGTTAATTAGTTCTCTTTGTGTTTGTCATTTATTCACTGTCATCTTTGTTATGACAGTAGAATTGTCATGGACCAATGTTGTGACATCAGGAATTGTATTTTCGGGTGTGGTCACTTTTCACTTGCCAACGATGTAAAAGAATACTTGCCATAAAACAAGAGACGTGGCCAACACTCACGGCTGACCAACGGGAGCGACAAATTAAAAGGTTAATGACTTACGCTACTGACAATTCTAAAAATCAGACTTCGACTGACGGACGTTTGACTTTACATAAAATGATGGCAATTGTATAAAAACCTGGTCAGGTTAATCAGGTTAAGAGGTAAAACTCCGAAAACAAAAAGTGTCAACAGAAAACCCAAGGCTAAATTAAAACCGTTGACACTGAGTAGAAATGGCTAAAAAATATAATAATAGCACTTGGGTCAGCCGCTGATTTGTCGCGGTTCTCGGACGAGAAGGCCATGGTTACCCCTGTACTACCAACTGCCTCCCTATTCCCACGCTTCTCCTCTCCTCCCCTCCCAACACTCGGAGACGAACTGCTTGATGATATCTCTTGTCCCATTCTTCCCAATCTCTCCGATTAGCATATTAACCCTCTCCTTTGAGTCTCCCCCTAACCACATGTCCTTCATTCTCCCATCCCACTTCGCCATTATACTCCCAGTGAATCTCATTCTTTTAGACTGATACTTTGGGCATTCTAGGAGAAAGTGTTCCAGGGTCTCCACCATGTCCAAGTTACACATCTGGCACTCCCTTTCACCGTCTTTCCTAATTTTTCCCCTCAGCTCCAGGGATCGCGACCTCAGCTTGAACAACAGTGACCCCCCCCCCCCCCCCCCCAAAGGTGCCATCAAGGTACTCTATAGTGTATATATACATAGTCTAAATACAAGCTGCAGCTTTGGGTGTATCAAGCACAGCCGAGCGATATACTTATCACAGTTCGCCACAAAAGCCCAATAACGGCATAAAGCCAATAATCGCAAAACAAACAAACAAACTATTAAAAAAATATGGGGATGCCTTGAGACGTTCCACCTAGTGCAAATTATTATTTGGTGACAGTTAGAACAACATTCTGGAAACTACTGCAGAATGTTATTATACTATGCATAAACAAATTTTGCAATATTACTACTGTTAGTTGACAACACCGGTCTACAAGGGAAAGCCTAGTATTATCAACATAACAGCTGGCTTTCACTCGAACGTGTGAGTCATAATACTCTTGGGTCTCGTTTCCTATTAAAAGGTCATTTCCGAGGTTAAGCCAAATGGCTATTTTGTGCTATAGTTTTAGTTTGTGGTGGTGTGGATTTAGTAAATAATTCTCATTAATGGTGATATGGCCAAAATAATCTGTTGATGGTCTTGATTCAAACTGTGTGTTGTCAAGTGCATTTCAATTGGGGGTCAAGGTTACATGGAAGTGTTAAATGACTAACCCAGACCTGTTTGGGACCTGACAATTTGCAGTTTACAAATGGGACAATTTTTGTGTAAATTTGCTTTGAGAAAGCCTTCTGAAAAAATGAATAAGAAACCCATATGTTTTCTGTTTGTCAGAATGATCATGTTATGCTGTAAAATCCTCAGTGGAGGAAAGAGGAATTCCTATAACACAGTTTTATCACTATCGATGTACGAAAATTGGAGATTTATCCCTAAAATGAGAAACTTTTGACCATTTTGAGCCATTTTTTTAACCATCAACTGTGTCATTCGGCTGAGTGTATTTGAGTGATATTGTAAGATTTTTGGTGTGCACAGTTGTCTCCAGAAAGGGCCATATTCAGACCTTCCAGAAACTATATACATTGTGAGCATTGTGAATAGGGGAGGTAATTTAAATGCGAAATATCCTCGGCCGTGTTAATCAAAAGCTGAACATTTCTTGAAAAGCCGACATTTTCACCTGAATAACTGTAACGAGACCTTGTACTCTAATCGCCAGTTTGTTGATTTCGGGTTCCGGACATTTTTCCCTAGGACATTTTCCCCTAAAAAACGTGTCACCTAGGGCATTTCCCCCTAATTTCAAATGAGAGGGTGGGCATTTTCCCCTAGTTAGGAAGAAAAGAGTGGTCATTTTCCCAAAACTAAAAAAAAATTGAATTTCAAGATTTTGCCTCTGTGGAAACAGCACTATTTCTTAATCAGTGTGGTGAACCACCACAAAAACGTGTGAGACGTGAAACCAAGAAACTCCAAACTCGGTTGTCTTTGCTTTGTGAGAAACTTGACAATGGGTCTCTGTCATTGACAGAAACGCTTCATTCCACTGGACACTCTATCAGATTGAAATAGAATCTTTCTCAACTGATACTCACTGAACAATTCTTGCAACTCGTAATATACTTTTATGGGCTTGTACTTCCTTCATGCATGGAGGCTGTACAAATCCATAAAATTATATTACGGACTTGCACCAAGGGTGTTCTCATCTAAGTCGTCTTGTAAATTTATTCTCAGCTGTATTATCGTTGTTTGATTTATCATAGTTTTATTCGTGCTACTTGCAACATGTATATTATTATCTTGTGCTAGCTATTTTAAAAAGAATAAACTATTACATGAAACCTTAATTACATTTTTATTTTTATTCTTCCAATTTTTTTTTTCTATTTTATTCCATGAGAAATGAAAAAAAAATCTAAGGGAACATGTCCTGGGTGAAAAATCTAGGAGTTATGTCTGGGGGGAAAAGTCCGGGGATGAATAATTGGGGGAAAATGTCTTAGGGGAAAATGTCCTAGTGGGAAATGTCCTAGGGGGAAAATGCCCTAGGGGAAAATGTCCTGGACCCGCCCACAGGGGTTAATGAAACTCGGAAGGAATGCTACAGCTCTTCTGTGCTTTATCCGCCCGACTCCTATAGAGGTGTTATTATTCTGGCCATAAAATATTTAATAGACCATTTCTATTTGGAGATAGGAATCATATTTTATATGCAGTATAATTTAGTAGAATTTAGAAATTATATGAAATCCGAGGGTTCCTTCCGAGTTTCATTAACCCCTATGGCGTACTTCGCAACAATCAATGTACGCCATAAAAGCCCAATAACGTCATAAAGCCAATAATAGCAAAACAATAAACAAAATAATTTTTTTTTAAACTGAAAAGTTCTGCCGGCCCAAAGCCCGGATAAAAGCTGATGGGAGTTTTATTTTTATCAAATATTACAATGATCTGTGTTGTGGTACCCAATTAGCACTTACACGCTTCATCTTTACACCGGGGTAGCCTATTAATTACCAAGCAACCTACTAAATACCTAGGGGCAGTTTTCCGCGCCGGCTCGGTCTATATATCTTGCATTTACTCGAATAAGTGCACCAAGGTCAATCTTTCATCTCATCAACAACAATTAGTTCTCATTTCCACGTATACAACGCTCGTTCGTTCGTAGTACGCGGTAATACCGACAATACTGAAAAAGTGATTACAATCATATTTCTGTATTTTAAAGAGTTAACTTAACTTTATAGCACAATTACCGTACTCTACTGACTATTGATCATGTCTCACCAGCCTAACAGCTTCATCAAGCCAGCCAGTCTTGTGGTTAATGAGAAGAAGGAGATGATGCTAAAGAAGGAAAAAAAGAGCGCAATGAGAGGGAAAAACTCGCCAGAAGAATCTCTACTGGATCAGCCAAGATTAGTCATAGTGGTATAAATAGGCAGGGGGCAGGGGGAACCCAGGATAAAGCCAAGAGCCAAACCAATGAGGGCAATGACCTTCTTAAATCATTCTTGGAAGATAGAGAGAAAGAGAGGAGTAGGGATAGAGAAGAGAGAGAAAATGAACGGAAGGAATGGCAGCTCCGCCTGGCGGAGATGGAAAGAAAACATGCTCGCCAGGAAGATATCATTTTTAACCCCACGAGCGATCTAGCAGCGGAAAGATCCCCCGCAGCCAAGAGATTCGAGTCTATGACCAAACAGATAGCTGACCTCTCATCTCAACTTGGCTTAAGAAACAATAACACAGCTAACAGTAAACTAGGTAGCTCTGATTACTCACCTGACAATTTACCTATTCGCTCTCCTCATGAAGTAATAGCCGTGGCCGAGGTGCACGCAGCGCCAGGCACAACGGCTATCCCTTCAGGGGGGGGGGGGGGGGGGGGGAGATGCTATTGACTCACTCATTGAAGCTCGGCACTCGCCGGAGATGACTGAAGGACCTGGGCCTTCGGGCGCAGCCTTACCCAGCAGCAAATACGCCAGGCCTCTGTCATCTGACAGCAGTAATGCCTCCAAGGATCCTTCTGATCCATTTGATTTAGGACGTCTCTGTCCTGAAAGACCTGTCGATGTTATGCTTTCCACCCAGATTGACTCTATGTCCAACTATAACACTCCTATCAGTCCTCTCACTAAAACACCTATCAAGGGCAAAAGTAAACGGAAAAACTCTATAGTTCTTGAGATTGACTCGGAGGAGGTAATGGATGATCAGGGCTTTTCTCACACAATTGACAGGCAAGTCAAGAAAGTGAGAAACTGTCCCTCTTCACCCCTTTCCTCAACTGAGTCCAACTCTGAGAAACAGGATACAGCTAACGACACCCTACAGCTTCGACCGCAACCAAGGCCAACCCCACTCATGGAAAAAGCTTGGAACTCAGTGGTCTCAAGCAATATCGACCAGCTAAATAATATTAACAACCCCATCAATAGCCACAAAAAGAAAGAGAGGCATACCCGCCACCCCTCCAAACAACTTACAACCAACGAACAGAGTAGCAACTCAACCAAATTCATCGCCGTCATAACCAGGGTACTTCTTGACACCCCCAGAGACCTGATAAGCCAGAGTCTCGACAATAATAAGTGGGAAAGACTCCACTCCAAGGCCACTGGCAAAGTGACCTGGAAAATTAAAGTCACTTGCCCCGACCGTGAAACTAAACTACGAATCGTTGCTAACGGAATCAACATTAATGGCAGGTGGCACGCGGGGGGGTGGGGGTGGGGTGGGGGGGATATAGATCCTCCCCTCCTCCAATACAGTGCCACACATGTCACACATACTGCTAATAAATGCAGAGGAAATCTAACCCGCATGAGATGTGGAGGTACCCACCTCACCAAATCATGCAGTTTGGATTCCCCCTCCTGCCCAAATTGAAAAGGCAATCATACAAGCAACTATCGCGGGTTCCCCATTACAAAAAGGTCAAAACTAACATTGAACTAAAAAACCTAAATCTAATTAAGCCAGACAATGCATCCTCACCCCATACTGTCTGCTCCCTAATTGCAGGGCAGGATCTCTATACTCGGTCCTAAATAAACATGTCACAACCAATCTGTCTGACATCTGTCAAGATGTCAGCCGATCAGCGTCCCGGCTATTTAAAACTCAAATCTCAGAGTCTCTTGTCAAAGCCGCAATTAATGTTAACTAAACCCACCTCTTACCACTAACAAGACATCGCGACTAAAATTTCAACCCCTATCACGGATAAACTACAAATTGCCGTGTGGAACGCTAGAAGCGTTAATAACAACAAAAATTCAAATCAGCCGATTTTTCGAAGATACAGACATTGTCTGTATCTGCGAAAGTTGGCTTCAACCCAGCAGAAATTTTGCAGTTAGCGGGTTCAGCACTATTAGAAGAGACCGACAAATCACTAAAGGTGGCGGCGTCGCTCTTCTAATAAAGCAGAACATCAAAACCAAAACCATAAAAACTAATCACCTCGATGCAGAGGTGATTGCTACTGAAATCACAGTCGACAATAAAAACATCGCGATTATTTGTTATTATAACGACCCAAGCAAAATTGTATCTGACACTGTCTTTGAATTCTTTACGAGGAAATACAAACACTGCATTTTCCTCGGCGACTTCAATGCCAAACACCTGTACTCTGGCTGCAACAAAACTACCCCAACGGTGAAGCCCTCCTTGAAATCACAAAAAACATAACCTTCATGTGGTTATGAACGACAACTCAGCAACCTATATCAGTAACAACCCACTATTTTCATCTGATATCCTCGATCTAATTATCGCCAGTGACTCTCTGATAAACCACATCGATGACCACTGGGTCGGCGATGATGACTTAGGCAGCGACCACCTCCCGGTCCATGCCTCACTGCAGCTAGGAAATGGCCCACTCAGGTACCCCCCTTCCCCCACCTCTCCCACTCTCCGCAGAAACTTCAGGAAAATTAATTGGAACCTCTACCGCGACATCATCGATGTCAAACTCACTAACTCCCCCCCCCCCCCCCCCCCCCCATCCAATGCAGCAGAACTAGAAACCCAATGCGAGGGCATTGAGAAAATCATTAACTCAACCTTAAACGAAATATGCCCAAAAGAAGAAGTACGCCCCTGGAGAAACACAATCTCGGGCGACACTCTGTCACTAATCAAAACTAAACGGAAAGCTCTTCGCGCTCTTAAAACCGAATCTGACCCCAGCAAGGAATCTGACCTAAAAAAAAACATACAACCGCCTTCACGGCGAAGTCAAAGAAGCCCTCAAAGCTGAAAAACAAGCCAGCTGGGAAAAGGCAACAGCCAACCTAAACGGGACCCAGGATGCTAAAAAATTCTGAGACTCTTTCAAAATTCTTACTGGGCAAAAAAAACAAGGGCGGAAAAGCAGCAGCAAAACCTCTTAAGAAGGAAGACGGTTCTTTTACTCGCACCGACAAAGAGAAGGCCGACACCTTTACCGACCTCCTAAGAAAAACGCATCGCCCGTATCAAGGCACGGGCAATGATGACACCGTCATTAACGCGATTGATGACTTCATCAATGAACACCCTGATATCTACCGTGACCCCAATTTCGATAACAAGCCAGAAGACGGGGACGATGATGACCTTGTCACCCCCATCACCAATGACGAAATCATTACCGTCATAAAAAAATGCAAAAATTCCTCCTCGTCCGGCGAAGACGAAGTAAGCTACAAAATTCTAAAACAAAGCCCAAACTCCCTAATCGAAAAAATAAAGAAACTATTCAACGCATGCCTCGCCCATGGCTACTTTCCCAAATGTTGGAAAAAAGCCATCGGTGTCATGATACCAAAACCTGACAATGCCCCTCCGATCCAGCCAGATACCGCCCAATCAACCTCCTCAGCTGCGTTGGTAAGACATTCGAACGAATCCTTACCAATAGGTTCAGGGGGCACCTTGAAGACATCGATTTTTTCAATAAATGGCAAAGAGCCTATAGAAACCGTAAAGAAGGCATCGAGCATGTCTACCGACTAGTCACCCAAATGAAAACCGCTATCAACAATCAGCAAATAGGTGCGGCAGTCCTGTTAGACGTCGAAAAAGCATTTGACTCTGTTTGGCACAATGGAATGCGCTACAAATTATCAAAAATGAGACTCCCCATGAAACTGCTCAGATTACTATCCTGTTTCTTAAATGATCGCGAAATTAAAGTCAGAGTGAATAATGAAATGTCTGACAGAATACCCCTTGAAGCAGGCACCCCCAAGGATCCGTCCTAAGCCCCCTCCTTTACATCTTCTATGTAAATGACCTTCACTTCTCCGAGGATCGGGTTCAAGTCTCCCAATTCACGGATGATAAGGGCCTCTGGGACTCTAACAATACGGCCAATATGCTCCAAAAACTCATGCAACGCGCTCTCGATGACCTAGAACAATGGTGTGCCAAATGGAGAATTAAGCTGAACGCTAATAAAACCCAACGAATCACCTTTACTGGCAAGACAAACAAACGTGATTTTGACCTGAAACTAATGGGCAACACCCTCCCAGAATGCAAAGAGGCGAAATTCCTGGGCATCACCATTGATCAAAAACTGTCCTTCAACAAACACACCGACGACATGGGGAAAAGCCACCAAACGCATTAATTTATTGAAAATGCTAAAGGGAACTTCATGGGGAGCCAACAAGGCCACCCTACTCAAACTATACAAAGCCTTTGTGCGCCCAGTACTCGAATACGGGGCAATCATCCTAACTGACCTCAATCAAACTAATATGGGAAAACTCCAAAGGGTCCAAAATCACGCGCTTAGGGTCGCCCTCCGCGCCCCATGGGACACACACATCAAAACACCCCACGACAAGGCCGATATCCCCACCATCACAGGCTTGGCAATTTCAGGAGAGCGATTTTTTAGCTCTCCTTACTGCCCTCCTGAAAGAATTAAGGAGAGCGAAAAATTGCCCCCCTAAATATTTTGGTCTGGAATGATTGAGATTACATGTATTATGCTCACATTAAATTTTTGTTGTAAAGCAAAAATGTAATTTAACTTTGAAGTCACATAACATCACGTAATTTCATTTTGAAAGTGGTTTAGTGGTAAAAGGTAATGGCTGCAACCATACCCAAACACAGTTGCAATCAATTGAAGCAAAATGGGTCACAGCAATATTTTTTTTTCTGTCAGTTTCAAGTTCAACAACTGACATCACAGATTCACAGTTTGAGGGGTAATTATTATTCAAGGAATATTGACACTATAATATACTACCATTACTACTATCCTGTCACTTGAAGCACTTGCACCAGGATGTGACTGTAGATTCAAGCAGACCTGTTGTCCAAGAAAGTCATACGCCTACCACTATCACCTTCAACCCCCCTTGGGGGGTTGAAGGTGGTAGTGGTAGACGTATGACTTTCTTGGACAACAGGTCTGGGTACACACACAGGTCTTGTCAAGTGTGTGTTCGGTTGTTGAGTGAGACATCTAGATGTCTAAGAGATTTCGCTTTACCTTAGTAAAGTTAATAAAATGACTGATGTGATAGTCTGTTGGTTTCAGTTTCAATGAGTTCGTTCAACTGGATACTTAAAATGCTGTGTAAAGCTAATTGCTCTCCTAAGCTGATTGAGGAGAGCGATTTTTTGCCCTCCTGCATTTTTCAGAATGCCAGGCCTGCCATCAAAGGCCGCCTAGGGTCCGTGAAGTCAGCTGACAGTTGACAGTTGACAATTCGAAGTGTGAAGTCAGCTGACAGTTGAAAATACAAACGTGAAGTCAGCTGACAGTTGACAGTTGACAATTCGGAAAAGGGTCTCCAATTCACATTTACCACAGCTACATTGCTGATTTCGCATTTACCACAGCTACATCACTGTTACGTCACTTTACATGTCATGTGCGCGAATATTTCGAAATACCGACGAACTGTCAGCTGAATGTGAATTGGTAGCTAGATCAGCCCAGCTGACAATTCCGTAAAGTCAGCTAACAAATCGAAAGGCTTTATAAATATGAATTTATTCTCTGTTATATTTAAGCTTACACGCTGTAAATCTATTCTTCGTGGACCCACTCTCGTGCTTTAACAACATACAGTGAATTTTAAACAATTTGTCTCTTGAAAATGACAGTATTCGAATGTTTCCGAATCGTCAGCTGACTAGGCTACTTTCAGTTGCGGGCGTGTGTTATGAAGTTAGCTGACAATTCGAATGGCTTTATTAATATGCGTTTACCATGTTGTATGTGTAGCTTACACGCTGTAAACTCGTTTACGCTGGTCCACTCTCGTGCTCTAACACAATATACTGTGAATTTTAAACATTTTTTCTCTTGAAAATGACGGTATTTGAAGGTTTCCGAATTGTCAACTATGAATCGATCACAGTGCCATTTCAAGGAGTTGATAGATCGGATTTTTTACCCCGTTCCAATACATGATGCAAAACAAATTATTTATTATTTTGCAATCTGTAATCTACAGGTGGCAGTTGACAATTATGTAAAAAGAGTCGCCAATTCACGTTTACCACAGCTACGACACTGGTACATTGGTAATATTTCGAAATCTCGAACCGTCAGCTGGGTCCTCCGTGAAGTCAGCTGACAATTCGAACGGCTTTATAAATATATGTTTATTCTGTTAAATGTAAGCTTACACGCTCTAAAACTCTTCTACGTGGGCCCACTCTCGTGCTTGAACAATATACTGTGAATTTTAAACAATTTTTTCTCTTGAAAATGACAGTATTCGCAGGTTTCCGAATTGTCAACTATGAATCGATCACAGTGCCATTTCAACGAGTTGATAGACCTGGTTTTTGACCCCGTTTCCAATACAAATATGAAGTCAGCTGACAAATCGAACGGCTTTATAAATATGCGTTTATCCTGTTATATGTAAGCTTACACACCGTAAAACTCTTCTATGTGGGCCCACTCTCGTGCTTGAACAATATACTGTGAATTTTAAACACATTTTTCTCTTGAAAATGACAGTATTCAATGGTTTAGACTTATTCCGGAATGAAAATAGAACTCGAATTCCCAAAAGTCGATCACGTGATGTAGGTACAAACACGCGGCGCTGCCTGCTTTCTCTTTTCGCGAAAAAGCTCCGCTTCTCTTGTAATTCTCCATGGAATCCTTTGAAACAAAACGCGTTAGTGAGTTACAAACATATATACATCAACGTGGCGTTCAGCTCAGTAACTTAAAAAGGCTGATTTAGTTAATTTATGTGAAATCGCGTCCGAGATTGGAATCGAAGTCGATCCAAATGGACTGATTGAAGACAGATCAGCTGTGATTGATGACAAATTGCGCATAAATGAAACGACTTGCTTGGTATCACCCCAGCTTATGTCGGGATCGGCAAATATGTCTGTTATACCACCCTTGTCTATATTCGACATTTATAATTATTTGATGAAATTTAAAGAATTTGATCACGGCTCCCTCAAAGAATACCAGAAAATGGGGGTTACACCCTGTTCACAGGCGGTTATGTTTTGAATGTCGAAAGTTTTCAGTGTATACACAGCTACTCCAGATTATGTAGCGCTCAAAAGTCACGTGAAACCAAGGACAAACGAAAAGGACCCAGTTTCAAAACTCGGATACTACTGTTTATGGATAGTCTTAATAAACAGTTGGACTCAAGGATCAATAAAGTCAGCATTTCGTAACTTCAAGGGAGGGTATGGTATAATGAAAATTATCCAATGCATGTGAGCTTGGAACTATGTGCAGACCTCAAAGTCCCCCTCCCCTTTTCCCACACATACACACGCGCGCGCGCCTAAAGTCGAAACCGAAAAGGAGGGTATGGTGTAATGAAAATTGTCCAATGCATGTGAGCTTGATACTGTGTGCAGACCTCTAAACCCCCCCCCCCCCCCCCCCACACACACACACACGCCTGAGGTCGTAACTTGCAAAGGAGGGTATGGCGTAGTGAAAATTATCCAATGCATGTGAGCTTGGAACTATGTGCAGACCTTGAAGCACCCCCCCCCCCCCCCACACACACACACACGCGCGCGCGCGCGCGCGCTTAACGACCCACTCTTGTTTAAATATACACTGTAAAGGTCCATCCGCTTAGTGATTCACCTCAGGGCTCAAACAAAATAAAATTTCATACCTACGGGAAACTGGAATGAATCAAGCCAAGACTCCACCCTCGCTTTTTCACGCAGATCGCACAAACAATTCCATCGATATCGATTTGAGTAAAACATTTTCAAAATAAATTTAATTTTTTTTTAAGTTTTAAATCATTTCGGCATCGGTGGCGTCGGGGCAATATCTGGCTGAAATGGGGTTTGAAGTAGCACAGTAGCAACCGTCTCATCACTACGGTCTTTTTTCATTTGTTGGGGTATTGACATGGATCGGTCAATAGGACGTTTCCTGAGTTTCGTACCCTGGAATACTGATCGGCTGGGATGGGGTTTTCCTGAGCCGTCTATGAAGTGCTGGAACATAAAGAGACAAGAATATGTATCAAGTCAAATCATACCTGTATATCTTACGGACTCGATCACCCCACTCACACCCCTCTCCACATACCACAGTTTATAAAAGACCCCCTCCCCCTTAAATTGACATCATTTCTAGATAATATTTTACAGACAGGGTCTGAGGGCGTGGCCAAAGCGTTTGCAATTTGTAGATAATCAAAGGAAAATATTCCAAGTATCTAGAATACCGAATAATTTGAGTCTGAATTATTTTTCCAAGCGAGGATGTTCTCTGACCACCCGTCCCTCCTTCGCCTACCGTTCCTTATTAACGCCTTGTTCTTTCGAGGCCATGGGTCGAATATTTTAGATGGGACTGAAACATGTTGCCTGAAAAGTGATTCTGAAGGCATCAAGTACCGTTGAATTGAAGTGACTGTGTAGGTGGTTGAGGAATGAGGTGTTACCCTTCCACAGACCTGTGGAGGAAGGGTTTTCGCCCCCGGTAACATGGTTTGAAAACATCTAATGGCCTGAGACCGAGCTCCAACTGCCTTTCCTACCTTGTGATAGATATAAAAGACGATGTCTGTTGCGCCTTATGGTTGTGAGTCCGAAGTCCATAATATATATATATAATATATATATATATATATATATATATATATATATATATATATATAAATATAGTATATATATCTTCGTCAAATTGCCGTCATGCTCGGAAGTTACTTCCTTCTAAGCGGCTTTCATTTTGGACTAATACTTATTCCGTTTACGTTAAGTGCCGTACCAATGTGTATCGCGTCATGGGAACGTAAAATTTAGCGTCACGCTGATCCTAATTGTTGAATGGGAATTATAAAATTGATCGTGATACGCGTACGTCTTACAGATCGATTTATTATTTGGCAAGTGGCTGCCTAGCTCCTAATCACGACCCGTCTGTAAAATCGCCGATGCATGTCTTCCTTGGGTGGCAACAAGTAAAGATATGTTCCGCATTACACGTTGTTCACTGTTTTTAATTGTAAATTATGGACAAACAAGACCGTATCATATCTTCCTTAGGTGGTAACGAGTGGAGATATATTCCGCGTTATTGCGCGCATTTTTTGTTCTCAGCCTTAGAATTAGAAGCATTCAATCATTTATCTCAACCTCGCCCTGGTAACAGAGGCAGAAGCGAGTTCGCATGCAGTATTCACACATTCAACCATTCCTTGACCCGAATTGTTCAAACGCGTTGTTCTCCATATTCAAAGTGTATTGCTTGTAAAAACACCGTATCATATCTCCCTTGGGTGGTAAAGATATGTTCCCCGTTTCATGTTGTTCCCCGTATCCGAGTCTATCACGCGCAAAAATAACTGTATCATATCTTCCTTGGGTGCAACAAGTAAAGATATGTTCCGCGCTTCACTGTTGCTTTTTGTATTCAAGTGTAAATTATGAAAAAATACCGTATAATATCTTCCTTGGGTGGCAACAAGTAAAGATATGTTCCGCGTTATTACGTAAATAACAAATAAGAATTAGACACTATTTCTAAAACCTCGCCCTGGTAACAGAGGCAGAGGCAAGTAAGTTCGTATGCCGTATTCACCATCCAACCACTCCTTGGCCCGAATCATTCAATTATTTAAAAGCGGCGCCCTCCATATCTCCTTCCCAGTACCCACCCCGGTCAATCAGACATCAATACCGCTGATGGAAAATATAATTTTTTATACCCTCCTTGCGTAGTAATAACCTCCCCCCCCCCCCCAATCCTTCCAGGGTGTGTAAATGTATTGTCCCCGCCCACTATTGCAGCATATATATGCCCTCCACCACTGATCTAAGGGCAGTCCCTCCTATAATGTCTACACTGACAATCGTAGGCTAGGGTTCCATACCCCCCCCCCCCCCACCACCACATACACATGATGTACGCACTGACATATACCAAATGATCATAATCTCACAACATATACACGCTATGTTCAACACCAATGCGTGTTCAGGTGTAATTGCTCTGTACACTAATTTATACCCCCCCTCCCCCCCCCCCCCCCCCCCCCCCGTTCCGCAAGTTTATAAATGAGAATATTTGGAATTATTCTTGTCTATTGAGCCCATTGGGTTCTAGTGTTTGAAGTTTGTTAATCCAAAATGCTTCACGACCCCTCCTGTAAGCTGTATTTTGTTTATTAATTTGTTCAATCCCAATAATCTTAAAATTGTTTATACTATGGTTTTTCGTCAGAAAATGATGTGGTATCGGTTCATCCATAACCTCAAGTTTTATTCTACTCAGGTGGTTTTGCATTCTCTCATACAATTTTGTCCCCGTCTCCCCCACGAACACAACTTCATTGCACTTGTCGCAGAAAATCCCATATATCACATTCCTGGACAGGCAGGTGATTTTTTTGCCTATGTGGTAGGCCGTCCCGTTCTTGTCTGCGAATTGTTTTGTTTGGAGCATAAACCCACAGATTGCACATTTTCTCTCGCATCTATCAGATCCCGTCCCTTGATTGTTGAACATTTTATTATGCTTGCTGTGGACTATGATATCTCCCAAATTTTTCAGTCTTTTGTACGAAATCAGGGGAGGTTTTTCGAATGCCAACTTCATGCGTTTTGAGCGGTGTAAAATGGGCATCCGCTCCCGCGTTATTTTCCCGATGTCGGGGAGGCGCCGCGAGTAGGTGACCACAAACGGAACTCTTTCTCCGGTTGATTTGTTGGATCGTTTTTCAAGTAACTGTTTGCGCTGGATTTGATCAACCTTTTCTAGTTGTTCGCTTACAAACTTTTCGTCGTAACCTGTGGCATGCAGGTGTTGTTTTATATCATTTTTGTGGCATTCATA
This sequence comes from Pictodentalium vernedei, assembly GCA_031216915.1. Classification (NCBI taxonomy): domain Eukaryota; kingdom Metazoa; phylum Mollusca; class Scaphopoda; order Dentaliida; family Dentaliidae; genus Pictodentalium; species Pictodentalium vernedei. Next base: position 369,622,866 of record CM062297.1, on the reverse strand, counting down.
TTCAGCATTATCGGAACAAATTCTTTTTAGTCTTGAAGCTATTCCATATGGTATCGCTCTTTTAGTGTTGATTGGGTGATCTGACTTTGCGTGTAGGTATTGATGCGTGTCCGTGGGTTTTGTATATAAACCGGTTTTAAGAAATCCGTCTTCAATTTTGACTATCGTGTCCTAAGAATTCTATCTCATTTTCAGACCACCTTAAATCAACCTGTATTCTTGGATGTATCGTATTTGCCAAATAATGATATTGTTTCAGAGACTCCAACCCATGCGTCCATACTCCCCAGATATCATCAACGTACCGTACCTGTTCAAGGGGGTGTAACTTCGATGCTTTTGACAGTTTCTCTTCCCATTCACCCATATATGTGCACGCATAATTCATCCCTAATCGCGAGCCTATTGCAACGCCGTCGGTTTGTAAATAATGTCTTCCTTTAAATGAAAAATTGTTGTTGTCCAAAACAGTTTCTATTAGTTTAAGACCTATCTCTGTTGGGAATAATTTTCCTTTAGAGTTTTCTAGTGCTTTTTTATATGCTAATATACCTTCATTACGTGGGACGCTTGGATATAGTTTCTTGACGTCCATACAGTACATTATGCTGTTTTCAGGGAGTGGTTGGGGTATACTGTCCAGTCTGTTCAAGAAATGTGTGGTGTCGCGTGTGTAGGATGGTAATGACTCAACGTGTTGTTTTAATTCAGACTCCATCACTTCTGCTATTTTCTCTGTTGGGTGGTTTATTCCCGAAATTATCGTTCTTAAAGGGGCTTCATTTTTATGCATTTTGGGGTTACCTTTTACTCTACCAGCCTGTGGCTGCTTAGGTATCATGTACGCTAATACTTTTTTGTCTATCAGTTTGTTTTTTTCTAGTTTTTTGAGTTGGCTTTTAATCTTGTTTGTTATTTTCTCTGTCAGATTTACAGGTACTTCTTTGTATGTTGTTTGGTCCCCCAATTCCATCAAGATCTCATTTTCATATTTACTTGCATCCAAAACGGTTATTCCAGACCCTTTATCGGCTGGTCGCACGACTGTTGTATTATCATTTAACAACTCCTTCAGAGCCTTCTCTTCCATTTTTGTTATGTTGTTTCGCACGCGTTTTTTTTATGCCCTTCAAATTATCTTCCCGTACTATCTCTAAATAAAGGTCAAGGTGCTTATCTCTACCTTCTTTAGGGGTCCACGGGTTACTCTCTTTAAATTTATCATTAATATATTGCTGTTTATTGTCTAGGAAATACTCACATAGTCGCATTCTTCGGTCCCATTCTTTTATCTCAACGATAAGGTTCGCTATATCCAAAGTTCTTTCCGTTGGGACAAACTTGAGACCCCTTTTAAGTAATGTTCTTTGGTGTTTTGTTAGTTTCATACCGGATAAATTAAACACGTTATTTTGCTGATTTATTTTAGTTTCGTTGTGCACAATTTTACTCTTTATATCCACATACATGTTATTTTGATCATCGCTCATATTCTCAACTTCTACAGATTCATCCTTTATGGAGGGTTTCTCAGACTTTTTGTCGGTAATTTGTTTTGTTTTACCCCGGGGATTCATAGATTCGTCCTTCTTGGAGGGTTTCTCAGACTTTTTGTCGGTAATTTTTTTTGAATAACCCCGGGGATTCAGTTTTGGTTCATCCCTACGGAACACGGAAATATTTTGTGACTGCAAGTATTTGTATTTGATTGTTTTAGGCCCATTTGTCTTTTTCATGCTTCCAATCATTTGTGCAACCTGAAAATGAGAATCATTCAAAAAGAGATAGAAATTTAATTCATTTGTACTCACCGGTTTTTCAGGTTCGAATCGCACCCACCTGTAATTTTGACCATACTTACAATATACATGAATCCCTATTTCCAGCATATTCACCAAACCTATTATATCCTCATCTGTTGCCCAGCTCTCAATACTACCATTCGTTTTTGATCTGTTTCTAATGAATCCTGATACTGGCCCATCTATATATTTAGACATTATTTTCGCGTGATGTTCCACAAACTCCATTACTCGTTTCCGTATTACATGATGATATTCCTCATCGCCTGTACAGATTTTGCTGATGCATCTATAAAAACAATTTCCATCAGCTCTAACATTTTGCAATCCAAACCCTTGCCTTCTCAGTTCAATGTTGTGTGTTGCGATATCAGTGTGGCTGGGAAGTTTCTTCTGTAATTTTATTCCTAATACTTTTAACACATTATTTATTTCCAACAGCGATACATTCTTTCCAGGTAGGTCGGTACCGTCTGAATCACCCAGTCCCGCTATCTTCTTATCTTTTGTTCTTTCAGTAAGGACTTGGATTTTATCACCATGGTTCTTTATTATCTTCAAAATTGCCTCTTTATCCGAGATGTTGAAACGGGAATTTATCGAATTTTTTAACTTCGCGAACTCATCCCTCAGAAGACCCAACTGTTCCTCGAATTCTAATCGCGTAATATCTACCAGTCTCTCTGATGTTTCATTTAAAAGGTTTTCATATTCCGATTTTCGTCTTCCACTGACATCCGATGTCATATTCCATTTCACTTTGAATCCTCGCGGTATTATATTTTCTTCCTGGCATTTTCTAAGAAATTTTATGTGTGATTCGCGTTTGTTTATTTTTTCAATTAGTTTCCGTCCCACATTGCAGACCGTCTTCCCTTTTCGCGATAATATGAACAGAGGCCAACAATTCCAATTTTAACAACTATTTAATGGGGCTGATTGAAGATAGCCGATTTCCCTTGTGACTTGCGTTCTTTTGGATGGGCTATTTACTTAATCACCGCTTGTGCAGTTTATAAGATTATAAGACAGCTACACGGCTTTTTCATTTCTATTACCATTTGGCCTATGTTGGCAACCTTTCTCGGGTTTCGCCTTTATCTTTATGCGATTGTGCAAGAGGGATAAAATAGGCCTGCAATTACTCTCTGGGTTAAATTTTGAAGTCGTTTAGGCCTAATTACTCTTTAAAACACAAAGTCAGAAAGTGCCTTTTGATCCAGTGATGCTGTTTTGAATTCCGAACACAAACCTCCCATGGACTTGTCCTTATGGTTGTTGGCCATCCTGGAATTGTTTCGGGTTTTTAGACATTGGGCCTAAACGAACGTTGATGTAAAATTGGTGTAAAAATTGATAATTGATATCCTTCCCACGATTCCACCTTCAACCAAGAAAAAAGTAGTTCAGTTCCTCACCAAAGGGACTGAGGGGTAACCACACCACTGCCCCTCCCAAAAGACGAATAGACCAAACGAAGAAATATATCAAAATAAGGAAATACGGGTTCGGCCTTGCGATGGCACGAAATAAGCAGACGCATACCCAGGATATAGTTGGGGAGGAGGGGGGGGGGGGGGGGCTGGGGGCAAGAGTAATATCTAGCGGGACTAATTCAGCAATCTGAACGTAACGGCTATCCATTCACACTACGAAGGGGGTAAGCGCTACATTCAGATCGCTGAAGTACTAGGCGGTATACAGAATAGGATGCGCAGCATCATCCGAGCCACGTAGCGGCGAGATGGAATGCGAGCACAAGAAGGGGACATCCCCTCGTTGGAAAAAAATAAAATTCGAGACAAACGCAATTTCCTTGACTCTGAGTCCATATGTGTCCATAATTTGTAAGTTGTGAAGGCATTAATAATTAGGCCACATCACGTGAGGGGGGGGGGGGGGGGCACTCAGTTGTTTTGGGGTGGGAGCACATATGTACGCCCCCTCCCCCCCCCCCCCCCCGGTTGTGCAACTGGAAATATGACAGTAGTACCCCGAACGTTCATCATTCCCCAGACTTTTTGAGGGAGCAGGCGGTGGTAAATTTCCATAGGAGTAGTATGTCAGGGGCTTTTGAGGGAACATTGACCGGATCTCATTGCCGGATCTCATGTGACTTCATAGTCACGTGACCCAGTGGCGCCATGTTGTGTTGTCACGGTAACCCGCGTGAGCGGCCATGTTGTGACGTAATCTCCATAGTGATACGTGGTGATACGTGTTTTCGTCGTCCATTTTGTACTGGAGGCCGCCATCTTGGTTTCTGTGGTAGCACGTGATTGCTATGTTACCCAATTTTTCTACAATAAGACGGGGTATGTTCGGAGGGTGTGTTCGATTGAATCGGAGTAAATCTAATTACCACAAACAACCCGACAATCCCTCCAAATCACCAAAATCCACCCAAAATCACCGAAATTGACTTTATTTAATACGGATTCCCCATTTTATCGGCATAGCACGTAGTGCTGTAGTACAAGGGTGGGGGGGGCGGGGGTACAAGGGATGCGTTCGATTGAACAGGAGTACAGGGCTTGATTTTCCTAGAATCCCATTTTTAATGCCTATTGCATATGTTTCTCTAGCAATATGCCGAGTCACTCGATCGAGCAATTACTCTAAAGCTCATTTGCTCGATGGGATTCGAGTCATTCGAGCAATGGTTAATCAGTAACTGCTCGTTTGCTTATTGGGTTTGGGAATGCTTTTGATATACACAAGGGAGATAACTGCATTATGGGAAATCAAGCACTGGTAATTATAAGATTTGGACGAGAGAACCAGAGATAGTTTGGACTGGATAGACTGTTAGTGATAGAGAAACATATGCAATAGGCATTAAAAATGGGATTCTGGGAAAATCAGGCCTTGTACTCCTGTTCAATCGAACACACCCCTTGTACCCCCCTAGTACTATAGCACTACGTGCTATGCCGATAAAATGGGGAATCCGTATCAAATAAAGTCAATTTCGGTGATTTTGGGTGGATTTTGGTGATTTGGAGGGATTGTCGGGTTGTTTGTGGTAATTAGCTTTACTCCGAATCAATGGAACACATCCTCCGAACATACCCCGTCTTATTGCAGAAAAATTGGGTAACATAGCAATCACGTGCTACCATAGAAACCAAGATGGCGGCCTCCAGTATACAAAATGGACGACGGAAACACGTATCACCTTAACAACACGCGCTGCGCATGCGCACTCACACCATGTATCACTATGGAGATGACGTCACAACATGGCCGCTCACGCGGGTTACCATGACAACACAACATGGTGCCACTGGGTCACGTGACTATGACGTCACATGAGATCCGGCAATGAGATCCGGTCAACGTTCCCTCAAAAGCCCCTGACATACTACTCATAGGAACCGGAGTTTGTGGAAAACAAATGTTTTCTGTGCAAAATTTGGACACCATTCCAAACTGCATATATAGCAGGGGTATGTTATGGAAAAGAGATGGGGAGGGTGGGCTTTTTGTTGAAAGCTTTCCCCACGAAACGGTTGACGTTGCTATTGAAGTCGCCATGATGCGCACTCGACGTCATTAAAACGTTGACCGCTGTTGTTGTCCACTATACAATCTAATATGACGTAAGGATGGTCGGGCTTCTCGAATGGGAGCGATATCGCAGTATAATATAGGCATCATAGACCCCTGTAGGTCCTGTTTGCTCCTGGTACTCTCAACCAACCTAATGCTTCATATTATCCCATGATTCGTTTTGGTAGTACGTAAGGCTTGTGCGGCTAGTATTGTGACGTGGGGTGAGAGTAAGCATGGTTGTCTGGTGCGGTAGTATATGGTGTGTGGTTTGTGCTCCTGTTGGTCTAGTGTTAGCTTCTGGATCTACTATCCATCTAGGACGGCGTGCTAGCCCACAGATGTTATGGGTAGTACGTGAAGCTAGATGAAGCAGTAGAGTGGGTGCGGTAGTATATGGTGGACGTTCTGCACCCCAGTTGATCTACCGTTAGTATCTGGTACTACTAACCCATTGAATGTATTTTAACGCCGGGATTGGTGTAGGTAGTGTGTAATGCTAGGTTTGAAAGTAAGTTTATACGATAGTATTGGGTGTACGGTCTGAATCCCATAGATCTATTTTATCCCTTAGTACTATATAACCGCCCAATGGTTTGTAGTGTCCCATGGATAGTTTGGAATGCTAGATCATATAGTGAGATGCGTGTGGTATACGCTTGGTTTCTGGTTTCGTAGTAGAATATAGATGGTCTTTTGACATTCTAGGACTTGGCTTAGGGAAGAGGTAAATATCTGAGATAGTTAGCAAGCCTGTAGTAATATTACAGATCAGTAGTAATGGCACAAGGCTGCCAAAACACTATAGTAATGGTGAATACAATAGGGCTAACCATAGGACAGATAGTTAAAGATACGGTGGAAGCCGATGGTATGGCCACCAGGAGCTATTTCGGAGCTTGGAATTCCACTTATGTAATCCCACTAAGAGAATCCCTTTTTTATCCCCGCATTTTAAAAAATGTGGGATTTTTTCGTGATCTCCGTCCGTCCGTACGTCCGGTTTTGTAATTCGAGACGCTGTAACTTTCTACAGTTGTTCAGTAGGGTCTGTTCAATCCGAAAATACCACTTTTATAGTTTTGCGCCACCAGGTGGCTTCTATGGAGCCACTTGAAAAATGCGCTAATTTTTCATTTTTCTTTCGAATAATCCCAACCTATGTAATTCAGAGCTATATAACTGCACTAGGGTGTTGCTAAATGATCTGTAGATGTGCCGGAAGGTTTCAGATTTTTCAGGTGCCATGTGGCTGTGCCACCGTTGCCACTTTCGTGTTTTTTTAGACCGTTTCCGGCGAAAGGCTCCTAGGGTATGTAATTCGAAACGTTAAAACCATGCTCAAATGTTGCAATGGGGTCTGTAGATGCGCACGAAGGTTTCGAATTTTTCAGCTGCCACGTGGCTGTGCCACTGTTGCCACTTTCATGTTTTCTTAGACCGTTTCTGACAAAAGGCTCCTAGAGAATGTAATTCGAAACGCTAAAAGCATGTTCAGATGTTACAGTAGGGTCTGTAGATGCGCACGAAGATTTCGGATTTTCTGGGTGCCACGTGGCTGTGCCACCGTTGCCACTTTCGTGTTTTCTTACATCGTTTCCGGCGAAAGGCTCCTGGGGTATGTAATTCGAAACGCTAAAACCAAGCTCAAATGTTGCAGTGGGGTCTGTAGATGCACTCGAAGGTTTCGGATTTTTCAGCTGCCACGTGGCTGTGCCACCGTTGCCACTTTGGTGTTTTCTTGGACCGTTTCCGGCGAAAGGCTCCTAGGGTGTGTAATTCGAAATGCTAAAACCATGCTCAAATGTTACAGCAGGGTCTATAGATGTGCATGAAGGTTCTGGATTTTTTAGGTGCCACGTGGTTGTGCCACGGTTGTCACTTTCCTGTTTTTTAGACCGTTCCTGGTGAATGGCTCCTAGGGTTTGTAATTCGAAATGCTAAAACCATGCTCAAATGTTGCAGTGGAGTCGGTAGATGCGCACGAAGCTGTGTCACCTGTGCCACTCAATATGATTTTAGTATGTCATAAGTAGTATAGCATGTACCCGGTCGTGCCTGATTACCCGGACTTTTGGGGGTGCAGCTAGTGTTAAATTCCCATAGGAACCGAACTTTTGGGGGTGCAACTTTGGGGGTGCAAAAGTACGGCTCCTTGCAGCTAGATCCGGTAAATAGTGTACGTACTGCGTATATAGTATGCTATGGCAAGTATAGTGATATATGTATGCATGGGGCTATAGGTATATATTATGGGTAAGTGGTGGAAAATTAATGGTGAAGATGGGTTTTCTTGAAAGTTTTTCCCGCGAAACGGTTGACGTTGCTATTGACGTCGTGACGTCATGATACGCGCGCGACGTCATAGAGATGCTGACCACTGTTATTGTCCAGTATACAATCTGACATAACGTTATTCGGGTCAGTGGATGTCGGGCTTCTCGTATGGGGTGGCGGCGACATAGTAGTAGTGGTATATATCCATGTTGGTCCCCTGTTAGCCTTTGGTAGGCCAACTACTAATCGAACTTCATATTATCCTATGTCTTCTATAGCTAAGTCAAGCTGTAGGGTGGGTGGGTGGTAGTTTGGTATTGCGAGATAGTCATTGGTGGTTTAGATTGGCAGTACAGGGTGAATGATCTGTTGGTCTATTACCCCCCCCCCACCCCCCCCCTTAGTACTATTAACCTACCGAATCCTTTGTATTATCTTATGGCTAGTATTGGTAGTTTAGTGTTAGGCCAGGCAGTATCATGCTAGGTTGTTTAGAACGGATGGCATAGGATGCATGGTATATACCCCTGTAGGTCCAGTCCTCGATATTATTAACCAGCCGATTGCTTTGTACTATTCAATGACTGGTATAGGGAGTACGTTATGGCAGGTCAAGTGGTATTGTGGAGTGGGGGTGGGGGTAATGCCTGGCAGTATAGAACAGCGGTATAGTATGGACGATATATACCTCTGTGGGCCCCTGCAGGTCCCATGCTAGCCCTTAGTACTATTAATTCACCTGATGCTTCATGTTGTCCTATGACTGGTATAGGTAGTATGCAATGCTAGGCATAGGGGTATTGTGGGTAGGGGTACTGCCTGGTAATTTAGAAGGGTACTATAGTATGGGTGGTATATACACCTATAGGCCCCCTGTTAGTGCTTTGTACTATTAACCAACCGATTGCTTTGTTTTATTATATGGCTGGTATATGTAGTACGTTATGGTAGATTTAGTGATTTTGTGGGGGTGGGGGTAATGCCTGAAGTCAAAATACGAAATCCAAATTTTACGGACTCGGCTAGGAATCTCAATTACGGAATGCTTTATATGTATACACTGATGAAACATTTTGAAGGCCTCGGCGAAGGTATAGCTAGGAAGTAGTGGTACACGTCAATATTAATGGATGGTAGTTTAGTCAATAGTACTAGTACAAGGCCGCAATGGAACAAGCCTGCTGTAAAAGCTAATGGTAGGACAGATAGGATAGACCATAGCCAGTAGTGGCCTTGGAGCTTTGGTGACAAGATGGAAACGGCATCCCATTTGTGGAATCCCTTTTTTTTGGAATCCCATTTGTGAAATCCCTTTTTAGGAATCCCATTTTCTGAAATGAGGATAAGAGTCGTATTAAAAATCCCTCAATGAGGTCTAATTTACTACGACTCTTATCCTCATTTGACAAAAAAGGGATTCTCTAGAAGGAATCCCATTTGCGGAATCCCTTTTTAGGAATCCCAATTGTGGAATCCCTTTTTTCTGAAATGAGGATAAGAGTCGTATAAAAAAATCCCTCAATGAGTGATTTTTAATGGTCCTCATAGCCTCATTGAATTTTGAGGTCCCGAGTTCGATCCCCGTTCGGGACGACCCGCGTTGTGTCCTTGGGCAAGACACTTCATCTCCATTAGCCGCGTGGGGTACGGTGGCGTTGTGTACTTAGGCGTACCGCACGTCGATAGTGCACTTGTCTTTTAACCAATGCTAACCCTGCTTGTGTGGAGTTAGTATGTGCTCGCCGTTGCTCGGTGGTTCTCTCCGAGTACTCCGGCTTCCTCCACCCGAAAAGCTGTGCGACACGAAGTGACCCTGGCTGCCGAAACTGTCGTTAGAACCCAATAAATAAATGAATAAATAATATAGTAGGGGTATGTGATGGAAAAGTGATGGGGAAGGTGAGATTTTTGGTTGAAAGTTTTCCCTCGAAACGGTTGACGTTGTTATTAACTTCGGGACGTCATGATGCGCACGCAACGTCATAGAAACGATGACCTCTGTTGTTGTCCATTGTAAATCTGACATGACGTTATTCGGATAGGGTGTGTCGGGCTTCTATTTATTTATTTATTTATTTATTGGTGTTTAAGGTCACATATTTATGCACAATGGCTAATCGTGACCGAGACAGTTTTACGGGTGGAGGAAGCCGGAGTACCCGGAGAGAACCACCGAGCAACGGAGAACAACTGCCAGCGTCCCAACATACCAACTCCACACAGGCAGGGTTAGCATTGGTTGAAGACAAGTGCGCCATCAACGCAATGTTGCAATGGGGATGAAGTGTCTTGCCCAAGGACACAACGCGGTTGCCGCCGGTGGTATTCGAACCGAGGACCTCTCGGCTTGCAACATGTACCTCTACCTACTGAGCCACCGCGCCTTCCTGTGTCGGGCTTCTCGTACGAGAGTGATACCGTAATGAGGGGTCATAGTCTATTTTCTTTTGAAGCAAAAGAAAGGTAAATGTTACATACAGCTCTTGGCAAATTTTGATCATATTTTTGCTAAAGGGTTAACCAATTGAATTAATACAATCAAACCTTAATGAAGAAGTATAGAAATGTTGATATTGTACAATTAACGTGTTTGTTGTTTTTATTTATTAATAAAACAATTCAAGAGATTTTTCCTGGGAACCCTAGAACTGAAACTGCTTTCTACTGGGGTAAACATGTTCTGTGTACTCATAAAATAGTTTTGGTTATCCAATGCCCACGTTGGAAGTCCTCGAAGGTGGGCAGTGGGTATAAATGCTCCATTAATCCTGACTTTATACTTTTGTTTTGTTACCACAATATAGCATTTGATGCTAATGTGGCATTAAATATATCTGAATGACTGAACTACTAAACTGTATGTGTGATGTATTATTTATTTGAGGGTGGGATAGAACAAATGTAAGTTTCTGGTCAAAGTGATCATGAATTACATGTCATGTGGAATGTTTTTGTAGGTTTTTTGTGCATGGGATTTGATGCATGTTACATTTTTACACAACTCATCTCCTGATTGGAGTCAAATAGTTGTCAATTTACAGTGAAAAAAATTGGATCAGCTGCTGATGAAGAAAAGAAAATATTTTGTGAAAATGCATCAATTGTTTACAGAGATTTGAGTGAATTTGTATTTGAAGACAAATCAGAAGTGTGTGTAAATGAAGATTTTGCTGGACTGAGTGGAAATTATCTGTTGCAGAACAAAACCAATGTGACATCTTAACACATTTTGAGAAGAATAAAATGAAACGGAATTTGCAAGAGTAAGAATAATATAAGAGAAAAAACCTTGTGTGCACTTCAATTACAATAATGGAGACAATAAGATACATTTACTACATATATCTGTGTTTACCACTGAAGAAAATCTTTACAATGAACAAATGTGTTACAGATGCATTTTTAGATTTTCTTTCAAATGAATAGGATTACTCCACTGAAATCATAAGTTTCAATTAACTATGAAAAATATTTTGACTTCACGGAAAATCTATCAGTTGCTGCACTCCCCCACATGCGTAAATTGCAGAATTGGTATTCTTGGAAATGAAGTTGAGAATTGGACTGTCCCCGATTTTGACCAGCTTATAAAGAGAGTGGTTATTGACTGAAACTTTGGCAGTATATATGAATAAATAATGTTTTTGATAGCAAACATGCTGAATGTGATACATTTTGCAAAGACCTTTCTTTGTTCTGTTGAAGCTGTATGCAGTCATCTGTAACAGAGGTTAGAAATGAAAGGTGTATCAAGAATCATGTTGAAAAACATTCCACAGTTGAACTTTCAAATAATTCTGCCGAAAATCATCATTATTTTAATATTCAGTTAGTGATCCTATTATTTAACATCTAAAAATTATCATGTATCAAATCCTTGCACATTTTTAGTTTCCACCTTCAGGCTGAATTTCAGTTTCAGAGATTCACAGTCTTAAGTAATTTTCACAGAGGGAATCCTTGGAAGTAGAGTAGTGCTTGTTCACTGTGGTAAACAAATTCTGTTTCACTGGTAAAATAGGCCCCAGTAACTGATTTGGAGTGTAATTACAAGGTATGAATCATCTGTTCAAAGAGAGACTGAAAAGAATGAATAATTGGTTAAACTTGATCCTAGACTTATTGTGCAACCATGATATAGCCATATATGCCAATATTTATCAGAAAGATTGATAAAGAAATTTGTACCAGAATGTTTCTTTCGTTCAAAACTCATGTGCATCACTTCAGGCATGTCAAAATAACCATCAGTACCAACATAACCAGTACTGGGATGGAACAGAGCCTGTCTTGACAAAACCAGTACCAGGACAAATCGGCAATTGGGTGACCTATCACAATCAGATGGGAGAATTTGGCATTTAAATTGGCCGAGTCCCCTAGATCGCAGACAAACACAGCATCATACCAATTATTCTGCAGCGACATCAAAGTAATCATGTCGCCACATATTAATTTCTTTGAAGTAGCCGATGGCGACCTTTCAATGTTGTTGATGCCACATTTGAAAAGTCAAAATGGGCGGCATTAAAGAGGTTGTGATGCAGACAGAACATGCACCTTTAGAGTGTTTTGATGTGTACATTCACAAATAAGTTGAAAGTAAGATGTGCAAGTGATGTACACTCGTTCAATTAGGAAACCAGTATTGATGGGACAAAAGCGTCTGTGCTGGTAATGGTTGGAGCATGAGGGAAACAGCTGTACTGGTACAGATAGCGGCTGATATATCTTATCACATGCAGGAAAAATTGATGATTACATTAGCCTGGAAGTGACTTGGTGCTTATTCACTGTAGTAAGCATGCTCTGTTTTACTGGTAACAAATGCCTGTAGGAAACATGACTTTATACTTGTGTTTCAGTAATTATATAGCATTTGAGGATGAAAATGGTCTTGGATAAAAATTTAAAAAAATAGAGATGAAATCATCAGAACCACAAGACAATTTCATATGTATTTTGTTATTCATTTTGTCTGAATTAAAACATTTCACATCTTTCCATAGAAGAACAAGCTCTGTTTTATTGTTTAATTTTAAGTTGTTTGCTTAATATAATATATTGTATACATGCAGAACTGCACAAACATTTGAATTATCACACGCGATAATGGTTTTGCCAAAGGATATTGCAAGAGCCAAAGACTCGAGTCATATCCTGGGTCAAAGCAATCGAGTGTGATAATTCTTAATCCATTCAAATGTATGTGCATTTCTGTATTTATCACACACCTCCCATGTAACAACCAGTTGACTTGAAAATTGAACTAAATGAACTTTTTAACTTTTTACCCAACGAATTGGCCACATCTGCCCATATAATATGCAAATTCAGCAGCAGAAAAAATATTAATTTTCAAACAATTTCAGCAAAACCATATCATGTGATCCCTCTTTGGAATGAGGTCATTGAGCTCATTCCAGTGAGTGATCACATGATATGGTTTGGTTGAAATTGTTTGTAAATGTTTAAAAAATTTATATTTAAAATGATACATTTTGATATCGTCTGCATTGGTTAAAGGGTTAACTGGATAATTGCTGTATTTCCTCCATTGCCATCAAGAGATTGCTGATACCTGGCAGGGTACCATCCCAAATTTGCTTTTTAATTTTTATGGAACTCAATTGGTCAAAACTAATAGATAGCGATCAGTGTCACGGTCACAATCTTCGAACTTAAAATATTGACTAAACTGCATGGAATAACATAACAAAAAGTTTTTAAATAGCCAATTAGTTTAGCACACTCCATCATTATATGACGAGTTGTGAAAAGTATTTGTCAAGGAATAAACAGTCAGAATGTTATTTTTATTTTGTAAATTTGTTTACTCAAATATGATTGTTTAAGTATCTCGGGTAAACAAATATAAATCATGAATTTGGAATTTCCTAGCGATCATGACTCTGGTGCTTTCGACCAAATGATTGACGTGATTTATTCAGACAGATTCCTTCTTTTTTTACGTTAGAAACTTTGAAACAAAATCAAAGTGTTTTGTATCACCACATGTGCTGTACAACTTTATTTTTATTGTGCAGGGAGAATAGTGGAAATCCCATGTTTTACCGTAATAGGTATGTGATAAATACAGGTACACATCTCTAGATGTTTCGGCAGTGCTTTACATCATTTTTGGTTGCCTGCACAGGCAGCTAACAATTGTGTAAAAACACTATCAAAATAGAAATGCATCCTACAGGTCAAGTTCTCAATTCGAATACTCAGGAGACAACTTTTTCAGACCGATATAAAAGGGGTTGTTTGTTCACCAACTAACGTCCCATGACGGCCATGGGTAAAGAAAGTTTATTGAAACCACCTACCAGTCAACTAATTGTCTTAATTGATAATATAAGGCATTTCTTTAAGGGTTTTTTGTATAATGCAGAAATGAATCATCATCAGTTTTAAAAAGTTTATTGATTTGAGTTTTTAAAATAAAATGTGAAGTCTATATTTCTCTTGTTTTTTTTTTGTATATGATAATCACATCTAGTTATGTGCATGTTTTATGCACCTTTTGTCTGTTGATACAGACACACAGTACGTTGAGGGTGGATACAACAGAATCATGATTACGTATATTTTATACCACCAAAAATATTGATTTTCGTATAAGCAGAATGAGAACTTCAGACTTCTACAACATGCGGTCAGTACTATAAAACCTTTACAATTGTATTTTCTACCAATTAATTTAACTAACTAAAATGAACCAGTATCATTTTCAAAAATCTGGCAATTTAACCTATTTAAAATCATAAATAGGAAACACAAATCTAGAAAATACAATTGAAAATGTTTTACAGTATTTGACCCGGTGGTCCACGAGGTAACAACCTGCAAGTAAGTCTTGTGCCTGGTTATTGGAATTGTAAATAATCATCCACTGGAAAATGTAATCCAACTGTTCAGTAATCCATCCTCTTTGTCACCCATCACTACTGTTCTCAACATCTCAAAAGAAATTACAACACAAATTTCTTTTTTTATCCCATGCCGACGAGGTCAAGATGGGGAGTTTGACATGGTGTTTGTCCATCTGTCAGTCCATCAGTCCATTCTTTCATCACAAACCGGTTAACTCCAACAGTTTTTAGTGGATTTTTACGTAACTTGGTCTGAAGTATCAGTATCAAGTGTAGATGTGCATGTGCTCATGAATTTTCGATGCATAAGTCCCTTGGAAATATCAAAATTTCCATCACAAAGGCTGGTCTGCTCAACTCCTACATTTTTTATTGGATTTTTATGAAACTTGGTCTGAGTATCTGTATCAAGTGTAGATGTGCATGTGGTCAGGAATTTTCGATGCAACAAATTTTACATGGTTACAACTCTTGGTGTTAGCAAAATTTATGTCACAAATGCTTTCCCACTTAAGCCCTCCTATTCTTGCTCATCTAACTCCTCCTGCATTTTTATGAAACTTTGTGTGCAGTATGAGTATGATGCATGCATATGGAAAGGAAGTTTCGATTCAAATATTTTTTTCCACAGTTACAGCTTTTGTTGACTTCGAATTTTTCAAAATTGCAGGTTTTTGGAAGATATCTTTAGTTGTGATTAAAGAAATTAAATGATTTATCCTTCACTGATGAAGTCTGGAGGGGGATATTGAAATGGTGTTCGTCCATCAGTCCATTCATCACAAACTTTGTCTATTCAACTTCTACAGTTTTCAGCAGATTTTTACGAAATTGGTCTGAAGTATCAGTATCATGTGTAGATGTGCATGTGGTCAGAAATTTTTGATGCGATGAATTTTGCGTGGTTATGGTCCTTGGTAATAGCAAAATTTCCATCACAAATGCTTATCTGCTCAACTCCTGAATTGATTGGATTTTTACGAAACTTGGTGTGCAGTATGAGTATGATGTGCATATGGAAAGGAAGTTTTGATTCAAATCATTTTACTAGTTATTTTTTTAGTTATATCCCTAGTCGACTTTGAATTTACCAAATTTTAAGGTTTTTGGACGATATCTTCAACAGTGATTTTTTTTATGTGTACCCATACTATGTATGGTACACATAATGCCGGCATCCGGGGTGACCATTCGTCGTTCGTCCATCCTTTGCCTGTCCGTCCGGCATCCGTATCCATTTCTTTGTCATTCGATAACTTGAAAAATATTGCTTGGATTGTCAAGTTACTTTATATTTGTGTTCAGGTTACTGATGTGCCGAGCTGAAAAGTTTTTGGTGTAAATCTGATGATTTGATCCCGAGATATTAACCCTTTATCCTTCAAATTGAAAATTCCTCCAATCTCTTTAGCATTTTATAACTTGAAAAATATTGCTTGGATTGTCAAGTTACTTTCTATTTGTGTTCAGGTTACTGATGTGCCGAGCTGTATAGTTTTTGGTGCAAATCGGATAATTTGATCCTGAGATATTAACCATTTATCCTTCAAACTGAAAATTCCTCCAATCCCTTTGGCATTCGATAACTTGAAAAATATTACTTGGATTGTCAAGTTACTTTATATTTGTGTTCCGGTTACTGATGTGCCGAGCTGTATAGTTTTTGGTGTAAATCTGTTATTTTGATCCTGAGATATTAACCCTTTATCCTTCAAATTGAAAATTCCTCCAATCCCTTTGGCATTCGATATTTTGAAAAATATTGTTTGAATTGTCAAGGTACTTTATATTTGTGTTCCGGTTACTGATGTGCCGAGCTGTATAGTTTTTGGTGTAAATCGGATAATTTGATCCGGAGATATTAACCTCCTTTATCCTTCAAATTGAAAATTCCCCCAATCCCTTTGGCATGAGATAACTCAAAAAATATCAATCCGATTGTCATGTTAGTTTATATATTTATTCAGGTTACTGATGTGCTGTGCTGTATAGTTTTTTATGTAAATCTGATAATTTGATCCGGAGATATTAACCCTTTATCCATCAAATTAGACACTCCTCCAATCCATTTCTATATGTACCCATACCTTGTATGGTGTACATTATGTCAGCATCCGTGGTGGCCCTCCGTCATACAGCTTTCTACTAATTGCGCTTATGGGTACACATCTGACGATTTCATCGGCGTATTTTTTTTTAATTAGTGTTTTAATGACACATTAACAGCCAGGGTCATATCATGTCAGTGACATTTTTAGTCCCCTATGGGAACTGTAAGGGGACTATAGGATTGCACTCCGTCCGTCTGTCCATCTGTCTGTCCGTCCATCTGTCTGTCTGTCTGTCTGTCTGTCTGTCTGTCTGTCTGTCTGTCTGTCTGTCTGTCTGTCTGTCTGTCTGTCTGTCTGTCTGTCTGTCTGTCTGTCTGTCTGTTTTTTATGTTACCACCTCTCCCTCCAACATGCTTTAAGCTACACCTTTCATATTTGGTACATGGATAAATGGTTCTGAGGGGATGATGCACGCTCAAATTTTTTTTTTCAAAATACAAGATGGCGGAATGGCAGCCATTTCTGTTGTGTTTTTTAAGCTTTTTTTCTCTATTTTCATGTTACCACCCCTCCCACCAACCTGGTTCAAGCTACACTTTACATATTTGGCACATGGATAGAGGGTTGGGAGGGGATGATGCACGTTCAATATTTTTCTTCGAAATCCAAGATGGCGGCATGGCGGCCATTTTTGTTGGGTTTTTTTTAAGCTTTTTTCTCTATTTTGTGTTACCACCCCTCACTCCAACATGGTTCAAGCTACACGTTTTATATCTGGCACATGGATAGAGGGTTGTAATGGGATGTTGCACATGTTTTTTAAGCTTCTTTCTCTATTTTATGTTACCACTGCTCCCTCCAACATGGTTCAAGCTACACTTTTCATATATGGTACATGGGTAAAGGGGTTGTGAGGGGATTATACACGCTCAATATTTTTTTCCAAAATCTAACGTCTGTCTGTCTGTCCGTCCGTCCGTCGTTCCGTCCGTCCGTCCGTCTGTCTGTTTTTATGTTGCCACCTCTCCCTCCAACATGCTTCAAACCACACCTTTCATATTTGGTACATGGATAAATGGTTCTGAGGGGATGATGCACAGTCAATATTTATTTTTCAAAATCCAAGATGGCAGAATGGCGGCCATTTTTGTTGTGTTTTTTAAGCTTTTTTCTCTATTTTATGTTACCACCCCTCCCTCCAACATGGTTCAAGCTACGCCTTTCATATATGGTACATGGATAAAGGGTTGTGAGGGGATTATGTACGCTCAATATTTTTTTTTGAAAATCCAAGATGCTTAGAAACTCAAGTCTTCTGTGACAAAAACACCTTATGTCACAAAAGTGCCGTAGGGGACTAATACCACCTCGGTGGTCAAACACTTGTTACGGGTGGAGTAGGCCGGAGTATCCAGAGAGAACCACCAAGCAACGACATGCAGCTGTCAGCAATCCAACATTCAGATCCAGCAGTCGGAATGTTTGATATTTGGCTCCCTGGGTGAGCCCGTTTTATAACTCAGTTCAATATGAAGAATTTTCTTTATAAATTTTCTTCTTCTGATCCAGCAGACAGAATGCTTTGATATTTGGTATGCAGCATCCTTAGGGGGTAAGATCCAAGTTTGTTGAAGCCAAGTCCGTGGGTTGATATTTGGCCTCCCTGTGGGAGCCCGAATTATAACTTGGTCCAAAATGAGGAATATTCTTCAAAAATCTTCACATTCACCAGTCAGAATCTTTCGATATTTGGTACACAGCATCCCACTGGTGGTGAGATTCAGGTTTCTTCGAGACAAGTCGCTGGGTTCCTATTTAGGCTCCGTGTGGGGTCCCAATATGAGGAATATTCTTTGAATATCTTTTTTATGCCCCCTCCGACTTGGGTCGGGTGGCATATAGTGATTGAAGTGTGTGTGTGTCCGAGCCAATAACTCAAAAACTGTTAGGGCCAGTCATCAAACTTCACACAATTATAAAGGACCATCGGAGGATGTGTCACACACCATAGCCGGGTTCGTACCCTAAAGGTCAAGGTCACATTTCAAGGTCACACTAAAAATCGGTCAATATTCGTGTCTCAGCCATAACTCAGAAACAAATCATAGTACAATTGTTAAACTTTTTACAAATGTTAAGGACAGTCAGAAGGTGTGTCGCGTATAATAGTTTTCACCTCATCTGCAAGGTGAAAGTCACGGGAGTGTGGGGAGGGGGGGGGGGGGGGAGCATGTGTTACCTTAGTAACAATCTAATTGTTTTTAGATCCACTGGTCAGAATCTTTGGATATTTGGTATAAGCTTTTCTTAGGAGGGGCAGATGCAACTTGTTGAAAACAATTCCCTGGGTTGATGTTTAGGCTACCCTGTAAGATGAGCGCCTTAGGCCACCTGGGCCGCTTGTTTTCCCATAGGCCTAAACCATGATCGGCCCAATGACCAAGATCCCCCTTAGTGCAACCAGTTTTGCTGAAGATGACTCACAAACTCCAATGGAATGTCCTTTATATGAACTTCTTTCGGTTCGAAAAATCAAATTTTTCGCCCAGCGTGTTGAACCAGTCTGCCTGATGGGTCCGCTGCCTCGCCCACCTCTTTTGTGCCAAATGAGATGCAAAGGTACAAAAATATCATTGAACTGTCATCTGTGGACTGTCATTGATCGGTCGGGTACTTCAAGCCATCTGATGAAACACGGCAAGCGATGGTTCGCCCCACAGCGAACAGTATCTGTCTCTTTTTAACGCACCAAGTGACCCGTTAACTCTTTCACCGTGGTTTCCAGACACTTTTAACCTGCGCATTTGTAGCTTTTGTAATACATTGTATGACAATATGCACAATTCGTGTCATTTCCACATCACGGAAGATATGCAACAGCTGTTCCTGCGCTACGAATGAAGATTTCACGGAAATCCCTCCATATTTGGTTGAGATACAGCCTTTTGATGGAAGGAAGTAAATTACAGTAATTTTGCGAATTTGGCCCTTTTCAATCAGAAACGAAGCGGGCCCCAGGGGTAAATCTTGAAATGTTGAGTTACACGTTGTCTGGGAGAAACCCTCTTGAAACCTTTAATAAATTATTACGGGTGCAGGGAGTGTTTTGAAACTAAGAGAGAAATGCGAAAGTGGATGCACGTGAAAGCCATCCTCTCGGGTTATTTGGAACAAGTAAGAGTATGTTCCTTGATAGGGGATTGTCAAGGGGATAGCTAAAAATTGCTATTTTTTTTGTTTATAAGTGTAAATATTTTCGATAATATTTCTGCCTGGGCTATAAATGTAAAGCGTAAAGATAGTTATATGACAGATCCCGAAAACCGATTTGTCAGACCAGCAATAATTCCAGAGCTGCTAAATGAAGTATGAAATTTAATGTCCATTATGGAACATTTTGTTGAACGTCACATGGGCTATCTGATAACTGATCAAAGGAGTTCTTTCCTGTAATCGTTATCTATGTAATTATGGCCAGTTAATAGCTAATTGTTGGAAAACAGTGCATGACACATGTTCTGATTATTTATATATATATTTATTGGTGTTTAAGGGCACATACTTATGCACAATAGCTAATCATGACCGTGACAGTTTTGCGGGTGGAGGAAGCCGTAGACAACCACCGAGCAACGACGAGCAGCTGCCAGCTCCCCAACATCGTAACTCCGCATTGCAGCACAGGCAGGGTTAGATTGGTTGAAGACATGCACACCAACGACGTGTAGTACGCCTTAGTACACGGTGTCATCGTGCATCCATGTGGACAATCGGGGTTAAGGACACAACGCGGGAGTCCGAAATCGATCGCTCAGAAGGTCACCCATCCGTGGACTAACCGGGCTCGACGTTGCTCAACTTCGGCGATCTGACGAGATAACACATGTTCTGAACACACACCGATATTACGCATCTATCCTGTCTCCGAAATGTCAAAAGATACCAAAATGTGAGTCTTTCAAAGGAACTTTCAAGCGAATATTAATTAAGACAGATATAAGATGCCAAGTTCAAGAGAAGCGATTAAACAGAGAACAAATGTTCTCGCTGTGGAAATAAATATCGGGGGGGGGGGGGGGGTCGAACATTTCATTCCACCCAATTCCAGTCTGAAGGTGTGTAAGGCTGTGGACCGTCGAGTGCAGATGGGGATGTCTCATGCTATAGGTTAGAGAAGGTGCCCCATCGGCGCGAAAGTATAGGCACGTCGTGACATAGGGTAAGCACAGAGCTCATATTTAGAATAGGAGCAGTCGCGGGCCAAGTCGGTGCCCATATATGAGAATAGGATCAGAAACACAGAGTCCGAGCTCAGGGAGCTAATTTTTCATTCAGGTAAACGACATTACCTTTTTTAGAAGGCAAGCCATACATATGCAGAGGAGGCACTGCCTGTATGAACATTTTTATTCGGAGACAAACGTTAGGGAGAATTAACTCCATTGGTGGCGACTGCTTGCTTGAAAAGCGTCAAGTATAGTGACAATAAGCTAGTGGCCGTGCGACGGCAGTGGCAGTGTGACATTCCGTCTCGTGTTAGAGCAGACATGTCCGATAAGGTGACAATTCGTTAGTGGTTGTGCGACGGCAGTAAAAGGAACAAATACCAGCGAAAAGGGGGGAAAAGCAGCGACAACAGAGATGCGGGCCCGCAAGTGACTCAAAAACTGTGGGTTGGGTTGATTGACGTTTTGTATTCTTATTCTTATTCTTGTGGATTCCATGTAAGTCACCATTATCATATTCATTTTTCTTATATATGTATTAAAATTGTTTTCAGTGAATCCCTGTTGATTTATGCTTTTCGAGGAAAGTATTTTGGGGGCTCATGGAGAGGTCTGACCCAGAGTAGGTCGGCAGGAATGGGAGTAACGTGGTTGCAAAGGCACCCGATAGGAACCTAAGCCCCGGGCCGGAAAGTTCCAGGGGGAAACAGAGAGGGTCATGCAGGGCCCAGGGACACCAAATGTTTTGTGTGTAATAAAAAACGGACACCTGGCCGGAGAATGTAGCCGGAAGGCTATGACGGGGAGATCAAACGAGTGCCCAGCAAGGAATGGAAGAAGGGACACGTCCCCGATCAGTATTGGCAGGAGAAGTAATTCGATACAGTCTGTGGAGAGGAGGCAGACAGCGGCAATCTGCCAAGCAACTGGACCAGAAAAGATCTCACTGCGCCGAGCATTAGAGGCTAGACAGCTCAGGCTGGAAAGGGGCATGTATTGCCCATAATTAGTGGACTGTGCAAGGGATACCCCTCCCTCGGTAAAATGAGGAGATGCCGGTTTATCCAGCGTATGTTGGTGGCCAAGAAGTCCGTATGCTACGGGACACAGGGTGCAGTGGCGCGGCGGTGAAGAGGGAACTCGTTAGCGACGGACAACTAACGGAGGCGCCCATCTTTGACCTCGTGCTTGGGAACATACCCAGGGCATGTTCAGAACCCGACAAGACATGGCCGGAGAGGAAAGCACCCAAAAGGGCATCGGGACGGTCATCCGAGCCCAAGCCGCGGAGGCAGAGCGGCCGGTGAAATCTCTGGAGGGACCAGTGGAGTCGAGTAAGGATGTACAGTTAGAGTGCACAATGGAGGTTAACCCTTCGACGACGGAAGTCAAGGAAGCCCTGAACAGAAGCAGACAATGCATGTGGACGAGAGAGGGCATAGTACGGAAGTAGGCCAAAGCTTAGGTGCTTTTAGGTCGGTCAAAAGGTGACCGTGCTCCGGCCGACACAGGGCAGACCGCGATTACAGTGGGAGGGGCCATACACTGTAACAAAGACAATGGCCGGCGGTCATTACCGAGTAGACATTGATGGATATGAAGTAGTTTACCACGCAAGAGACACTGAACTAACGCGATCGGCGGAGGGAGAGGGGGGGGGGTACATTGATCCAGGAGAGGCTGCAAGAGGTGGCCGAAGTAGCCACAAAAAGGCATCAGAGACCTAGAGATAGATGGGAGCCTGGGACTTGGAGTGGGGCACCCAAGGAAGGATTGGCAGAAGTTGATCTACATAGCGTTGCTTCTGGGGCAGCGAGCTCTGGTAGTCAGGTGCGTGTGACTGTGTGTGTGAAAATTATGAGTATATTGGTGTGACAGGAGAGAAAGATTGTGAGATAGCTCCAAGAGAAAAGTGTGAAAGTGAATGGACGTGGGAGCTATACCCTTGGTTTATTTGGAACAACTGAGAGTATGTTCCTTGGTAGGGGGTTGTCAAGATGCTAGTTAAAAATTGAGGTTTTTTTTGTTTATAAGTGTAAATATTTTCGATAATATTTCTGCCTGGGTTAAATGTAAAGCGTAAAGATAGATATATGACGGATCCCGAAAACCGATTGTCAGACCATCTATATAATTATGGCCAGTTAATATAGCTGATTGTTGGAAAACATTGTATGACACATGTTCTGGACACACACCAATATTACGCATCTATCCTGTCTCCGAAATGTCAAAAGATACCCAAATGTGAGTCTTTCAAAGGAACGCTAAAGCGAATATTAAATTAAGATAGATCTAATCCGCCAAGTTCAAGAGAAGCGATTAAACAGAGAATACATGTTCTCGCTATGGAAATAAATGTCTGGGGGGGGGGGGGGGGGGTCTCGAAAATTTTATTCCTGCCTGTGTGAAAAGCGTCAAGTAAAGTGACAATAAGCTAGTGGCCGTGCGACGGCAGTGGCAGGGTGACATTCCGTTACATGTTAGAGCAGAGGTGTCCGAAAAAGTGACAATACGTTAGTGCCTGTGCGACGGCAGTGAAAGGAATGGAGTGAAGTGGCAACCAAGGAACAAATACCAGCAAAAGGAGGAAAAAGCAGCGACAACAGAGAATGTGGGCCCGCAAGTGACTCAAAAACTGTGGATAGTGGTTGATTGACGTTTTGTATTGTTATTCTTGTGGATTCCATGTAAGTCGCCAATTATCATATTTAGTTTGATTATATATGTATTAAAATTGTTGTTTTCAGTGAATCCCTGTTGATTTACACTTTTCGAGAAAAAGTTAGTAACACCTTCAGGATAAGAACCACCCCAACAAAAGTGAAACGGGTGGGTTCGTTACGGCGAGATATACGTCCAGACAACACTCCTTGAGTTTTGGCTGATTACGCGTCGTGAAACTATTTCCCCTATCAACGACAAAGTCCCGGTTTCCGACAAATGCACTGTTTTGGGGCCAGAAAAAATCCGATGAATGTGTCCTGTGAAACCGTATGGAACATTTTTACTACACTGCCAGTAAGGGGAAAATAATGAGTTACTATGAACGGGATGGCATCATGGTCAGGGCAATCCCTCGCTGTTACATGGAAACACGGCATGTTCCCTCAATGGAGGAATAAAGTTATATGTGGGAACCGAGTTTCCTCTCGATTCGTCCAGAAGTGATGGAGTTTAACGTCCTAGAACTGCGGACAATCTACTATCTATTAGGGGCTAAATTTATTCGCAGGTACCAGCTATATATTTATTGGTATTTAAGGTCACATATATACTTGTGCACAATGGCTAATCGTAACCGTAACATGGAGATAAAGTCAAGTTTAACTTTCTATTTTAGAGGACTTCCACACCAAGCATTGGTCGCTAGGTCCCATTTTACAGCAGTAAACGAGAACTGTCTCACTTCCCGAGGTTCTCACTGGGGGAGGGGGGGGGGGGGGGGTACCGAGTTTGAGCCCGATTCGTCCACACGGGGGTAGAGTTAGCAAAACTATGACGTCATCGACATCACGAGAACACGTGACGCCGCAGTATTCATTCAAATGCGACAACTACCTGACTCGTATTACGAAGGGGAAATGTATCCACATGTACCGATAGTTTTATCTAGATCTAAACCTGACGTCGATTGGGACCAGGGATCGACTCGATCGAGCTCTCAGCACGCACCGATTTCAGCCCGATCTGTTCAGAAATGATCATGGTGTGGCCGAAAACGAAGTTGACAAAGATGTTATGCCATTTACGACCAAAACAGCGGAATCGCGACGCCAGCCATATAACCTTCGAGGCCAACATACGTCTACGTACCAAAGTTTCACCCCGATCGGGCAAGTAAAAGAGAGGCGTGTAAGGAACAAACTAAAATAGAGAGATAGAGAGAGAGAGAGAAGAGAGAGGTGTGTGGGGGGGGGGGGGGGACACACGCCGTCTTTTATTTAAAAAAAGCGAATGGATCCGGCACTGCACGGGTGGGGGGGGGGGGGCAAAGTTTAAATAAAGAAATTATAACGAATCGAATTGAACTACGGACAGTCTTTAATCATTGAATGTATATTTATCGGCGGTTCTAAGCTTTTGCAAGGCCAGTTAAGAAATGACACAGTTCCTTGAACTCATCGATGCATTCATATGCGGCGGTCATCCATTATGGAAACTGAGCCCATTCCATGTTTTGAAGGGACCTCCTTTTTCGCAGACATCGTGTTTAAATCCAATCCTTCCAAATATGACCAGGCTTAACAAAAACAGGAACGTCACGAAATCGAAGACGTGTGAGCTTGTGGTCGTCGAATAGAACCAGGGTCATCCATTCCTAGGGGAATGATTGTGTTCGCATGGACAAAATTTCAGCTTCAATTACTCAGAAATGACAGTTTCAAAAAAAAACATTGCGTCGTAACATCAGCTGACCTTCTGTGGGTAGGGTGATTGTAACAAATGCGTTTAATAGAGCCATCATGACCGTGAAGACTTGTAAAATTCCACAGCTGTGTGCATCATTTATACTGACCTGTGCGTTCTTGAAAATCAGTGTTTTAATGAGAAATTAGGCCTTAAATTTAAGTGACGCAAAAATGTCCAAAAATTGGCGATAAATCGAAAAACAAACAACAACAAATAAAAAAAACCCCGCTATTCGCCTAAAACCTCCTGCTATTCGCCTATCTCATATTTTTTAAGCTTTTCAATGTACTAAAATTAAAATAAATCCCATCCATTTTAATTGTTTATCTAATGGCGCTATACGTAAAATCGGCAAAATTAACACAGAATTTTAGTTTTACGTAAACTGTTTTATTCCTTTGAATTCACAATATATGCCTATTGAGTGAAACATGGAACATACCAACCCACCACATCCCCATCCTCGAAACGAAAATTCTGCATATGTATATAGTTGCACTGAACTTTACAATGTTGCGTCGGATGTTTATTTCTTTTCAAGAAGAGTATCACATGTAACATTTGGACGAAGCTGTCTTACGGGAAGAGAGAGAGGGCCCTTATAAAAAAAGTACCATGGTATTACCAGGGTATTTTGGGATTTACCATGGTACTTTTTTATAAGGGGGGGGGGGGGGGGGGCAAGTAACATGCAATAATATGGGCCTAATTCACATTTTCTTGGCCCACACAGCGGATTATCATGATGAAAGTTCCTTATTATAAAAGACAAGTCTAAATATCCATGGCCTAGTCTACTGATCATTTATGTCCCACCAAAACCTACACTAATTAGCAGGCGACACTCGCATAATTTAATTTACGCATATTTTTCCGGGTTATTTTGAACGCTCACCCCCATATCCTGCAAAAAAAAAAAATTCCCACATATTTTGGACACCCACCCCTCTCAGCATCATATCAATTTTTTAACACTTTTCCAGACTTTTCAGCCTTGTCAATAGGCCTATATGATAATATTAATACACAAATTGTGATTTATTTATTGGTATTTAAGGTCACATATTTTTGCACAATGGCTAATCATGACTACAACATGAGTATCAACTCAAGACCAAGGGTGGACGTTAATAAGGCATGTTGCCCATTTTAGAGACGGTTTGCATCTCCCAAGCAGTGTTGACTGGGTCCTATTTTACCAGTAAATCAGAGACTGTTTACCGCAGTGAACATGCAATGATTTACTCCTCGGGGTTTCCGCGGGGAACATAAATTGTGATGTATTTGGATGGTAAGTAACATCCTTGATTATTAAGCATTAATCATAACTTTTTCAGTAAAGTAACCACATGCTAGATCTTTGCTCCAGCGTTAGAACTGGCATGTCATGGTATAGACAAGTTGATGAAGTGACATAAAGCAAAGCCCATGCGATTGATTGTTTTAAAAAAAAAACAAAAACATTTTTGGCACCTCAACTTGCGAAGGCCTTTTAAGTTGTGAATCTTTTATCCAAATGGGATATGAGAGCTTTGTTTTATATTTTTTATTTTAACACTGGTTGGTGCAATTGTCATATGAACCATTTGTTTTACTGTTAGTTGCATCTTGATTCTTGATGTATATTAAAAAATAATTTAAAAAAAAACACTTGAAGTCTTTATTTCTTAAAAACCACGGGGAACCTGAAGAACCTTGGATTATCTGTGATTATCTAAGATGTTTAAATTCATAAATAGAATATGCAATTAGTCTAAATTGAGATACTCAAGGCCGAACGGGCTACTGGTTCTAAAAATCATGGACCCAGATGGGTCAGAAAAAGCTCAACAAACCCATCAACTGATACCCTCCCCCACACCCTAATAGGGCTATATCACTCAAAATCAAATGTGGGGGCGGGGGGTGGAGCTGTTTGTACACCCACCCACACTGGCATCGTGTACTGCAAATCTCCTCCTACGCCTTTATAATCGTGCATGCGCTGTACAGGTTTTGGAAGCACAAAATGAGTTGCGATTTTAAGAAGGCCTATTGTAGAACCTAGCTACGGTTTCAGATTACATTATAGGCCTAAATACATCTTCCATATTTTTTGGCAGGCCCTGGCTATGCAATTAACTGCCATTTAATTTCAATGTAATGTATTAAACTTTTGTCCCAGTGTACTAAAACCTTTAGTAAAGAAGATGTTGCAATGTCCCCCCCCCCCCCCCCCCCCCACCACCACCACCACCAGACGACAGTCACGGAAAAATAAAATAAAAAAAAACCCCGCTACTAAAAGTTTTTGTTTTCCTGTAGCCCTCATCCTATCAAACACATCCTTTCCGAAGTGACCGAATGTCGGATGGGTCATTTATGGATCAAAACAAGTTGTAATTGCAGATTCGTTTATCAACTTTATGAATTATACACGACTCACGAGTCCGCAAATTAGTCAAATACCAGGGTACCTATCCCTCAACGTCGCGGTCACCCTTCCCTACAGGTACATCAATATCAGATTATTATTTTACCTTCTCGTTTCTATACTGTGTGGAGGGCTTATCCATTTTTATATTTCAACTTTTATTCTTGCAATTTTTATTGATGAATGGTCGATTCAAGATTTAAACAGAAAAGAACAGTTGATTGTCCGTAACCGGATTAAAATCAATTTAATATAACTTAAGAAAAAAAATTAACAAAAACTCGTTCTTCTGGGTCTAATCAGTGATGAACAATATTATATCCTGCTTAAAAGTTTTAAAAAGTCCCACAGATCAAACAGTAGATCAAAGTTTTCAGAGGCGCTTCCTTCAAAATATTCGTTTGAATTGCGTTGTATACAAATAGGTCAAATTTATTATCCGATTAATTCATTGGTTGATTTACTTTCTTTTATTCGAATTAATTGGTCACTTGAAGAGAATCGGTTGTTACAAATAAGTAAACAACATAACTCAGAAATCTATTTGCAATTTTTATTGGTTATTCCCAAGCAGCTGCTTGAAAAAAGTCCCGTTTCGGGGTCGATTACAACGCGCACACAACGAAATGTCAATCACAATCATGACGTCACCGTGTGAACAGAATCTCATGAAGGAAAGTTAATAAAGCCTGGTGATGTCGGATATTTTTCAACATTTCTTGAATGTGATTCTTTGTTTGCGTTAAATAATGTTGAATGTGTGATTTTTGTCTTCGATATGAAGCGTGAACTGAGTCGACCCAAATGCGGCCAGTTTCTTTCAGTTTTAGTCTGATGAAATTTGAACAGGTTGCTCAAAGACTGTGAGGGCCAGGAGGGCCCCGGGTCACAGTCTTACAAAGACTACAATCATATCCGATATCTGTGGGGGTTTTGGTATCATTCGGACTGCTCAGGAGGGCCCCGGGTCACAGTCTTACAAAGACTAATATGATTGGTGCGTCGTGATTTACGTCAAGTTTCTGTCCTCCAATGAATAGACTAGATCTAATTATAGCAAACAAAATATCATCACGTGAATAGCGGAAGCATGTGTTGATCTCGGGTCCTTTCTTCATCGTCACCATAACATACCCAGTGACTGCATGATAACAATACGTTTCTTTATTAAACATATCACTAAAGTACATGCATAAATAGTATACGCTGGAACTCCACTTCGTTCATGATGATCGCTGTTTCTTTTATCATTTTGTCAGCTTTGATTGTCCAGCAATCAACGCAGACAGCAGAAGTGGAATACGGGAAAGAAGGTAAGTACCGGTATTATGTAATCTGTCCGATTTTCTTTTCATGCATGACCCGGCGCGTAGCCACGATATCAAAGTTAGAGGGTGAGAGTAATATCTACATGTATTTTACTTGCTGGTGATTATTGTGTTGATTCCCGTTCTTCAGACAAACGTTTTTTACTTTTTTTTTCTTTCTTTTTACAAATTCAGCAAGTACATAAATATCAACAGGTGTCGAGATCAAACTAGAAGTAAAGACTATTCATATAATTTTTACAAACAAGACTAAAAAGACAGGTAGCAAATTGGTAGAACTAGATGATAGACATGTAGCAAATATCGGGTATTGACTGACATTATAGTAGTCAGTCATTAAAGCCCATGACCAGGGCCAGGGGTGTCATCGGGGGGGGGGGGGGGGTCTGGGGGGGGGGGGGGGGGGGGCTATATCCCCCCCCCCCCTCCTCCATCGCCAAGTGTTAGTGCTCCTCATTTTGGTCGTCACTTTTTGACACTACTGGTTAATTTTTCGACATTACGGATTTTTACATTACTGGTCGATTTTTTCGACATTACTGGTTGATTTCGACATTACTGCTAAATTTATACACTACTGGTTGTAACAATCTGAAATAAACGAAAAATTAAATTAATTTCTGGTTAAACATACTGAGTAGAAAAGTGATAACTGTTGATCATTGCTTTGTACATCTGATTACAGAGTAAAACACAAGATTGCAGTGCTCCTACTAAATACCAAATGCCACCGATAGCTACCGAAGGCCACCGGCGGCCACAATGGCCACCGAAGACCACCCAATATAACTAAAACTGTTGCATTTAAAAGCATTTTTGAAGTCAAACAATCTTTATCGTAGAGTTTGTAACACTCGTTCTGGTTGTCCGATTTCAATCATGCTTTACAGTGCGACAGTAGGTATATTTAAAGTGGCCATCGGTGACGGTGGCCTTCGGTAGCATTTGAAAATAAGATTCTGTTTGAAATAAAACAACTAATTTGAAGAACGAGTGTTACAAACGTTCGCTTTACGATAAAAAAAGATTGTTTCACTTCAAAAATGCTTTTAAATGCAACAATTTTTGTTATATTGGGTGGCCTTCGGTGGCCTTTAGTATTTATTAGGACCCGATTACAGTACCAGTCGTAAAGTTGTGGAATGACCACAGGAAAGTGTTAATAACATTTTCTAGCGGGTATTCTACAAAATATCAAAGTCGGTATTACAGCTGAAATAACATGACATTATTATTATTATTATTATTATTATTATTATTATTATTATTATTATTATTATTATTATTACTAGCATTTTATTCATCACTCTAGACGATTATTATGATATAAGGGGTACATAGAACAAGAATATAGTCACATAAAATATGACTATATAGTCACATAAAATAAGGATAATGAGGGATATACTTATAAACAGTGGCGGATACAGGAATTCTCAAGGGGGGGGGGGGGGGGCGAATCGTGCAGATGCCGAAGGCATCTGCCGCGAGTGCCGAAGGTACGAGCTTTTGTAGGGGGGGTCTATAAATAGATTTGAGCAGAAATTTTTTGGAAATGAGCGACCAAATAGGGCATTCGGGTGGCTTCTGGGGTGGAAATCCTATTGAATTTTTGAACGGCTAATTAACACTTTTTAAACAGCATGTTTCAGAATTTCAAATTCTGTCATACATTCAAGACAGAATTAGAAAATTTGAAATATGCTCTTCAGATCCATTTACCATAATATTGTATTTTGGACACACTGTTTACAGTCATAACCGACTTAACCTTAGGAGAACATTGCGATCTGCCAGCGTTTCAACGTTTTCAGCAGTCAGCCCTCTAGGCTTAGGTACCCCATGACTATGCCATTTAAGATCCTGACCCATAATTGGCATAGCCATGGGGTACCTGAGGCTAGGGGCACATGTAACACCTCAAAATCATGCTGTGTCGGTGACGCTATAAATGAAGGCGACCAGTAGATATATTTTGCATAATTTCAACGGTATATTTGTTTTCCATAGCGAATGTTGACGGAGGAAATAAATGTCTTTGTATGTTTTTACTTCAATTCATGTATTGTCCCCAAATTGTTCAGAATGATTGTACTGCCGCTTGTGCTCTTGCAAAAAAACCCATAATTGGGCTTAAGAAATTTCTTTTTAATAAATGAGATTTTTTAATAAGGGCCGTTCATTCCAAAAATGTGGGTCGTTCTGTCTCAAAATCTGGGCCGTTCCGTCTAAAAAATCTGGGCCGTTTTGACCAAAATCAATCTGGGCGTTTGGTCCATGGGCCGTTTCGTCTAGCATTCAAGAAGACTGATGATACGGAGGTCGGGTGCGTGATTACTATAGTAAACAAGTTTTTGCTTTGCTGGTGTAATAGGACCCTCTAACCATTGCCGCTAAAATCGCTGAATTACATGTAGGTGTAAATAATCGAATACATCATATATGTCGTGATGAAATAGACCCTCACAACACTTCAGATGCAATCAGGGGTGTGCCAAAATGGAGGGGTCAGATGTCTCACTCTCACAAATCCTGCCCAAAATCTTCAACAGCAGTTGTAAAGTCGCAGGGAGCAGTTAGAGGCTTCTTGTTAAAGAATGTTTGTATGCGGTGGGTGAAGGGCACATCAGGCTTGGAAATAATCTATGAATCGAACGACAATGGGGGTTACGTAAGTTGTAAAATACGTGAACGAACTACAGGTTACAACAAAGTAATATACCATAACTTTAATAAGTTACTCATCGCTCATGTTTTGCCAGAAAGATTTGACAATCTTTCTGAACTATCACAACTCAAAGGTTGAGTGTTTCATCCCCATACAAACAGAATGACATGCTCTTTCCATCTAAAAGGAATTTTTGTCAAAATAAATAACAACTAACGTGCGTTAGTTGTTGCTGTTTACATAGGCGTAAATCCTATTAAGACCAAGCAACGCATGGCTGGTATAGTATAAACAGAGAAGACGGAGAAGCATGACAACACCCTTTTTCCTACGAGTTACCACCATGCTATGAAGTGTAACCTGCCAGTGGGGTACGATATTTATAAGCTCTTTATTTTCAGGGCTGCAAATTGTTTTCTCAAAAGTTAGATGTTTGACATGTGAGTGGGGAGGAGGGGGCATGTATAGTTGAAAATTTGGGAGGAGACACAATCCATACCAGGACTCTCCAGTCTGAATACAATTGCTACATATCAGTATTATGAGTTATTGTGATGAACTGAAGGTAACATGGTCTGAGGTGTGCGGCTCGGAGCTTTTGACCATGTTACCGCCAATTCATCACAATAACGTATATGTTCCAATAAGACTCTACGCATAGCCCAAAACCTTCATCGGAAACACGAGAGGCTTATTTACTAAACTTGTGATCGTTAAAAAGTTGCTTTGTTCAAGGCAACTTTTAACGATCACAGACTTAGTAAATAAACCTCTCTCTCGGGGTGTGGGGGAGTGGGGGGGGGGGGGGGGGGGCACAGTGGCTTAGTAGGTAGAGGTGCAGGCTGCAAGCCGAGAGGTTTTCGGTTCGAATCCCACCCGCGGCAACCGCGTTGTGCCCTTGGTCAAGGCACTTCACCCCCATTGTTCACGTGGGGGCACGGTGGCACGGTGGCATTGTGTACTCTAAGGCGTACGGCACGTCGATGGTGCACCTGTCTTCAACCAATGCTAACCCTGCTTGTGTAGAGTTATATGTTGGGGAGCTGACAGTTGCTCGCCGTTGCGCGGCGGTTCGGGTACTCCGGCCTCCTCCACCCGTAAAACAGTCATGGTCATGATTAGCCATTGTGCAGAGATATGTGACCTTAAACACCAATAAATAAGTATAAATAATAAACCTCTCGTATACCCGATGACGGCCGGTCATACTAAAAACCGAGGGATACCGAGGTGAAGAAAAATAGGGGTTTCAATGGGGTGAAAAGGGTATGGGGTGGTATGTTATGAGTCTATAAATAGATTTGAGCAGTATGTGCATGGTTTAATGTCATTTTTAGCTCACCTGGCCTAAAAGGCCATGTGAGCTTTTCACATCACTTGTCCGGCGTCCGCAAGTGTTTTAAAAAACTTCACATAAATGATGACTTGGACCCGCTCTACCAACGATCCCCATTTAATGTTGATTGGGTTGCAAACATGGCTTCAATTGCGGCTTTTAGTTACTATAGAAATCCTATGGGAAATCACATTTTCGTCTTCTTCTCTGGAACTACCGAGCCGACGCGAACCAAACTTGGCAGGAATGGTCTAAGGGAGGACTTCTACAAAGGATCCTCGTTTTGCTCCAGTTGGTTGAAAAACATGGCCGCCAGAGGCATTCTTTGACTGGTTGGTGGATTTTCAAAAATCTTCTCTGAAACTGCCAGGCCAAAATGTTTTGGTACTTCACATAAATGATGACTGGGACCCCCTACCAACCATCCTGATTTAAGGTTTTATAGGGTTGTAAATGTGGCTGCAATTGTGGCTTATAGTTACTACAGAAACCCTATGGGAAATCACATTTTCATCTTCTTTTCTGGAACTGCTGAGCCGACGTGAACCAAACCTGGCAGGGTTAGCCTATGAGAGGTCTACTACAAATGCTCCTCATTTTTGTTACCGTGCATCGAAAAACATGGCTGCCAGAAGCATTTTTAGCTCAACTTTGACGTGAGTCAAATTTGAGGTTATGCCATGACCGTCGTCCGTCTGTCCGTACGACGGGCCATGGCATAACCTCAACAATTCAATACGGCTCGGGCTAGAGGCCGTATTTATGAACCGATCTTTACGAAACTTCTTGAGTACCTTTGTTATCACCGTGGGACGAGAACGAGCGTTTTGGGTGCGGTCTGAAATTGAAGGTGGCCACCAGCAGCCATTTTGTACCTTAGTTAGTGCAATCACTTTTTTGTACCGAACTTCTGTATGAAAGTTCTGATTCGAATAAATTTTTGTCTGAATGTTTAGTAACATGGAATATATCACATATAATACGGATTTTTTTCTCGTGCAGAAATTCTGCAAATTAGATGAACTTTGATTTTTTCAGTGCTTCTTACACACAGTAAGTACATATGTCACTACGGCTCGGACTAGGAGCTGTATTTATGAACCGATCTTCACGAAACTTCTTTGGTACCCCTGTTATCACCTTGGGACGAGAACGAGTGTTTCTGGGTGCGGTCCAAAATTCAAGATAGCTGCCAGCAGCCGCTTTGTACCGAAATTAGGTCCAATCAGTTTGTACACAACTTCTATACGGCTCAGACTAGAGGCCGTATTTATGAACCGATCTTTACGAAACTTCTTGGGTACCTTTGTTATCACCGTGGGACGAGAACGAGTGTTTTTGGGTGCGGTTCGAAATTGAAGATGGCCACCGGCAGCCATTTTGTACCAAAATTAGTGCAATCAGTGTTTTGTACAGAACTTCTGTATGAAAGTTCTGATTTGAATAAATTTTTGTATGAATGTTTAGTAACATCGAATACATCACATATAATACGGTTTTGTTTCTTGTGCAGATATTATGCAAATTAGATGGACTTTGATTCATTCAGTGCTACTTATACACAGTAAGTACACATGTCAATACGCTCTGGCTAGGGGCTGTATTTATGAACCGATCTTCACGAAACGTCTTGGGTACCTTTGTTATCACCTTGGGACGAGAACGAGTGTTTCTGGGTGCGGTCCAAAATTCAAGATGGCTGCCAGCGGCCATTTTTACCGAAATTAGGTCCAATCAGTTTTTTGTACACAACTTCTATACGGCTCAGGATAGAGGTCGTATTTATGAACCGATCTTTACGAAACTTCTTGGGTACCTTTGTTATCACAAGATGGCTGCCGGTGGCCATTTTGTATCGAAATTAGGTACAATCAGTTTTTTGTACAGAACTTCTATATGAAGGTTCTGATTTGAATAAATTTTTGAATGAATGTTTAGTAACATGGAATACATCACATATAATAGGTTTTTTTTTTTCTCGTGCAGAAAGTATGCAAATTAGATGAACTTTGATTTATTCAGTGCTACTTATATACAGTAAGTGCACATGTCAACACGGCTCGGGCTAGAGGCTCTATGTATGAACCGATCTTCACGAAACTTCTTGGATACCTTTGTTATCACCTTGGGACGAGAACGTGTGTTTTTGGGTGCGGTCCGAAATTCAAGATGGCTGCCGGCGGCCATTTTGTACCAAAATTAGGTATAATCAGTTTTTGATACAGAACTTCTATATGAAGGTTCTGATTTGAATAAATTTTTAAATGAATATTTAGTAACATGGAATACGTCACATATAATACAAGTTTTTTTCTCGTGTAGAAAGTATGCAAATTAGATGAACTTTGATTTATTCAGTGCTGCTACTTATAACAGTAAGTGCACATGTCAATATGGCTCGGGCTAGAGGCTGTATTTATGAACTGATCTCCACGAAACTTCTTGGGTACCTTTGTTATCGCCTTGGGACAGGAGCGAGTGATTTGGGGTGCCTTTGTTATCACTGTGCTATGAGAACAACTATTTTTGGGACTCAAAGTTTTCTTTTCTAGTTTAGCATCTAACTGTCGCCCACCTTTAGAATACTTTACCTATACATTTGTCACAGGCTACGGTTAGCATTTATGTACAGACTGTTACAATACTTTGTATGTACCTTTGTTATCAGGGCATTACTTAGATGTGTGTGATTGCTGTGTCACATACTATACATGTACGTGTGTTGAGCTACAGTGTCATTGACACTTTCATTTGATTCTGATTGGTGGATTTTGAAAAAATCTTCTCCTCTGAAGCCACAGGGCCAAATGTTTTGAAACTTTGCCTTGTTGATGACTGAGACACCCTCTACCAACGATCCTCATTTAATGCTGATCGGGTTGCAAACATGGCTGCAGTTATGGCTTAGAGTTACTGTAGAAACCCTATGGGAAATCACATTTTCATCTTCTCTGGAACTACTGAGCTGATGTGAACCAAACCTGGCAGGGATAGTCTATGGTAGGTCCTCTACAAACGCTCCTCATTTTGTTATCATGCATCGAAAAAACATTGCTGCCAGAAGCATGTTTTGATTCTGATAGGTGGATTTTGAAAAATCTACTCCTTTGAAACCACAGGGCCAAAAGCTTTGAAACCTTGCATGGTGGATGACTGGGACACCCTCTACCAACGATCCTCATTTAGTGTCGATCGTGTCACAAACATGGCCACAATTGCTACTTATAATTACTATAGAAACCCTCTGGGAAATCACATTTTCATCGTCTTCTCTGGAACTACTGAGCCGGCGTGAACCATACTTCGCATGAATGGTCTATAGGAGGCCCTCTACAAACGATCCCATTTTTGTTCCCGTTGGTTGGAAAATATGGCCACCAGAGACATTCTCTGATTCTGTTTGATGGATTTTGCAAAAATCTTTCCCTCTGAAACTACAAAGTCAAATGTTTTGAAGCTTCACATGATTGAGGAGTGGGACACCTTCTACCAATGCTTCTCATGTAATGTTGATGTAATGTTGCAAACATGGTCACAATTGCAGCTCCTAGTTACCATGGAAAGCCTATGGCAAATCACATTTTTATATGTAGTTCCAGGTGAGCGATTACAGGCTCTTTAGAGCCTTTAGTTTAGAATTACGGGCACTAAAGTAAAAGCGTTCGCAGAAAAATCTTCACCTCCGAATTTAGTAGGTTGCTTGGAAATTAGTTCTCTTTGTGGTTGTCAACTATTCACTGTCATCTTTGTTATGACAGTAGAATTGTCATGGACCAATGTTGTGACATCAGGAATTGTATTTTCGGGTGTGGTCACTTTTCACTTGCCAACGATGTAAAAGAATACTTGTCATAAAACAAGAGACGTGGCCAACACTCACGGCTGACCAACGGGAGCGACAAATTAAAAGGTTAATGACTTACTCTACTGACAATTCTAAAAATCAAACTTCGACTGACGGACGTTTGACTTTACATAAAATGATGGCAATTGTATAAAAACCTGGTCAGGTTAATCAGGTTAAGAGGTAAAACTCCGAAAACAAAAAGTGTCAACAGAAAACCCAAGGCTAAATTAAAGCCGTTGACACTGAGTGGAAATGGCTAAAAAATATAGTGTATATATACATAGTCTAAATACAAGCTGCAGCTTTGGGTGTATCGAGCACAGCCGAGCGATATACTTAATCACAGTTCGCCACAAAAGCCCAATAACGGCATAAAGCCAATAATCTCAAAACATTCAAACAAACTATTAAAAAAATATGGGGATGCCTTGTGATGTTCCGCCTAGTGCATATTATTATTTGGTGACAGATAGAACAACAACATTCTGGAAACTACTGCAGAATGTTATTATACTATCCATAAACAAATTTTGCAGTATTACTACTGTTAGTTGACAATACCGGTCTACAAGGGAAAGCCTGGTATTATCAACATAACAGCTGGCTTTCACTCGAACGTGTGAGTCTTAGTACTCTTGTACTCTAATCGCCAGTTTGTTGATTTCGGGTTCCGGACATTTTCCCCTAATGTATTTTCCCCTATGTCATTTTCCCCTAAAAAACGTGTCACCTAGGGCATTTCCCCCTAATTTCAAATGAGAGGCTGGGCATTTTCCCCTAGTTAGGAAGAAAAGAGTGTTCATTTTCCCCAAACTAAAAAAAAATTGAATTTCAAGATTATGCCTCTGTGGAAACAGCACTATTTCTTAATCAGTGTGGTGAACCACCACAAAAACGTGTGAGACGTGAAACCAAGAAACTCCAAACTCGGTTGTCTTTACTTTGTGAGAAACTTGATAATGGGTCTCTGTCATTGACAGAAACGCTTCATTCCACTGGACACTCTATCAGATTGAAATAGAATCTTTATCAACTAATACTCACTGAACAATTCTTGCAACTCGTAATATAATTTTATGGGTTTGTACTTCCTTCATGCATGGAGGCTGTACAAATCCATAAAATTATATTACGGACTTGCACCAAGGGTGTTCTCATCTAAGTCGTCTTGTAAATTTATTCTCAGCTGTATTATCGTTGTTTGATTTATCATAGTTTTATTTGTGCTACTTGCAACATGTATATTATTATCTTGTGCTAGCTATTTTAAAAAGAATAAACTATTACATGAAACCTTAATTACATTTTTAGCTCATATTGACAAAGTCCAGCTGAGCCAATCTCATCGCTCTCCGTCCATCGTCCGTCGTCCGTCAACACCGTGTTTTGGTCTTCTCCTCCAAAGCCACTGGGCCAATTCAAGTGAAAGTTTGTTTGATTGATGGTCCCAAAGGGACATTTTTTTTGTTCAACTCAACATGCCCAGCTCCATAGGGGGGGGGGGGGGGGTGGGGGGGTGGAGGGAGTGGGGGTGGGGGCGGGGGAAATGCTCCAAAATATTTTTAAAATTTTCTTCTCAAGAACCAGTGTGTACAATGACTTGATATTTGCTATGGAGCTTCCATATGAGGTGTAGAATCAAGTTTGTTCAAACGAAGTTCGTGAGTTAATATTTGGCTTTGTAAAAGGAGAGGTAAGATTTTTGGCCCCGCCCAAAATTTGTATTTTCTGAACCGATGGTCCGGTATGAACCAAATTTGGTTTGTGGTATTATTGGGTCATAAATATTTGACCCATGCAAAAAAAAAAAGTTTCCTGCATCCCCATGGGAACCCTGGGAGCTAAAAATAGAAATATTTTCAAACGCCCATATTTCCCAAAACCACACGGAACAGAGAGCTGTTATTTGGTATGAAGTATCCTTAGGACCAGTAGAATTGTATGGTAAAAAACAAATTGCCATCGGTTATGTTTTTAATTTTATCTTTGTTCAATATGGAGGAGGGTAATTTAAAAAAAATCTTCTACTTCAGATCCACCAGTCAGAATGCTTTGATATTTGGTATGCAACATCTCTAAGGGGGTCAGATTCAAGTTTGTTCAAATCAGATCCCTGGGTATATATTTGGGCTCACTATGGTAGCTCAAATTTTTACTTAGTGGAATATGAGGAAATTTCTTTAAAAATCTTCTTCTTCAGATCCAGCAGTCGGAATGCTTTTATATTTGGTATACATCTCTGGGGGGGGGGGGGGGGGGGTGCAGATTCCAGGTTGATCAATTCGAGTGCCTAGGTTAATATTTGGGCTCCATATGGGAACATGAAATTTAACTTAGTACAATATGAGGGAATTTCTTCAAAAATCTTCTTCTTCAGAGCCACTTGTCAGAATGCTTTCACATTTGGCATACAACATCTATAGGAGGGGTCAGATTCAAGTTTGTACAAATCGGATCCATAGGTTAATATTTGGGCTCGCTATGATAGCCCAAATTTGAACTTAGTGAAATTCGAAGAAATTTTTTTACAATTTCTCTTCTTCAGATCCAACAGTCAGAATGCTTTCATATTCGGTACACAGCATCTCAAGGGAAGTCAGATTCAACTGTGTTCAAATCAAGAGCCTGGGTTAATATTTGGGCTCTCTATGGGAGCCGGATTTTGCTGAAGAATTGAAAATTTTGTATTCAGTACCCTCTAGAGGTGTGTAACTAAGATTAATCCACATAGGTTGTATCAAGGGGCTTTATAGGGGAGCTCTACATTTTACTTTATGATCAACTGAAGAAAAGGCATGATGCCCAGATTATTTTTGTCACTCCTGAGGGACCCAAGGATTGACAGTGTGGCCTATGGAGATGGCTTGCTTAATGTAGACTCATTCTCTGTTTAAATTGTGTTCTGTTCAAGATGAGCGCTTCAGGCCCCGTGGGGCCTCTTGTTATTTTTATTCTTCCAATGTTTATTTCTATTTTATTCCATGAGAAATTAAAAAAAAATGTAAGGGAACATGTCCTGGGTGAAAAATCTAGGAGTAATCAGTCTAGGGGAAAAAGTCCGGGGATGAATAATTGGGGGAAAATGCCCAAGGGGATAATGTCCAAGTGGGAAATGTCCTAGGGGAAAATGCCCTAGGGGAAAATGTCCTGGACCCGCCCACAAGGGTTAATGAAACTCGAAAGGAATGCTACAGCTCTTCTGTGTTTTATCCGCCCCGACTCCTATAGAGGTGTTATTATTCTGGCCATAAAATATTTAATAGACCATTTCTATTTGGGGATAGGAATCATTTTTTATATGGAGTATAATTTAGTAGAATTTAGAAATTATATGAAATCCGAGGGATACTTCTTACACACTTCATGAGCATATCACATTTGTTGCTTCAAAGGACTAAATTGTATGTCTGTACATATATTTAAACCTTTTAAATGAACCTTTCTTACTTCTTTTCCTTCACCTCGGTATCCCTCAGTATACTTCGGTATCCCTGGGTGTTTAGTAGGACCCGATGACGGCACTTGATAAATAATCAATAAACTAGATAAACTCATTCCATCTCAGTTCAAATCGTAAATCGCTTTGTAATTTAAACAACACTTCATCCGGGACACCATCCACTGCACATGTGAAAAATCCAGAAAAATGAAGCGGCTTGCTAGTCACTCCGTTGAGAAACAATTTCGAAACGGGCGGCGTCCTTTCCAATATTTCAAGTTGTGACGACAGACGGTAACATTTGCTACTGGAGCTGTAAACATAAAAGAAACTACGCCAGCTTCCATCCAATCAGAGGGTGAAGATTTTACTTTTATTGGAACATTCCTTTATGTTGTCACTCTCAAGTTCATTGTTTAACCCATTGCCTAACGCTTGCCAAAAATGTTCTTGAAGTTCTGACAATCTTCAGGTTTTTGCCTAAAAAATATTTTATGGCAAATCATTGGATTGGGATCATCAGGCTCATGCCGATAAGGGGTCATAAGCTATGCATTTTAGGAAAAAATTGACAAAATAATAAAAATTGGAATGGTGATTTTCGTGAGTAGTAGCAGCCAGTTATGGCCATTGTATTACTATTATTATTATAATAATATTAGTATAGATTTATTTATTATGATTTAACAACACTTTAACAGCCAGGGTCATATCATGTCGGTGACAGTTTGACGGGTGGAGGATGTTGAAGTCCCCGGAGAGAACCACCGAGCAACGACGAACAGCTGTCAGCTCTCCAACCTCGAAATTCTGAACTCTGCACCATGGCACAGGCAGGGTTAGATTGGTTGAAGACATGCGCACCATCGACGTGCAGCACGCCTTAGCGTCATCGTGCCCACATTTAGGCAATCGGGGTTAAGTGCGTTGCCCAAGGACACAACGCCGGAGCACGAATCAGTCGCTGAAAATGATAACCCATCCAACTTCTAATCGCGCTCGACGTTGCTTAACTTCGGTGATCTTACGAGAACCGCGTCCCCATTATTATAGATAGTTAAATTTTCAAAAGATAGGCAAATGTTGTTTTTTTTTTCATGGCAACCAGATTTAGAATGAAGTGTGTCTGGTAACTTGATTTTTTCATTATAATGGAGACCACACTTAATTGGATATCTATTATTTGAATAACCCAGTTAACTGAATATAGCTTCCAAACACCAAAACATTTACTGTACCTTCTGCACATATTTGACCTGTTAATTGCATATAGGTTATAGAGTGAACTCCTGTTGACTGAATAAAACATCTTGTAATATGTCAAAAAATTACTCCGACAAGCACCAAATTCTCCTTGTTTTTAGATATACATTAGAGCTGAAACGGTTAAAGGGTTTTCTTGTTCAATTAATCATATGGATTAACATTGGTTAAGACGGTAAGACGTCAGAAGGTAACATTTGCCACTTGATCCGTAAACATAGAATATACTAAGCGAGCTCTCGTCCAATCAAAGGAGGATGATTTTAGTCTCATTGGAACATTTTCTACATTCAAAGACAAAAACCCCACAAAACAAAATCCCCTCACAAGAAATATTATTTATAGAATATGTTGAAAATAAAAGTTTTAATATATCATTCTTTTGGAAGGGGGGGGGATGGGAGGGGGGGGGGGTGGAGGGGTACCTTTTTATTTAATTTTTAATTTTTTCAATTCTTTAAATCATTTTTTTATCAAGCAATGATGAGTGGAATAAAGATTCTAGCTACTAGCAAATGTCTCGAAATGTCGCATTTGAAACAAATACATGTTGTTATCCATAAATAAAAATGAAGTGCATAATATAGAGTGCTTTCAGGTAGCGCGGTGGCTCAGTGGTAGACTGATGGTCTTCTATGCTATGGTTCTGAGTTCGATCCCTATCCGGGACGACCCGCGTTGTGCCCTTGGGCAAGGTACTTTATCCCGGTTGCCTACATGGGGGCACGATTACGCTTTGTACTACGGCATACTGCACGTCGATGGTGCACATGTCTTCAACAGCTGTAACCCTGTTTGAGCGGAGCTTGAACAGAATTAGAATGTTGAGGAGCTGACAGTTGCTCGGTGGGTCTCTCCTGGTACTCTGCCAGAGTAAAACTGTCACGGTCACGATTAGCCATTGTGCATAAGTATGTGACCTTAAACACCAATAAATAAATATAGAGTGCTTTCAAGAAGTATTATGAGGGGATCTTATCCAAGATTCGTCAATTTCGCCGTCTCTCACTCTTTACTTAAACTCCTTGCGTGTGGCCGGCGGATATTCCTGCCTAGAAAGGGAAATCCATTGCCTTTAAAATTCGAGAATGTTTCACCCAATTTTTCTCAGTAAATTGTATCCACTTTTTTACCGAGGATTTCTGAAGTCAACTTTTCATTTAATTTCTCATCGAATCTAGTCATGGCTGCTTCATAGTACATTTTAATGCATGCAGTGCAAAACCACTAAAGTGGCTTTCAGCACTTGTCACTAGAGCCATAATAATGGCATCTTGCACCCAACCAGTTAACAGGGTTCCACTGAATTTGTGAACCCTGGTTTGGGCAGAAACTCACTTTCTTGGTGTTTTACTAATCATATTACTGCCCATGTTCTGTACTCTCTGAGTACTTCACTTTTCTCCATGAAAGCTAAATTAGGACATTTGTTATTACATAATAATATAGATTTTATTTCGGCATACTAAAACATGTTAATAGAAGTCATGGGCAGCTATAAACACCTAAATGATATGCAAACACAAGGTTTACGATTACATCACTTTAGTAGTACAGCCAACAAT
The DNA here is from genome assembly GCA_031216915.1 of Pictodentalium vernedei. Taxonomy (NCBI): domain Eukaryota; kingdom Metazoa; phylum Mollusca; class Scaphopoda; order Dentaliida; family Dentaliidae; genus Pictodentalium; species Pictodentalium vernedei. The sequence continues at coordinate 369,579,808 of CM062297.1, read as the reverse complement.
GAATTTCTATAGTTGTTATCTGATAAGCACCAAAACATATTTATAGTTACATCATATTATTGCTGAAACTTGAACAAAGGACAGATGCAGATTGCAGTCCTTTGTGTTCTGTCTTTGTAACATTAACCATTTAAACCCGATACCTTGAATGGTATTGTCTTACATATCTTACACAGGTGTGAAAACTGGGGTAGGGTGGGGGAGTGATACCACCAAATCTCCTGATCATGAGTTTCGTAAGATAGAGGTTGGGCAAGACATTATGAAATACCAGGTTGGGCAGACGTCTTGCTTGCCCAATGGAAATATACACTCGCCTTCGAGTAATAGAACTCAGTTGGGCAAAATATGTTGTTTGCCCAACAAAAATATACACAGATAAGAAAGAGCAATAAATGCCTGTTTCAGTATATTGGTAGAATTCCACATCCATATATATTTAGCTTACGTAATGGGTTGGTTACCTGACTCAAGTACAGGGAAACGAACACTAAGTTACCAAAGCTCAGACCAGGTGAATGATAAATGGGTGATGCAAAATTTTGAAAACAGCAGGCCTGTAATGGATACTGATTTATGTTTCTTGTCAAAAACAAGTTTATGGGTAGCTGCAAAAATAGGTAGTCGGAAAAAAGTAACAGGAAAGAAAGTAACAGGAAAAAAAGTAACAGTTTTGGGTAGGAAAAAAAGTAACAGGAAAAAAAGAAACCCTTTTTCTATTTTTATTGTTTATCAATATATCAGGACTACAGACACATACATGTTACACCTTACACCCCAACAGGGTGAATTTGCTGATGCTTTCCCATACAGTGTTCCAGTTTATCCTCCGGGTACCTCTTTCTATTTATGTTTGAGACCTTGATTTAGGTTTAGGTTTACAGAGGGTAAATTTAGTGATGCTACCCTGCTGTGCAGGGTAGCATCTCCAAATTCACCCTCGGGAGACCTCATTTTTAGCTCAACTTTGGCGAAGCCAAATTTGAGCTTTTGTTATGGCCCGTCGTCCATCTGTCCGTACGTCAACAATTGGATACGGCTCGGGGTAGAGGCAGTATTTATGAACCGATCTTTACGAAACTTCTTGGATACCTTTGTTATGACTGTGGGACGAGAACGAGTGTTTTTGGGTGCGGTCTGAAATTTAAGATGGCTACCAGCCGCCATTTTGTACCGACGATGCAGAAATCTGTTTTTTGTACAGAACTTCCATATGAAAGCTCTGATTTCGATAATTTTTTGTATGAATGTTTAGTACCATGAGATACATTACATATCATACGGGTTTTTGTCTCGTGCTTAAATTATGCAAATTAGACCAACTATGTAGTGTTACTTTCAGCACTGTCGGTGCAAATGCCAATATGGCTCGGGCTAGAGGCCGCATTTATGAACCGATCTTTACGAAACTTCTTGAGTACCTTTGTTATCACCGTGGGACGAGAACGGGTGTTTTTGGGTCCGGTCTGAAATTCAAGATGGCCGCTGGCAGCCATTTTGTTCGAAATTAGGGGCAATCAGATTTTTGTGCAGAACTTCCACATGAAAGCTCTGATTTGAATAATTTTTTGTATGAATGTTTAGTACCACGGGATACATCACATATAATACGGGTTTTTTTTCTTGTGCAGAAATTATGCAAATTAGATGAACTTTGATTTTTTCAGTGCTACTTACACACAGTAAGTACACATGTCAATACGGCTAGGGCTTGAGGCTGTATTTATCAACCGATCTTCACGAAACTTCTTGGGTACCTCTGTTATCACCTTGGGACGAGAACGAGTGTTTCTGAGTGCGGTCCAAAATTCAAGATGGCTGCCAGTGGCCATTTTGTACCGAAATTAGGTCTAATCAGTTTTTTGTACACAACTTCTATACGGCTCAGGCTAGAGGCTGTATTTATGAACCAGTCCTTATGAAACTTCTTGGGTACCTTTGTTATTACCGTGGGATGAGAACGAGTGTTTTTGGGTGTGGTTCGAAATTCAAGATGGCCACCAGTAGCCATTTTGTAGCAAAATTAGTGCAATCAGTCTTTTGTACAGAACTTCTGTATGAAAGTTCTGATTTGAATAAATTTTTGTATGAATGTTTAGTAACATGGAATACATCACATATAGTACGGGTTTTTTTCTCGTGCAGAAATTATGCAAATTAGATGAATTTTGATTTATTTAGTGCTACTTATACACTGTAAGTGCGCATGCCAATACCGCTCGGGCTAGAGGCTGTATTTATCAACCAATCTTCACGAAACTTCTTGGGTACCTTTGTTATCACCTTGGGACGAGAACGAGTGTTTCTGAGTGCGGTCCAAAATTCAAGATGGCTGCCAGTGGCCATTTTGTACCAAAATTAAGTCCAATCAGTTTTTTGTCACAACTTCTATACAGCTCGTATTTATGAACTGATCTTCATGAAACTTCTTGGGTACCTTTGTTTTCACCTTGGGACAGGAATGAGTGTGTTTTGGGGGTGCCTTTGTTATCACTGTGCTATGAGAACAAATATTTTGGGGTTCAGTCAGACCCACTCTGGGACTCAAAGATTTCTTTTCTAGTTTAGCATCTGACTGTTACCCACCTTTACAATACTTTACCTATACATTTGTTACAGGCTACGCCCATTATTTATGTACAGACCGTTACACCCCATTATTTATGTACAGACCGTTACAATACTTTATATGTACCTTTGTTATCAGGTCATTACCTAGAAGTTTGTCATTGCTGTGTCACATACTATACATGTACATGTCTTGACAAGTTGAGCTACAGTGTCATTGACACTTTCATTCAAATGACAGTCTGCTTATTTTCTGGCTTGTTGATATTTTATAGATGTTGGGCAAATTTTTCATAACAATTGTTATAGTGATCACACACTTTCAAAGGCTGTGATTTGGCTTTTCCCTTTGGAAAAGACTATTGTTTTTCTACGGATTATTATTATTATTTTTTTTTTTTGGGGGGGGGGGGGGTGGGGGTTAGCCTTTTCCCTCTGGAAAAGACTGTTGTGTTTCTGCGGATTATTATTTTTTAGGCTTTTCCCTCTGGAAGAGACTATTGTTTTTCTACGGATTATTATTTTTTGGGTTTTTTTTTTTTTTTTTTTTTCCCACACATTTTGTCCGTACGATTCAGAAGCCATTTTCGAACCGATTTTCACAAAATTTTGCACACGCATAGAGGGGCACAAAATCTAAAAATGTACCGAAGCGGAATTTTCGATTTAACCCTTATTTCGTCAGAATTGGCAAAAAACTGCCAAAATCGGGGTTTATCGGCACTTTCTCGAAACACGTCTTGTAGATTTTTTTTAAACATTCATCATTGCTAGAACTGCCTGTGACACGACCATTGATACACTTGACATATTAGGCGATGCATATGGTAACCCTCCACAGGCTGCCAAACATCGAAATTTTGATGAAATGGGCTGTTTTCGGGCCCCCATGACACCCAAACGATACAGGATAGATACACATAACTTCTTTTATTGGAAGTGGAATTCACCGAGGATCATTTTTGTAAGTAATAAGGGTGTTCAGAAAACCAAGCGTTAACCCGTTTTTGGCTGGTTAAACAGCAAAACCCCCCAAAAGCTCAAAACTTCATGTTTTCCGTGGATTTCTCTAGACGAGTCTTGTAGATTTTCAGGAAATATTTGTCACTCCCAGGTCTTGGTGTGACATTACAAGTTGCATGGACAAAATATTCCGGTCAGCATTAGTTAACCCTCCCCGAGCTGCTAAACGTAAAAAGTGTGATAAAATGGGCTGTATTTGGACACCAACAGCACCCAAACGGTATACCACAGAAAAAGTGGCCTTCATTTATCGGACGCAAAATTGATCGGAAAATATTTTTGAAAGTGGTAAGGGTATTCAAAATTCGACGTCTTAACCCATTTTGGGCTGGTTAAAGAGAGATACCCATTAAAATCTTAAACTACCCGTTTTCTGTGGATTTCTCTAAAAACATCTTGTAGGTTTTCAAGAAAAAATCGGCTATTCGGAGGTCTTGGTGTGACATTACAAGTTGCATGGACAAAATATTCCGATCAGCATTAGTTAACCCTCCCAGGGCTCCTCAACGTCAAAATTGTGATAAAATTGGCTGTTTTTGGACACCAACAGCACCCAATGGGTACACCACAAAGAAAAGCGCCTCCTTTTATCGAGTGTACAATTTATGCAGAAACATTTTTGTAAGTAGTAAGGGTATTCAAAAGTCGAAGTCTTAACCCATTTTGGGTAGGCTAAGAGAGATATCCCTTAAAAGCTTTAAATTCCCATTTTCTGTGTATTTCCCTAACAGTAACTTGTAGGGTTTCAAGAAAAATTGATTATTCGTAGGTCTTTATGTGACATTACAAGTTGCAGGGACAAAATACTCCGGTGAGCGTTTATTAACCATCTACAAGCTGCCAAGCATCGTAATTTTGTTGACATGGGCTGTTTTCGAACACGCACAGCACCCAATGTATGCACAAGAGATAAACATAATCACCTTTGTTGAAAGTGGAATGCACAGAGGATCATTTTTGTAAGTAATAAGGGTATTCAAAAAACCAAGCGTTCACCCCTATTGGGGAGGTTAACAGGGATACCCATCGAAAGCTTAAAAATCGTTTTCCCTGGATTTCTTCACAAACATCTTGTAGGGTTTTCAAGAGAAAATGGCAGTTGATAGGTCTTGGTATCACATTACCAGTTGCATGGATAAATTATTCTGGTAGGTATTTGTTAACTCTCCATGGGCAGCTAAATGTCAAAAATTTGGAAGAAATAGTCTGTTTTTGGACACTACCAACATCAAATGGAAATGCCACAGAGAAACGTAACTTCTTTTACTGGACGCAAAACTGATAGAGAAACATTTTTGTAAGTAGTAAGGATATTCCAAAATCGAGGTCTTACTTAACCCATTGTCGACTGGTTAAGGAGATATACCCCTCAAAAGCTTAAAATTCCCGTTTTCTGTGGATTTCTCAAAAAAATCTAGCACGTTTTCAAGAAAAATTGAGCATTTGCAGGTCTTTGAGTGACATTACAAGTTGCATGGACAAAATATTCCGGTAAGCAATTATTAACCCTCCAGAGCCTGCAAAGTATAGACATATTGAGAAAATGGGCTGTTTTGGGGCACCCATAACACCCAATGTGTACCTGCGTGATAAACATAACCTTCATCATTGGACGTGAAATTCACTGAGGATCATTTTTGTAAGTAATGAAGGTATTCACAAAACCAAGCATTAATCCGTTTAGGGCTGGTTACAGAGCGATACCCCTCAAAAGGTTAAAAATTCATATTTTCCGAGGATTTCTCTAAAAGCCTCTCGTAGGTTTTCAAGACCAATATTGGCCATTCTGATTTGAGACTACTATACTCACCTTGTATGAACTCAAAAGTAAGTGTACATTTATTTATTATCAAGAATAACCGCCCATAAGTTCCACTCTCACTGTGTCCCGCTTCATCGGTCAATTCCACGGTGTCCCACGACAGCGGTCGATTTATCCAAGCAAAATTACCAAGGTTACCACCTCCTCCCTGCCTCTTTATCCAACCAAACACACATTGAAAGGTACGCCTCACCTCGTATTCCACACTGCCCTGCATGATATCATTTATTATTTATTTATTGGTGTTTAAGGGCATATACTTATGCACAATGATTAATCATGACCGTGACAGTTCTACGGGTGGAGGAAGCCACAGTACCTGGAGAGAATCACCGAGCAACGTCGAGCAGCAGCCAGCTTCGCAACATCGTAACTCCGAACTGCAGCACAGGCAGGGTTAGATTGGTTGAAGACATGCGTACCGTCGACGTGCAGTACGCCTTAGTACATGGCGGCATCGTGCCCCCATATGGACAATCAGAGTTAAGTGCCTTGCCCAAGGACACAGCATGGGAGTCCGAATTGATCGATCAGACGGCCACCCATCCAATGATTAACCAGGCTCAACATTGCTTAAGTTCGGTGATCTGACGAGAACCGGCTACCACAATGCCACCGCGCCCCGCCACTCCATGATAAGAAAGCAGTAAATAACGGTAGCTACAATGGGATCAGTTGCTTATAATATCAAGTAGTGTTGACACTATAGCATTTCCCCGACAGTGGGTCCAGGTATATACTAGTCTGTAAAACGGCTGTACACTGCCCCTCCTCCGCCCCAGGGTGACGACGTGGCAGTATATATCCATCTTACTGACGCTATGTTGTGCCTAAGGAACCTTACAATAAAAGGTGGGGGCCCCAACATGGGAAGGGGGGCAGGTATATTTACTACTCTGTACGGCGGTTATCAATGTTGTGGTGCATGGCGCCAACATTTCCCCGGCAGTGGGGCAAGATATACACTAGTTTGTAAGACGGCTGTACTCCCCTTCTCCGTCCCAGGGTATATTTTATCTACACGTATGTACAAACAACACTTCCTATTTACGTATGTAATTATTGTAGTCTATAACATCATGTTTGTCGTTGTATGTATGGATATCTTCATTGTAATAAATAAAACTAATCCTACGGGGAAAAACCAATAGGAGAGAAATTTACTTCTGCTATTAACAGACAGGTGATAGGTGAGCTCTACAAGGTGTGAAAAAATGACATAATCATGCATAACAACTGTGGTCTAATAGGAGATAATTGATACAGGGAATATACATGACATGCTTAAGAATTTAAAGTTCACATTTTCTGTGGATATCTTCAAGTGGTTCTTGCAGATTTTCAAGAACAAATAAACCCTGGAGAAGAATTATTCTCGCAAGCCTTCATTAACCCTACACAAACCGTCAAATATCGAAATTTTAGATAAATTCGAGACACAATGGGCTATTTGCATAAGACGCTGATTCTCAGACGCTGATATTAATATTAACCCTCTCCACAAACGATGATGATTTAGCCAAAACGTTCTTTTATCAAACTGGGTCATTTGAGACTATTATACCCACTTTTCTCAAGACATCAATAAAAATACTTTAATGATACAATTAAAAACAATTCTTCAGACACTCCAGGGTCATAAAAAATCATGGAATCTTGTCGGGAAAAGCCATGATTCTCCAGAATCATAATTTTTCTACGGATTATTATCTTTTTAGGCTTTTCCCTCTAGAAAAGACTATTGTTGTGGAGTGACAGTTCAAGTTGCGTGGACAAAATATTTCGGTAAGCATTTGTTAACCCTCCAGAGGCTGCCAAGCATAGACATTTGGAGAAAATGAGCTGTTCTTGGGCAACCATAACACCAAATGTGTACCTGCGAGATAAACATAACCCCCTTCATTGGAAGTGGAATTCACCGATGACCATTTTTGTATGTAATGAAGGTATTCACAAAATCAAGCATTAACCCGTTTAGGGCTGATTACAGGAAGATTCCCCTCAAAAGGTTAAAAATTCATGTTATCCGAGGATTTCTCAAAAAACATCTCGTAGATTTTCAAGAAAAAAATGGCCATTCTCAGATCTTAGTGTGACATTACAAACTGCATGTACACAATATTCCTGGAAGCATTTGTTAACCCTATGCAGGTTCTCAAACATCAAAATGTTGCTGTGTTTGCATAGCCACAGCACCCGAATTTGAGAGGAGAGATCAAAATAATTGGAAGTAGAATTCACTGAGAATTATTTTTGGAAGTAATAAGAGTATTCAAAAAACAACACTTAACCCGTTTTGGGCTGGATAAACAATGATACCCATCAAAAGCTTAAAATTCGTGTTCTCCCTGGATTTCTCTGAAAACATCTTGTAGATTTTAAAGAAAAAATGGCCATTCGCAGTTCTTGGTGTGACATTACAAGTTGCATGAATGAATATTCCCGTTAGCACTTGTTAACCCTCTACAAACTGCCAGACATCAATATTTTGGATACATTTGAGATAAAATGGACCATTTTCAAATAGCCACAGCACTACGTGGGTATGTGTCAAACAAACATAACTCCTTTTGTCGGTCATTAACTTGTTGGACGACGCTATTGACATTAACGCACTCCACCGTTAATGATGGTTTTTACCTAAACAATTTTTTTATCAAACTGAGTCATTTGAGACTACTATACTCACCTTTCTCATAACATCAATGAAGGAACTTCAGTGAGACAGTTAAAAACAATTCATCAGACACTGTGGGGTCATGAAAAATCATGGAATCTCATCGGGAAAAGCCATGATTCTCCAGAATCATAAAATCTAGTTTTTTAGGCTTTTTTTTTTCACTCATTTTGTCTGTACGATTCAGAAGCCATTTTCGAGCCGATTTTCACAAAATTTTACACACGTATGGAGGGGCCCAAAATCTAAAAATGTACCGAAGCGGATTTTTCGATTTAAGCCTTATTTCGTCAGAATTGGCAAAAAACTGCCAAAATTTGGGTTTATCGACACTTTCTCGAAACACGTCTTGTAATTTTTTTTAAACATTCATCATTGCTAGAACTGCCTGTGACACGACCGTTGATACACATGACATATTAGGCGATGCATATGGTAACCCTCCACAGGCTGCCAAACATCGAAATTTTGATGAAATGGGCTGTTTTCGGGCCTCCACAGCACCCAAACGATGCAGGATAGATACACATAACTTCTTCTATTGGAAGTGGAATTCACAGAGGATCATTTTTGTAGGTAATAAGGGTGTTCAGAAAACCAAGCGTTAACCCGTTTTGGGCTGGTTAAACAGCAATACCCCCCAAAAGCTCAAAACTTCATGTTTTCCGTGGATTTCTCTAGACGAGTCTTGTAGATTTTCAGGAAATATTTGTCACTCCCAGGTCTTGGTGTGACATTACAAGTTGCATGGACAAAATATTCCGGTCAGCATTAGTTAACCCTCTCCGATCTGCTAAACGTGAAAATTGTGATAAAATGGGCTGTTTTTGGACACCAACAGCACCCAAACGGTATACCACAGAGAAAGTGGCCTTCATTTATCGGACGCAAAATAGATCGGAAAATATTTTTGAAAGTGGTAAGGGTATTCAAAATTCGACGTCTTAACCCATTTTTGGCTGGTTAAAGAGATATACCCATTAAAATCTTAAAATACCCGTTTTCTGTGGATTTCTCTAAAAACATCTTGTACGTTTTCAAGAAAAAATCGGCTATTTGCAGGTCTTGGTGTGACATTACAAGTTGCATGGACAAAATATTCCGGTCAGCATTAGTTAACCCTCCCAGGGCTCCTCAACGTCAAAATTGTGATAAAATGGGCTGTTTTTGGACACCAACAGCACCCAATGGGTACACCACAAAGAAAAGCACCTCCTTTTATCGAGTGTACAATTTATACAGAAACATTTTTGTAAGTAGTAAGGGTATTCAAAAGTCGAAGTCTTACCCCATTTTGGGTAGGCTAAGAGAGATATCCCTTAAAAGCTTTAAATTCCCATTTTCTGTGAATTTCCCTAACAATAACTTGTAGTTTTTCAACAAAAATTGACTATTCGTAGGTCTTTATGTGACATTACAAGTTGCAGGGACAAAATACTCCGGTGAGCATTTATTAACCATCTACAATCTGCCAAGCATCGTAATTTTGTTGACATGGGCTGTTTTCGGACACGCACAGCACCCAATGTATACACGAGAGATAAACATATTCACCTATGTTGGAAGTGGAATTCACAGAGGACCATTTTTGTAAGTAATAAGGGTATTCAAAAAACCAAGCATTAACCCCTGTTGGGGAGGTTAACAGTGATACCTATCGAAAGCTTAAAAATCGTTTTTCCTGGATTTCTTTACAAACATCTTGTAGGGTTTTCAAGAGAAAATGGCCGTTGATAGGTCTTGGTATCACATTACCAGATGCATGGATAAATTATTCTGGTAGGTATTTGTTAACCCTCCATGGGCTGCTAAATGTCAAAAAGTTTGGAGAAGTAGTCTGTTTTTGGACACTAACAACATCAAATGGAAATGCCACAGAGAAACGTAACTTCTTTTACTGGACGCAAAACTGATAGAGAAACATTTTTGTAAGTAGTAAGGATATTCAAAAATCGAGGTCTTAACCCATTGTCGACTGGTTAAGGAGATATACCCTCAAAAGCTTAAAATTCCAGTTTTCTGTGGATTTCTCCAAAAAATCTAGCAAGTTTTCAAGAAAAATTGACCATTTGCAGGTCTTTGAGTGGCATTACAAGTTGCATGGACAAAATATTCCGGTAAGCAATTATTAACCCTCCAGAGCCTGCAAAGTATAGACATTTTGAGAAAATTGGCTGCTTTGGGGCACCCATAACACCCAATGTGTACCTGCGTGATAAACATAACCTTCCTCATTGGAAGTGAAATTCACTGAGGATCATTTTTGTAAGTAATGAAGGTATTCACAAAACCAAGCATTGATCCGTTTAGGGCTGGTTACAGAGCGATACCCCTTAAAAGGTTAAAAATTCTTATGTTCCGAGGATTTCTCTAAAAGCCTTTCGTAGGTTTTCAAGACAAATATTGGTCATTCTCATTTGAGACTACTATACTCACCTTGTATGAACTCAAAAGTAAGTGTATAATAACCGCCCATAAGTTCCACTCTCACTGTGTCCCGCTTCATCGGTCAATTCCACGGTGTCCCACGCCAGCGGTCGATTTATCCAAACAAAATTACCAAGGTTACCACCTCCTCCCTGCCTCTTTCTCCAACCAAACACACATTGAAATGTACGCCTCACCTCGTATTCCACACTGCCCTGCATGATATCGTTTATTATTTATTTATTGGTGTTTAAGGACATATATTTATGCACAATGGCTAATCATGACCGTGACAGTTCTACGGGTGGAGGAAGCCGCAGTACCTGGAGAGAACCACCGAGCAACGACGAGCAGTTGCCGGCTTCCCAGCATCGTAACTCCGAAGTGCAGCACAGGCAGGGTCAGAATGGTTGAAGACATGCATACCGTCGATGTGCAGTACGCCTTAGTACATGGTGGCATCGTGCCCCCCATATGGACAATCGGAGTTAAGTGCCTTGCCCAAGGACACAACATGTGAGTCTGAATTGATCGCCCAGACGACCACCCATCCAATGATTAACTAGGCTCAACGTTGCAAAACTTCGGTGATCTGACGAGAATCGGTTACCACAATGCCACCGCGCCCCCGCCACTGCATGATAAGAAAGCAGTAAATAACGTTAGCTACAATGGGATCAGTTATAGTGTTGACACTATAGCATTTCCACGACAGTGGGTCCAGGTATATACTAGTCTGTCAAACGGCTATACACTGCCCCGCCTCCGCCACAGGGTGGCGACTTGGCAGTATATATCCATCTTACTGACGCTATGTTGTGCCTAAGGAACCTTACAATAAAAGGTGGGGGTCCCCAACATGGGAAGGGGGGCAGGTATATTTACTACTCAGTAAGGCGGTTATCAAATGCAGTGGTGCATGGCGCAAGCATTTCCCCGGCAGTGGGGCTAGATATATACTAGTTTGTAAGACGGCTATACTCCCCTTCTCCGTCCCAGGGTATATTTTATCTACACATATGTACAAACAACACTTCTATTTACGTATGTAATTATTGTAGTCTATAACTTCATGTTTGTCGTTGCATGTATGGATATCTTCAATGTAATAAATAAAACTAATCCTACGGGGAAAACCAATTGGAGAGAAATTTACTTCTGCTATTAACAGACAGGTGATAGGTGAGCTCTACAAGGTGTGAAAAAATGACATAATCATGCATAACAACTGTGGTCTAATAGGAGATAATTGATACAGGGACTATACGTGACATGTTTAAGAATGTAAAGTTCACATTTTCTGTGGATATCTTCAAGTGGTTCTAACAGATTTTCAAGAACAAATAAATCCTGGAGAAGAATTATTCTCGCAAGCCTTCATTAACCTTCCACAAACCATCAAATATCGACATTTTAGATAAATTTGAGATACAATTGGCTATTTGCGTTAGACGCTGATTCTCAGACGTTGATATTAATATTAACCCTCTCCACAAACAATGATGATTTAGCCAAAACGTTCTTTTATCACACTGGGTCATTTGAGACTATTATACCCACTTTTCTCAAGACATCAATAAAAATATTTTAATGATACAATTAAAACAATTCTTCAGACACTCCAGGGTCATAAAAATCATGGAATCGTGTCGAGAAAAGCCATGATTCTCCAGAATCATCAAGTCTAGTTTTTTTAAAAAAAATTTTTTCCACACATTTTGTCCGTACGATTCAGAAGCCATTTTCAGATCGATTTTCACAAAATTTTGCATACTCATAGAGGAGCACAAAATCTAAAAAGTACCGAAGCGGAATTTTCGATTTAACCCTTATTTCGTTAGAATTAGCAAAAAAACTGCCAAAATTGGATTTTATAGGCACTTTCTCGAAACACGTCTTGTAGATTTTTTTTAAACATTCATCATTTTTAGACTGTCTGTGGACACGAGCTTTGATACATACGCCATATCAGGCGATGCATATGGTAACCCTCCACAGGCTGCCAAACATCGAAATTTTGATGAAATGGGCCAGTTTCAGGCACCCACAGCACCCAAACGATACACGAGAGATAAACATAACTTCCTTTATTGGAAGTGGAATTCACCGAGGATCATTTTTTTAAATAATAAGGGTGTTCAAAAAACCAAGCGTTAACCCGTTTTAGGCTGGTTAAACAGGCAATACCCTCATAAAGCTAAAAAATTCATGTTTTCAGTAGATTTCTCTAAACGAGTCTTGTAGATTTTCAAGAAAAATTTGTCACTCCCAGGACTTGGTGTGACAATAGACGCTGCATGGACAAAATGACTGCGGTGAGCATTTGTTAACCCTCCACGAGCTACTAAAAGTCAAAAGTGTGAAAAATGGGCTGTTTTGGGACGCCAACAGCACCCATTAGGTACGCCACAAAGAAAAATGTCTTCTTTTATCGAGCGCACAATCTATACGAAAACATTTTTGTAAGTAGTAAGGGATTCAAAAGTCGAAGTTTTAACCCATTTTGGGCAGGCTAAAGAGAGAGACCCCTTAAAATAAAAAAAATTCCCATTTTCTGTGGATTTCTATAAAAACATCATGTAGGTTTTCAAGAAAAATTAACTACTCACAGGTCTTTGTGAGACAATACAAGTTGCATGACAAAATATTCCAGTGAGCGTATATTAACCCTCTACAGGGAGCCAAGCATCATAATTTTGTTGAAATGGGCTGTTTTCGGACACACACAACACCCAACCTGTACCCGAGAAATAAAACATAATCTGCTTTGTTGGAAGTGGAGTTCACCGAGGGCCATTTTTGTAAGTAATAATAATAATAACAACACTTTGGCCGGCCGCTGATTTGTCGCGGTTCTCGTATGAGAAGGCCTGGGTCACCCATGTTCTACCAACTGCCTCCCTATTCCCCGCGCTTCTTCCCTCCCCCCAACACTCGGAGACGAACTGCTTGATGACATCCTTGCCTCATTCTTCCAATCTCTTCGATTAGTATATTAACTCTCTCCTTTGAGTCCTCCCTGAACCACATGTCCTTCATTCCCCCATCCCACTTCCCCATTGTACTCCCCGTGAATCTTGTTCTTTTAGACTGATATTTTGGGCATTCTTAAGAAAGTGTTCCAGGGTCTCCACCACGTCCAAGTTACACATCTGGCACTCCTTTTCACTGTTTTTCCCAATTTTTCTCCCTCAGCTCCAGGGACCGCGACCTCATCTTGAACAACAATGCCCCCCCCCCCCCCAAAGGTGCCATCAAGGTACTCTTCAAAACCAGGCTTCTCTTTATCACGCAGGTCACCCAAAGATCTCTTTGATTTGACCCCCTCTCGCCAATTACGTTTACAATCCTCCATGACCCTTTCTCTCACGATCCTTTTGCCCCCGGTTTGTCCCAACGTCAAGGTGCGAGATCTCCAATGAGTAGTTTTCTACTAGCTCCCTCAATTGGACCATCCACCCGGTCTTGATATTTGAGTTGAAAGTTCTCAGGAACATTACTTTACACCATCGGCTATCGGGGAAATTTACCAAATAATTAAGATAACCGAGTTTCAATAGGTCCTATCCTGTCTTTGATCCTCATCCACCCAAGCTCACCCCTGATCGCTTCTAGCGCTGCGGCATTACTCGAGCCTGTTATCCATCGGCCTGCATCGTTCTGCAGGATTTCCAAGCTCTTAACAGCTGTGTGGTTTAGGGGGTACAACTTCCGTACCGTATGTTATACTTGGCAGACCCACCATTTCCCAAATAGTTTTCCCCACGAAGACCTTATTGAAACTGTTTCTCCCTATAAGTTTCATTTGGTTAAGGATTCGCTTCCCCTTCAGAATCAATTTATTTGTGTGGTTTCGGTAGATGCCTCTTCCTGTGATGTTTATATTTACCCCCAGGTACTCATAGTCACTAGTCTCTCCTACTCTAAGAAGTCTACTGCTACCTTCCGGAATGCAGAACTCCCCCACTCTCCACTTTCGAGTGGGGTCCACTTTGCGGCCCACAGGTATAACTTTGCTCTTGCTTTCATTAAGTTCGAGTCTCCATTTGCTCCCATATTTCCCAACAATTCCCAGCATCTTCGCTAGCCCCTCTTCGCTTTCTGACACTAGCACCATATCGTCTGCAACAAACAGCCCTGGGATCTTCAAGTCACCAACTGCAACCCCCTCGTCGCTATGCAGGAGTTCATCTCCTAAACCTTTGATGTACAGTGGAAAAAGAATTGGCGAAAGGATACACCCCTGTTTTAGGCCTATCTCCATAGGCACACGTTTTGTTGCAATGTTTCCCAGGCTAAGTTCACTCTGTACATCTTTATATAATGCTTTCATAATCCCAACAAACTCGCCCCCAAGCCCAGAGCCTCCAGCTTGCGTCACATACCCTCCCTCCATACTCTATCATATGCCTTTTTAACATCCAAAAAGGCCATGAACATCTTTTTCTTTTTTGCTTTTGCGGATTCTATCATTTGGGATAGTGTGAAAAGATGGTCAGTGACTCTCCTTCCTTTCCTGAAGCCATTCTGGATTTCTCCCAAAAAACCCTTCTCTTCGATCACCTCCTCAAATCTCCCATACAGGACTTTACAAAAGACTTTTCCAATGTTGCTGCTGACAGAGATCCCTCGATAGTTATCCAAGACGTCTTTCCCCCCCTTTTTGTGAATAAATGTCACTTTACTTTCCCTCCACTCCTTTGGGACCACTTGTTTTTCTATGGTTAAATTGAATAAGGCAGTTAGGCTTTCCAAGAGTTCCTCCCCCCCCCCCCCCCCCCCTTTTTTGATAAACTCTTTAGGAATTTCGTCCACCCCTCCCGCTTTTCCATTCCTTAATTTCGAGATCACCCTTCGCACCTCCTCAGTTTTGATTTCGCTGCACACGAGGTTCGATAAATTTTCCTCGACCTGGTTCGGACACTCTGGTGGGTTCCCCATGCCCCATCGCTCATCGTTTACCTTTTCCCAGTGCTTGACTAGTTCTAATGCGATTTGATCTCGCTCTTCTGTAACTCTGCCATCTACTTTAATGCTCTGTGGGTTATTCCCTTTGTTACGTTTGTTCACCCATTTCCAAAATACGCTCGAACTCGACCCCCCCCCCCTCCCCTGTCGTTCTTATCGTCCTAATAAGACTGCTATTTCGCACTCTCCGGTTGTCGTCTTTAATCTTGTTCACTTTATTTCGTGCTTGTTGGTATTCTTCCTTTGCTACCATCGCCTCATTGCTTTCCACCCCCTTAAGTTTTCTACTTCTCCTGTATGCAACACATTTAGCTTTTCTAACCTTTATGGCCCTTTTCAATTCTTCGTTCACTCTGTACCCAAGTTCCCATGTTGGCACCCTAATCTTTCCTACACTTTCCTTCCCTGCCTCCACTAGGCTCGCAACTATGGCGTCGGCCATCTTCTGGACACTGCCCCCCTTGTGTACGGCTGCAAGCTTTGGTTTCAGTTTTTCTTCGAACTTCGCCCAGTCGGCATCCGTTTTGAGTTCCCAAACCTCATTGAAGCTTCCTTTGCTTTTCTCTAGGTTTTTGGCCCTCATCGTCAATGTAATCAAGTTGTGATCACTATCCAACTCCATTTTTCCCTCATCGTCCACTTCTACACCTATCACCCCCTCCATAAATTCATATCTGTGAGAATGTAGTCAATTATTGATTTTCTGTTGTTTCTCTCCCAGGTCCATTTCCTCTTACATCTAGCGTCCCTGTTCAGAATCTTCAGACCGAGCTCATTTGTGAAGTTCAACAGCTTCCTTCCATTCCTGTTCACTTTCTTGTCCCCACCTTTATGCCTTCTTTCTTATCACCTATGTGTCCATTAAAGTCGCCCATCAGAATTATACCGAGCCCCCTGTCTTCTAGTTCAGTGATATTGGACCTTAGTGTTGAGTATATCGAGCCATTCCACTCGGGTTTACTTCCCTCCACCGCACAGTACCCAATCCCAAGGGCAATACTTTTGTTTCTCAGACTGATCTTTACCCATCCAATTTCTTTTGACACCTCAGCCGAGGTGATGATATCTTCCAGATCTGTGATCAGCGAAAAATCCTTTTTAATGTACATGCCTATCCCTCCCCCCTTTTTCTGGCCTTCCGTTCGCCCTACACCTATCCACACACACCCTCTTACTAATTAGGGTATTAAAAAAACCAAGCGTTAACCCCTTTCGTGGTTGTTAATAGTGATACCCATCAAAAGCATAAAAAATTATGTTTTCCCTGGATTTCTTTACAAACATCTAGTAGGGTTTTCAAGAGAAAATGGTCATCGATAGGCCTTGATGTCACATTACCAGTTGATTGGATAAATTATTCCGGTAAGCATTTGTTAACCCTCCATGGGCTGCTAAATGTCAAAATTTTGAAAAAAATAGTCTGTTTTTGAACACCAACAACATCAAATGGAAATGCAACAGAGAAACATAACTTATTTTAATGGACGCAAAACTGACAGGGAAACATTTTTGTAAGTAGTAAGTGTATTCAAAAATCGAGGTCTTAACCCATTTTTGACTAGTTAAGGAGATATACCCCTTAAAAGCTCAAAATTCCAGTTTTCTGTTGATTTCTCAAAAAAAAAAAAAATTCAAGAAAAATTGACCATTCGCAGGTCTTGGAGTGACATTACAAGTTGCATGGACAAAATTTTTCGGTAAGCATTTGTTAACCCTCCAAAGACTGCCAAGCATAGACATTTGGAGAAAATGGGCTGTTCTTGGGTAACCATAACACCTAATGTGTACCTGCGAGATAAACATAACCTCCTTCATTAGAAGTGGAATTCACCGATGATCATTTTTGTAAGTAATGAAGGTATTCACAAACCCAAGCATTAACCCTTTAGGGCTGGTTACAGGGCGATACCCCTCAAAAGGTTAAAAATTCATTTTATCCGAGGATTTCTCTAAAAACAGCTTATAGATTTTCAAGATAAAAATGCCCATTCTCAGATCTTAGTGTGACATTACAAGTTGCATGTACAAAATATTCCAGTAAGCATTTGTTACCCTATGCAGGTTCTCAAACATCAAAATGTTGATAAAATGAGCTGTGTTTGCGTAACCACAGCACCCGAAGTTGAGAGGAGAGAGGAGAGATCAAAATAAGTGGAAGTAGAATTCACTGAGAATTATTTTTGGAAGTAATAAGAGTATTCCAAAAACAACACTTAACCCGTTTTGGGCTGGATGAACAATGATACCCATGAAAAGCTTAAAATTCATGTTCTCCCTGAATTTCTCTGAAAACATCTTGTATATTTTAAAGAAAAAAATGGCCATTCGCAGTTCTTGATGTGACATTACAAGTTGCATGAATTAATATTCCTGTCAGCACTTGTTAACCCTCCACAAGCTGCCAGTCATCAATATTTTGGATGCATTGGAGATAAAATGGACCATTTTCAAATAGACACAGCACTCAGTGGGTATGTGTCAAACAAACATAACTCCTTTTATCGTCATTGACTTGTTGGACGACGCTATTGACATTAACCCACTGCAACGTTAATGATGGTTTTTACCTAAACAGTTTGTTTATCAAATTGAGTCATCTGAGATTACTATACTCACCATTCTCATAACATCAATGAAGGAACTTCAGTGAGGCAGTTAAAAACAATTCACCAGACACTGTGGGGTCATGAACAATCATGGAATCTCATCGGGAAAAGCCATGATTCTCCAGAATCATAAAGTCTAGTTCTTTTTATTGTTTTGTGGTTAACAGATGTTGAGCTGATTTCCAAAACAAAACAAACACAATCCTTTGTGTGTATTGATGTTATAAATCTATATTTTTTGTAAAATGTTATATGTACTAAGCTATGCTGAAATGTTATAAACCTATTTTTTATGTTTGTTAATCATACAAATATTTTTTTCATCAAATAAAATGCTTATCAGTAAATAAATGTTTTCTTAATTATCCTTGATCAACCCTTAATCAATAACAGTGTATTGTTGGTCTAAGGGCAATTGGTCTTTGGGGAATTGGCCTAAAGGGAATTGGTCTAAAGGGAATTGGTCTAGTGGGAAGACACCTTCTGGCCAATGCCAGTAAGGAATGCAGAAGTTGATAGTGCACCTTGTGAATATAGGTTACACAGCTTGTTCAGTTTTCTATTAAGAGATTCAGCTGCTTTCTTCTCTCAGACATTTTTGGTGTTTTCCAAGTCTGGCAGCATCATCTTGACTTGACTGTCAGCATCTGACACAGCTGCTGTGAGGATCTGCGCTGGCTTGTCTAAGGAAGAAGCTGCTTGTTTCCGCATCTCGTTTCTCATTTTGACATATGAGATACTGACATCTTCTGGAGGATGGTTGTGTTGTCTACCTATTTTTGGGTTGTTGAAATCGGCGGTGATACAGAGCCTGGCACGACAGTCAGATTTAGCACGCGCAGTGCATTTCCCCCAGACCTTGGTTTTCCTTCTAACAGATACAGTGTACATGAAGCCTTCATGACAAAGTTTTTTGACAGTTTTCATATCTAATAACATGAACAATATATAATTAAGTTTCAAAATAATTATGAAAAGATTGAGAAAGTACAAAAAAAGGAAAAAAATAAAATTTTATAAAATTTTTTACTTTTTTCCGTTACTTTTTTTCCTGTTACTTTTTTTCCTGTTACTTTTTTTCCTACATTCACAAAAAGAAGCTCATCAGTTTGTTTACTTTCAGTTCCCCTTCTATATTTTGGGGGTTTGAATGCAAAATGCTCCACAACAAAACATAAATTCAAGACAAATCCTAACTTGGACAAAAACCCATGTAGGGGTGAACAGAAACCTGTAAATTTTAGGGGCCTATAGGATTTGTATTGGTAGCAGTAGTTTCTGTCTTGATTTTATTTTCACATAATATATACTACTCAAAGTTTGCTAAGCACCAAATATTTGACACATTGTGAAATTTGCTTGTGATATATTTGCGATATTTTTGGTGGATATGATTGAGGAATGTATTGAGATGGTCCCCAGTCTTTACATTAGCTCTCTTGACAGGCAGACCTTTCGTGACAGTCATGGAAAGCACGTACCCCTTGATTTTCATGATGTTTTCGTGTACTGTCTACATGTACATGACATGTGTAGGGTATTCAGTCTTCATTTCAACACAAACCCTTTGTGATTTAATGTTTGAATATGGCAAATGCAAATGTAAGAAGACATTTGTCTGAAGCAGAAATGTGGCGGGCTGTAGGGATGGTACCGGTGGAGCAAAGAGCTACCCATCGTCAGGTTGGTGAAGCCCTTGGTGTGTACCATACGGTGATCACCAGAGCCTGGGCTGCAAGATATCAGCAGTATGGCACTCCAGTAAGACGGCATAGTCGTGGCAGAGGCTGGGCAACATCTATAGCTGAAGTCCGGTTTTCGATCGTTCAGAACCGCTTTGCCACAGCAACCCAGCTTCGCAGTGACCTTCAGAATACATCGGGGTAAATGTTTTGACGCAGACTATCTGGACGAGGTTGCACGAACGTGGTCTCCGATCGAGAAGACCATGTGTCCGCATTCTGCTGTCCCTGAACCACCACCGGGCACGATAGGATTGGGCCATTGATCACGTTGGATGGACCACAGAAGATTGGCAACATGCCATTTTTACAGATGAGCCGAGGAACTGCCCAGGCAACACAGATAGGCGTTCTAGGGTATGAAGTAGTTCAGCAATCCGAACGCAGTGGCTAGAGGGGTAGCCACTACGTTCGGATCGCTGAACTAGGGTATGCAGAACACCAGGAGAGCGATTCCATGCAGCCAACATTGCTGAGCATGACTGCTATGGTGGAGGGTCAATCATGGTCTGGGACGGCATCAGCTGGGATGGACGTACAGAGCTCTGTGTCCTAGAATGTGGTATATTGACTGCACAACGGTATATTGATGAGATCCTGGATGTCCACGTCAGACTGTGTGCAGGTGCAGTGGGTGATAAATTCATTCTGTTGGAGGCCCAACTTGAGGACGGGCCTCAAGTTGCCCATACTGTCGGGGAGTCCCGACAGAGGGAGGGGATTGAGCGTATGGACTAGCCTGCAAGATTCCCTGACCTCAATCCATTCGAACATGTCTGGAACGAGTTGCAGCTTGCAATTTCAGCCCGTCCAGTTCAGCCAAGAAGTGTCCAGACTCCAGTTGCTTGGTGCCATGCTGGTCCAAGAATGGAACATTTAACATCCCACAAAGGACCACCAGGAACCAGATTGGGAGCATGAGAAGGCGTTGTCAAGCTACACTTAACAGCAATTAACAGTAATGGGTCTTATACTCGATATTGAACCCATACCAGTTCGCTCCGTCAACTTTTTGGCATATTGAAAAATTTTGTCTTTTACCAGTAATATCCATTTTCCATGGTTATCGTATTCAAAAGCTAAAAAATAATATCAAACACAAACAAAATCTTAATTTCTGTACTTAAATCATTAAAGATATAATTAAATAAAAAATGTGTACTCTTTTCATTACAATATTTCAACTAAAACGTAAAACAGGTAGTTGGATATACTTGGTGCTTAGCAAACTTTAGGTGGTATATTAATAGCCAGACAATGTTGGTAAGTACTGTACTAATGTATTCACTGGACTAACATATTATAAGCATACATGACAAACTTTTTATAAACCCTTCACCCAATGTAATGACAATAACCAGCAAGTGCTGTTCACAAAAATCACCTTTAACCGTTTACCCATCGCAGACAATATCACAATATATTATTTTAACATTCATTTTTTTCAAAAAATTTCAACCAAATCATATCATGTGACTCCTCATTGGAACGAGTTTGATGAGCTCGTTCCAATGAGAAGTCACATGATATGGTTTCGTTTAAATTTTTCTTAAATTTTATTTTTAGCTACTTAATTTGTGAATTATGCAGGCAGATGTTGCCGATTCGTTAGGTAAAGGGTTGACAAGTTTGTTATTCTCTCAAGGTTTGTGTTGAAATATAGCTTATGAACCCTC
This sequence comes from Pictodentalium vernedei, assembly GCA_031216915.1. Taxonomy (NCBI): domain Eukaryota; kingdom Metazoa; phylum Mollusca; class Scaphopoda; order Dentaliida; family Dentaliidae; genus Pictodentalium; species Pictodentalium vernedei. The sequence continues at coordinate 369,558,299 of CM062297.1, read as the reverse complement.
ATTGGAACAAGCTTGTTCCAATGAGGAGTCAGAAGTTATGCTTTTGAAGCGAAAAATTAAAATTGTTAGTTATTCACTCAAGTTTTTTTTTTACAATTGCTGTTCATTATGTTAGTCATATTGGGTAAAAAAGGTTAAAAATGGAAGTCAGACATAATAAAACCACTTTCCAATGTGACAAATGGAAAAGTATTTTGGTATGTGGTATGAACTCTGACTCTGAGGATTATTTTGGTTATGCATATTACATTGTAATGAAATGTTTAACTCTTTTTTATCCAAACTAGTCATGGCGGATATGAAGCACCCAGGACTAGATTTGATGACAAATTAATGAACTGTTGACTCAGGACATCACTGGTCAAAAGGTTGATACCGTTCCTTTAAATGTGCTCAGATTCTACAGTACAAGTCAAAATAAGTTGCAGCATAACCGCAATAAACTAAGTATACTGCTGCTCCTGCACTGATAAGATCAGAATCTTACATCATTTTCTACAGAAAATGATGTCAGCTTCTGGTTTTATCAGTGCTGGAAGAGAACGCTACATCATTTATAGTGGTTATCCTACAACTTATTTTGACTTGTACTGTACTTATTTTATTGACAAGAGATTTCCTACCCTGGGCAAAAATATCCACCAGCAGCATGCAAGGATTTAATTTAAAATTTCTTTCAAATATTTATCAATAATGTGTCAAAACTGCCTTAAAAGAATCAGTGGATCAGTACATGTAAATAACTGCAGGGGAAATAACAGTGCTCTGATTTGTTATAAACTAAACATATTGCAAGCCATCAACATTAAAGGTAGACTTAGACTCCAGTAAATAAATTTGATACAATTTATTGGAGAGTTCCTTAATGGAACTCTTCAATAAATTGTGACAAAAACATTTATGCATACATTTTTTTTTAAGCTAAAGAGTAGTTTGAATAGAGGTCCAGTTTAGGATATGATTGAAATTTTCTGCCGGCCTCTGTGAGCACAGTACTGTCCCAGAACCCCCCAAAAAGAGCAACTGGATGCCAAATTTTTAATTGTTTCATATAGTAGAGATGGGCAATATACCAAAAAACCAAACTGTTACCGATATCATGGGGATACCAAAAAACCGAACCGAACCAAGCATTGAATACCAAAACCATCTGAATTTCCAAATTTTCTTACTTTCGCTATTTATAAGTCTGTGTTAAGGTTTGATAACAGTTGAAAGGTTCATTTTCATGAAAGACATGACTGATTTTCTTTTTCAGTTTTGTTAACCCTCAATGGACTGGGCAGCTGTCCTGAACACCCACTGGACTATAACCTGTACATATCCAATTGCTTATCAGTGATTTCATGTTGAGTCTGACTAGAATTCACTGCCTAGATGTTTTGTCTATTGTCAGCAGGACCTCCTAATGATGGCATGGTCAGGCCATGTGCTTTTAGAATGTAAAAGCCTGAAATATGTCTCTAACCATTAACCCTTTACCTAACATGAAAAGCAGATGACACGTGCAAACAAAATTCTTGAATAACTAAATTTTTTGTCTCAAAAACATAGGTTATGGCTAGGGCTGTCACGATTAATCGACTGTTGATCAGTCACGGCGAAATCGATCAGTATTTTTCGTTGTCGAATAATCGGTAAATTGTATCCCGTTTTAGACGTTTAATAATTAAAAGAAAATTTGATGAAAAAACTATTGTTTCTAAAGGTAAAGAGTTAAGAACATCGATGTTAAACCCCCAAGATGCTGTTGGAAGCAATTGTCTTTCAGGTACATTCATCAAAGCTTTGATGTTCTGAACCTTTGAACCGTCAGTGTAATAATCAAGACCGGTCGGCAGTTGCGAAGTTCGCAACTGCCGACCGGTCTTGATTGTTACACTGACGGTTCAAAAGTTCAGAACATCAAAGCTTTGAATGTACCTAAAAAGGATCATCTTCGTTGTTTCCTTGAGGTAGGTCAGCTGACTTGAACTTCATTTTTATCTACTTCAAAGAGAGGGAGGAGGGGGGGGGGGGGGGCATTTAGGTACGATTAATCGATTATCATCGATTATTTGCGATGATTAATTGATTCCTAAATTAAAAAATCGTGACAGCCCTAGTTATGGCCCCTCATTGGAATGCGCTCGACAAGCTCGTTCCAAAGAGGGTTCATAACCTATGTTTTTGAGATAGAAAATGAAAAAATAATAAAAATTTATTGGTGATTTTTGTGAATAGCGCTGGCCGGTTTTGGCCGTTACGTTAGGTAAAGGGTTAAGGTGTGTTTAGAACAAGTCACAAAATTACTGTAGATATGATTTGTGGTCGTAAAAGAATGCAACTGTTGAGCTGATTGGCAGTGTCTGTTATAGCATTGTGGTAGAATGATACTACAACAACTTATTCTGTTTTATACTACAACTTATTCTGTTTTTCCTGATGTGAATTCCTCTTTGGTACTATCAACAAATCTCAGTTAAATCAGATGCCAAATACCGAACTAATACCTAAGTATACCCCTCTAAAAATACCAAAACTGATACTGAACTAAAAATTCTAATACTACCCATCTCTATCAAAAAGGTGGACAAAAAAAATGTGCTTCTTAACCATTTACCTAACATGAAAGGCAGACGACACTTGCAAATAAAATTCTTGAATAACTAATTTTTTACCTCAAAACATAGTTTATGACCCTTCATTGGAACGAGCTCATTGAGCTCATTCCAATGGGGGCCATAAGCTATGTTTTTAAGACAAAAATTTTTAAAATAATGAAAATTTAATGGCGAATTTTGTAAATAGTGGAGGCCGGTTTTGGCCGTAATGTTGGGTAAAAGGTTAAAAATGTTTCTTGGCGTGTGGGAATTTCGAGTAAATTTCAAATGCAAGTCCATCTTCATCAATTCTTGTTTTTTTTTTAGGTGTGGTGAAAGGAAGTGTCTACTGCACTAACAAAAACTGTACTTTTGATAAAGATGTTTTGGATGAGGAGAAATCAACTGCTTATGGTGTGTACAATGCAAGTTTTTATGTGTCAGGATGGGATATACTGGATATCAAATCAGGGTATGCTCACAAGAAAAAAAATAATGATGACATCATGTATGCAGCTGGATTTCTTGAGGGAGTTTTTACTGCTAAGTAAGTGCTTGTATTGAGATGAAGTATATTTATTGGTGTAACACCTAAGAATGTTTTCCCATTAGGCTGCAATGAAACAATTCCTAGATTTTCACCCAATGTTTTTTCAAACTGGGGCGGGCGGGCGGGTGGGCGGGCGGGGTTTCGGGTGAATTTTCTTTTTTCTTTCACCCAGAGACTGAATAATCTAGAACAGCTCTAGAAACTGGTGGGTTGGGGTCATGGGGGTGGGCTGGGGGATATAGAATAGGTCTAACACCTATAACAAGAGATTACTCAGTTAAATGGGAATAAAATTTGAGAATAAGACTCCATGAATGGCTCCAAAAGGTACTTGGATTACATGTACAGTATCAGCAGAAATAAGTTGTAGGATAACCACAAGAAAATTTAGCATTTTGAATGAAAATTCTCCCTGAGAGCTTCCCAAGAAATGATGTCAAGTGTTGGAATTATAAACAAAGAGAAAATTATTATAAGAGTAACTTTCTAGTGGTTATCCTAAAAGGAGACGATATGACAAAATATTTTAAAATGCTAATAAAAAAAATTGAGACTGGTTGAAAAAATATGGGCGGGCAGGATGAAAATCTAGGAATTTTTTTATTGCGGCCTTATGCCAATGTTTTCCATGATAATGGTGCCCATCATAGTGTTTGTGTGAAAAAAATATGATCACATACATCATTTTAATTTGGACATCTAAATACCTTTGTCAAGTATACATGTAGGCCAAAGTTCTCAGGACACTAGAGATGGGCAATATACCCCAAAAATGAACATATACCAATATCATGGGGGATACCAAAAAATAAACCCAGTCTCTAAATAGCGAAACCGTCTGAATTTTCAAATTTTTCTGCATTCGCTATTTATACATTTAAGTCACTGACTCTCTGTTGAGGCTTGTTAACAGCTGTATGGTTCATTTTCATGAAAGAAGTGACTGATTTTTTTTTTCAGTTTTGTTAACCCTCAATGGACTGGGCAACTAACGTGAATTCCCACTAGACCACAACCTGTACATGACCAATTGCTTAGCAGTGATTTCTAGTCAGGTCTTGGCTGCCTGTTAAGGCAGCCAAGACCTGACTAGAAATCACTGCCCAGATGTTTTGTATGTTGTCAGCAGGACTTCCTAAAGATGGCATGGTCAGGGTACATTCTCTGAGATCACAAAAGCCTAAAATAGGTCTTTAAACATTAAGGTGCATTCAGAACAAGTCACAAAATTACTGCACATGTAGGTATGATTTGTGGTTATAAAAGAATGCCCCTGTTGAACTCATTGGCAGTGTCATTTATGGTGTTGTGGTAGAATGATACAACAACGTATTCTGTTTTTCCTGATGTGAATTCCTCCCTGGTACTATCAGCAAGTCTCAATCAAGCCAGATACCTAATCATACCGATTCCGAGGTATAAACCCCTGAAATTACCGATACCAAACTCAGACTTCAAATACTGCCCATCATGACAGGTCACCAGTCTTCATCTGTTGGGAATCCAATGCTGTTAAGTCTAGCCCTGGAATAGTCCATCACTCATGTTTAGATTCAACTTGCTGGAATATTTTCATTTGTTGGAACAGAGAACCGCTTTTCCAGCCAACTGAAATATTTCATCTGATTAAATCTAAAAAAATTGATAAACATTCATTTTGTTTGAATCAATGTAAGAAATGTTTCTCAAACGAGGCTTGATTTCTCAGAATCTTTGATGATACAGTGGAGTCCTGTTAGTTGAATACTAGTAGCCGCTTTGCCAATGAAAATTATTCAATTAACAGAAGTATCCAATTAACAGGGATGTGTCACTTTCCTGTATTCTAGAGATAAGCTCCATGAGCTCGGTCAAACAAGATACAATAGATTAAATGCCTGTATTGGATGCACTGAGGCCAAATAGGTCTATAAACAAAGGAAAACTGAGGCGAGTCAGGGTAATTTCTGGACAGGTTACAAGATTTTTTATTCAATTAACAGGAGTTTACTCTATAACCTATGTCCAATTAACAAATCAGATTTGTACTGGAGGTATGGTAAATGGGGTTGTGTTGGGAAATTATATTCAATTAACAGGGTTATTCAGTTAAGAGATATCCAATTAAGTGGGCTTCACTGTATTAGCATTATGAGTGAAAACTCACCACTGCTGTAGTTACATGTATATGGTGATTACTCTCTGTAATTTCACTATTCATGCTGATGTCTTGATGTTTTCAAGGTGAATTAAATATTTATTGATTTGAATATCTATAACTGAATCATGAAGAATATCTGTATACCTTTGTGACTAAAAAGGACATCACATATTTTTGTATCAAGGCTGTCTGCACACAAACTTCACGATATGTAAACGAGTAAACAACCAGCCCATAACAGCATTGAATTCTGAACAGTATTAAACTAGTTGCCTGAGAGCTAGGTACACATGTAGCCCCTCAGATGTTTTCTGTCAAGGAATATGGACACTACACCAAATACAAAAAAAATGGACAGGAAGGGATTGAGTACTAAGAAAAAACAGACAAATGTAGTTGCATTTCGGAGCCAAAAATTCATCAAAGCACCCGGTTTCTTTTTTATATACACCTGGAACTTAATTAAGCACCCCGTTTTTTTCGCAGTGGTAGAAAGTGTCATTACTTTCATGCTATCTTTCAGATGGCCAAAAGTGATTGTTTGTGGAAAGAATGGTCTATTGACAACTGAAAGACAACACAGTGATGAAAATATGCAGTATTATAATGGCACTAATTACACATATCTATCACTAATGTTTTTGATGGAAAAATGTTCTCTCGACAAATATGATGCTGGAACGGTCCATGATGAAACAATGCTGGTAATTACTGACCAAAAATGTAACTTGTGATCTCCTGAATACAATATCAGTGTCTGATGTCAGTAGTGAGTGGATCCACCACGTGCCGGATGACAGTCTGAACCATCCTCCTAATGCTACCAGTGAGCCTTAGAATGATATGGTCCAGAGGCAACTGCTGCCACTCCTCGTGCAATTCAGCTTCCAAATTGGCCAAGTTCTGTACAGGCGGATCCCTTGCTGCACATGACATCCATGAAAGTCCCCGATTTGTTCTAAAGGATTCAAATCGGGGCTCATTGCAGGCCAAGATAGCATTGTAATAGTGTTGTTCTGAAGGAATGCTCTCACAGCATAGGAACAATATGGCCTTGCATTATCATCCATGACTACAGGGTTAGTAGCCAATGGGTGGTTGTCAAAATGAGGCACGACAACTGGATTGAGAATGTCCTGGATGTACTGATGGTCATTGAGATTTCCATGTACAGTTACCATATCAAGTTTACAATCATGAGAGAGGCATCCCAAGATCATTACTGATCCTCCACCATAAAGAACAGTAGGTCTGATGTTCCTGGGCACGTAAGCAGTATTTTTATGCCTCCACACTCTCAAGTGACCATCTGTGACATGAAGCAGGTACCTACTCCCGTCTGACCAATGGACTTTCCTCCACATCCTGAGATTTCAAAGTTGTCATGCCATACACCACTCCAAACGTCATCTTTGATGCTGATCGGACAGAGCTGGATGCTTGATGACCCTTCAGGACCTCATATCCAGTGCTCTGAGACGGTTTCGGACAGTTCTGTTGCACAAATGCCTGTTGGGGAGCCAAAGGCATTTCAAAACCCCACTTGAAGCAAAGGGTTAATGCCTAATGAGGCATGCCAGATCCTATCTTCTTGAGGAAAGGTCTTTTGGGGTTGTCTAGGACTTGGTCGGTCCTTAACATCGTTGGTTTATTGATGTTTATGGACAAGTCTGCTGATGACAGAATGACTACAGACAAATTGCCTTCCAGTAGCTTTGAATGACATGCCTGTTGCATGCATTCCAACGATTTACCATCTTAGTGCATCTGACAGTCTCCTCTTGGCCATGTCAACATTTATTGATAAAAGAAGTGACAAATTTTCTTGTTTTATACCCAGATATTGCATGTGGAGAATAGTGTTTTTTGTGACATTCGTGGGAAGCATGCTTCACATGGATGAGGGGATGTGATTGGGGTAGGCTATCAACCAGAAACAACATGTTCACTAGATGAAATGTACTGCAGGACATAGCAGTCATTAGAACATAATAATCAGTAACAGCAACTTCACTGTTATGAAAAATTTCAGGCGGTGCTTAATTAAGTTCCAGGTGTATATATTCAGAAGTGCTGTAAAATTGAATAGAAATTACCTTACAGTTTTTCAGAACTATAATTTTTTATTTGCAGGTACTTAGTTTTGCAGATTACATTATTTCTGGCTGCCACATTTCAAGTTATGTAACCCTCCTTCATTTGTATTTAATTGTAATAGCGGGGGAGGAATTCGTCACATACAGGTGAATTGTGCACTTGGTGATACCTTCTTGAAATTTGGCACACTGTTAGTGTAGGCTATGAGGTTCTCAAAAACGATCGGCTACAAGTTGACACCGACCGGTGGCGACCAGTAGCGGCACAATCCAAAATGGCCGCCAGCGGCTGAAGGGAACCTCCTTTTCGACGGTCTACCGACTATACATCCGATTGTAAGGGCGCGAAAGTGAACTCTGATCCACGCACGTGTTGGAAACAGACGTGGGAGATGATGTAGAATAAAACGAGATTCTCTATACGGACGCATCAATTTCTTGGAACTTGAAAAGAGCGTTGTTTCTCCGGGATCAGCGTCATTCAGGCAAACCTGAATGACGCTGATCCCGGAGAAACAACGCTCTTTATGAAGCAGTCTCTTTGCCATACAATCTCTTGTTTGGCGTAATTCCGCAAGCAATTCTGATTTGTCTGTCGAAATTAATTCGAGAACGCGATTGTTCACAAAAATCATTCACAGAATGAGTGAGAATCCTCTTCGTGTACGGACTAGTACTGACTGGGAACGTTGTTGCTTTTGCCAGCAAGACAGTTCCAAGAAATTGATGCGTCCGTATAGAGAATCTCGTTTTCATGACGCCTATAAAGCTATTGAGGAAGACATAACGCGCTTCCTAGATAATGGCGTTGAGCTTCCATATAATTTGACCATTGATTGTTTGATGAGAGAGAGTGATGAGTGTATGTCGATGTCACTGTTGACGAATAAGGCAATATATCATAAGACATGCCGTGACAGTATTCGGACTCACATCGTACAGCGCGTGCTACACAAGCGAGAGCGAAATGAGGCAGTGGCATCCTGCTCCACGCTGAGTCCTAAAAGAACACGGACAAGTTTTGAATCTGGCTGTGACAGGAAACTGCCCCAGTGTGTTTATTGTCACAAACGCGAAGGTGACAGCAGTGAGCCTATTTGCAGATCAATGTCTGATAACAATAAACTCAAAATTATGGCAAAGGAAGCCGAGAACTGGGTTGTTTTTTCTCGGGTCAATGCAGCATTTGATTCCGCTGCTAGTGATCTTTACTATCACAAAACCTGTTATTGTAAGCTTGCCAATGAAGCACGAGCGGCTAAATCTAAAAAGTCGAAGAACGCCGAACATTCCGCGTCAGGCCTGTCCTATGACCCTCTCGTTATGGCAGAGCTCATAACATTTGTTGAACACAACGATTCCGCGATGAAGCTTGTCGATCTCAAGAATCTGTACAGTCGGAGGTTGAAGCAAGTCGGTTCTGATTGGCTTAGTGAAGAAATACATTCCACTCGATTCAAAGAACATTTGTTGCAGAAATTGGGCGATGGCTGGGACGCCTTCACACAGGGTAGAGATGTGTTTATTTCAAGTAGGTTTCGAGTTGGCTCCTTGTTGTCCGAATCTTTAACTCGTATAGTGTCTGAGGAAGAGGCAAAAAAGATAGTTGATGTGGGTCTTCTTCTGCGTAAACACATACTCATATCTCAAGCTCCTTTCACGGGATCATTTTCATCTTATTGCTTGAGCGAGCCTGTACCCAACTCACTCCTGACTCTTCTTAGAGTTCTACTTGAGGGCACATGTAGTATACAGAACTTAGGCGATGATGAGACTGTTAATGCCAAGACTCGAGTGGCTTGTACTATTTCACAGATGTTGATCAGCAATTCAGCGAAACGCTCCGAACATGCACAAAATGTTCACCAGAGACGTGACAGAGAAACTCCAATGCCTCTTTATGTGGGTTTGAAGTTGCATGCCCATGATCGTATGAAAAATCTTATCAGAGATTTTCATCAAATGGGACTCTCTGTCTCTTATGATCGCGTAATGGATGTTCGCAGGAGTTTCGCGAGAGCTGTTTCACTGCGGTTCAAGAACGAAGGTGTTGTAGTCCCAGCTAACTGCAAACGTAATGTTTTCTCGATAGGAACCACTGATAACATTGATGTATCTGGTAGATCTGATATGCATGGTACGTCCATCACACTCATTGGTCAACTGAGCAGGGACAATGTGGGTACTGATCCCCCACCACTGAGTTTAGATGTTCCAGAAGACACACAAATTGAACTCCCAGACGACTATGCATTTGTTCCTTTCGTTGAAGACTTTGGTGGGGACATCAGGCTTGAATCTCCAGATGAATGTAATGTACGGCCCAATGAATATGCAGATTTGAACGTGGGAGAGAATGACTGGTTGTCTCATGTGTCACAGATCAGCAATAAAGGGAAGGTTGATGGCAGCTGGCAGCTTGATGAAGTCCCTGTGACCTTTTCAGGCTTCTTTTCAAAACATGAAGATCAAGACAATGTCAAACCTCGTGCAGTTATTGGGGTATTCCCTGTTTTCAGTGAGCAGAAAGCGGACTCACTCAGTATGCAGAAGCATGCTATGTATGTGGTCAGGGAAGCTACTGCTTTCGTAAACCCCGGCCAGATACCTGTCATTGAAGGTGACTGTCCGTTGTATGCCAGGCAGAAAAAATGTCAATGGCTGTTCCCAGAGGAGATAGGTGAGGATCGAATGGTGTGTATGATTGGATTCCTGCATCTTGAAATGTGCACCCAAGAAGCTGGTGGTAAGCTTATGGGTGGTTCTGGTTGGGAGCGAATGTTTCACCTCGCAAAGATATTCACACCCGGTGTAGCATCATCCCTACTTGGTGGGAAACATGTCAAGAGGACGCGACAGGCATATCTTCTCACTCTAGCTTGGCTTGAGATCCTCAGAAAGAATGCTTATGAGATTTACTGTCAGCAGACTGGGCCCCATGAGTCATTTGAAATGTGGGAACAGAGGATTCTTTCACAATCTCCAACTGCGCGCTATTGGGGTGAAATCGTTCGGAACTTTCTCTTGACAAGCTGTCAATTCGTTCGGAACCAACGAATCGGTAACTGGCCTGGTACACTGTGTTCTATCGATGAGTTGTGCAGTTACTTTTTTGCCCTAGGACATACAAATTATTGTCGGTGGGTCCCCGTATTTCTGAGAGACATGTCTCAGCTACCCAGGCGGCATCCTTCAATCCACAACAAATTCATGGAAGGCCATTTTGTGGTCCAGCGTAGTGAGAGGAAGTTCAGTATGATGGGTTTAGATCAGAGCCAAGAACATAGTATCCAACTACTCAAAGAAGACAGTGGTCCAAAAGGTCTCTATGGCCAGGCTGAAGAGAAAGTCGTTATTGAGCTTTCAAGGTCAGAAGTTCTGCGTGTTATAGATGAGTATGAATATGCAAGTTTCCACACAACATCATCAGATAACACGGAACACCCGGAAAGTTCGGTATCAGAGCAGAAAAAATTTCTGAATCAATTGAAATCTCTCCTCGATCTGGTGAATCAGGGACTCATTATCAACCCTTATGATGAAACTAGTGGTCAGCTGGTGACATTAGATACTGGTGAATATATGGACCCCGAAGTTAGTAAGAGTTTACGGTCATTACCCGAAAGGGGCAAGCATTTATATTCCACTTTCTTGAAGGAAAGGCTTGTGGAATGCACCGTACCCCTGAATGATGTTATTCCCAAGGCAAATATATATACCTTCCTTAACCCACCCCCAGCCAACCTGGACAAAGGCCGAGACAAACTCATGTCAAGTAAAGCAACTGCCGCAATAGTTACCCAGATGTTCGTTTCACTGCAAGCCCGGCCTGATTCAAACATGGATGAGTTTTTCATGCACGAGAATGCACGTGATCCGCCAGCATTATCCGATAGAGGTAAGCTACGGAGTGGGACAAAATCTCAAATTCTCAATTGTTTACCAGCTATTCCTGCACAAGGGAAGAATTCAGCAGCTAGACAAGCTTCAGTTGTCATCTTGGATATGCCTGCTGTAGTCCATGTAATCAAACCACAGAAAGCGGATCTGTTTGGAGAATATGCTCGATTGCAATTATTGCCATACATCGAATCTCTGATTAACACGAACACCACAAGGGTTGATGCGATCTATGACTGTTACCCCGAAGGCAGTTTGAAGAATCAGACGCGAGCAAAACGCCTCGGTGAGACAGCAGTTAGGTTGATACGGGTGTCCGAGAACGTCCCTTTACCTAAAGGGAAGAATTGGCAGGCATTCTTGAAAGTTAGTGAGAATAAAGACGAATTTTTCAAGTTCCTGTCTGCTGAACTGCTGAAATTAACATCAACATCCGAGTACCAGTTGTTAACGACATCAGGAGAATATGTACTATGCAATAAGGATGTTAGCTTATGTGACATATCTCCATCGAACCACGAGGAAGCAGACACGCGCATGATGCTTCATCTCAACCATGCAGTCTCACAAGGTCACAAAATAGCTTTTCTTCGCACGGTTGATTCTGATGTCGTCATTCTGTCTTTGCACCATTTCGCAACATTCCGTGACCTTGGACTCAGTGAGCTGTGGATTGGGTTTGGAATTGGAAAGGCATATAAAGATATGCCAATTCATGAGATAGCTTCACAACTTGGACCTGATTACTGTAAGGCCCTGACTTTCTTCCACGCCTTCACAGGTTGTGATGTAACATCCAGCATGCTCGGCATTGGGAAGAAGACAGGATGGAATGCATGGATGAATTTTCCCGCATCAACTGAAATGATGATAGAATTGACTGAGAATCCGCAAGTCTTTTCAGAGGATTCCCCTCATATGCAGCATATCGAAAAACTCACCATACAGATGTACAGTAACAGTTGTGTCAGTACACGTGTCAATGATGCGAGACGGCATATGTTCACACATGGCCTTAAGTCTATGGAAAACATCCCGCCCACCAAAGCAGCTCTGTATCAACATGTAAAAAGGGTAATTCTTGTGTCATCTTTCATTTGGCATCGTGCTCTGCAGAAACACTTATGTGTGCCAGACCCATCACAGTACGGATGGGAGTGGAATCCACGTCTCAATATTCTGGTCCCATTTTGGACTCACCTAGGAGACGCAAGTGCTGCATGTGCACTGATGCTCCACTGTAGTTGTGCCAAGGCCTGCAAGGGCAATTGCAAATGCTTGAAAGCTGGATTAAGGTGCACACCTTTGTGTAAGTGTGAAGGTGGCTGTTGTAACAATATTGAGTAGTATACTGTCATGTTAGGACCAGTCATCTCCTATTCTGGTATTTTTTTTTCCATTTTCGGCCAGTTAACACATGTCATGTTTCTAGTTGAGTTGATTTTGCTAACAAATGTTCATCCCATGTGGCTTGCTACATTGTCCGGGGTATAGGAATACAGTTTTAGATTTCGGAAAATAGTCTGTTATTTACTGCACAAGACGGTGTTAATTCATGCATAGCATGATACAATATCCCCAACTATTTTGCCTCTGTACAACAGTTGATACCTTCGTTCACCCGTGTGTTCATCTATGGTATCCTTGTCTTTCTCTGGCCATAGGCCACATGTGACTAGTCAGTTCCTACTCCATAGCAAATCAACTTGGAAATCCTTCATCTTGTAGCGCACTCATGTCTCAATGAATCCATACCTGAGTTGATCTAATAAATCTAACGTAAGGTATCAAATTGCCATACCGGATCATATTTCGATAAGTTATTCGCTAAAACATTTCGACCACTCATCGACATCAAAGGTCATGTTTTGGCTCCCAGTGGTGGCTATATCTCTATATCCCTGGTAAAGTAGCATACCATGAGGGATGGGCATTAAGTGTCGGCAACATTAATCCTGACTTGGAACACACCACATCTTAACTGGCCGAAAATGAAGAATACTACTTGTAGTCAAAAAATATTCCTGTACCTCGAATGACTGCAAACATACACTCACCCCTTCTAGTCCCATTTTGCCAATGTTCTATACTGGCAAGATAACATTGTATAATTAACAACGGGAACTAATGCATCCCGAGTTCATTCCAGCACTGCCCTTGCTGGCAGACGTGTCGCTATGGTGTTGAGATTGAACCAGAACTCCTCTAGAAATTTGATAGTTTTATTTTCTTAGAAAATAAATCTATCGAAAATGCCGGAAGTTGAGAATAGACTGTCACTTTAATTGGATTATCAAATGTCCAAGTATCCCCACTGCTGCATACTATCGAGTACCCTTGTTCATGTGTTGACAGGAATCTCTCATACCATGTTCATTTGACCATTGCATTCCCGAGAAACATTCAACACTAATTTATCTACGGACGGACGATCATACTGACAGTCAGACACACAGACGCACACATCGACGGAAATTCTGATCCCATTATCCATTAATCTTCCCCCCAACTTGTTCCAAGGGCTTCACTCCATCATTCACATCAATTACAGCACATGTATGGTGTTAGGTTTGGAGCTTCAGTTGTGCGATCGGCGAAAATAGCTTTTTTTCGATCCGCTTGGCGGCCATTTTGGATTTCGCTGCTAGTGGTGGCTAGAGGATGGTGCCAACTTGTAGCCGATCGATTTTGAAATCTCTGATGCCTACCCTTACATCATGCCAAATTTCAGGAAGGTATCACCAAGTGCACAATTCTAGCGAATTCCTCCCCCGCTATAATGCCTATTTGGAGGAGTAAAATACATTGTAACTAATTTTCTATTATAGTATAACATTTTGTGATTTTCCATTGCTAGATATACCAAATGTATGACACCATTCTACCTACAGGACAAGCCATTATCACCAAACGAAGCTGGTAAAAAATAATTTTTGGATTTATAAAGGATATCCACTTTTTATGAAAGCATATAATGGAAACATATAGGTACCAGATGCAATCAAACGTTCCTTTTCCATAAGGCATTTTTTCACTTTTGTATAGCTTTAAAACATCATGTGTGGATTTTAGTTTAGCAAGATTTTGTTCATAAATAATTGTTTTATTATAATTTATTGGGGAGTGCCAACAGGCACTCTCCAATAAATTGTAATCAAACAATTTTATATAAACTTTTTTCTCCCACTTACAGTGTAAAACCACTAAAGTAGCTTCTAGCACTTCCCAGTGGAGCCATGAGAGTGACTTCTAGCACTCAACCAGTTAAAAAGGGAGGTGTGGTGAGGTGATGCAGAAATAATGCATACATTTTTAGCTCAACTTGACAACGTAGCTATTGGGATGGGTTGTGATCCATTGTGCATTCGTACGTCCATATGTCTGTACATCTGTCTGTCTGTCCACAATTCCTTTAGCACACCTTACAGGCCGCAGCTCTCCCCCAATCAGTTCCAAATTTCATATGTGGCTTTGGGGTAATGTCTAGATGGGAGCAGTAGATTTTTTTCCAGTGGCCATCATGGATGTGGATATAAATTGTCCAACACTTCCTTTAGCACACAGGTCACAGCTCTCACCCGATCAGTCCCAAATTTCATATGTAGCTTTGGGGCAATGTCTAGATAGGAGCTATCAAATTTTTCTGAATTTCGTTAAAAAACTTGGCCACCAGTGGCCATCTTGGATTTGGTATATAAATTGTCAACACTTCCATTAGCATACCCTACAGGCCGCATCTCTCACCCAATCTTTTTCAAATTTCATATGTAGCTTTGGTGTGATGTCTAGTATTGTGGTCAAATTGGTTGATTTACTGCAGCAAAATTGAGATGGTCTTATACACTGTGTAAGAAAGCCATATTTTTATACAACAACCAATGGCCCAGACTAGCTGGTGCTAACTCAAAAATAATCCAGGGCCAAACACAAATTTTGACCCCCAATCCCCAAAATTTGCATGCAAAACCAAAAATTTTATGTCCTATCTGGTTCTCCATACTTTTGCAAACTGCACATGCACAGTATCCAGGAAGACACCAAAATTGGTGCCAACCATCATTCTTTGTTTGGCCCTCCAGTCAGTAACAACAAACTGACATCTGTGCTTTAAATCTCAGTTTTAATGATGCCAGACACAAATCAATGGTACAATTGGTGGATCCAAGGACATAATTGGATGGTAGAAGGGAACAATGGTGGTTGGAAACATTCAGGGCTGTAGCTTTATCTTTTTTATCTAAATTATTTCATGTTTCCCAATTTCGGGACATGGGCCTGACGTCATCATTCTTGCTAATGATTTTTCCACTGTTTGTTAAGTGTTCCTTCCTTATCCTTCCTTGAAGCCCCCCATTTAAACTTCCAAGCTTTTTGGCTTATCTTATTGAATTTTTTTAATAAATTTCTTGAGAGTTTGATGTGTTACACAGTAGAGCTGTAGGTTTTTAAATTTCTTGTTCGGTTTCGGTTTTGGTTTTTCAGGTGGAGTAAAACCTCGGTTCGGTTCGGTTTTTGGTTTGTTCATGAGGCCAAGTAAAATTTAATAAAACTCATTCTTATGTCCGGTGTCATAACTGAATGGTAGTGAAATTGAAGGAAACTCGATGAATGCCCGAAATAAGCTATAATACATGTATATGAAGAATCAGGAAGGCCAATATAATAATTACCTAGATATACAGAACTTTTGTTGTGCTTGGCTATTTTTCGAGGTCTGACACCTACACGCAACTTGAGGAAAGCTACAAACACAACTGAGCTGAAATGTTGGAAATCCACAGAATGTAGCCTTCCCAGAGTAGTGGGAGTACCCAGACAATGGCAGTGTCTGGGTACTCCCACTACTCTGGAATGGCTACATTCTGTGAATTTCTGCAGCAAGAGAGTATTTAATAAAAAATGAAAAACCTTAGATTACGGGATGTCGACGGTTTCGGTTTTTAAATAACCTACAGCTCTATTACACAGAATGTTTATTTTGTATATCCCCAAGGTTACGTCCTCACCCTAGGGGTGTTTAGGCGTTTTGGGTCATGCATCTTACATCTGATGTATCGTTTTTTCTTCTTCTGAAGATCTTGCTTTACATCAGATAGTTCAAAATCTGTTACTGACTTCGGGCCTCTTTATTTAGTGCCTGGGGTCTTGTTTCCGGTTTTTCTTCTGATGTTGTTTACATTGGCAACGTTGTATAAATATATGTAGTTTCCTATTTATTTCATGGTAGGATTGTTGTAAGATACATTTATAATATTCCAGTAGTGTAGCAAATTATTTTTTGGAATTTGGTCCACACTTAGGCTGTATTGGGATACCTTTGGGCTTGTTTTGTTCCCTTTGGGAACTAGGCTCCTGTCAAAATTTTTTTTTTAAATTAATTTTTCGATTTATATTTTGAATGTATTTATTATGTATCTTTTTTCATATATTTATTGTGGAGTTGGTGGGAGTACTGTCGACTTTGTTTTGATTCATTATGAAAGCTTATTGTTCAAAATGCAAGGCGAGGATTTACATGCTTGTTGCCTTGCTTGTAGTTGATGTACTCCCACTAATTCTTGTCCAACCTGTGTTGGATGGGATGACAAACATTGGAGACGGGTGTTACGATACGTTGTTAGTGGCGAGAGGCCCAATGCCGGTCCTGTCGCCACAAAGTCAATCAAGTTTCTCAGTTTCTTTTTCAGAGGAACAAGAACATTGTGATGTTTATGCCTAGAGATAGAGTGCTACCGTCATTGTGCTCAGATGAGCAAACAGAGCTAGCTGCCAAGGTGATCATGAATATTAGACAGGGCATAAAGGCACTAGCCAGTGGTTTTCGTCCCTTGTCGCCAGCTAGCTCGCCCAGTGAAACGGTTTCTCCGTCCGTGGATACCGTGATGCCGGGTGTGTCCGATAGGAGTGGATTGGGTAGAGCGAGCACCTTAAAACATAAACATGCTCACCCAGCGACGACGGAACAGAGGAAGAAGCCGGCAAGTACCGTGGGAAGCTCAGTGAGGTCTGAAAGGACTGCGAGCGAGAGTGGTCCCTCTCTTTCCCAGCAGCATCTGGGGCCAGATGTTGTGATTAGAAACTTGCATCAGTCATAGCATACGTCTGCACCTTCCGCCCCGGACACTCCAAATAGTTCGCAGCTGGCCTCGGCTGCAGTTACGGCTTCTACAACGTCATCTAGAAAGCACACAAGACCTCACCTTAGCTACACGACTTCAGATATCCAGCCTGCATTGCCGTGAAGGGACCACTTATCGTCTGCGAAGTCGGACCATCCGGTAGCTAAGGAGACGAGGCCTCGTTTATCGGGACATCAGGAGGAAAGAGCCATGTCGGACACACCGTCTCAGGAGCAGCATGCGGCCAAGAAACAGAAGACCACTGCTCCTCAGGCCTCCATTAAGAACTTGCTGTCGCAGATTGCGCAGCTCATCTCAGCATCCCAGCAAGTGCAAGAGCAGCCTACGGCAGTCTCAGAACCTGAGCTGTCGGAGGGCGCTGGGTCGGTCCAGTCATCTGCACATTCAGATGCCGTAGACCGAGACTCACAACTGATTCAATCAGATGGTGAAAGGGATATGGAAGAGGATTACCCTTCCCTTTCGGAACAGCACATGGTTGCGATGGATTTAATCCATCAACACTACCCTGAATTTGTTCCGGCGAATCAGAATGCTGTGACTACTAGACAGAAACCACTGGCATCGTTGGACGCAGACTTTATCCTGACAAAGGAGGAGGTCCTGTCTTTTCCAGTTCAGTCTAAGCAGGTGTTGCAGGCTTCGGCCATTTAGACGACGCCGTATTCAAACTCTCCAGTGGGAAGAAGAAAGGCGGTTTCTTGACATCAACTTCCATAAATTTACCGTTTCTTGGACCATGTTCATTTAAAATGGTCGGGGAAGATGTACAGAGAGTTTCTCTGCGTTTGGATGAACAGTCATAGGATCTAGAGCTATCCTTGCCTGGGTCATTCACAACTCGCTCGGACACAATCGAGATGGCAATTTCTTCAAATAGAGGGAATTTGGACACTATGTCTTAACGCAGATCACCTTTCAAGAGCTGTGGCGCAAGGTCTCAACAGGAAGGAAATTGAGGACGTTCGTACCTCTTTAAGAGTTCTTTCCAGGGCATGCTTACCACGTATACCCAAATGAAATTAGTCAGTTGTTATGCTCTCTTTTGTCTACACTTAGACGCATTAACAGCGAGGGAATTCATGCGACTGATGGGGTTGTGTGGAGCGGCTGCGGATCTTATTCTGATGAGTCTCTTGTGCACATGTCCCCTCCAGATATTCTTTACTCAGAACTGGAGTGTGAAGACGCATTCTCTCGAGACCAGTATTGTTTTAACGGACCTGTTAAAACAAAGGGTCCAGATTTGGGCAGATATTCAGTGGTTAACTCAGGGAGTTCCACTGCAGCTGTCGGATTCGGCTTTCACGATTATGACGGATGAAAGTCAAATGGGTTGGGGCGTGATCCTGAGCCCGACAGACTCAAAGTGTCAAAGTCTTTGGGACCCTCGGTTCCTAGAGAAACACATAAACATCAAAGAGATGATGTCAATATGGATTGCACTACAACATTGGATTCACATTATAGTGGACGCTCATGTTCAGATATTTTCAGACAACTCGACAGTAGTAGCATATATCAGAAACCAGGGAGGCACTCATTTGATTCCGTTATGCGAACTAACGGAAAAAATTCTTCTGTATGTCGTGAATCATCATGTTTAACTATCGGTCCGTCATATACTGGGTCGTCTGAATGTACTAGCAGACTCGCTCTCTCGGAAAGGTCGCCTGTTGCCATCGGAGTGGACACTCAACAAGCGGGTATTCAGACAGATTTGCTACCAGTGGGATCGACCCATGATAGATTTGTTTGTGACACACCTGAACAATCAGTTGCAGACAAACATGTTGCCATGTCCAGACCATCGAGCGTACGCAGTAGATGCTCTGTCAATCTCATGGGACGGAATGATAGGTTATGCGTATCCTCCAACTCTGTTGATTCAGCAGATTTTGTTAAAGATCAAACAGTCTCGTTGCAAAATTCTGCTAGTGGCATCTCTGTCATCACAGAAACCGTGGATCAATCTTCTCAGGTGTCTGTTATGGGACCTTCCCCAGAAGCTTCCTCCGTAAGAGGACCTTCTTTATCAGGGGAAGTCACACGCACTGCATCACAACCCAGAAGGTCTCAACCTTCACGTATTTCTGTTGTGTGGTCCTTCTTGCACGGCAAGCAATTTACAGGACAAGCAGTGGATGCAATTGCTAACTGCAGGAGGTCTTCCTCTTCGTTGAATTATGCAGTGAAGTGGAAGGTTTTCTTCCGTTGGTGTAAGGATCAGTCGATAGACGTTTATGATCCGTCCATACCGGATATTGCCAACTTTCTGGTCTACCTGATTGACGTTCTCAAACTGCAGCTTATCAGTCACTTACGGTCATCATGATAACTTGGCAATTGGATCTAATGCTTCATTATCCAAACTGGTTAGAAATTTCTCTATAAATAGACCTAGAACCCTTAGATTAATTCCTAAGTGGAATTTGGCTTGGGTTCGGTAGAAGCTTAAGGAAGCTCTGTTTGAGCCGTTGGACATTGTAGAGTTCAAATTCTTGACCTATAAAACGGTGTTTCTGTTAGCTTTGCATCCACTAGAAGAGTTAGTGAACTCCAATTACTCCATGCCTTATCGGTTGATGAATCTCACTACCATAGTGTTGGTAATACCATTACTTTAACTGCAGAAGTGGGATTTTTGGCTAAGAACCAGGCTCCAGATAAACGGCCTGAGCCTATTACCATAAAGACTCTGCCGTCAACGGACAACTGTAGACCTCTGCTGTGTCCAGTCAGGGCTATGCGCACATATAAACACAGATCAGATTTGATGAGAAAAGGAAGAAAACGCTTCTTTCTTTTGCTAATTCCTAACAGAAGAGATATTTCTGTTCATTTTATTGCTAGATGGATTCAGTTGGCAATACGCATTGCCTATTAAAGTCTGTCTTCGGATCAGCATTCTGTAAATAAGATATCAGCGCATGAAGTTAGAGCACTGTCCACTTCTTGGGCTTATTCTAACAGTATAGCCATTACTGATCTCATGAAAGCTGCGTACTGGACACAGCCTTCTACATTTACCAAGTTTTACCTTAGAAATTTAGAGTCCATCTCCGGTGACCTTAGATGTTTAGGTCATCTATCTGTTGCTCAGAATGCCGCCCACTAAATGATTACATCTATAATTATTTAGGCAACCCGTTCCAGCAGTGACGCTGTTCCACTGCCATCTTCATTCTGTGGTCATGTACCTCAGAACAAGGGGAAAGGGGGGGGGGGGGGGGGGGGGGGGGTGGACGTTTTTTTCCCTTATGATCATCTGGCTTTATTGTAAAAAACAAGGGAAGAACTCCTCCGGTGTCAGTAGTCCCAAGTCGGTGCTGGGATGGTTTTAATGTGTAGCTCGGTGTGAAGCAAATAATATGTCTCATTTATGTATGTTTTTAAAGTGTAGCTCACTGTGAAGCATTTGTATATGTCATGTGTCAAACGGGTGTTAATATACAGTCCTCAGACACTTTTAAATGAGTATAAAGAGTCTCATTCTCTGGACTATCTTTATATTTTGGCTTCCCTTTACCGAATTAGCATAAAGGGTTATGCTGGCATTAAATGGAGAATTATATATTACGTAATGCTCAATTACATTGTTGGTGATATGTCTTTCTCGTTTCTCGCAATGAGAAAGACATATATAATTCCTTTCACTTCTATTCTCCTGTAGGAGATATCCTTTATGAAGTGATTGGATTTTCCTCTATATCCTAGACCCTCCAGCCTGTTTACGATTCAGCTAGTCTGTGCCATTGGTTGTTGTATAAAAATATTATAAATTCATAGTAATTTGTATATTTTTTATACTTACCAATGGCCCAGATGGGGATGGGCCTTCCATGAGTGGCCACTCATACCTCCCCACTGTTTATAACATTTAGCAGGCAATTTTTTAGAAAGAATGATGGTTGGCGCCAATTTCGGTGTCTTCCTGGATACTGTGCATGCGCAGTTCGCAAAAGTATGGAGGACCGGATAGGACATACAATTTTCTGTTTTGCATGCAAATTTTGGGGATTGGGGGGCAAAATTTGTGTTTGGCCCTGGATTATTTTTGAGTTAGCATCTGCTAGTCTGGGCCATTGGTTAGAAATATACAAATTACTATGAATTTATAATCTTTCTTTTGAAAGTTGGAGCAAAAAGACAATATGTATATTATATTTCTTTACAGGAGAATTTTTGACCATTATCAAAATTTATATGGTATATTTTTGTCTCAGATGTTACCGAAAGGACGAGAAAAATTAAGGCACTTCTTCCAGAAACAAGATGTGTGGATGAGAAATATGATTACAGAAAAATCCCATGATCCCTTTTGGAGGGCAGTACGATACATTATTGCTCAGTATGATGGTCTGATTGCAGGATATAGAAGTGTATATGCACATTCAAAGGTGGTTGTTAGCAATGAAGTAAACTTCAGTTTGATATTTTGCAAATGAAACTTTAGTCTCTTGTTTACTATTAGGCTTTGTATGATGATTGTCATGCATATTCAATGCTACGTCAGCCTACGTGGTACAAAACAATTTTAGAAATGTTCTTGGCACATTACTCATGGAATCTGGATTATGCATAAGAACTTCATGTAAGAATATACAGTACAGCTGTTGTGGACTGGTCATAACCCTCATGTAGGCAGTGATGTCCAGTCATGCGTTTACCTGATAATAAATATATCATCAGCAAAATTTTTGTACCTGGTGCTTCCTTCATTAACTCTTAGAAGCCGGAGAATCAGAATGAATTTATTGAACATGACATATGACGAAAAACTTACAGTAAAGCAGGTGCTTCTAGTCAAGTGTCGTCTGCCTATTCAGGCAGATGACACTTGACTAGAAGCACCTGCTCAGTGTTTAATTCTCCCCCAGTCCAAACATAGCCGAACCGTCACAGCCAGATTACCAGCCGTATTACATCACAGGCAAGAAAACTTGACTCACAGCTTCTAAGAGTTAATTAAAGTTTAGATTATTATTCCCATAATTAGTGTTTGGAATCTAATATTATTGCATCCATGGAAAGTGACCTGTCCGTGGCAGCTGCACTGTATCTGATTGAATATTTGAGTGATGTTATGATGTCAATAAAATGCTTCATCGCAAAACAGTGAAGTAAGAAAGTTATTAGTCCACCAAAAGTGATATTTTTGTTTAACCCTTTGAACCCGAGAGACTGCTTTTCCGGTTCAGGAACACGATACGTCATACTTTCAATAGCTAGGATGGCTGCTAAGTTAAAGTGTGGGGTATACATTGACCAATCAATATTTAAGTATGGACTCTTTGAAACTGCTTCCGTTGAAGTGACATGGAAGATACCACATGAGTTCAAAGGATTAAATATGTTGGCTTCATTCACTTGATTCTTATTAAATCATGGTATAATACAGAACACAACTTGGGTAGATTACGGGGGACAGGAATCAATGGCCCTTGTTGGGAGTTTTTTTTGTTTGCATTTCGTTGATTCCAGTCCCTGTACTTAGGGCTCAACAGTATATCGATAAACTGATTCATACCAGTATTTAAATCACTATCAATTGAATACCAGTGTATTTAGAAAAATATTGGTTTATCGTCATTATTTATTTACCCACAATTTTATTTTCAAGATGTCTTTGAGTTTTAACTGTAATCCCGAATGAATAATATTATCCCTTTACTCAGTGAATCGGCCGGATCCGCCCACATAATATACAAAATCAGCAGATGAAAAAATATTTTTCCCCCAAATTTAACAAAACCATATCATGTGTCCCCTCATTGGAACGATCTCGATGAGCTCGTTCCAATGAGGGGGGTCACATGATATTATTTTGTTGAAATTTATTGAAAAATTTGATAAACTTATATTTAAAATAATAAATTTTGATATCGTCTGCATTGGGTAAAGGGTTATTCACACTGCATCATCAAGGCATGCTAATTCATTCCACTGTGATCGTTCAACGCCCAATTATGGTACGTATGTTCAGATATCTGAACAGTCTTTTGATATACCGGTACACCGTGATATGTTTTTGAATACCAAACCCGTGTTCAGTTTAGAATATCGTGCAGCCCTACCTGTACTCATTGTGTTATTTTATATTCCATTATTCTAAGCACTCATTTCAATTTCAGTTGCACTCTTATAATTGTGTTTGTTCACTGACATTTCCAGGTTTTTCATTCGGCTTTTATTCATTCTAACATCTTAATTATACCCCCACAAAACGAAGTTTTAGGGTGGTATATAGAGTCAACTTGTCTGTCTATTGGTCGGTCTGTCGTCATCGGTCCGTTGACAGTTGACAGTTTTAGCTGCATTTTCATGAACCTTCACAAAAATGATCAACATGATGAGGGGAAGTGCGTGACCTCATTTTTTTCCCACTCGGTTTCAAAATGGTCGACTAACAGCCATATTGGATTTTGCAAAATACTTGTGGAGCAAACTACTTCTACAGTTTTTACTGCATTGTCATGAAACTAAATGATCGACATGATGAGGAGCAGTGCATGACATAATTTTTTTCCTGATCTTATTCAAGATGGCCGACTGGTGGCCATATTGAATTTTGCAAAATACTTGTGGAGCGAACTACTTCTACAGTTTTTGCTGCATTGTCATGAAACTCAATACAAATGATCGATATGATGAGGAGCAGTGTGTGACATAATTCTTTTCCCGATCGGATTCAAGATGACCAACTATCATCTGCAGAATTGGGTCCCTAGAGGGTGAATTTAGTGATGCTACCCTGCACAGCAGGTTAGCATTCCTAAATTTACCATCTGTGAACCTCAATCTGAATCAAGGTCACAAGCCTAAACAAGAAAAAGGTACCCAGAGGATAAATTGGGGGATTCTAATCCACTGTATGGGATACCATCACCAAACGGATCTTAGAATTCATCATCATGTCTACAAAGTAATCCGTAACAAGAGTCACAGTAATGCTATAGGCCCTTGCAATAGTCGCCTGTAATGCTGGAGATCTATTCAGACAGGGTCTGTTGTGATATACTCTTTTTTTAAACTCTTCAAATAACTTGGTCCAGTTGTGGTAGTTTCATCTCAGCCATGGCACCTCCTTTCGTAATAAGGTCATATGATTAGGATGCCAAAGTCAGTGCCTTAAAGTTTCCTTGTCATTTATGTAATGCTTACATAAAACTGTAATCACTGCTTTAAGGCTTCCTCACTTGCCACTATTACAGTTTTATTTAAAGATAATTTGTTTTTGAGTAAAAAAAATCTGAAAAATATTACTAAATACGAAAAAAATATATGAATGTTGATAAATCAGTGAATGATTAAATTTACATTGCAGGTTGTTTACTGTATGCCCATGGTCAGAATAATACTAGTAGTAAGGCCACACAATGTAGATCTTCTGTTTCTCAGGCCATTATTTGTAAAATTTCATGCGGACGAGCTGTTTTTATGTGTACCCATACCATGTGTGGTACACATAATGCCGGCATCCGGGGTGGCCCTCCGTCGTTCGTCCATCCTTTGTCTGTCTTTCTGTCTGTCTGTCCATTCGTCTGTCCATTCGGCCGGCCAGCCGGCGTCCGTATCCATTTCTTTGGCATTCGATAACTTGAAAAATATTGCTTGGATTTTGTCAAGTTACTTTATATTTGTGTTCAGGGTACTGATGTGCCAAGCTGTATAGTTTTTGGTGTAAATCTGATAATTTGATCCTGAGATATTAACTCTTTATCCTTCAAATTGAGAATTCTTCCAATCCCTTTGGCATGAGACAACTCAAAAAATATCAATCCAATCGTCATGTTACTTTATAGATATCTTCAGGTTACTGATGTTCCGAGCTGTATAGTTTTTGGTGTAAATCTGTTATTTTGATCCTGAGATATTAACCCTTTATCCTTCAAATTGAATATTCCTCCAATCCCTTTGTAACTTGAAAAATATTGCTTGGATTGTCAAGTTACTTTATATTTGTGTTCAGGTTACTGATGTGCCAAGCTGTATAGTTTTTGGTGTAAAATCTGATAATTTGATCCTGAGATATTAACCCTTTATCCTTCAAATTGAAAATTCCTCCAATCCCTTTGGCATTCGATAACATGAAAAATATTGCTTGGATTGTCAAGTTACTTTATATTTGTGTTCAGGTTACTGATGTGCCGAGCTGCATAGTTTTTGGTGTAAATCTGATAATTTGATCCTGAGATATTAACCCTTTATCCTTCAAATTGAAAATTCCTCCAATCCCTTTGGCATGAGATAACTCAAAAAATATCAATCCGATTGTCATGTTACTTCATATATGTGATCAGGTTACTGATGTGCCATGCTGTATAGTTTTTGGTGTAAATCTGCTATTTTGATCCTCTGATATTAACCCTTTATCCTTCAAATTGAAAACTCCTCCAATCCATTTTTTCGGCATGCAATAACTCAAAAAATATTAATCCGATTATCAGGTTACTTTATATATGTATTCAGGTTACTGATGTGCTGTGCTGTATAGTTTTTAGCTGAACTTTGGCGAAGCCAAATTTGAGCTTATGCCATGGCCAGTTGTTGTCTGTCAATCTGTCCATCAACAATTCAATACGGCTCGGGCTAGAGGCCGCATGTATGAACCGATCTTTACGAAACTTCTTGGGTACCTTTGTTATGACCGTGGGACGAGAACGAGTGTTTTGGGGTCCAATCCGAAATTCAAGTTGACCGCTGGCAGCCATTTTGTACAAAATTAGGTGCAATCAGATTTTTGCACAGAACTTCCATATGAAAGTGCTGATTTGAATAATTTTTTGTTTGAATGTTTAGTACCATGGGATACATCACATATAATACGGGTTTTTTCTCATGCGTAAATTATGCATATTAGACTAACTTTGATGTTTTTTGGTGTTACTTTCAGCACTATAAGTGCAAATGCCAATACGGCTCGGGCCAGAGGCCATATTTATGAACCGATCTTTACAAAACTTTTTGGGTACCTTTGGTATCACCGTGGGACGAGAACAAGTGTTTTTGGGTCTGGTCCGAAATTCAAGATGGCTGATGGCAGCCATTTTGTACAAAATTAGGTGCAATCAGATTTTTGCACAGAACTTCCATATGAAAGCGCTGATTTGAATAATTTTGTGTCTGAAGGTTTAGTACCATGGGATACATCACATATAATATGTTTTTTGTTCTCGTGCAGAAATTATGCAAATTAGATGAACTTTGATTTTTTCAGTGCTACTTACACACAGTAAGTACACATGTCAATACGGCTCGGGCTAGAGTCTGTATTTATGAACCGATCTTCATGAAACGTCTTGGGTACCTTTGTTACCGCCTTGGGACAAGAACGAGTGTTTCTGGGTGCGGTCTAAAATTCAAAATGGCTACCAGTGGCCATTTTGTACTGAAATTAGGTCTAATCAGTTTCTTCTACACAACTTCTATACGGCTCAGGCTGGAGGCCGTATTTATGAACCGATCTTTACAAAACTTCTTGCATACCTTTCTTATCACCGTGGGATGAGAACGAGTGTTTTTGGGTGTGGTCCGAAATTCAAGATGGCCACCAGCAGCCATTTTGTACCAAAATTAGTGCAATCAGTCTTTTGTACAGAACTTCTGTATGAAAGTTCTGATTTGAATAAATTTTTGTATGAATGTTTAGTAACATAGAATACATCACATATAGTACATTTTTTTTTTTTCTCGTGCAGAAATTATGCAAATTAGATGAACTTTGATTTATTCAGTGCTACTTATACACTGTAAGGGCACATGTCAATACGGCTCGAGCTAGAGACTGTATTTATGAACCGCTCTTCACAAAACTTCTTTGGTACCTTTGTTATCACCTTGGGATGAGAAGGAGTGTTTATGGGTGCGGTCCGAAATTCAAGATGGCTGCCAGTGGCCATTTTGTACTGAAATTAGGTCCAATCAGTTTTTTGTCACAACTTCTATACAGGTCGTATTTATGAACTGATCTTCACGAAACTTCTTGGGTTCCTTTGTTTTCACCTTGGGACAGGAACGAGTGTGTTTTGGGGTGCCTTTGTTATCACTGTGCTATGAGAACAAATATTTTGGGGTTCAGTCAGACCCACTCTGGGACTCAAAGATTTCTTTTCTAGTTTAGCATCTGACTGTCACCCACCTTTACAATACTTTATCTATACATTTGTTACAGGCTACGGTCAGTATTTATGTGCAGACCGTTACAATACTTTATATGTACCTTTGTTATCAGGTCATTACCTAGATGTTTGTCATTGCTGTGTCACATACTATACATGTACATGTATTAACAAGATGAGCTACAGTGTCATTGACACTTTCATTTATGTAAATCTAATAATTTGATCCGGAGATATTAACCCTTTATCCATCAAATTAGGCACTCCTCCAATCCATTTCTGTATGTACCCATAACATGTATGGTGTACATAATGTCAGCATCTGGGGTAGCCCTCAGTCATACAGCTTTCTACTAGTTTGCGTGTATGGGTACACATCTGACGATTTAATTGGCCTATTTTTTTTATTTTATTTTTAGCTCAACTTTGACGTAAGGCAAATTTTTTTAGCTTAACTTTGACGTAAGTCAAATTTGAGGTTATGCCATGGCCCGTCATCCATCTGTCCATCGACAATTCAATACGGCTCGGGCTAGAGGCTGTATTTATGAACCAGCCTTCACAAAACTTCTAGGGTACGTTTGTTAACACCTTGGGATGAGAACAAGTGTTTCTGGGTGCGGTCCAAAATTCAAGATGGCTGCCAGCAGCCATTTTGTACCGAAATTAGGTCCAATCAGTTTTTTGTACACAACTTCCTATACGGCTCAGGCTAGAGGCCATATTTATGAATTGATCTTTACGAAACTTCTTGGGTTACTTTGTTATCAACATGGGATGAGAACGAGTGTTTTTAGGTGCAGTCCAAAATTCAAGATGGCCACTGGCATCCATTTTGTACCAAAATTAGTGCAATTAGTTTTTTGTACAGAACTTCTGTATGAAAGTTCTGATTTGAATAAATTTTTGAATGAATGTTTAGTAACATGGAATACATCACATATAATACTTTTTTTTTTTCCCGTGCAGAAATTATGTAAATTAGATGAACTTTGATTTATTCAGTGCTACTTGTACACAGTAAATGCACATGTCAATACATCTCGGGCTAGAGGTTCTGTTTATGAACCGATCTTCACAAAACTTCTTGGGTACCTTTGTTATCACCTTAGGATGAGAACGAGTGTTTTTGGGTGCAGTCCGAAACTGAAGATGGCTGCCAGTGGCCATGTTGTTCCAAAATTAGGTACAATCAGTCTTTGGTACAGAACTTCTATATGAAGGTTCTGATTTGAATAAATTTTTGAATGAATGTTTAGTAACATGGAATACATCACATATAATACAGGTTTTTTTCTCGTGCAGAAATTATGCAAATTAGATGAACTTTGCTTTATTCAGTGCTACTCATACACAGTAAGTGCACATGTCAATACAGCTTCTCGAAACCTCTTGGGTACCTTTGTTATCACCTTGGGACAGGAACGCATGTTTTGGGGTGCCTTTGTTATCACTGTGCTATGAGAACAAATATTTTTGGGTTCAGTCAGACCCACTCTGGGACTCAAAGATTTCTTTTCTAGTTTAGCATCTAACTGTCGCCCACCTTACAATACTTCTTTACCTATACATTTGTTACAGGCTACGGTCAGCATTTATGTACAGACCGTTACAATATTTTATATGTACCTTTGCTATCAGGTCATTACCTCTATGTGTGAGTGATTGCTGTGTCGCATTCTATACATGTACATGTCTTACTCAAGTTGAGCTACAGTGTCATTGACACTTCATTTTCTCTTTCATATTGCAAAAATCAAGACTGAATCAAGAATCAAAAATTGAATCTCTGATTCAGTGTTCTCAAATTTCTTTTCTTCAATTTTGTGATCACATTACAGGGTTCCTGCCACACCTTGTATTTAAGGAATGGCCTTGATTTTGACTAAGGGGCATTCAAGACCTTGTAATCCTGGAAAAGGGCTAGGATGCATTGACAAATCTTCAATTTTCACAATATAGTAATGCTAATGAAGTGCTTTGTTTTACATGTATATGCTATAGTTGGTGAATGAGATGCCTTGAAAATCCTTGAATTTGGTAATTGTAGAGCCTTGAAAAATACTGAAAAATGTCGAGAAACGGCCTTGAATTCAGTCAGGCCTTACCTGCAGGAACCCTGCATCACTGAATGTAGCCAGGCTCCAGAGGTACATGTTGGTTTATATGCCCCTGAAGTTATTACCAAAGCTTTTTTCATTGAAAGGTTGTATGCTTTCCCTTTGGTAGGGCACATTTATGGTTGGATCGCTTTGAAAATTGGTTTGCATATTTGGGGTGACCTCCAGATGGGAGCTATTGATTTTTTTCCATTTCTGTCAAAAAATGTTGCTGCGGGCAATGACTTTTGAACTTACTTTTGAGGCAGCTATACCCTTTGGCACATGCTACAGGGCACATTTATGATTGGATTGCTTTGAAACCTGGAATGCTTGTTTGGGGTGACCTCTAGATGGGAGCTATTGATTTTCTTCAATTTCCATCAAAAAGTGTCGCCGCTTGCAGTAACCTTTGAACTTAGTTTAGTCAAGCATCAATATGTTTCTTTGGCATGCCTTACAGGGCACATTTATGATTGGATCACTTTGAAACTTGGTATGCTTGATTGGGGTGACCTCCAGACGGGAGCTATCAATTTTCTTCCATTTCTGTCCAAAAAATTTGCCGTTGGCAATGACCTTTGAACTTAGTTTGTTAAGCATCAATATTTCCCTTTGGCACACCTTATTGGGCACATTTATGATTGGATCACTTTGAAACTTGGTATGCTTGATTGGGGTGACCTCCAGACGGGAGCTATCAATTTTCTTCCATTTCTGTCCAAAAAATTTGCCGTTGGCAATGACCTTTGAACTTAGTTTGTTAAGCATCAATATTTCCCTTTGGCACACCTTATTGGGCACATTTATGATTGGATTGCTTTGAAACTTGGTATGCTTGTTTAAGGGTGACCTCTAGATGGGAGCTATCAATTTTCTTCCATTTTCATCAAAAAATGTTGCCATTGGCATTAACTTCGGGGGGGGGGGGGCTCTAGATGGGAACTATTGATTTTCTTTCATTTCCAGAAGAAAATTATTGTCGTTAGTGCCAGCCTTTGAACTTAGTGCATTTGTGCTGCAACTTTTCCCTTTTGCACTCTCTACAGGGTATATTTATGAATTTCCAGAAAAAAAGGAAAAAAAACCATTGCAACTAGCAGTGACCTTCAAACTTAGTTTGTTTGAGCATTAACATCTTCCTTTGGCAAGCCTCAGAGGGTGCATTTGTTATAGGTTTGTTTTGAAACTTGGTATGCTTATTCAGGGTGTCCAAGAGAGGAACTATCGATTTTCTTTTCATTTCCATCAAAAACTGTTGCTGTTAGCAACAATCTTTGAATTTATTGCATTTGTGCATCAACATTCTTCTTTGACATGGCCTACAGGGCACATTTATCACAGGATTGTTTTTGAACTAGGTGTGCTCTTTAGGCGAGACCTCTAGATAAGAGCTATCGATTAGCATTCATTTCTGTGACAAAAGTTGCCGTTTGAAATGACCTTTAAACTTACTGAAAATTACTGCATTTGTGTATCAACATTCTTCCTTTAGCCAGCCTTACAGTTTATATTTTAAAATGCATGGATTGCTGACGTTGTGCACACATAATGTTATGTTGAAGTTTCACCAAATAACATTGAAACCAATGATCTTCAATTTTCCCATTTCACTTATAACTTACCAAGTTCAAGTTTGTCAAGTTGAGCTACAGTGTCATTGACACTTTCATTTATTTCTGTAATTATTTCTTTGCCATCAAAAGTTCATGTTCTTGTTTTATATTTTAGTCCTCATAATCCACGGAATAGCATGGATGGTGGTGTATTTTGTCCCTTGAGAGCATGAATGCTTTTGCAAAGCCTTCTTGCACTCAAGGGACAAATTTATCAATTTTTGTAACTTGGATAAAATATCAGACATAAACCATTTAATTATTATTTTTTTAAGTTTACATTGTTTATAAAAAGAGAGCATGTGGTAGAGAAAATGACCATGCAGGAGGGCCTGAGAAGCAGATTTTTTATTTTTTTTAGGCCCAATAAACCTATTCTGGAATGGCCCACAGAATGTACCCAAAGTCCACATGAGATGAGCACAACAAACAATCAATACAAAAATAAAGAAGTAATCATAAGTAGAGATTTAAACTTTTTAACCCTTTACCCAATGCATAGGATATCCAATTTATTATTTTAACCCTTTGAGACTTTAATTATCTGGACGTTCAGATGTCACTGGGAATTCAGCTTCTTCAACATTTTTCAAAATGCGTCAAACATCGGAAAGTACAAAAAACAAGATCTTTTTCAGATTATTGATTATCTGGTTGAAGGCTAGATTATTTTGGTGGTCTTAATTTGCTATTCAAAACTTGTTTTATTACAGGCACTCTCAAATAATTTGTAATAAAACAAATTTATATAAACAAAATAGTGTTTGACTGAATATGAAATATAAGCAAGGATAGTGTTGGCTTTTGCTCTGGTATCCTCATTTTCAGCTCAACTTTGGCGAAGCCAAATTTGAGGTATTGCCATGGCCCCTCATCCGTCTGTCTGTTTCTCTGTCCATCACGCCGTACACATGGCTCGGGCTAGAGGCCGTATTTATGAACCGATCTTTAAGAAACTTCTTGGGTACCTTTGTTATCACTGTGAGACGAGAACAAGTGTTTTGGGGTCCGGTCCGAAATTTAAGGCGGCCGCTGGCAGCCATTTTGTACCAAAATTAGGTGCAATCAGATTTTTGCACAGAACTTCCATATGAAAGCACTGATTTGAATAATTTTCTGTGTGAATGTTTAGTAACATGGGATACATCACATATAATACAGGTTTTTGTCTCGTGCATAAATTATGCCAATTAGACTAACTTTGATCTGTTTAATGTTACTTTCAGCACTGTAACTGCAAATGCCAATACGGCTCGGGCTAGAGGCTGTATTTATGAACCGATCTTTACAAAACTTCTTGGGCACCTTTGTTATCACCGTGGGACGAGAATGAGTGTTTTTGGGTGCAGTCCGAAATTCAAGATGGCTGCTGGCGGCCATTTTGTACCAAAATTGGTGCAATCAGTTTTTTGTACAAAACATTTGTATGAAAGTTCTGATTTGAATAAATTTCTGTATGAATGTTTAGTAACATGGAATACATCACATATAATACAGATCTTTTTCTCGTGCAAAAATTATGCAAATTAGATGAACTTTGATTTATTCAGTGCTACTTATACACAGTAAGTGCACATGTCAATATGGCTCGGGCTAGAGTCTGTATTTATGAACTGACCCTCACGAAACTTCTTGGTTACCTTTGTTATCACCTTGGGATGAGAACGAGTGTTTCTGGGTGCGGTCTAAAATTCAAGATTGCTGTCAGTGGCCATTTTGTACCGAAATTAGGTCCAATCAGTTTTTTGTACACAACTCTATATGGCTCAGACTAGAGGCTGTATTTATGCACCGATCTTTACAAAACTTCTTGGGTATCTTTGTTATCACCGTGGGATAAGAACAAGTGTTTTTGGGTGCGGTCCAAAATTCAAGATGGCCACCAGCAACCTTTTTGTACCAAAATTAGTGCAATCAGTTTTTTGTACAGAACTTCTGCATGAAAGTTCTGATTTGAATAAATTTTTGTAGGAATATTCAGTAACATGGAATACATCACTTATAATACAGGTTTTTTTCTCGTGCAGAAATTATGCAAATTAGATGAACTTTGATTTTTCTGTGCTACTTATACACAGTAAGTGCACATGTCAATACAGTTCGGGCTAGAGTCTGTATTTATGAACTGATCTTCACGAAACTTCTTGGGGTACCTTTGTTATCACCTTGTGGCAGGAACAGGTGTTTTTGGGTGCCTTTGTTATCACTGTTCTATGAGAACAAATATTTTGGGGTTCAGTCAGACCCACTCTGGGACTCACAGATTTCTTTTCTAGTTTAGCATCTAACTGTCACCCACCTTTACAATACTTTACCTACACATTTTGTCGTGTGAGAACCATAAGGTTCTATCTTCCAGTGGAAGATAGAACCTTATGGTTCTCACATGACGATTTGTTACAGGCTACGGTCAGCATTTATGTACAGACCGTTACAATACTTTACCTGTACCTTTGTTATCAGGTCATTACCTAGATGTTTGTCATTGCTGTGTCACATACTATACATGTACATGTCTAAACAAGTTGAGCTACAGTGTCATTGACACTTTCATTTGAAAGGCCCGATAGTGGCTTCTAGTACTCAACCAGTTAAGAAGTCTTGACAGCATGATTATATTAGTATTTTGAGCTGTGATAACATTTGGCTCAATGGTTGTCACTGAGCATTATTCGGGAGAAAGTAGGAATTGAGGTTAAAACTTTAAAAAAGCGAAAAATAATAACAAAACAAATGACCACAAAGAAGCAATACACTGTTTGATTTTGTACGGAATAAATGGTACAAAAGTATCAAAGGGTTAATTATCATTATCATTATTTCAATTTCAAAAAGCATGATTGGCATAGTAAAAACTGAGAAAGCGATGAAGTATCACAACACCCTTCATCCTACACGTTATCACCATACTATATAGTGGAACCAGGAAACAGTTTACGATATAAGCCCTTTATTTCCAGGCCTACCAGTAGGCTACCGTTATCTTGGCAATGTTTGCCTGTACAGGCAGCCAACGCTGATGTAGAAACACTGTATAAGTCATCTGCAATTGTTGACATGTATCAGGGTTTCTGCCAGGGGAAAAATAGTGGTCCGGTAGGATATAGCACCTAGTCATAGTCCACCCCAGCATAGTGATACTGTGCTCAGTCAAATCAGTCATACTCTGTATAGTTAAGTCACTGCCATGCGCAATCTGAACCATTGAACTTGTACTTTCTGTATCTGTGTGAAAAAAAAACACTGTATTTTTTTAAAGGAAATATTTCTGCAAAATCTTGTTGTTAAGTAGAGGGCAATGTATTCATGCTGATCATTAATCCTTTACCCAATGCACACAATATCAAAATTTATTATTAGTCTTCCATGGTTTCACCGTGAAAGGAACTTACGATTGCACTCTGTCCATCTGTCTTTCTGTCTGCCTGTCTGTCCAGGCTTAGCAGAGGAACATTGTGGGGTTTACAATTTAGGGTCAGTTGTAGTTGTGGGGTTGGGTTTGGCTAGTACAGTGGCCACTTGTGGAGTTATTTTTTGCACTGTGGGGTTAATGTTTTGACTTTGTGCGGTTAGGGTTTAACATGGGAAAAACCCCACAAGTAAAGAACATGTAAGAACATTCTTTCTTCCATCCATCCATAAGTACATCCATCTGTCCATCCATCCCTCCCTCTTCTGCAGGCTAAAGATCCCTTTGTAGTATTCGAGAAGAGTGAGTCCATGAAGTTGCCGCTATGAAGGTCATCCCACACAACTGTGCCATTGGGCCAAGGAGAGGCGTTAATATAAGTTGCATAACTTGTTCACCAATCCTTGTAAAACCAATAAGATTAAATAAAAACTTAGTGCAATATGAGGGAGTTTCTTCAAAAATGTTCTTCACATTCACCAGTCAGAATCCTTTCATATTTGGTTTACAACATCTCTAGGGGAGTCAGATTCAAGTTTGTTCAAATTTGGTTCCTGGGTTAATATTTGTGCTCCCTATGGTAGCCCGAATTTTAACTTAGAGCAATATGAGAAACTTTCTTTAAAAAATCTTCTTCTTCAGATCCACCAGTCAGAATGCTTTCATATTTGGTATACAACATCTCTAGGGGTGGGGGGTGGGTCTGATTCAAGTTTGTTCAAAGTGGATCTGCAGGTTAATATTTGGGCTCGCTATGGTAGCCCAAATTTTAATTTAGTGCAATGTGATGAAATTTGTTTAAAACCTTTCTTCTTCAGATTCACCATTCAGAATGCTTTCATATTTGGTATTCAACATCTTTAGGGAGTCAGATTCAAGTTTGTTCAAATCGAGTGTCTGGGTTAATATTTGGGCTCCCTATTGGAGCTGGAATTGGCCATGTAGCTGAAGAATTAGAAATTTTTTATTAAGTACCCTCTAGATGTGTGTAACTTAGATTAATCCACATAGGTTGTATCAAGGGGCTCCATAGGGGAGCTCCACTTTTTACATTTTGATCAACTGAAGAAAAGACATGATGCTTGGACTATTTTAGTCACTCCTGAGAGGCTCAAGGATTGACAGTGTATCTTATAGAGTTTGATTGCTTAATGTTGATTCATTTTTGGACTCTTGTTTATATCGGGTTCTGTTTAAGGTTAGCGCTTCAGGCCCTGTGGGGCCTCTTGTTTTAAAAAGTGGGGTGTATTGGATTATGCCTGTCTGTCTGTCCATCCATCCATCCATCCATCTGTCCACATCAACAAATCAGGTTTATGTACCTACAGTACAAGTCAAAATAAGTTGTAGGATAACCGCTATAAACTATGTATCTTTCTCTTCTACACTGATAAGACCAGAATCTTGGTGAGAGCTTTCCGGAAAATGATGTCAGATTCTGATCTTATCAGTGCAGGAGCAGCAGTATACTTAGTTTATTGCGGTTATGCTACAACTTGTACTGTAGTTGTTGGTACACAGCACTGTTATGTGTCTAGTCTGATTTATGTGACTAGCCACATAAATTTGAACTAAGAAATGGTGTTTATGTGTATAAAAAGTGGGTTATGTGGATAAAATGGTTTATGTGGCTAAAATGGTTTATGTGGCTACTAAATGACAAAAAGAGGGTATTGTATTTTCAGGGATTTTATATTAGGGTCAGGGTTAGGGTCAGTAAGCTGAATTGGTAAGGGTTTGCTACCACCCAGAAATTAGACTTAAAAAAGAGTTTTTAGTGGTTGTCGATGCATTTTAAATTCCTCAAATATTTTAGCCACATAAACCCAGATTTTAGGGTGTCCATCTGTCTGTCCATTTGTCCGTCTGCCCTTAAATGTCTGTTCAAGTTATAACTTGAACATTACTGATCAGATTTCGATGAAATTTCATACAAATGTTCACTATCATGAGATCTTTCAAGAGCATCAGCTGTGTTGGTGTTGGACTATTTTTCTGTGAGTTTATGGCACTTTGAATAGACAAAATCGCCAATTTTTTGTCTGTTCGCCTCATATCGCAAGTTTGGGTTATCGGATCTCAATGAAATTTGGAATGAAGATTGTTTATGGAAGGGCTTGCAAATGAGTCTCTAATAATATTTCTTACATTTCACTTTCTAGACTTATCCCCCTTTTTAACTTTAAAATTTGCTGTTTGCCTCATCAAATAGCAAATTTTTTGTCTTTTTGCCTCGTATCTTAGGTTTGGTTATCGGATCGCAATGAAGTTTGGAATGAAGATTGTTTATGGGAAAGGTTTTCAAATGTGTCTCTAATAATATTTTTTAAATTTCACTTTCTTGTCTTTCTTCTCTTTCCATTGTTTGGCAGTATGCACCGATGGAGTATGCACTGGGGCGGTGGCCCATTTCTTGTTTTAAAATTTATTTGTGTAACAAACAGTGCTTATGACTGCCT
Organism: Pictodentalium vernedei; assembly: GCA_031216915.1. NCBI lineage: Eukaryota > Metazoa > Mollusca > Scaphopoda > Dentaliida > Dentaliidae > Pictodentalium > Pictodentalium vernedei. The sequence continues at coordinate 369,521,187 of CM062297.1, read as the reverse complement.
CATAGGAACAAGCTTAAAAGATGTTTTGAGACATAAAAGTGAACATTTTTAGTAATTTAAGATTTTTTTGGCAAGTGTCGTCTCCTACAGTCAGTCGTTATATTTTCATGTTTTTCTCTTTTAGCCTTTGGATGTGTTTGCTTTCCAAGCTTTGAATGCTGCTGGGGATTTATATGACCTACAAAATGTTGTTAATCCTTCAAGTTTTCCTGACTTTTCAAAAATGTCTCGCAATGAGGTGAAACAGTACATGGCCAGAAATTCTCATTGTTCAGTCTTAGTAAAGGTAAGATTAAAACAAAAAAATTAATTTGATCTGTTAAAAGGATTGTAAGTAAAATTGTATAGCCCACTTAATTGGATATCTATAAATTGATTTATCTTTTTAATTACATAGGTCTATAACTTTCCATCACCAAACCATTTACCACAAATTTGATCTGTTGATTGCACATTGGTTATAGAGTAAACTCCTGTTAATCCTTTGCATTTGTCATGATATAATCTTAGTTGCTGATGGGGCATTAAGACCAATAAATAAATAACCCTTTGCACACTGATGTCAAAATACTGAAATTTTAAAATATATTTTATTCAGCTGCTTTGTGCAGGTTGATGCAGCCGATTCATTAAAAAAAAGGGTTAACAGTGTTCTACTGTTATTATATTAGCTTGTGGAAGCTTGGATGACAATGGAGAATTTTACTGAAAATTAAAAATGATGAAGACTTATGTAGGGGCCCTGCAAATCTCAGATTTCTGATCAAATTGAGTCCTGAATTGGATTTCAAACTGAATCAAATTGAATCTCTTCAAGATCAGAAAATCACAATATTCACAAATGGAATCACAATAGTTTCGGTAGTGGAACTTGATTGAACTTTTCGTCTATCACCACAGGGTATTGTTTGTTCAGGTTCACATCGCTGTTTGCGAAGCAAGATCTCCCAGGTGCGATCCAATCACCGAAATTTGGTTCAGATGATGTGATTCAATACTTTATGCACTCGTCCAACATTCTGATACAAAAATGGTAAAACTACAGATAAACAGTGTAGCAATACACTAATTTATTATGAACGTCTATTGGTCATGCGAAATGATAAATTTAACCACCATTTTATTTGTGTTTTCAAATCAGTTGACAAAACTCCACTGGTGTTTTCTATGATGTCGGTGCCTATAAATTAGATCCCTTGAGTCATTCTTTATAATCATCTTCCAGGACTTTTTTTCATTTGGGTGGATCGATTTGAAAATTGCAAAGTAGAAGTCAAATCATGAACTGCAAGAGCATGGCTCAAACACTCATGTATTTATTTTTCATTGCCAAAGCACGAGACCAGGTACTTTAGCTTTTTATGTATTTGGTAAGGTTAGTTGTCGCGATCATCAGATGACTACTTACCTATTTTTGTCATAATTACCAAGAGCATGGCTCAGACACTCATGAATTTATTGATAACTCACATTTGTAAAGGTAAGGACAGACTTATGCTAGAGTATTAGTTCAGACCAGTACCGCCGAGAGAAAATACGGGCCCCGGGGGGATCAATTAGATGGTACACCCTTGTTTCAAACCCAACTTAACAAGGACCCATGAAAATATTCACCCTTCCCTCGACCGATATCTATTATGACTCAATTGCCTCTCAAAGACTAGATTGGGTTACACAAGAGAATGGTAAGAAGGGATATATATATATATGTATAATTACAGAACAGCATATTGTGGGCGGATCCACCCAGAATATATCTAATAACTTAGACAGTTCTTGAAAGGAATATATGCTTACTAGTGAATTCGGGGGCCTGCGGCCCGCCTGTCAATTCAGACACACTGGGCAATGAAAAAAGCTCGCAAACTAGCTGTCTTGGGTGGTGCGGCTTCGTCCTCACGTGCCCCTCAGACTGCCGGGCCCCGGGGTTACTACCCCAGCACTCCCCCCTCTCAACAGCCCTGGTTCAGACACAAGTAACCAGGCAGTGCAGTACATGATAGAAATTGGGTGAGGGGGGGAAGGGATGCTAAAGTTGAAATTGGGAAAAAGTTGTCTTTTCCTAGAGCAGGAAAAGGGACCCATGTCACAGCGAGTACCAGCTGTATGGACACCTGAAAGCTTTGAATAATATCGGACTGATATATTTATAGATTTGCAGCAGCATTTCCCATACCCACCCCCGCACTCCTTCAGCACAGTGACACTGACAGTGACCCTCTGAGCCTAAACTGGCTAAAGTTCAAGTTGAACTCTTATTCGATTTGATATGTTTGACTTTTGTTCAAATTCATCAGATTTCTGTTCTTGTTAATGAAAAAAAGACTATTAGACTGAAAAAGTGTGTTTTTCTGAAATGTATTAGTCTCTATAACTGCAAATCAATTTTCCAGGACAGCGATAAAAACTGCTAATCAAATTTTTAAAAACAAAAAATACCGTGCATCGGGTCTCCTGTTCAGGAGAGCTGATGATGGAAGAAGAGTTCAAGAGGAGGCACTTGGAAGGACTTTGAGATCATATCAACAATTTACAAATCATTGTGACTTGAATCTCAAATCTTTGCAATGATTTTAAATTGAATAAAATTTCAAACCTTCACAAGACCCTACACTTGTGGCCTTACAAGTTGTCTTTAGGGAATGCGGTGGCTCAGTTGTTACGGCATTGGACGTCAAACCGGAAGGTTCATGGTTCGATTCCTGCCAAGGGTAACTGTGTTGTGTCCTTGGGCAAGGCACTTAATCCTGATTGCCCACATGGGGGCATGGTGGCACTGTGTACTAGGTGTACTGCACATTGATGGTGCACTTGTCTTCAACCAATGCTAACCCTGTTTGTGCAGAATTGGTACGTTAGAGAGTCGTCTGACAGCTGCTCGCTGTTGCTTGATGGTTCTCTCCCAGTATTCTGCCTTCCTCCGCCCTCAAAAACTCTCTGACATGAGGTGACCCTGGCTGTCAAAAGTTTCATTAAACTCCAATAAAAAAATGAAACAAGTCTTCAGGTACACCTGCAAGTAATATTCTAAGTACTTTGGCAGTTGTTTCTCGGGATGTCTTAATTAGGTATGTATTTAGGCAGCCTAAATTTTTTCTAAACCAATTGCCAAGCAGCAATATATTCATGTAGCATAAGTGTATAAACTCCCCAGTCCTTTAACCCTTTAACCAACGTAATGACCAAAACCAACCAGTGCTTTTCACATTATATTTTGTCTCAACACCATAGCTTATGACCCCTCATTGGAATGAGCTCATTGAGCTCTTTCCAATGATGGGTCATACGCTATGGTTTTGGTGCAAAAAGTAAAAAAAAATAGTTTTAAAGTATTTTATTTGCAAGTGTTGTCTACTTTTCGTGTTGGGTAAAGGGTTAACAGGTAAGAGGAAAATTCTTTCATCTTTCCTCCAGACACCTTGTGAGTGTATTACCTTGTAAATTTGCAGCATTGATTTATTGGTATGTTATCATATACCATATTTATACTAAATTTGTCAAGTTCGAAATTTTTTAGTAGGTACACCAAGCGCCTAGAGCCTTTTGGGATTAGGCGCTCTATAAATGCTCTTCTTCTTATTATTATTATTATTATTATTATTATTATTATTATTATTATTATCAGCAGCAGCAATAACTGAAATTTTCTCTTGTAGGTCTTTGGGGCCTCGAAAATGTGTTAATGTCACATTCTGCATAGTTTGTACATCAATGCTTTAGAAAGATACACACACAGTAATACCTTGATATAAAATACAGATTTGAAGCATTGATTCATTTGGTAAAGAGTGGAACCCACTTAATTGAATATTGTTTAACTGAATAAGCCTGTTGATTGTATATAACTTAAAAACATTAACCATGTACCATATCTTCAGTACAAATTTGACCAGGTAAATTGCACATAGGTTTGAGAGTAACCTCCTGTTAATTGAATAAAAAAACCTTGTAATCTGTTAACCCTTTACCCAATGCAGACGATATCAAAATTTATTGTTTTAATATTTGTTTTTTCAAATTTTTAAAAACATTTCAACGAAACCATATCATATGACCCCTCATTGGAATCAGCTCGATGAGCTCGTTCCAATGAGGGATCACAAGATATGGTTTCGGTGAAATTTTTTGAAATATATATTTTTTTAACTACTTAATTTGTAAATTACATGGGTGGATGCAGCTGAGTCATTAGGTAAAGGGTTAAAGAATTATTCTGGCATCCACTGAATTCCCCACATTAAAAGTAATTTTGGGGTTCAGTACATCCAATAAAGGCATTATTTAATCTATCATAACTTGTTTGATAGAGCTCAATGAGCTCTGTCAGACAAGATATAATAGAATAAATTTTCAATTTATAACTAGAAGATAGGAAAATGATCCAATTCCTGTTAATTGTATACTATTATTTTAATATTTTTCTCTGAGCATATGGCTATTCAATTAACCCTTCACCTAAGAAATCGGCCTCCTCTGGTCAAGTAATATGCAAATTCAGCAGTTGAAAAAATATTGTTAAAAAAATTTCCAACAAAACCATATATCATTTGACCCTCATTGGAACAAGCTAGTTCAGCCTGTGTCAATGAGGGGTTACATGATTTGATTTTGTTGAGTTTTTTTTTAGAATTTGGAAAAGTAGTATGTAAAAAATAAAAGATTTTGATATCATCTGTGTTGGGTAACGGGTTACCAGGGTTCCTCTGTATTATCAATATCAGAAACTGAGCTTTTTTTCTCTTTTAGGTCCTTGGGGCATATGAGAATGTGTTCTTTTCACATTCAACATGGTTTGCATATGCAGGTTCTATGAGGATATACAAACACTATGACTTCAATATTGTTGACTCACCAGCTGTAGCTGCCAAAAGAGTGTCATTCTCAAGCTATCCAGGTATTGTAATCAAATAGTTCCTGTGGTTTGTAAGCAGCAGTATTTTTAGTTGCTACAGTATGTACAGTTGGCATGGGGGGGGGGGGCAGTACGCGGTGGTGTTCCGGTAACCAGTTCTCGTCAGATCCCCGAATCAATGTCAAGCCTGTTTTGTCCTTCGATGGGTGACCGTCTGACTGATCGATTCGGACTCCTGCGTTGTGTCCTTGGGCAAGGCACTTAACCCTGATTGTCCACATGGGTGCACGAGGACGCTGTGTACTAAGGTGTACTGCACATCGATGGTGCTCATGTCTTCAACCAATCTAACCCTGCCTGTGCTGCAGTGCAGAGTTACGATGTTGGGAAGCTGGTAGCTGCTCGTTGTTGCTTGGTTGTTCCCTCCGGGTACTCTGGCTTCCTCCACCCATAAAACTGTCACTGACACGATATGACCTTGGCTGTTAAAGTGTCATTAAACCTTAATAAATAAATAACAGTCGCCATGGAATGGTCGTAATCCACGTGTGGGCAGTGATGTCCATGCACGTGTTTATCAGGTAATAAAAATCAGTGCTTTATCATTGCAAAGCCTTCTTGCACTCAAGGGACAAAAAACACCACCACTCATGCTATTCTGTATATTATGAGGCCTAAAACAGAAAACAAATCAAGAACATGAACTTTTGATGGCAAAGAAATAATAAAAAAAATAAAAAAAATAAAATAAAATAAATGCTGGCCCGCCCGCATGCAATTTTACAAAAAATGGCCTGAGAAACAGAAGATCTGCTTTATGGAGCCCAATTGAATGTTTCAGACTTGCTTCATTTATTATTGTTTTAAATAAGTGTGTTGAGTTAGGACTCAAGTTTGCATCAATGATCAATGACATAGGAACACTGTTGGGAAATTTTAACTCTCACTCCACCATGTCAGAAAACTTCACGGCCCTAGCTTTGGACCTGGTTGTGAAAGCAGCATTTTTTAAAATAACAAACTTTGAATGGTGATTTTATTGTTTTTTTATTGATTTTATTGTGTAGTGTAAGGCGTGAATTTTTTTATAAACTCAGTAAAGGTTTAATAATAAGCTGATGTATTCTGGATTGCTCAAAATTGTCTTGGTACTGAAACAGTTAAAATACATTCATTCTGGGTATTTTTTTCATGTCTTTTAACCAGATTGTTAACACTAACAGCTTAATCATTGCAATACAACTATCTGTATAATTTGTATTTGAGGTTAACGATTTTTTGACCAGTCTAAAGTTTTTCTATTGCTTAATTATTCAAAATTCAGTTATTCTTGTCTGTTTTCTAGCTACCATTTTTTCAGACCATTTGAGCTTATTTATTATGTGGCAGCATGAATATTAGAAATTAATTTCATTTTCATCTAATGTTTGTATATGACAGCTGCATTATAATATCATTGCATAATGTCACTTTGAGCAACTAGAGCTATACAAAGATTACAGCATGAACAAGGCTTTTTGGGAGCGTGGTGTCTCAGTGGTAGACTGTTGGACTTCTATGCTAGAGGTCCGGAGTTCGATCCCTATCCGGGTCGATCCATGTAGTGTCCTTGGGCAAGGCACTTTATCCTGGTACATGGGGGCACGATGATGTCGTGTAGTAAGGTGTACTGCACATCAATGGTACACATGTCTTCAACTGCTGTAACCATGCTTGAGTCGAGCTAGAACAGAGTTAGAATGTTGAGGAGCTGACAGATACTCGTCAATGCTCGGTGGTTCTCGGTGGGTACTCCGGCTTCCTCCACCCGTAAAATTGCCGTTGTCACGATTAGCCATTGTGTATAAGAATGTGACCTTAAAAAACAATAAATAAATAACAATGCTTTTTTCAGTTTTGGAATTAACTGTTTCAGTGCTCAAAGCCAGTACCGCAACTGAGAGGCTTCATGTCTTGTTGTGTTTCACACTAGCTTTGCAGTGAAATTATTTCATCTGTATTGATTTGAATTGTCACAATTTATGGGAGAGTGCCTAGGCACTCTCCCATAAATTGTAACATGGCAAAGATAAGTGAACAAACTTTAACATCTGCTAGTCATTGTAGTTATGTGGTTGGCACTTTATGGGTAAAAACTTTCAGTTGGGCTGTACATGTGGCACCACTCTGTTTATCTTCATTATTTTCAGGTTATTTGGTATCCATAGATGATTTTTATCTTCTTGGAAGTCAGATGGTGATGATGCAGACAACCAATGACATTCTCAACAAAGAATTGTACAAGGCAGTTGTCCCACAGTCTTTGCTTGCTTGGCAGAGAGTTCGTGTTGCAAATATGGTGGCAAACAGTGGAAAAGAATGGGCCAAGGCATTTGGATCTTACAATTCTGGTATGAGCAACATCAGTCCAGTGAAGTTGTTCTCAGTTCTTATACTTCCTCCCTTATTACTAGATGATGACATAATCTCTTGGAAGTTTACAGATTTAATCCCTTTACCTAACAAATCGATGACAACCATCAATGTAATTTCTAAATTTAGCAGTTGAAGAAAAATTAGTTTCCAGAAATCTTCAGCAAAACCATACCATGTGACCCTTAACTGGAATGAGCTCATCATGCATGTTCCAAGGAAGGGGTCACGTGATATGTGTTTGTTAAAAGTTTGTGAAGGCTTTGAAAGAAAATATTAAAATAACAAATTCATATATTGTGTGAGTTTGGTAAAAGGTTAAACAATGATATGAACATTTGTATTACTTTTATGTACTCTATTTAACTGAATACAAGTTAACCACTTAACTACAACGACTAGCAGATGAAAAGAAAACATCTTGAATAGCTAAAAAAAAATTATTTGCATTTCTCCAAACATAACTTAAAACATGTCATTGGAATGTGCACAAGAGCTGATTCCAATGAGGGGTCTTAATCAATGTTTTGGATCAATAAAAAGACAACCAAAAAATGGTATGCTGGAAGAAGTGTTTATATGTACAGTTAAAACTATAGAAGTCCTGTCATGAAATGCGCATAAATAGCACGTCGATCTGCACGTTAATCTACGCATTATGACCATAGTAAGGCTATCAAATTCTGTACATATGGCATGTGCACAAGCAATGTTTCAGCCAATGGACCTCCGGGTAACCCGCAGGTCCATTGGCAGAAACATTGCCTGTGTTTGCTACGAGTAACCAGGAGAACCTATCGGGCTTTGGATGCCATTCGATATGATAATTGCACGCAATTCCTACGTGCAATTAAGCCTAGATAAGCACACAGTTCGTGACAGGACTTCTAATTTTAACTGTACGTGTAAGACAAGAAACTCACAGAAATTAGAACCAGCCTCTATAGGTTAAACTCTAGTGAATACATAAATTTTAGGTTTGTTATTACTACTGAATACATTCTCTTTGCACTCACAAGGGCCAACATTACTATGAAATTCAAAATTATTGAGCTCATTGAGCTTGTTCCAATGGGTGGGTCATATGATGTTTTTCAAAAAAATAAAAAATTTTCAACTGCTGAATTTGCATATTGTGCAGTCAGATCTGGCCAATTCGTTAGGTAAAGGGTTAGAACTGAAAATTGATTCTTGCTGCAGGATTGTTCACAGAAATCAAAAACTGATTCTAGTGAATCTGGGTAAATTTTTAGGCCTCATCTGACAACTTTGAAACTTGGTATTACTTAGTTTCTTTTTTTCTTTTATATATAGGTATCACCAGTAATGATTCATCATGTAATGGCTAACAACTCTGAAAAACATAAAACATATCTTACACTAAAATTGTATGGGTCCTTGTAAAACACTTAAATCTCTGCCGAAAAGGACTAGAAGATGAAACTGGCCTAAACATTTCTCAAATAACTAAACAGTTTTATTTTTTGCCTCAAAAAAATAACTTTCGACTCCTCATTGACCAGATTATTCCAGTGAGTGCTCATAACTTTGTTTTGGAGGCAGGAGAAAATAGATGGTACCACCTGGGCCCCCTTGTTTCAAACCCAACTTACCAAGGACCCATGAAAATATCAGTTCTCAGAACTGACTAGGAACATCGAAGCGGGACATCTATATAACCGAATTACAGAACAGCATATTGTGGGCTGATCTACCCACGATATAACTAATAACTTAGACAGTTCTTGAAAGGAATATATGCTTACTAGTGAATTCGGGGGCCCGCGGCCTGCCTGTCAATTCACACACACTGGGCATTGAAAAAAGCTCGCAAACTAGCTGTCTCGGGTGGCATGGCTTCATCCTCATGGGCCCCCCAGACTGCCGGGCCCCGGGGTTACTACCCAGGCTCTCCCCCCCTCTCGGCGGCCCTGTTTGGAGGCAAAACCTTGAAAAATATTAAAAGTTGAATGGCGAACCAATAGAAATTCGGGAAATAGAGTGATCAATCTTTTGGCCCACCATTTGGCTTTCATCCCCCTGTCCATCCATCTGTCGACAAGAAACAGAAATTACCCTAACTCAATTAATTCTTGGTCCATTTTGATGATACGTAATACAGTGGTGCATGTCAACTAGATGAAGAGGATGCCACATTTTTGGGTTTTCACAGCCATTGCTGCTGTTGGCCACTTTGTTCTAAAATAGCAATTTCACTTTTAACCCTTAAGGGGCTGGACAATTGTCCTAAATTCACACCTGACCACATCCTGTACATGTCCAGTGGCCTAACAGGCAGCCAAGAAGACTATTTGTTTATTGTTAGCAGGACCTACTTGTTATAGCCCCCATATTATATTGAGCGTGATATATCCTTAGCAGATAATTATATGAGAAAGATATTTTTTATTTCTGCATTTTCTGCTTGGTCTCACTCATTTGCACTCAGTGACCTTGTTTACATCTTTGTTACACTGATCTACAATTATTGTACATATAGCTGTTGATTGTTTAAGTAGGTCAGGGACCTTGTTTACTTGGATTGTGACAGAATCACCTGGAAACTGATAGAAACTGATAGAACATTGTAGACATTTCATCTTCTAGGACATTCTATCTGGTTACTATATAAAGGTTTGTGAACAGAATTCAAAAACTCATTTTTTAGAAAGCCATTTCAGAAAGACTCACTTCAGTTGTTTCCATTGGAAATTATTATTGTTTTAGAACAGTGCATTTATTATAGAAGCAGTGATTCTTTGTGAATTTGGAAGATTGATTCCAAAAGAGAATTTTGAAGAGAATCTATTCATCTTGGAAAAGAGAATTTATACTTTCTGTGAAACAGAATAATATTATTTTGTGAAAAGCCAGGATTCTACTGGATTATTTTGAAATTACTTGTGGCGCCAATACTTCTTGGATTTTTACTCCATTTGAATTTTGCAGAGCATTTTATTATATTTTATTGGAGACTGCTGAAATTTCTAAGTGAACATTTTATTACAAATCGACGGGATACTGTTTCTGAAGAGACATTCTTGGATTTAAAACTACCAGCTGGTAACTTTCTTCACAAGATTCTTCACCACTGGATTACTGGATTCTGTCAAACTGTACTTTAAACTAATTCAATAATTGATAAGTACCACTGTTTTTATTTTCTGTAAACCAATCAGTGTAAAAGATCTTTGTATCATTTTTTTTTTATATTAATTTTTTTTTTTATTAAACTTTAGAATAGTTAAATTCAAAGTTTGTTGCTGATTCTCAGATTTCTTTCTGTTACCAATATCAATAATATTTCCACACCGTAACAGAAATTGGGGGCTCGTTGCCGAGATTGAATATTAGATAACGAGAAAATTGCAAATTGCAATTATTATTTTGGCTCACTTTCAAAACATTTAAATTTTCTTAGAAAATTTCAGTATTATTATTTATATAATCTGAGAACCAACAAACCTTTTCATCATGGTGTTTATTGTGACAGAATTTATATCTGAATTTGAAAGCTCTCCTAGATTGGCCCTTTTAGAATCTCTTAAGAAGGAGGATTTATTCCAACTTGCTCATTATCTAAAATTCCCTGCCAACCCTGGTCTGAACAAACATAAACTTAAACAGCTCATTGTTAATCATTACATGGAAGAAGGTCTTTTGCCTCAGTCTGAAACTCCCCCCTCTGAACCACAACCTACTGATGACCTTGAACTCAAGAAATTAGAATTAAAAAAGTTAGAAATGCAACAAGAAATGAAAAGACAGGAAAATGAAATTAAATTAAAAGAAATTTTTTTCAAAAGGAAAAAGAGGATAGGGAATTAAAATTAAGGGAAATTGAAACTCAAAAAGAAATGCACTTAAAAGAATTAGAAATTCAAAAGGAAATAAAAATAAAAGAATTGGAATCTCAACGACAAGGCTCAAATGTAATTTTACCAAGTAGATTTGATGCAACTAAACATGTTAGGCTAGTTCCCCCCTTTCAAGAAAAAGAAGTTGATAAATATTTTTTACATTTTGAAAAAGTGGCAACAAGTTTAGAATGGCCAAGGGATGTCTGGACTTTGCTATTGCAAAGTGTTTTGAAAGGGAAGGCCCAAGAAATCTATTCTGCTCTATCTTCAGAGCAAAGCAATAATTATGACACTGTTAAAGAGGCTATACTTTAAGGCATATGAACTTGTTCCAGAGGCCTACGGCAGAAATTCAGAAATTATTATAAAAACGAAAATCAAACTCATGTGGAATTTGCCAGAGAGAAGCAAAATTTATTTGACAGGTGGTGCCATTCAAAAGAAATAGGGAAAGATTTCTCTAAATTAAAAGAAATGATGCTAATTGAAGAGTTCAAAGGAAAGATACATTCAGATATAAAGGCCCACCTGGATGAACAAAAAGTTGACACTTTGAACAGAGCAGCAGTACTAGCAGATGACTATGCCTTAACTCATAAAATGAGTCGTAACTCTACAAATTTTTGGCTTCACAAGAATTCTTTCCAAGGTGGACCTAGACCAACTTCAGATAAAACTCATCCTTCCAGTCCTCCAAACTTTTCACCACCCAAATTTAATAGGAAGCCTAATGAGAATAAGTCACCTAATGCCAGTCCAACACCATTACGACCCAACAGTTCAAATAAAACCTGTAATTATTGTAAGAAACCAGGACATTTATTATCTGATTGCTGGCTGTTAAAAAGGAAAAATGAGTCCTCTACTTCACAGAATGCACTAGCATGTGCTCCATGCCCTGAAAATTATGTAATAAAGCAAGATGCTTTAGAAAATTATAAGCCATTTATTTCTGAAGGCTTTGTTTCCCTTGAGGGGGATAAACACTGTTCCTTACTAATAAAAATACTGAGAGACACAGGGGCTACTCAGTCTTTAATGTTAGAAGGCATTTTGCCATTTTCTGAAGAAAGTGCTACAGGGGCACAAGTTCTGATATCGGGTATTGAGTCAAATTCTTTAAATGTCCCACTTCATAAAATAAATTTAAAAAGCAGTTTAGTAAATGGGACTGTGACAGTAGGAATCAGAGCTACTTTACCTGTAAAAGGTATTTCTTTATTATTGGGAAATGACTTTGCTGGTGACAAAGTCACTGTAGAACCTCGAGTGGTGGATAAGCCGAGCACAGATGAAAGTATTATTAATTTGAAGGAATGTTTTCCTTTTGCCTTTCCAGCATGTGCTGTGACTCGGTCCATGGCAAAGAAAGCTTAGGTTGGTAACAACCTCAATTATGTTGATTTAAACAGCAAAGCTGAGGATAAGAACAGTCACAGAATTACGGATTCTGAAGATATTGATTTGTCTCAGACATTTTTGAGTCAGTGTGATGACTCCTCTAGAAATTGTAAAGAGGCCACTACACCTGAGAGTGATAGGGGAACCTCCTTGAATGTCATTTCCCGGACATCTTTAATTCAGGAACAGGAAAGTGATCCTGACCTTGCCGAGCCACGTGAAAGGGCTCTCACAGAGGCAGAAGCCCAAAACTCCCCTGTCTGTTATTTTAAAAAATCTGATGTACTCATGAGGAAATGGCGACCACCAGAAGTACCCTCCAATAGTGATTGGGAGGTTATTTATCAAATAGTTGTCCCCACTAAATACCGGAATGAAATAATAAGCCTGGCTCATGAAAATCCAATGGCTGGACATTTGGGAGTTAGGAAAACCTACTCTCATATTCAACAGTGTTTTTACTGGCCCAAGCTTCGACAGGATGTTGTTGAATTTTGTAAGACCTGCCACACCTGTCAAATTGTAGGAAAACCCAACCAGAAGATTCTCCTGCTCCCCTTCAACCAATCCCTGCTTTTGAGGAGCCATTTAGTAGAATTATTGTTGATTGTGTTGGCCCATTGCCTAGAACAAGATCTGGAAATGAATATCTTCTTACCATCATGTGTGCTTCTACACGATTTCCTGAAGCTATTCCACTAAGAAATATTAAAACTAAGACTATAGTTAAGGCCTTGATAAAATTTTTCACGACTTTCGGTCTTCCCAGGTCAGTGCAATCAGACCAAGGCTCAAATTTTATGTCAAACATTTTTCAGCAGGTGATATATGAGCTCAAAATTAAGCAGTACACATCAAGTGCCTATCATCCCGAAAGTCAAGGTGCTCTTGAACACTTCCATCAAACACTGAAGACCATGATAAAGGCCTATGGGGAGGATAATGAGAAGGATTGGGATGAAGGAGTACATCTCCTCTTATTTGCAGTCCGTGATACTGTACAGGAATTTCTGGGGTTCAGCCCTTTTGAATTAGTGTTTGGACACTCAGTGAGGGGTCCACTCACTGCTTTGAAGGAGAAATGGCTCGAGGAAGAGCCACCTGAAATTTCTCTTCTGGACTATGTGTCCACTTTTAAGAAAAAATTGCACCAGGCCAGAGAAATGGCAAATAAACATTTACAGAAAGCCCAGAGTCATATGAAGACCTGGTATGATAAAAAGGCGAAATTTTGCACCTTTAAACCTGGGGACAAGGTGCTAGTATTATTCCCTTTAAAGGGCAATGCTTTACAAGCAAGATATTCAGGCCCTTATATTGTAAAGCACAAGATAAGTGATACTGATTATGTTGTTGAGACTCCCGATAGACTCAAAAATACTCAGCTGTGCCATATAAATATGTTGAAAACATATTATGAGAGAGACCCAAACTCTCTACCAGTCTCAACAGTCACCCACATGGATGAGCTGGAAAATCCTGTGGAGGATGTTCATGAAGGCAGTGAAAAAGTACCTCTTAAGTTACAGAACTCAGATGTCCTGAGAGATCTACAAAATAAAATAGATATTTACTGCCTGAACAAGGAAACGATTTAGTTGATTTAATTTTCAAATATCAACACTTATTTCCCGATGTGCCTAGTAGGACATCTGTTATTTTTCATGATGTTGATGTAGGAGAGGCAAATCCCATCAAACAGCATCCATATAGATTGAACCCTTTCAAAGCTCAGATCATGAGAAAGGAAATACAGTATATGCTGGACAATGATATCATAGAACCTAGCCATACCAACTGGAGTTCGCCCTGTATACTTGTCCCAAAACCTGATGGGAGTTACCGATTTTGTACAGATTACCGTAAAGTGAACAGCCTCACCAAAACAGACAATTATCCAATTCCAAGAATTGATGACTGCATTGACAAACTTGGCCATGCTAAATTTGTGACTAAATTTGACTTGTTAAAGGGTTATTGGCAAGTCCCTTTAACAGAAAAAGCAAAAGAAATATCTGCTTTTGTTACCCTATTTGGGTTGTATCAATATAAAGTAACCCCTTTTGGCATGAAAAACTCTCCGGCAACGTTCCAGCGCATGGTTAACCACTTAATTGCAGACCTAGATCACAGTGAAGCTTATATTGATGATGTTATTATACACACAGATACAAATTGGGCTGATCATCTAAAGCATATTCAAGAATTTTTTGACAAAGTGACCCAAGCCAACCTGACTATTAACTTGGTAAAATGAGAATTTGGCAAAGCAACTGTAAATTATTTAGGGCATGTTGTGGGTCAGGGGCAGGTGAGGCCGATTGTGGCAAAAGTTGATGCCATTGTAAATTTTCCAGTACCAAGCTCTAAAAAAGAGCTCCTGAGTTTCTTAGGCATGGCTGGATATTATAGAAAATTTTGTTTATATTTCTCAGATGTTGTCTCCCCTTTGACCAGTTTATTGAGCAAAAGGGTTGGGTTTGTTTGGACTGAGGAGTGCCAGAAATCCTTTAACAGAATAAAAACTTTATTAAATAATTCCCCTGTCCTGGCCAGTCCCAATTATGAAAAGCCCTTCAAATTATTTATAGATGCGAGTGACAATGGAGCAGGTGGGTATATTGCCCAGGAAGATTCCCAAGGTATTGATCACCCTGTATGTTATTTCTCCAGAAAATTTCTCAAACATCAAAAGAATTACTCTACAGTAGAAAAAGAAACTTTGGCTCTAATTTTGGCATTAACCCATTTTGATGTGTATCTAGGAAGCACCCAATGCCCAATTACAGTTTACACCAATCATAACCCCTTAACTTTTATCAATAAAATGAAAAACAAGAATCAAAGATTATGCGGTGGAGTTTAGCCCTTCAAGAACATAATTTAGAGATTAGGCATATTTCGGGAAGAGATAATGTTGTAGCTGATGCTCTTTCGAGAATATCCTAATTTAAAATGATATGATCGGTCCCTATTCACTTCAAGTGTATATATGTTTATTTTGAGAAGAAAAAAAAAAAAAAAAAAAATTGTGAAGATTATAGTGTGTGTGTATTGTAAACCAGTCAGAGACTGTTAAAATTATATAAAAAGTTTTCAGTACCTTCAGACTTTTTCTTTTAAGGCGGGGTGTGTTATAGCCCTCATATTATATTGAGATTGATATATCCTTAGTAGATAATTATATGAGAAAGATATTTTTTATTTCTGCATTTTCTGCTTGGTCTCACTCATTTGCACTCAGTGACCTTGTTTACATCTTTGTTACACTGATCTACAATTATTGTACATATAGCTGTTGATTGTTTAAGTAGGTCAGGGACCTTGTTTACTTGGATTGTGACAGAATCACCTGGAAACTGATAGAAACTGATAGAACATTGTAGACATTTCATCTTCTAGGACATTCTATCTGGTTACTATATAAAGGTTTGTGAACAGAATTCAAAAACTCATTTTTTAGAAAGCCATTTCAGAAAGACTCACTTCAGTTGTTTCCATTGGAAATTATTATTGTTTTAGAACAGTGCATTTATTATAGAAGCAGTGCTTCTTTGTGAATTTGGAAGATTGATTCCAAAAGAGAATTTTGAAGAGAATCTATTCATCTTGGAAAAGAGAATTTATACTTTCTGTGAAACAGAATAATATTATTTTGTGAAAAGCCAGGATTCTACTGGATTATTTGGAAATTACCTGTGGCGCCAATACTTCTTGGATTTTTACTCCATTTGAATTTTGCAGAGCATTTTATTATATTTTATTGGAGACTGCTGAAATTTCTAAGTGAACATTTTATTACAAATTGACGGGATACCGTTTCTGAAGAGACATTCTTGGATTTAAAACTACCAGCTGGTAACTTTCTTCACAAGATTCTTCACCACCTGATTACTGGATTCTGTCAAACTGTACTTTAAACTAATTCAATAATTGATAAGTACCACTGTTTTTATTTTCTGTAAACCAATCAGTGTAAAAGATCTTTGTATCATTTTTTTTTTATATTAATTTTTTTTTTTATTAAATTTTAGAATAGTTAAATTCAAAGTTTGTTGCTGATTCTCAGATTTCTTTCTGTTACGAATATCAATAATATTTCCACACCGTAACACTACTCATGAATGCATGTTAAGGGCACCTGTTTTGATGTTCGTAAAAGTCGGAAATAGGTCTTTAAGGGTTAAGCAAGAACTTCCAAATGGTGATTAGGATTTGATTATTTAGTATATGAAACAACTAGCACAATATACATAACGCAGTATATTTTGTTTTTTTTTCTCATGCAGAAATTATGCAAGTTAGCCAGCCATCTTAATTTGTAAAACGGTCCATCCAGAGACACCCCCCCCCTTCAATATGAAACTGAATTCAGTGGTGTTTATTAGACGAGAGGAAGAGGATATTACATTTAGGAGTTTGACAGTCATCAAGAATAGCCACTGTTGGCCATTTTGTTCTAAAAATAGCAATTGCACTTTTTAAACAAGAACTTCCAAATGGCTATTCAGAGTTTGATTATTTTTGGTCTAGAAAACAAAAAGCACAATATGCATTAAATAATATGCAGTTGTTCATTTGTTCTTAAATTATGCAAATTAGCCAGCCATCTTAGTTTGTAAAAAAACTCCATCTGTTGATAAAAAACCCAAATCACCCTCATCTCCAAAACTCTCTTAACCCTTTACCTAACATGAAAAGCAGACGACACTTGCCCAAAAAATTCTTGAATAACTATTTTTTTTCATTTTTTGTCTCACAAACATAGGTTATGACCCTTCAGTGGAAAGAGCTTGATGAGCTCGTTCCAACGAGGGGTCATAAACTATGTTTTTGAGACAGAAAATAATGAAAATTAATTGGCAATTTTTTTGAATAGCACTGGCCGGTTTTGGATGTTACATTGGGTAAAGGGTTAATTCAAGCTCAGTTGTTATGAAACTTAATAGGATGATGCATACTGACAAGATGAAGATGATGTATTGAAACTTTAAAGAATATACCTCACCATTGCATAAATAATTATGCACCAATCTCACCATTTCCTTTGTGGTCATTGAACGGGTCGGGGGGATGGAC
Source organism: Pictodentalium vernedei (assembly GCA_031216915.1). NCBI lineage: Eukaryota > Metazoa > Mollusca > Scaphopoda > Dentaliida > Dentaliidae > Pictodentalium > Pictodentalium vernedei. The sequence goes on along the minus strand of CM062297.1, from coordinate 369,503,583 downwards.
CATTCCTCTGATGGCTATTTTTAATTTAACATTCCTGGTCCTTGAATGGCCATGAAAATTGGACTTTCTCTGAACAAGTTTTGGAAATTCCAGGAATTATCTATTTAGACGATTGCTTGGCACATTGTGTGGAAATTGTGTACTTATTGTCTTGTATTTATGTGTTTTTGTTTTAACCCTTATGTCCTCAGATTAATTTTATGTTAATAACTATTGTATACACAGGGGCACGGTGACAGGTGGGGGGGGGGGGGGGGCAGTGCTGCCCCCCAATCCTGGCAAAAATAAAAATGTCCTATAGTTGGAAATTCGGATGACAAGTCATGAGTAGTTGCCAGTTCCATCTATCTGGATTTTAGAGCTTCTTTGGTGTTGCTGATGTCTCCTTTACTTCCCAAAATTCCAACTGTTACTATTTACAACTATAGTGTACACAATATCAAGCTTCATAAGTATGCATGATGTCAATCAGTACGAGATTTCTATAGTACGTTATTATCATAATAAAAAAAAGCCTTGAAATGCACATCAAGAAAATCACACCATGTAAAATCGTTATCCTGAGTTAAATCCATCTTCACAGTTACAAAATGATGAAACATCGAAAATTGATCATTCCTGCATAAGATCTCATTTAATGTTAGGACAGTGTGAACTGTTCAAAGTTCTAAGCTCGAGCATTTGTTTAGCACATATTCAGTTCCCAGAAGAATACCAAATAATAATAACCTATTTCTATCATAAATGTGTTGGCATTTCAGTTACTAGAATCAATTTTATGCCCCCTTTCATTGCTTAATTTTCAAAATGTTTCTCAGTGGTGAATTTCCAACAATGGTGAGGGACAATGGTGAGGGACTGGGAGGGGGGTATAGGGTAGAGAATTTCCAAGTTGGAAATTCTCTACCCTATACCCCCCTCCCCCCCCCCACCCCAGTCAGAAACCTCTAGCCATGTCCCTGTGTATACACAAGGTGATTTAACTGTGTTTCTACATTATTGTTGGATGCCCATACAGACAGCCAGCAATGATGTAAAACACTGTAAAGATAAATGCATCCTACCAGTAGAGTTATCGAGGAAGAATATACTTGGTCTTGGGACGTTTTCAGAGCAATATAAAAGGGGCTGTTTGTGGCTGTATGGGGACTTGAGGGTTAAATTAGAGAGCACTGGTGGCTCAGTGGTTATGGTATTGAACTTTAAACTGAAAGGTCCATGGTTCGATCCCCACCAGGAGTAGCGGTGTTGTGTTCTTGGGCAAGGTACTTAATCCTGCTTACCCATATGGGTGCACAGGGGTTCTGTGTACTAAGGTGTGCTGCACATCAGTAGTGTACTTATCTTCAACCAATGGCAACCCTGCTTGTGATGAGTTAATACTTTGGGGAGTCTGACAGATACTTACCACTGCTCAGTGGTTCTCCTGGGTAATCAGGATTCCTCCCCCCCCCCCCCATAAAACAGTCTGACACGAGATAACCCTGGCTGTTGAAAGTGTCATTAAACCACAATGAAACAAAACAATAAGGGTTAAAGTATGTTTGTTCTCCACTGATACCTGCATTTGACCTGATTCTTTGGAAACTCTCTGATCGTGGCAAATTCATGAATTATTGTTGTGAAGAAATGTATAAGAGTTAATTGGTAAATGGTATATATACAAAAATCAGAGATGACCAAAATTATTTTAGGTAATTAAGGATCCTGGAAATGCTTGAAACTGCTCAAAAAGAGTCTGAGATTTTTTTCTCTCAGACAGGTTCAAACCCTGTTTAACCGTTTGCATGATGTTTTCTAAATACCAAATTTTCAAGTTGTGCATTTTGCCCTACAATAAAACTAGGAATTTAAACACTCAATGAGCTCTGTCAAACAAGTTTGAATTAATTACCATAAATTCAAAGTTGCATTATAGGAAAAATGTACAGCTTGTTATTTCAACATCAATATCCCGAGGGTCAAATCTTTACTACATGTTGATCATGAAACAATGTGCCACATTTTCAATGGAACTGACAGATATTTGTGAGATATATGGTACGTGGAGGGTGGATTACCACTAAAGACTTAGGGGGTGGAATTTTGACCCATACAGTAGCTGTCAGGTTTTATTATTACAAAGCGACCAGCAAAGTTTTAGCCAATGGACCTTCATATTCAGTCTAAAGGTCTGATGGTTGAAACTTTGCTTGTCTTTCTATAGATTTTCACAGGCAGTAAATTTATTTTTTTTTTATCTGGGTGCCGGGAAAGTCTACTCTGGAACAGTTTTAATTATAGTTAGCTCTCCATAAAGTATAGGTTTAATTATTTTCTTTCAGGAACATATAATTGTCAATATGTTGTGGTAGATTTGAAAAAAATTGAGTTGAAGAAAACCATACATGATGATGCATTATGGGTAGTTGAGCAAATACCCACATTAGTGAAGGCTGGAGATCAAACTGCAATTCTCCGAACAGGTATTATGTCTAATTTTAATTTGTAAAGGGGGGGAGGGGGGGGGGGGGGGGGGGGGAGGACTGCAATGCTTTGAAATTCAATTTGATTCGACACAATCCCTATGATTTGATTTGAGTTGCACTGATGGAGACTTTTCGAATCATTGAGATGTTCTCAACAAAATCCTACAAAGTGTCTCCTCTTAACCCTTTACTCAACACGCACGATAGCAAAATTTATAATTTTAAATATTATTTTTTTCATATTTTTCAAAACATTTCAAGAAAACTATCTTATTTGACCCCCTCATTGAAATGAGCTTGTTCCAATGAGGGAGCCACATGATATGGTTTTGTTGAAATGTTCTGAAAAATTTTTTTTTCAACTGCTGCATTTTCATATGTGAAGCAGCTTTGACTAGATTTGATGAAAAAGTCATGAAAATTGGACACAAGAAATCATTGGTTTAAATGTCTATTCAACTTATAAAGGAAAATTTGATTAAATATCCTTAAACTTGACTTATTTTAACTGGTTGACTGCTAAATTATTTTTCAGAGGTGATAAAGAAATTCTACTCCTCCTCAGCAAACATCAAGCTAATACATCCAGTCTGAAGCCACTAAAGTGGCTTCCGGCACTTTCTAATAGAGTCATGATAGTGGTTTCTAGCACTCAACCAGTTAATACTAAGAGATTTCTAATAATTTTTACCCCATTTTAAGGTTTGAATGACCGACTTATCAAAATCCAGGTCTTTTGATGATTTGGCCAAAATAACCAGTAACTTCAAATTTTCCAAACCACTTTCGTAGAGGGAAACGAGCCCGGTCAAGATCTCCTGTGCCCAATTCAGATGTGCTCTCCTGAGTTTGGAGAAAACAACTGAATCAGGTAAAGCAGGTTTCAGGAAGGCAGTCATGTCATTTGTCCAGTTTTGTAATGTTTTGGGAAATGTCCTATCTGTCAAATAATCTTGTAATAAACCAAGGTGGTGAAAGCATTGTACCTCCCAAAATAGGGCTTTAACCAATCTTGAGAAATCTCCATAAGATGGGTCAGAGGTCCCATTTCTTTGGGCAGTATAGCAATGTTGTGTGAATTGTTTTTCCTTTTTATTCTTTCTACAAACCATTAGTGCCCTCCTCCTAAAAAACAAAGAAATAAAACAATAATGGTGTAACAAAAATTAAGAAGTAATTGAAGCTACATTTGTCTGCTTGACTGATCTTCAATCCATCCTATAAACAAGAATCAGTCTGGCTTAACCAGTTTCACGTTATTTTGCTTTTTCAAAAGCCCTAGAGAACAATGGATTTGTGGTGAAAGAATAAGCCCCCTATGTAACGATGTGGGTGGGCATGTCATTTTGTCTACATGGAGGTGACTGTCAAATTTGATATTAAATAATTAATCTCAGCTAAAGGGTGTTCTTCAGAGGTCCTTGTTTCGCATCTGTTTTCTGTCAAAAAGCCAGAGTCCACCAGGATAAAACATCTATTAACCACAGTGTGAGGTAATCTGTTTTATAATCCGAAGTCAAAGGAAAGTTTGTCTTCTACTTTGATTTATGATGTAATTCACCTGCTGTTACTGAACCCATATGGGTTTCAATATGGGAAATGTGCCGATAGCCAAAAATAAAAGAGAAGAAATTTGAAGACAGAATTCTTAGCAGTTAAATTTAGAGGCTCTGTTCAGAGAAATTCTCTCAGTGAGTGTGGCCGAAATAATTTGTACATTTTGTTGGCAGTTTTAGGTGTCCAATGGATCATATAATAAACCATGTTAAATTCTTTTTAGGGTCATTTTGGAATTACTTTTATCTTTCGCATATTCCAAAGTGTCTTATTGATGCGGTTGAGCATCACCCAGAGTTTCTCCCCTTGAATTTATGCCAACATTCAGGATACTGACTTGTGGTTCAGTACCAGCGATTTAAGTTTGTGCATGTACGAAGTATCTGGTTGAACTACTGATGTGACAGTAGTGACAATAGGAGAGCTAGGAGAAGAAACAGTTCCCTAGTCGTGGTATCCTACTGAATTGTCCAAAGCCAAACATGTGGCTGGAGACAATTGCAAGTTGGACCATTTATCTGGAGTGAAAGAAGTGGCAGAAAAAGAAGGCAAAGAAAGAGATTGGACATGCTTTCCAGTGTGCTGAGGCAATGGGGTTGCACAAGTAGCAACTTGAGAGCTACAACTTGTACCACTACCTGGGTTTTTGAGCCCAAATATAAGACTGAGAGGCCTTGATAGTCTTATCAGACAACTTAGTTTAAACATTTTTTTTTATCCCATTTTAAGGCTTGAATGAGCCCCTTATCAAAGTCCAGCCAAAAATAAAAGCGACAAAATTTGGAAACGGAATTTTTGCCAGTTAAATTTAGAGGCTCTGTTCAGAGAAAATTCTCCCAGTGAGTGTGGCCAAAATAACTTGAACATTTTGTTGGAAGTTTCAGGTGTCCAACATTGGATCATATCACAAACCACGTTAAATTCTTTTTTCCGTAATTTTGGAATTACTTTTATGTTTCGCATATTCCAAAATGTCTTAATGATGCAGTTGAGCATCTCCTTTTCTGCAAACTAGAGATTTTTTGAAAAAATTTATGTCTGCAAAAATTTTTTGGAGCCTGGAATTTTTTCCAGATTTTGCTCACCATCAGTGATAGCTGCATGGAAGCATCACCCAGAGTTTCTCCCCCTGAATTTATGCCAACATTCAGGATAATTTTTTGAGGTGTAGAATTGCCGTATAATTTTCAACTCTTTGCTGAAAATGCTTAAAATTGGCACCTGGAAAACTTTCTACTTCCCTATTGGGATGGGTGTTTTGATCAATACGTGCTATATTTGAACTACCAAACAAAAGAATTTTCTTTTGAATATTGGGAAGGTGCTGAGTATTTTTTTTATGGCTGCCAGGATGCCAAAACTGGAAGAAGTTTGTCTAAAAATAGTGGCTCCACAATACTGACTTGTGGTTCAGTTCCGGCAATTTAAGTTTGTCCAGGTACGAAGTATCTGGTTGAACTAGTAGTAGTAGTGACAGGAGAAGAGCTAGGAGAAGAAACAGTTCCCCAGTCATGGTATCCTACTTGGAATTGTCTAAAGCCAAACATGTGGCTGAGACAATTGCAAGTTGGGCTGTTTACCTGGGGTGAAAGAAGCGGCAGAAAAAGAAGGCGAAGAAAGAGGTTGGTCATGCTTTCCAGTGTGCTGAGACAATGGGCTTGCACAGGTAGCAACGTGAGAGCTACAGCTTGTACCACTCCTTGGGGTTTTGAGCCCAAATATAAGACTGAGAGGCCTTGATTGTCTTATCAGACAACTTGGTTTTAAAATTTTTTTTTATTCCATTTTAAGGCTTGAATGAGCCCCTTATCAAAGTCCAGGTCTTTTGATGATTTGGCCTGAATAACCTGTAACTTGAAATTTTCCAAACAACTTTCATAGTGGGAATTGAGCCCGGCCAAGATCTCCTGTGCCCAATTCAGATGTGTTCTCCTGAGTTTGGAGAAAACAGCTGAATTAGATGTAACAGGAGGAGAGAGAAATGTGAGAGCTGAGGCTCGAACCCATGATCTCCAGCACACAAGTCGACCGGCTTACCACAAGACTAAGAGATCCGGACCAATCAGACTGATTGGTAAGTGGCCTTTTTACCTCAACTGCTACAATGCTTTCCCCTTCTTTTGAGATTCACCATATGTGAATCTCACCCAGGTTTCTCCCTCTGAGTGGTCGAAACACCCAAGGTGCCACCTACTGCTGAGGATCGAACGAGCCCCCAAATGTAACAGATCGAGAGAGAAATGTGGGGTCCGAGGCTCAAACCCACTATCTCCAGCACACAAGTTGACCAACTTACCACAAGACTAAGAGATTCGGACCAATCAGGCTGGTTGGTAAGTGGCCTTATACCTTGACTGCTACATAGGTAAAGCAGGTTTCAGGAAGGCTTTCATGTCATCTATCTGGTTTTGTAATGTTTTGGGAAATGTCCCATCTGCCAAATGACCTTGCAATAAAGCAAGGTGGTAGAAGCATTATACCCCCTGAAATAGTGCCTTAACCAATCTGAAAAAATCTCTATAAGACGGGTTAGAGGTCAGGAATATCTGTCAGCAGCACGCAAAGAGTTAATAGAAGGGGTAAACACACTCATATCATCTACATAACAGAGATGGTTTACAGTGTTCCCATCAACAATATTCTCATTTCATCAATATCAGTATTGAAAAAAAGAAATGTGAGATTATTACACAATGCCTCACACCATTGCTGACAAATAATTGTTCATACGTAATCTGACCCCATCATACATAAAATTGTTGAGTTTCAAACAACCAGTTAAGAAGTAGTCATACTGTGGCTACAGGTGCGTTGCAAAAATAATTGATATGGATGATTTGGTCATTACAAATACAGGGGTAATATGGCTTGTCAGACCCACATAGATTTCTTTCTGCCCTATATTCCATTACCGTAACTCTTTGCATGCTGCTGGCGGATATTCCTGCCCAGCACAGGGTTTCACCGATGATTTCTTGTGTTATACTTAGATTAATTTTTCAACAAATCATAGCAGCCATGGCTAGATTTGATGAAAAATATCTTGAAAATACTCAGCAGGCTTATAAGAGTTCATTTAAAATGTGCCTTACCAGAGAATCTCCAATGATCAAATCTTGACATAACTGTTAACTGGTTGAGTGCTAAATTATTTTTTGGTTAACTAAATTCTTTCTCATCTTTGCCTTGTTACAATTTTTTGGAGAGTGCCTATAGGCACAGGCACTCTCCTATAAATTCTAGCATTGCAAAGTCATACAGATGAAATATTGTCTCTTCAGAGATTATTTGAAGCACATCCACTGAATGTGAAGCCTTTATGTTGCGGTACCTGCACTTAAGAATGAAGCCCAAATGTGGTCTTTCTGCAATCAGCCTGTTAAGCAGTGTGAATTCATTTATGGTGTTACATTCACAATTAAGCAAATAAGCAGACTGTCATCTGCAGAATGAGGTCCCCACAGGGGGAATTTGGGGATGCTACCCTGTGCAGCAGGGTAGCAGTGCTCACTTATCCCTCTGTGGACCTCCATCTGAATCAAGGTCTTAGGCCTAAACAGAAAGAGATACCTAAAGTATCCTTGAAGGATTATAGCCCACTGTATGGGATAGTATCCGCAAATTCACACTTTGGGGATCTCATTCTGTAAATGACAGATTGCTTATTTCCAGGCCTGTTCACAATGCTAAACTACCATATATTTCACTTAATATGCATCCATACACAGATGTATAACTTATAAATGTGCATCTGTCAGTTAATTTTTTAATAATTTAACAGAATTAGTGTCATTGACTGGCAAGCCCAGCAATAAGCAATCTGTCATTTGCAGAATGAGATCCCAGTTGGTGAATTTGCTGATGCTTTCCTGGTTTATTTATCCTCTGGGTACCTATATCTATTCAGGCCTGAGACTGTGATTCAGATTGAGGTTCACAGAGGGTAAATTTAGTGCTGTTAAGGGTAGCTTCAACAATTTCACCCTATGGGGACCTCATTCTGCAGATGACTGCTTATTTCCAGGCACGTTGACCAGATGTTTTTAATTTTAATTTTTATGCTTCACTGTTGGTGCAGCTTATTCTAATGCACCAATGATTAGTTTGAGACACCTGATTTTTATACCCCCACTCTCGAAGAGATTGGGGGCTGATATACTGGATTACATCCATCAGTCCACCTGTCTGTCTAGCTGTTAGATCGTCGGGATCCATATATCAGAAAGGGAGTAGATGGATTTCTACAAAATTATGTTTGTGGGGAGGAGGTATGCAATGATGGAGGTATGCACCAGGCCATGGCCCACCTTTTGCTTTAACATGGTAACACATGGGATACCTTTCTATCCCTGACAGCCATGTTTGAAAGGAATTTAAAGTGTTTAAAGATCCACTGCTGGGATTTAAACAAGCGTGAAAATAAGCAATCTGTCATTTGAAGAATGAGGTCCCCAGAGGGTGAATTTGTTGATGCCATCCCATACAGTGTATCAATTTATCCTCTGGACACCTCTTGTTGTTTAGACTTCAGACTTTGATTCAAATTGGGGTTCACAGAGGGTAAATTTAGTGATGCTAACCTGCTGAGCAGGGTAGCATCACCAAATTCACCTTCTGGGGTCCTCATTCTGCTGATGACAGTCTGCTTATTTTCAGGCTTGGACTTAAATCCTCAGCAACTTCTGTTACCATAGGTATAAATGGATGATGTATCTTCACTTTACACTTATGTTCGGTTGTGATATAACCACATATGCTGAAAGTGACCTTAACCCTTTACCCAATGTAATGGCCAAAACCGGCCAGAGCTATTCTAAAAAATCTTCATTATTTTTTCAATTTTTGTCTCAAAAACATGAGTTATGGCCCCTCGGAACAAGCTCGTCAAGCTCGTTCCAATGAGGGGTCAAAACCTATATTTTTGAGACAAAAAAATTAGTTATTCAAGAATTTTTTTTTTTTTTGCAAGGGTTGACTGCTTTTCATGTTAAGGAAAGGGTTAATCTCTAACAAATAAACAAACTTGTATGAATTGTGACAAAACATTTATTGAAAACAATTTCCGACAACCAAAACTTTTCTAGCACTCTACTTATTAACAGCGAGTGCACTCAGTTTCTTTCCTAACTGCATTATAACTGATTCACACTTTTTTCACTTCCAGGTTACTGGCCATCATATAATGTTCCCTTCTATGAAGAAATCTACAATAAAAGTGGATATCCTAAACTAGTACAAATGAAGGGATTAGATTTCTCCTATCAATTAGCTCCAAGAGCTAAAATATTTAGGAGAGACCAGGGAAAAGTTGTTGAGATGGCTTCCATGAAACATTTAATGAGATATGATGGTAAGTGTGTTAAAATATTGATGTGCTACAATGAGGCCCAAAAATGTTAAAAATCTGTTTCTCAGGCCCTCCCACATGTTCCTTTTTGCTCTCTCTTTATAACCAATGCAAACTAAAAAACATAAAAATTAAATTATGTCAGATATTTTATCCAAGTTAATAAAATTGATATCGTGACCGATATGAAGCTAATCAAGTGAGGCCCCACAAAGTAGATTGTCTGTTTCTTTGGCCATTTTTTGTAAAATTGCATGTGGGTGAGCGTTTTTTTATTTTAATTTTAATTTTTGTAATTATTTCTTTGCCATCAAAAGTTCATGTTTTTAGTTTGTTTTATGTTTTAGGCCTCATAATGTAGAGAATAGCATGGGTGGCGGTGTATTTCGCCCCTTGAGTGCAAGGAGGCATTGCAGTTCTAAAGTATTGCAAAGCCTTGTTGCACTCGAGGGACAAATTTATCAACTTTATTAACTTGGGTAAAATATCAGACATAAACAATTTCATTTTCATTTTTTTTAAGTTTGCATTGGTTATAAAAAGAGCGCATGCAGTAGCCAAAAGTACCACGTGGGGCCTGAGAAACAGATTTTAAACTTCTTTAGGCCTAATAACCTCTATGCCTTTGCAAGAGTCAAAAAAATTCAACTATTTGTGTATACAGACAGCACACAATTTGTGGAGAATAAATCCTATCCATCTCTGTATTTGTACATAAAATGTTAACCCTTTACCTAACATGAAAAGCAGATGACACTTGCAAAAAAATTCTTGAATAACTAATTTTTTGTCTGAAAAACATAGGTTATGACCCCTTATTGGAACAAGCTCATTCCAATGAGGGGTCATAACCTATGTTTTTCAAACACTATTGTCATGGCCCGTCTGTCTGTCCGTCTGTCCGTACGTCAACAACTGGCTATGGCTCGGGCTAGAGGTCGTATTTATGAACCGATCTTTACGAAACTTCTTGTGTACCTTTGTTATGACCCTGGGACGGGAACGAGTGTTTTTAGGTGTGGTCCGAAATTCAAGATGGCTGTCAGCCACCATTTTGTACCGACGATGCAGAAATCTATTTTTTGTACAGAACTTCCATATGAAAGCTATGATTTGAATAATTTTTTGTTTGAATGTTTAGTACCATGGGATACATCACATATAATACGGGTTTTTTTCTCGTGCGTAAATTATGCAAATTAGACTAACTTTGATGTTTTTTGGTGTTACTTTCAGCACTGTAAGTGCAAATGCCAATACGGCTTGGGCTAGAGACCGTATTTATGAACCGATCTTTACGAAACTCCATGGGTACCTTTGTTATCACCGTGGGACGAGAACGAGTGTTTTGGGGTCCGGTCCGAAATTCAAGATGGCCGATGGCAGCCATTTTGTACAAAATTTGGTGCAATCAGATTTTTGCACAGAACTTCCAGATGAAAGCGCTGATTTGAATAATTTTTTGTGTGAATGTTTAGTACCATGGGATACATCACATATAATACGGGTTTTTTTCTCGTGCAGAAATTATGCAAATTAGATGAACTTTGATTTTTTCAGTGCTACTTACACACAGTAAGTACACATGTCAATACGGCTCGGGCTAGAGTCTGTATTTATGAACCGATCTTCACGAAACGTCTTGGGTACCTTTGTTATCACCTTGGGACGAGAACGAGTGTTTCTGGGTGCGGTCCAAAATTCAAGATGGCTGCCAGTGGCCATTTTGTACCGAAATTAGGTCTAATCAGTTTTTTGTACACAACTTCTATACGGCTCAGGCTAGAGGCTGTATTTATGAACCGATCTTTACGAAACTTCTTGGGTACCTTTGTTATCACCGTGGGATGAGAACGAGTGTTTGTGGGTGTGGTCCGAAATTCAAGATGGCCACCAGCAGCCATTTTGTACCAAAATTAGTGCAATCAGTCTTTTGTACAGAACTTCTGTATGAAAGTTCTGATTTGAATAAATTTTTGTATGAATGTTTAGTAACATGGAATACATCACATATAGTACGGGTTTTTTTCTCGTGCAGAAATTATGCAAATTAGATGAACTTTGATTTATTCAGTGCTACTTATACACTGTAAGTGCACATGTCAATATGGCTAGGGCAAGAGGCTGTATTTATGAACCGATCTTCACAAAACTTCTTGGGTACCTTTGTTATCACCTTGGGACGAGAACGAGTGTTTCTGGGTGCGGTCCAGAATTCAAGATGGCTGCCAGTGGCCATTTTGTACCGAAATTAGGTCCAATCAGTTTTTTGTCACAACTTCTACACAGCTCATATTTGTGAACTGATCTTCACGAAACTTCTTGGGTACCTTTGTTTTCACCTTGGGACAGGAATGAGTGTGTTTTGTGGTGCCTTTGTTATCACTGTGCTATGAGAACAAATATTTTGGGGTTCAGTCAGACCCACTCTAGGACTCAAAGATTTCTTTTCTAGTTTAGCATCTGACTGTCACCCACCTTTACAATACTTTACCTATACATTTGTTACAGGCAACGGTCAGTATTTATGTACAGACCGTTACAATACTTTATATGTACCTTTGTTATCAGGTCATTACCTAGATGTTTGTCATTGCTGTGTCACATACTTTACATGTACATGTCTTTGTCTTGACAAGTTGAGCTACAGTGTCATTGACACTTTCATTTCATTGGGTTTTAATGATACTTTCAACACCCAGGGTCATATAAATTGTCTCAGACAATTTTTCGTATCTCAGAAACATGTGTATCTACAGAAAACAACTGAGCACTGGCAAATAACTGTTAAACTCCCAAATTTACTATCCTAAAAAGTTAAAAATCTGTTTCTCAGGCCCTCCCACATGGTACTTTTGGCTGCGGCATTATCTCTTTTTATAACTAATGCAAACTTAAAAATATAATTAAATGGTTTATGTCTGATATTTTATCCAAGTTAATAAAATTAATAAATTTGTCCCTTGAGTGCAGCAAGGCCTTGAAATGTTTTAGCAGTGAAGCATACTTTGAGTTAACCATAACGGGGGCGATAATACATTAAAATTCCTGTAGGCAGTAAAATACTGATCTCCCCAACAATCCTTGAACTAAGCTATCTGTCATTATGCAGCATGAGGTCCCAGGGGGTGAATTTGATGATGTTATCTCATACAGTGGTCTAGAATATTTTTTAAGCCCGAGACCATGATTTAGATTAAGGTTCACAGAGGGTTCTGCCAATGACAATCTGCTTATTTGCTGGATTGTGAATGTAGAGATCATCCATGCATTCACACTGCTTAACTGGTTGATTGCTGGAAGCCCACATTTGGTCTTTATTCTAAAGTGCAGGTACTGGGGATCTCATTCTGCAGATGACAGTCTACTTATTTCCAGGCTTGCCCCCACACTCACACCCAATTTTTGAAAGGGATGACATTATGGTATCTGTTTCATTTGTTTGTTTGGACAAAAACATATTGGTTTCCTCACAACAATGCATAAGACAAAAATGATGGACAAAATTGTAAGGTCACATAATTTAATAACAACAGGAACATAATTAAAAAAACGAAGATAGTGGAAGCAAATTACCAGTCTATGGGTGGATTTGATCTTTTGGACCTGAAACTTTACACCTATTGGTGCAGAAGACAGTGACATGGTGGGAAAAACTTATTGTGTATCTTCTGAAGCTTTCTTAAATTTATAAATAATTTGGTAAAATACTCGTCCTGGTATATGACTGAACAAGTATAAATTGCGCTTTCACCAAATACACCAACCTGTAGAAGATTATGACATGCCCGCCAGAGAAATCTAAAGCTACTCTAAGTATTTGACATGTCAAATAGACTGGTGTCTCAACATTTTCTGGGAAACAGATATCAGACATGGACTTCTAGTGCTTAAGTCCTCAGATATTACTACCAAATATTCCTGGCAAGGACAGCAAATCTCTTGCCATTAGAATAACTATATGTGAGGCACTGTTAACCAAATTGTTCCTAGTATTGTGAAAACGAGAGTACTGGCACATTTTTTTTTGTCTTGATAGCACCTCACCAAAAAACTTATTTTTTTTGCGAGCAAATCGTGTTCATCATGATCGAATCCATCGATTTTTACGATGCGATATGTGCATGATCACATCGTCACTATTCTTTGGTTTTACAGTGTTTGTGGTAGACGAGGTATTGTGGGTTTAACCTTCAATTTTCTAACGATCAACGTGGGTCAATGTGCGCTGGCGACGGAATTTTAACAAACTCTATAAAATTCCTTCTCTTAAAAATTCATTTTTGGTGTGCCAGTAAAATCTGACAATGACCGTTCTCGGGAAACACACACCTTTTCGCAGAGGTAACACAGACCCGCCATTTTAGATGAATTTTTTCGACAGAATACCGCCAAAAAGACACCACCGGTGCAGATGGAATACCAGCGATCCAACGTCGATTCCCGCAGAAAAACGGAGTTCGAATCAAGAGGGTGAATTTATCGGTGCACCCGAACTCTCTGGTGATGAAGTGGTGGGGTTTTTGGCAAGGAGAGAGAGATAGCTTGCAGAGTCTATAGTAGATTTTTTAGGGTTAATATTTAAATGTAAATGGATATAATTTATTTTTTTGATTGATGGAATCAATTTTTTTTTCTTAGAAATTTTTTTTTTTTTCAAACACGTGAGTCGGAATAATTTCAAGCACAGGTATTTAAATTATTTTTTGATAAATAAAAGTATTGTATTAACATTATTGAAGGTTGTATTTTAGTGTGTGTGAAAAAGTGTACTCGAAGTAACTGTCTACAACAAGGTAGATCGTGATGTGAATTTATAATGTGAATTAGGATTGTGATGTGAATTTATAATGTGAATTAGGGAAACAAATTTTTATTCGTTTTATTCTACTGAAAGGACCGTTATAATCTCATGAATGAACTATTTATATAAACCATTATAGGCAGGTGTGTTTTTCTTTGTGAAATGTATAATTATGATGGGTATGTGTCGTCCATTATTCTTCAGTGAACTTGAAAAGTCAAAATGAATAATTGTGCTCGCTATTTATCGTTGGTGGGAATGCATGGTGACTGAATGCACTTCGATTTCAAAAACAAGATATTTTCTGACTAAAGGAAAACCCATGAAATACATGTCAATCTCAAACAAGATATTTCTAACTAGGGGAAAACCCAAGATATTTCTGACTAGGGGAAAATCCATATGTACCTCCGAAAAAGTATAAAAAGGGGAGCAGTCAGCCTCAAGTCAGAAGTAGTTTGACTATCTCAAACACAACATCGAAGAAAGTAGAAAAAAAATATTTTACAATTAATAATTCACAAAAAAAAATTGTAAAATTACAGAAAATTTTTGACAAAAAAGTATTTTAATAATAAGAAGTAGAAAAAAACAAAAAATATTTTTACATTAACAATTATTATCATTAAAAAAAAAATACACTCACAAAATTTTGTCATTAAAGAAAAAAAACTTGTTGAAAAAAAAGTTGTTATTTTACACATATAACAAGAAGTAGAAAAAAATAAAAAAATATTTTTTACAATTAATAATTATTATCATAAAAAGTTTAACAATTCACAAAAATTTTTGGAAAATCACAAAAAAATTTTTTTTACAATTAACAATTATTATAAAAAATAATCAGTCATGACATCGTCAGTATCTAAACAATCCGTATTAAAATTGAAGAGAACTGAGAGGTATTCAAAGTACGGTAGTAAAATTTATAGACTACAATCGCACGATGCCATCGAATTGAAGGACGTGGAGATGAGTGGATTGAGAGAGAAATACGACAAATTTTCATTGCCTTTGAAATTGAATGAGACTGCCTTGGATTTAATGTACAAATGTCAAGACGATCTCTTAGCCATTCTCAATGAGAAGATAAAAAATTTCAATCCAGACGGTATGTCGTTCATCTTCGGGAGTAATATATATCTGATCGTCTCTAAAGAAGTAGTCGACAAATTTTTTGTTGTCTCTGTGTGTTTAATTCACTTTTTTTTTATTATTAATTGTTTTTCTTTTAATTATTAATTTTTTATTTATTATTTTTATTTTCTCCTTTTAACTATATATATGCAAAAAAAATAAAAGTGAAGGATTGGTTCTTCAAAATGTTGTCTTCTGCAATTCTTGTTTGTAAAATGTTCAATGTCATCTTCATCATCAGGACTTGAAATAAGAAGCGAATGCTCATACCGTTCGCCTATCGGTTACGCAGATTTGTTTTCAGGCGAACGCTCGATCTGTTAACCAAAAATCGCGCCGATGGCCGACGAAGTTAGTTGTTACAGGATGAGAAAAGTTTTCAATGTTTTTCCTTCCACTGATGTAAAAGAAGCACTGCAGTGAACAAAATGAGAACAAAATGCTCGTGGTTATCATACAGCGTGTTTCAATCATTACTGTACTTGTGGGGGTATAAATCTATAGTATTAGCGGTACTGAAGATCTGCAATTAATTTGTTTGGATTCCGAGAAAGACGATTGTCTGTTAGAGCTAAAGAGACCTAACTGCTTTGTTAATACATTTAGCGCACGTGAGGTTTTAACTCTTGAACTGCGCGAAACTGAAAATAAGTCTTCAATACAAAAAAAAGGAGACATATTGAAAATCAAATGAGCTGTTGTTAATTATTTGCATTCCGCCCCTTTTTGCCCTACCAATCCATGATAAAAATTTTCGAACACATTATGGAAACATCTTTTATTCACCAATGCTGACTTCTTGTTTTCATGCTTATTCCATTTGAATAAACAGCCAGCATGGTTGTGAACATGGGTTTTTCCAAATGATCTCGAACATTGTGGCACAAATAAAGTTTTAGTTTGGAATTTTGGATTACATTCTCCAGATTCCGAAATGTACGGGAAGGTAGATACGATTTACAATTATTTCTTTTCCAATGTAAATCAGAGACTGCCAATGCAACTCCCATGCCCTAAAGTTCAATGTATTCATAATACAGACGTCCATCGACGGTATTTGACCCCATCCCCACACAAATTCACAATTGCCCAATTTCCTCTCCCACTTCGAGACAAATGTGTTTGCATTTCTGAGATACTAAGCCATGCAGCAAAATAAACAATTAAAATTCTTTAATTTTCATTAGACACAAAAATCATATAAAGCAAAAAACAACAAATATTAATGTGTGCACATGCGAATGAAGTAAGGGGAGGGGGGGGAGGGGCATGTGTATGTACCCGTTTTGTACTTCGCCTGCCTTGGGCCCCTTGTGTCCAAATGCCAAACTAATTTGGGAGGAACTGTAGTTGGCTATGTCAGAAGCATTGTCAGTATAAATACTTTTAATGCAATGGTTAACCAATAGGTTTATGAAAAAAATTTAGGTAACCGATCAACAGATTAACCATTGTCAAATGAGGCAACCTGCTGGAAGGTTTATCAAAATTTTGTTATTTCGAGGCCTGCATCATCTTCTAACACTTCTGTTTTGTAAGTCACTGGATCCGTGTAAAATATTTTAACGATCTTAAAGATTTCTTCAGTCCATCGAGGAGTGTAACCTTTTGCGAAGAGTGACTTATAAGAAGTGATTCTCACTCGATCGCCAACTACAAATTTCGGTGATTTTGACTCCTTCTTGATCTTGATCCTTTCGGGATAGAGATTAGTGAAGATGCATTTTTCATTTTGAGGATCGCTATCTTTCACGGGAGTCATCTTGATCGATCTATGTCGTGTATTGTTGTATTCTTCAACCAGTTCATCTAGAACATCGATATATTTCTTGGTCTTATTAGCCGTGAAATACTTGTACATTTTTTCCTTCATGGTTCTATTCCAACGTTCGATCACGTTAGCTTTCCCTTTGTTTTCGATGGAATAGAGGTCGACCAATGGATGAACATGACTGTTGTAAAATTCCTTCCCTTTCTCCACCCACAATTTATCCTGTTTTCGAGAAGATGATGCAAATATGCTCTTCAGAGCCTCGGCCACACAATGTCCTGATTTATTCTTCAAGAGGTCTCATCCATCCATATTTCGAAAACACGTCGATGACCGTCACTATGTATTTAATGCCCTTGTTCCATTTCAAATGTGATTTCATGTTGACCAGATCGGCCGACCAAATCTGATCCCGACCCTTTATGAATACCCTTCTCCTTCTAAATTTACGTGTGACAGCCTTGTGTAGTTCGTTCTCCAATGTATTCGTTAATAATGTTTTCTGGACATTTTTTTTTATGACCCCATCCGAATCGACATTTGGTACCGATCATAGACGCTACTCCGACGAGAATCGGTCTTGATTCCCATCAGAACGAAATCGGAGAAAGTTCTCGGTGCTAAAGTACTGAGAATTGAACCCTTCCTCCTCAGAGAATCTTCTTTTATGGGTCTCAATTCCTCCACTATCTCTTTCCTAGCTCGTTCCTGAACCTCGGTGATGGATCTGAACAACTTGTTAGCCTCTCGTCTCAATCCCATCTCTCCCAATCGTCTGGCCCTATCCTGCACTTGAATATTCTCCTTACTCTGTATTAATTCGCGAACCTGCTCATCCCTTCGCTTCGAATCTCCGATGTGTAGAAACATTGTTTTTATTTATTATTATTTTTTCCTTTCTTTTTTTTAATAAAAAATAGTTATTTTTTTTTGTATTCTTATTATTTTTTTGAATGTTGTTTTATATATTTATCTTTTGAATTCTTATTTTTCTAATGTTGTTTATATATATATATTTTAAAAAACAATTTTTTTATCGTCCGTCTCACAGCTCGCAATGTCATCGGAGCGTGCGCACCTCGCATGTTTTAGACTCTGCGGGCTATCTCTCTCTCTCCTTGCCAAAAACCCCACCATGTCATCGCCAGAGAGTTCGGGCGCACCGATAAATTCACCCTCTCGATTCGAACTCGGTTTTTCCGTGGGAATCAACGTTGGATTGCTGGTCTTCCATCCACACCAGTGGTGTCTTTTTGGCGGTATTCTGTCGAAAAAATTCACCTAAAATGGCGTGTCTGTGTTACCTCTGTGAAAAGGTGAGTGTTTCCCGAGAACGGTCGTTGTCAGATTTTACTGGCGCACCAAAAATGAATTTTTAAGAGAAGGAATTTTATCAAGTTTGTTAAAATTCTGCGCACGTTCACCCACATTGATCGTTAGAGAATTGAACGTTAAACCCATGATACCTCGTCTACCACAAACACTGTAAAACCAAGGAAAAGTGATGATGTGATCATGTACGTATCACATCATACAAATCGATGGATTCGATCGTGATGAACGCAAGTTTTTTGGTGAGGTGCAATCGAGACCAAAAAAAAAAAAATTTGACAGTACTCTCGTTTTCACACTACTGTCCCTTCTAAAATAACTTAACTTTTCCACCAGTGATATTTTGTTACATATTTTTGAAGTTTTTTTATCAAATCTAGTCATGGCTGCTGTCAAGCAGCCATGATTAGATTTCATGAAAATTTTTAAAAAAATTCTCACCAGGTTAAGACTTAAAGACTGAATTCAAACTTTGACAAACGTTACAACCTCAGAATAGATGTCAAATCAGGAAATTATGAGAAAGTTTCCCCGACAATAATTGAATTACCCAAAACAGGCAGCCAAGACTTGCTTTCAGTTTACAGCAGAGAGACTAAAAGGATGTCAAGCACATACACAGAATGACACACGTGTGAATGGGTTAATCGATATGGCACGAGTGCCATTGCGGGAGGATAAAATGAGAGGCTGCATGTCATTCTGTGTTTATCACACACCTTCACGGCTATAAAAACAATTATCTGAAGGACACTCAGCAATTTATTTGACAACTGTCAACAAGAAAAATTCATTTTATCACCAACCAAATTTGCGAGAGGAACCTGTGTTACTATTTTGTCTACTGGCACATAGAACACATTGGAACTCAGGGGATGATTTTCTGCTGTCGCTGGGGATTCAAATTGTAATTGCATTGCACGATTTGTATAAAATTCCAGTAAAATTTTGCTTTTATTTAAAAACCATCCTTCAGCGATTTCTGATCCACACATATGTGCAGAACAGATTGTCATTTTCCGCATGATTTAGTGTTGCTGTAGATGGGGATTAGATAGAACAGGTTGTAATAAAAGAATTGTATTAAAACTGCTCTTGCGTATTATTTGTGTAGTTAGCTAGTTGCACAAAGAATTTTGATCCAGTAGTAAAAATTTTATTAAATGAGTAAAATTTGCTCAATTTTAATGAAACCTTTAACCTGAATCATATTTTTGATCTATAATTTCTTTTGACAAATTTTCAAGAATTCAGTCAGCAGCTGTGAGGCCTGGCCTAAAAAAAAAGACATTTGTTTCCGCTAACCTGACTAGCATTTTATTGAAATCACAGAAAAGCAAAAATAAATGGCGGCATTTTTGCTGCTTTAGAAAACCTGCCGCATATATTGATCGTCAAAAAATTAAGATTTTATGAAAAAAACTATTTTGTTTTAAAGTTAAAAGTCTATGGAGCTACAGAACTTGGCGAGTTGTATCCAAGTGTGATCCATGGGCAATGTAAGGATAGCCTAGCTTGCATTTTGGGCTAATACGGTATCGTTATTCTAGCCTAAAACAAAGGCAACAGACAATGTTCTACTCGTGATGACTTTTGAAAAATGCCTTCATGGCGAAATAATTAAAGTCATACAAAGCTTGAATGTTTCATAACTGTGGAAAAAATTTTCTATGTGATTCACAAAGATAAGTCAGATTCATTGACTGTTAAACGTCAGACAAGTGCTGACTCAGATTTGTTCGACGTCAGGAAGGACGACACTGTGCAAACTGAACGGCAATTTTGGTGTGAAGTTTGTCCAGTTTGTTTGCCATACTACAGAAAAATCATTGGCCTTTTTTGGCCATGTTAGTTTATTGCACACAGAAAGGCCTATTTGTACATGTATGTTGAAAAGGTCATAAATTGCATGAAAGGAACTACGTTCTGGAAAAAAAAAGTTTTTTTAAATAAAAATTTTTTCCTCCCTACCCACCCTATTTTTTTCAGTCTGTTAGCGAAAAAAATGTCTTTTTCTTTTAGGCCTAACTAGATTTGATGATTTTTTTTTGTTTTTGACTGGTAGAGTGCTGAATTATTTTGGATGTCAGTATTTGCTCCCTTGTCTTTTTCTTGTTACAATTGCCAGGAGGTACCCTCCCATGAATTTTGACAAGGAAAACCCACACAAACTTGAAAATTTCACTTTGAAGGTACTATACAGTGCATCCAGCAGAATATGGCAATCTAAGTTGCGGCACCCGCACTTCAGAACAAAGCCCCAGTATGGGCTTCCAACACTCTACCAGTTAAAAGACTCAGTGACTTGTGATACTTGTGGGTTTGTTTGTTTGTTTGTTTTTAGCTCACCTGACTGAAAGTCAGGGTAAGCTATTCTGATAACTATTTGTCTGTCGTCTGTCGTCCGATGTCCGTCGTGAAGGTGGTGTTTGTGTCTTTTTCTCCCAAACCAGTGGCCACATTTTAATGAAATTTCACATGAGTAGTGGTTATATGGGGCATTTGTTTTTTTTTCAAATTGGGTTTCTGCTCATATTGAGGAGGGGGCGGGGCCAAAATGCCTCAATTTTTAAAAAAATCTTCTTTTCATGAACCAGAGGGGCAATATTTGTCGTCGTTACAGGAGGGACAAGAATTTCTAACCGTCCCAAAATTTCTATTTTCCAAACTGAGAGGCCGATTTGAACCAAATTTGATATGAAGTAATAATGGGTCATAAATACTTGATTTATGCCACAAATTTTTTTCAAAATGCCCCATGGGAACCACAGGAGCTAAAAATAGAAACAAATTCAAACACCCATATCTCCAAAACTACATGGCTCAGAGTATTCTTTTTTGGTGTGAAATTTCCTTAGAACCAACGGAATGGAGTGGTCCAAAAAAACTTGCTATTGGTTTTATCATAGGGTACTTTTTCGGGACTTTGAAAAAATGCTGAGTCAACATTTTTAACGCTGTGGGTAATGGGGAAAACATTTAAGACTCTTCTCCCAAACCACTGCTCCAAAAGCTTTCAAATTTCACATATAACATCTTTGGAAGATTGTTTCACAAGTTTGTTGAAATCAAATCCCTGGATCCATATTTGGGCTCTCTATGGGAGCCCAAATGTTTAAATTTGTGCAGTATGAGGAATATTCTTTAAAAATCTTCTTCTTCAGATCTACCAATCAGAACCTTTTAATATTTGGTATGCAGTATCCTTAGGGGGATGAGATTGAAATTTGTTCAAGCAAAGTCTCTGGGTTCATATTTGGGCTCCCTGTGGGAGCCCGAATTATAACTTAGTTCAATATGAGGAATTTCTTTCAAAATCTTCTTGTTCAGATCCAGCAGTCGGAATGTTTTGATATTTGGTATACAGCATCCTTAGGGAGGTGTGATTCAAGCTTGTTCAAGCCAAGTCTCTGAGTCCATATTTGGGCTCCATGTGGGAGACCAAATTGTAACTTATTTCAATATGAGGAATTTTCTTTAAAAATCTTCTTCACATCCACCTGTAAGAATATTTTGATATTTGGTATACTGTATCGTTAGGGAGGTGATATTCAAATTTGTTAAAGCCAAGTCCCTTGGTTCATATTTGGGCTCCCTATGGGAGCCCGAATTATAACTTAGTTTAATATGAGGAATATTTTTTTAAATTTTCTTTTTCAGATCCACTGGTCAGAATGTTTTGATATTTGATATATGGTTTTCTTAATGTGGCAGATGCAAATTTGTTTGCAACCCTCAGTTGATAGTTGTCAGTGTCAGGTGCCCTTTCAGGCCCCTTGGGGCCTCTTGTTTGTTTTGTTTTTTTTGGGGTGGGGGTGTTGATAAAATAAAATATGTCCATGTTTTTTTCCAAAACATAGCTCATGACACCCAATTGGGTTCCAGTGAGGGGAGAGGTCAGAAGTAGTGTTTTAGAAACAAAAAATTTGGACCTCAGCAAACACCTTTGTAAGTGTCGTCAGGTACTTGTTTTATTGAGGTAAAGGGTATAGATTTGTGTGACATAATTATATTTATCAAGCATAGGTATGCAGAAATTGTATTCATAGTTAAAACAGTTTCAAAACATGAATTCATTCTTTACAAAAAGAAATGTTATTGTCAGCATTTTCAGCCTATATAGTTATACACCAGAATACCATATCCATAACATGATTTGTCTGTTTCAGATTATCTGCATGATCCCTACTCAGAAAGTAATCCATTTGACTCAATTTGTGCTCGTGGAGATTTAATGAAAACTCCCATACCAAGTGGTTGTTATGATACAAAGGTATGTTTTAGCTCATCTGGCAAGCAATATCGGCTCTTTGTAAGTCTTTACCTTTCACATTCTCAACCTAGACAAAAGTACCACCAGAGCAAATTACAACAAATGTTCCAGAAAACAAACTCAAAATCTTGAGTTTCTCACTGTAGCCCAGTACCATACTGGCCCGGGAATAAGCCCATAATCTAAAATGAGCCCCATCTACCAACTTTTCATATTTCAGTTTCAGAGTCCCATCCTTGTCACTTACTTAGGAATGGCAACATCAGCGAAAGACAAAGAACCCCTTACCCAATGCAAATGATGTCAAAATTTGTTATTTTAATTATTTTCTGTTCAAATGCCTCAAAAAATTTAAGCCAAACCATATCATGTGACCCCTTATTGGAACGAGCTCGACAAGCTCGCTCCAATGAGGAGCCACATGATACAGTTGGTTGGAATTGTTTTAAATTTTTTTTTTCAATTGTTAAATTTGTAAATTACACAGGCACATGCAGACAATTTGTTAGGTAAAGGGTTAACAATGCATCTTTGTTATGGGATTAACCAAGACAGCTAAATGTGTGGCAACTTTGCACCCAAATTCTCCTGAAGACTTGACCTCTTGAAAATAAGACTGCCCATATACTTTTGCACCCTCTGGTCTTCTTCCTGGGTCGGTACGGTAATTGACCTGTTTTACGTTTAGTTATTGGAAAGTACAAACTCCTCTAATTTGTTTACAAGAACAATCAGCAAAGGTAGATCATAAAATCAATGGTTTAATCCATGGAAAAGGGTTTGCGGTGGCTCAGTAGGTAGAGGTGCAGGCTGCAAGCCGAGATGTCCTCGGTTTGAATCCCACCTGCGGCAATTGCATTGTGTCCTTGGGTAAGACACTTCACCCCCATTGCTCATGTGGGTCATGGTGGCACTGTGTACTGAGGTGTACTGCACGTCGATGGTGCACCTGTCTTCATCCAATGCTAACCCTGCTTGTGTGGAGTTAGTATGTTGTGGAGCTGACAGTTGCTCACCATTACTTGGTGGTTCTCTCTGGGTACTCCGGCTTCCTCCACCTGTAAAACTGTCGTGGTCATGATTAGCCATTGTGCAGAAATATGTGACTTTAACAACACAATAAATAAATAAATAGTCCATGGAAACTGGAAAGGGACCTTTTTTCAGACTGAGTATCTGGTATTGGTTCACAAAAACCTGTCATCAAGTTTGAGCAAGCTAGTTATAATTCTGGTCACAGGAATTCTTCTGCCCTCTTTGGGAAAGGGTTATGGCCAGGTATTTTTGTGGTATTCCGGTTTGGTGCTGGTTTTTTGTACCAAACCAGAAAATTGAACCACAAGGCCCAGCAAAACCCAGTTGAGCAGTTTTACTGTATTTGTGCATAAACTGATCAAACTATCTTACTGGGAGGGAACTGGACTGGCGACCACTATGGATTCTCATCACTTTGTCTTTCCGGCAGAGGGGTGAATATGTTGTGCTGTCATTGTCACATTTTCTCCCTTATTGACTTGGCCACTGGACTAGTTAATAAGGGAGAAATTGTGACAATAAGAACACAACATAGTTTATATGAACGTTATTTATTTGTTATCCTGATGTTTGTTTTTTCTGACTGAATAGCTTAGCGACTGATCCCCTAGAACACAGAGGGAAGTCAGGCTGAACCCAATACAGACTGGGCTTTAGTAGTGAGTGGTGGCATACAAACTATAGTGGATTTTTTCCAAGTTAAGGAGACTGAAGTATTATTTACTATCTGTTTTAACACATAAAGAAACCAAAACAAAACCTAGGCTTTTCCCTGAAACTGAACTGAAACTGAAACCAAATCTGAAATATCAAAACCTCCCAGATCTAGAAAGAGCAAGCTTGGAAATAAGCAGACACATCTGCAGAATAAGGTCCCCAGAGGGTATATTTAATGATGCTACCCTGCTGGCAGGGTTGCATCACTAAATTTACCCTCTGTGAACCTCATTTTGAATCAAGGTCTCCTGTCTAAACAGAAAGAGGAACACAGAGGATATATTGGGGGATTCTTGCCCACTGTATGGGATAGCATCAGCAAATTCACCCTCTGGGGACATCCATCTGCAAGTGACAGATTGCTTACCTGCAGGCTTGAGAAAGAGTCCATGCAATTTTGGAAACATTCATGTCATGAAGGTTCCAACTTGGAATTTGTTTGAGAGAAGAAACAGACAAGGAATAAGAAATGTTACATTCATGGTGTCTTTCCTGCCAGACCAATTCCCATTAGACCAACTTCCATTAGACCAATTCCAAGAAGACCAACTCCTGTTAGACCAATTCCCATTAGACCAACTATTTATTGTTATTGATTAAGGATAATTAGGAAAACATATATTTAATGAAAAGCACTTTATTTGATAAAAAACTAAATATATGCATAACATACAAAAATATAGGTTTATAACATTTCAACACAGCTCAGTACATACAACATTTATACAAAGCACAAAAGTAATGGTAATAGCATCCTTTATGCTGAGATGTCTGGAAGCTGACTTTGATGGAAGATATGAGGCCAGATTCAAAGTCACTAAAATCACATAAACATTGGACAATAAAAAGACTCACATGACAATAAATAACATTATACACATTTATAAATATATCAAATTATCGGTATAAAAATATTTGATAAATAGAACATATCAGTTGGTCAAATGAGAATTGGTCTTTTGGGAATTGGTCTAGTGGGTGTTGATCTAATGGGAATTAGTCTAGTGGTAATGATTCACATCCATATTTAATTGAGAACATTAATAGAGAAGCTATTGCATGTATAGAACATGTAGTAAGTTTTATAACAAACAGTTGCATGAAATAATGATCAGTCTGTAAAATCTATTAAATAAATTGTTCTTATCCAATTAAATGATGGAAGATATTTATATGTTTTGCTACATTCCAGCAGTCTACATTCTTTGGTTTGGAGTCTAGGCAAGTCTTGGCTGCCTATTAATAGGCAACCAAGACTTGCCTAGAAACAACTGAGAAGGTTCTTGGGATGTAACTAAAATATATCTAAAAACTGCCTATTGAGGCACCTGTTTTGTTGCTGTAAAAAGTGATGAAAGTCAAAATTAGGCCTTTAAGATTTAAAGAAGAATTAAATGTTTATTTGAATGAGGACTGAGATTGGGAAATTTGGGGTTCAATTGGAAAAATTCATGCCAAAATGCTATTGGGAAAGGTTCCCATTTTCGGCCCCTGCAGACACCCAAAAGAATCCCAGGGTCACCATAAAAGATCAGTGGCAGACACCACAGATCTATCAATAATTTGAAATTCAGGTTCTTTAATCATTCTTGGCAACACGACCAACATCAGGGATGAAATTCTTCCCTTAAAAGGCTTTGGATTAAACCCTGAAATCAAGCCTGATATTGTGCATATCTTGATGTGTAGTCCTATGTCCAGTTATATTGATTTTGTTAAATAGATAGACTCGGTAGAATTTTGATTGTGTAAATGTTCAGTTAATGTTTCAAGACTTTTTTATTTCAATGGAGTGTTATTGTTTCAACTCTATCAGTTGTGAAAGGTACTGAGAAAATGTTCTGTATTTGTGCTTTGACAAAATATTCCACATAGTTTTTGCATCTTTAACCCTTTACCCAATGAAATGGCCAAAACCGTCCAGCGCTATTCTAAAAAATCGCCTATTAATTTTCATTATTATTTTTCATTTTTTGTCTCAAAAACAGGTTATGACCCCTCATTGGAACTAGGTCAGCGAGCTCATTCCAATGAGGGGTCATAACCTTTGTTTTTGAGACAAAAAATGAAAAAAATTAGTTAGTCAAGAATTTTTTTGCAAGTGTCATCTGCTTTTTATGTTAGGTAAAGAATTAACGCCAAGAAGCCTGAAGTTGAGTCCACATGGCTGTGATATAAATCTGGCACCAGCAATCTGGATAATAGTGACCAGAGAGCATCTGTGTCTAGTCAAGTGTCGTCTGGCGGAACAGGGAGATAATATTTGACCAGAAACACCAGTTAGGCCATGGCACTTGAGCAGTAGGTGAAGTTCAACAGATTCACTCATTTCCCACACTTTTAGGAGTTAATTATATTGATGTCCCCACAGGAGTTGACTAATACTTGGTTGGCATCTGTAGGGCTTTACAGAGCAGCTTTCAATGACAAGAAGATGTTGAAATCATGAAGTCCAATTTTTAAAAGGCACAAATATTATAACCAATGTGTCAAGGCATTAAAATTTGACACGATTCACGAGAATCAGTTCTGATTCCCACAAATTCTTTTTGCGGGAATTGGTTATCAGTGGTTAAATATATATTATTTGAGAGTACTTTTATTCCCATATGAGTTCAGCATGTACATATATATGCCATAGTGAAAAACAAATGTCTATATTTATACACGTACAAAGGTTTAACCTTTAAAGACCCATTTTGAGTTTGGGTGAGTTTCTTGACATACAATTACATTTAGAACATATGTTCCTACATGCAGGGTTTTGGGGGTCTTGCTGATAGAAATTACAGTACTGTGAAAATTGTGTCTAGTGAAGTCTTGGCTGCCTGTTAAGTGAAGTTTTGTTACCTTAAATTTAGGGTGCAAAGAATAAGAATTCTTCTGGCTTTTCAAAACAACTTTTAGAATCTATGACAGGAATCAAATGAACATTTTATGCAAATCAGAGTTGATTCTGATTATTTTTCTTGCAAGATTCATTTCCGTGAATCGATTTTGGTTCATGCATGAATTTAAAGCCCTAGTGTTATTATTGTCATTTCAGGATGAGGCATCTAACTATATTTGTTGCATTTATGCAAGCACAACATAGTTACACATGCATGCATTCAATGAAGTGTACACTTCTCCCATAGGGTGTACATTGGCTCATTTATTAGAGCTTTGGACATGAGATTGAATAGTTAATGGTTCAGTCCTGACCTATGTCACCTGTGTTGTATTCTTGGTCAAGACACTTTATCCTGATTACCTATGTGGGAGCATGGTTGTGCTCTGTATTAAGGCATAGGGCACGACGATGGTACATTGGCCTTCAACTGATGTAACCCTGCTCATGCTGGGTTAGCAAGTTGGAGACTCTGGAAGTTAGTTACCATTTCTAGGTGGTTCTCTCTACTCTGATTCCTTCCTATACCAATAAAACTAAGCTTGATGAATTTGGGTGGATGTGGGGGTGTGGATGGGTGCCACAAGCAGTTGTTTTCCAGGCAATATCTTTAGTTCTATTTAATGTAGCTTCCCTAAATCTATGTGCTTGCTATCCTCATCAAAGAGTTAGAACCATACAGTTACTACCAAATAGCACTTTTTTGTTTCTGGGCGATAACTCTATTGGACACATATCCATCAAATCTCCAGGTTAGCATTAAGTGTATATCGCCTATATGAGTTGATAATTGAGACCCCACTAATTGCATTGTGAGGTGGGGTCAGAAAACCCAACCATGTGACGCAATTGGGTTGGTTCTGTTGTCTATAAGTAGATGTAGGTTTTTTCCAGTGCATAATCGCAGTTGGTTAGTCCAGTAATTCCACCACAAATACTGCGTTATTGTCCATAAATAGTAATTTTTATTGCTAATAATTGGGGGTGAAACATAAATTTGATAGAGTCTGTTGTTGTTGGAGTTTTGGTTTAGATTTTTTAGCTGCTTAATATTGTTTACTATTACCTTATTCCAAGAGAGATGGAATACCGGGTGTGGTATTCAAGTCTGAGGCTTGCTCAGACCCTGAACCAGAAGTGGAGGCAAAGGGGGAGGAGGGGCAGTTCCTCACTTTTTTTGTCTGTCTATCGACAGTGTGAATGAACACCTCCTCATCCACTAACTCCTGTGTTTCCCCTCAGGATCTAAACTTAATTTCTTTCTTTTGTTTGACGTTTTGGTGGATGTAGTGGTGCTAACCCAGTCCTCTGGTGATTTGACCTGACAGTAACCCAGGCCTTCCTGGGAGGCCAACATTTCAATGATGTCTTTATCAGGGCAGAAAGCTTTGCTATTCAATGTATTGGCGGGATCCTGCAAACCTATCTTGTCTCTACTTTCTGATGGCTGAGCACCCAGTGCACCCCTTGCAGCCACCTCCCGGGTAACTTTGATTCCTCCCGCTACTTCAGCGTACGTTTTTTGCCCCTTAGTCTCTTCCATGTCTAACACTATTTCATTAGCAGGTGTAGTTAGGTTTTGATTTTGATTTTCAGGGACCCTATGGACCTCCGCCACTACCTGAATCTCCCTGACAGGTGAAACAGGTGTTGGTGGAGTAAAACTCCCCTTAATTAAATCCCTAGTGAAAGCCTCTTTTTCCTTGAGTTTGGCGTCCTTTTCTTCTATTTTCTTAGTGAGGTGAACTGTCTGTTTCCTAAGTCCTCTCAGTTCCTCCATGAACTGGGCAGGAGAGTACCCCTCACACTCTGACTTGGTATGGTTTGTCATATCGTCACCCCCACATTGGAGTTATTAATAGTAAATAGGTTAGGACTTACCTTGCTCCCTTGGGATGAAACCCTCCTTGCAGTATTCTCTTTATCCCTCCTGTCCTGCTTCCTTCTTTTATTCTCCTCCCTCCTCTTTTCCTGGGTATTTAAAGATGACTTTTTCATAAAAGATGCCATTCTATTTTCTATTCTATTCTCCTTTGAACAATTTGAACAGACAGTATAGACAGACAGTGTGCATTAAGTTTAAACTCTTTTATACTTAAGAATATGATAAGAATCACTTTTCTTAAATTTCTCTAAGTCTGCTCCTGCTGCTCTACTTCTCAACCAGTGCCATGATTAATTAGCACTGCTGCCTCTAATTAGTAGATCCTCTATAAATAGATTACATAACCATAATTGTCCTTGACTGCATTAAATAATCCTACATAATTAATGGTGTTTTTGGAGACTGCTTTCATACAGGTGATGTACACATAATGGGTACCTTTGGAAAGCAAAGAACACTCCTTATTTAAAGTCAATAATCAGGGGACTATTACCATAAACAAACCTTTATCAAAAATTGGTCCTTGGGGAATAACTGTAGTTTTGGCTGACCCACATCCCCAATCTTGAGGAGTGGGTTCATTTGTAAAAGGAGAGGAAGGCATATCACTTTTAAGGTTTCCGTCAAAAGGTCAAGGTCTTTGTTATCAAGATTAGTTAAATATTTGGGATGGGACTATTCACCAATACCACAATATATCACAACACAATTTTTCACGATTCTTATACTAGTGTGCTATGATATCCCTTCCCTGATGATCCCCCTCCCCCATCAAAGATATACTGAGTTTACCTAGATTATCTTCTCTCCAGGGAGATTGTTGGGAGGGGGTGGGGCGAAGGGTGGTGGGTGGGGCAAGTGGGAAGAAGTTGAACCAGTTTATCTTCCCCACCCCCACCCACCCCCACCCTGATTGTCTTCCCCCACCAGCAATTTCTCTCCCTGACCATTTATTTGAAACAGTTTCCTTTTCTTATTCAATGCCATTATGTAATTAAAAAAATGTATTGGAGGTGACTACAGCATATGCCTCTTAGGCAGCCAGAGTGAATTGAAGTCGAGAAAATGCTTTTCATTTTTTTTTGGGAGGGTGCATATAGTGTTTGTCATTTCCATCCATCCGTCTGTCAGGAAGATTTTCATGTCTGATCCATAACTCTGAGATTTTGTTAAAACTTGGCATACATGTTGCTTATGGGGAGACGATGTGTCGCAAACAAAATTTTTCTTTGGTTGATGGAGGTCAAGGTCACTGATCAAGGTCATAGTTTGGGGGCATCCGTGGCCAGGTGGTCACTGTTAGTCATGCTTTCAAAGGAAAAATGCACCTATGACAGATAACTTGTTCTTCGAAAAGCAGAAAATGCTGCTGTCATCTCTTTGATGAAGAAATTACATATACAGTACAGTCGCCGTGGATTGGTTGTAATCGTCGCAGTGATGTCCATTCATGCATTTACCAGGTAAAAAAATTCATCAGTACAGTCGCCGTGGATTGGTTGTAATCATCGCAGTGATGTCCATACATGCATTTACCAGGTAATAAAATTCATCATCATCAAAATTTTAATTAATTGTTGTACCTTGTGCTTTATTAATTAAATTTTTGCTGATTATTTTGGATGATTATTCCTATAATTAGTGTTTTGATGTAATATCATTGTGGCTGTGGAAATATTGCCCACCTGTAGAAAGTGACCAGTCCACGGCAGCTGTACTGTAGTTTCAAAGAGTTTGATGACATCTTGTTTTACGATATTGATTTAAACGACAAAAGGAAGGGGGAAAACAAGCTAGTTTATCTCTCCACCCCTCCCCCCGCCACCCCCCCCCCCACCCCCCACCCCCATGCAATTTTCTTCTCTCATTACCTATTTCAAAAGTTAGTTTCCTTTCTGAATACGGTAGCACTTCCAGGAACCATTCATTGATGCCAGTTGTCAACTCTGTGAGTTGATTGCATATATTTTTCATGTTGTAAACATCCCAACTTTCATATTGATATATAAATTTGTTTATATTTAATTTATATTTATGGAACATCAGACTTGGGATTTTCAAAGTAAACTACTTTTCATTACTTATATTGCACCTTAAAATGCAAAAATACGAAACTGTGATTAGCGATTTAATTGAACAACTCATCAGTCAATTGAACATTCAGTTGATGTACTGCTTGTTGTGTTGACCACTAGTCAACCAACACTAGAGGTCATTTGAAGAGAGCTATTCTTATTACCAATTACAAGTTATGGAGAATCACCCAAACCATTTGTTTCAACAGCACTGGATGTATCGCAATATGCAATCATATCGTGATACGTATTGTATCATGAGCACAGCATATCTTCCTATCTATATTAACTCCTTGCATGCTGCTGGCAGATATTACTGCCGAGGACAGGAAATCTCATGTTATTAAAATAAGTATAATTTGGATATTGTTAACCAAATTTTCCACTCTAAATTATTTATATTTATTTATTTACTGGTGTTTAAGGTCACATACTTATGTACAATGGCTAATCGTGACCGTGACAGTTTTATGGGTGGAGGAAGTCGGAGTACCCTGAGAGAACCACCGAGCAACGACGAGCAGCTGTCAGCTCTCCAACATCGTAACTCTGAACTCTGCATGGCAGCACAGGCAGGGTTAGATTGGTTGAAGACATGCGCACCATCGACGTGCAGTACGCCTCAGTACACAGCGTCATCGTGCCCCCATGTAGGCAATCGGGGTGAAGTGTCTTGCCCAAGGACACAATGCGGTTGCCGCAGGCGGGATTCGAACCGAGAACCACTCGGCTTGCAGCCTGCACCTCTACCAACTGAGCCACCACGCCCCCCCCCCCCACTCTAAATTAAATCCACTATTTGGTCATTAATTTCTTGAGTTAAATTGTCATGAATTTTCTATCAAATCTAGTCATGGCTGCTTCAGAGCAGCCATGACTAGAGTTGATGAAAAATATTTTAAAAAATACTGAGCAGTTTAAGAGTTAAATATCACAACTTGACATGTGGAAATGTCATCCTCACATTTTTTTTTTCCTCTCATTTTAGGTATCTGATTACAACATGGCTTTACAGATGAAAGCAGACATTATCAATGGTCCAACACAAGAGGGTGGACTGAAACCTTTTGAATGGACATCACAATTTAATGTATCACATGTTGGTTTGCCAAAGATATATAACTTTAGTTTTATTTCAAGTGCTCCCCTATTTCCCAAAGGTAAAGCTATGTTTCCCGGGAATAAGTAAATCTTACTTTTTTACCCTGTTTGTTCTTTCATTTGTCTGTTTTTGTGAAAAAAAAAAAAAAAAACGCATTCTGAAGCTAAATTGATATCTTTGGCCTTAGTACTTCAATTTTTACCTTTACCTAACACGAAAAGAAGACAACACTTGCAAACAGAATTCTTGAATAACTAAATTTTTTCAGTTTTTGTGTCAAAAACATAGCTAATGACCCTTCATTGGAACAAACTCAATGACCTCGTTCCAATAAGGAGTCATAACTCATAAGCTACATTTTTGAGACAAAAAAGGAAAAACATAATGAAATTTGAATGGTAATTTTTGTGAATTGCACTGGCTGCTTTTAGCCATTATGTTGGGTAAAGGGTTAAGCATTTAGACACCATGAAGTTGATCTTTTGTTTTGCAGGCCCATGTCAGTGGACTTGCCTGTTAAGGTCATTCCAGTGATTGCAGGGGGGGGGGGGGGGGATTGAGGTAAGGAGGGGGAGCAGAGATGTCATAACGTATGTTTCTGAGACTTTTTTGCAAGTATCATTTGCTTTTCAAGTTAGCTAAATTTTCAGGTCAAATCAAATTCCAAATTGAATCTGGCAGAGAATTTTGAAAAGAATTAAATCCCGAATGGAATGTCACAGCTTTTCAGATTTTAAATATTGCACCTTCTTACAACCTCAGATATTGCTAGTATTCTTCGATTGGGCAAGTCAGTCGGAAAATAGAGGATATCTTCACTGTTTTAGTGAATATCAGGAATTATCTCATGAGTGTGGACCTGAAAGTTTCAGGTCCACATGAATGAGATAATTCCCAATATTCACTTAAATAGCGAAGATTTTCTTTTTATTATATGCCACATGACATTTTACTGCGCAATATTCAGTCCAATTCAACTGCAAACATATACATTTAAAAACAGCAACAAAGATCAGCTGATCCTTCCTTCAAGGCGATGTCATACAGCGAAGTGTGATGTCATTTAGGAAGCTACTGAGGGATATTTTTATACTGTACCAATGACCCAGACATAGCTGGTGCTAACTCTTAAAAATATAGGGCCAAACACAAATTTTGCCCCCCAATCCCCAAAATTTGAATCTAAAACCAAAGAAAACATGTCCTGAATGGCCCTCCATACTTCACCTCTACTGCACATGCGCAGTGTCAAGGACGTCCCGAAATTGGCGCCATTAATCATTCTTTGTTTGGCCTTCATCAGTTAACATCTGACTGATCTTTGTGCTTGTAAATCTCAGTTTAAATGATGCCAGACACATAAATATTAGTGAAATGGTGATTCTAAGGAGGATATAGAAGGAGGAGAGGAAAAATGAGTGACAGAAAATAATCAGGGCTGTAACTTAAAATTTTTTGATGAAATTATGTTAAGTTACCTATTTTCGAGGCAACAGCCTGTTGTGGTCATTCTTGTTATCAAGATTACACTGCTTATTCAGTGTTTTCCTCTCTCCCTTTCCTTTAAGTCCCCTCTTGCTATTCTCCCATGCTTTTGGCATATTTTCTGTAATATTATTACTAAAATTTCTTGGGAGTTTTAGCTGGATAACAGAATGAATTCTGTTCTTTTCCCCATGTTTACGTCTTCACCTATGGGTGGTTAGGCGTAGTGTTCTGCATCTACCATCTGATGTTCTGCAGTTTCTTCCCTGGAAGTCTCTGTTTTGCATCAGATAGTGTATTATTGGTAACTGATTTCGGGCCAGGGTGCCTGGAGTCTTGATCTAGTGTTTTTACACTTATTGTTTACATTTCCAACAACCCTCTGTGTGAGGGGGGATTTCTTGAAAATAATATCTTGATGTTATTTTAATCATAACTACATACATTATTATTGTTCGTAAGTGTTGCATAAATTGTTTAAAATATTTTTAGAATTTTTGTCCACACTTAGGCTTGGGATCCATTGGGGCTTAACGTTACTTTTCAGAAACTTGGGCTGTTCTGAAAAAATATTTTTTCAAAAGTTTTTGATTCAATTATTTTTTCTATGTTAATGGATCTTGCTATTATGTATTTTGATTGTCAGGGGTTGGTGCGAGTACTAGGACTTTGTTTTCTTTTCACAATGAAAGGATATTGTTCAATTGTAATAAGAGGAAATCTTCCTCTGACTTTCATAATCATTGTATAATGTAGTCAGTGTACTCGCACTAACTCCTGTTCTGTATGTGTTGATTATGATGACAACATGGGTAGCGTGTGTCACGGTACGTTAGTGGGGAATTGGCCATTCCGGTCCTTTCCCCGCAGGGTCACTCTACTTTATCAATCTCTATTTCAGACGATCATGATCAGGGTGATGTATCCGTGATGTCTTCCAAAAGTGTGCCTCCGTCGTCACAATTAATGAAGAGCTAGCGGAAAAGTGCTCATGTAATACGTCAATTGCCTAAGAGGATCCTAGTAGGTTCGATGGCCTTTGACGTCCGCTAGCTCGCCCGGTGTAGCGTCCATTCCTCGAATGGTTCGGCAGCCGGGTTCGTCCGTTGCGGTCTAGAAAGGAGTTTTGGGTGATGCGAGCACTATAAAATTTCCATGTGCACACCCAGTGACGGCGGATTAGAGGGGAGAACGGAGGAAGCCTTTTAGTCCGGTTCATAGCTCGTCCAGGCCCATCCGGGCTGCGAGCGAGAGAGGCCCCTCTCTCGTACATCAACATCTGGCCCCAGATGTTGTGGTACAAAATGTCTCGCATTCGGAGCATACGTCCGCCGCTCGGGACGCTCCGTTATATACACAGTCCAGAGAGACTGTCAATTAGGCTTCCTCATTCTCATGGCAGCGCACATGACCGCACCTTGGCTACGTGACCTCCGATATCCAGTCAACTTCTCCAATCAGAGAATCCTCGGCGACCAGGTCACGCCATCTGATAGCCAGGGACACGAGGCCTGGAGACTCCGGACGTTCGCATAAGAAAGTATGCGGGAGTCAACGTACACGGAGCTTCCAGCGGCAAAGCATCGTAAGACCGCTTCTGCGCAGGCCTCGGTGACGGACGTGCTATCCCAAATAGCACAACTTATCGCAGCATCCCAGCAACGACAGAATCTCTGTCGCATAATATAATATCCGACGACGCTGGGTCGGGACGCTCCGTGGAAGCATCAAGTGCGGACGTCCGAAAATTTCATACGGTCAAACGGGATGCCGAAAGGGATTCGGAAGCTTTCGAGCTTTCCCTTTCGGAACAACATAAGCTGCTGTATATGTCATCCAACTTCATCTTCTAGAGGTTCTTCGTCGGACCAGAATGCTGGGATACCGGATGAGAAACTGATCGCGTTGGTGGACTTAGAAATTTTTGGTTTGGTTCAGAGACATCGTCCCTCAGTTCCGACACAGTCCAATAATGTCTCAGATACGTTCGATTTATTGAACGACGCTATATATATTTTTTATATGCTTGCTATGTCCAAGCATATCTGGTTTCTTGTTCGCAAAATTACTGAGATGTCTTTCAAAAGTGTGCCTCTGTCGTCATAGTTAATGAAGAGCTAGCGGCAATTAGTGCTCATGGATTACGTCAATCGCCTAAGAGGTCCCTAGTAGGATCGACGGAGTTGACATTCGCTAGATCACCCGGTGTAGCGTCCATTCATCAAATGGTTCGGCAGTCGGGTTCGTCCGTTGCGGTCTAGGAAGGAGATTTGGGTGATGCTAGCACTATAATAGACTTTAGTACACACCCAGTGACGATGGATTAGAGGAGAGATCGGAGGAAGCCTGTTAGTCCGGTTCCTAGCTCGTCCGGTCCGTCCGGGCGGCGAGCAAGAGAGGTCCCTCTCTCGTGCAACAACATATGGGACCGGATGTTGTGGTACAGACATTTCACCTTCGGAGCGTATGTCCGCCACTCGGGATGCTCCGTTATATAGACAGTCCGAGTGACTGTCGATATTGCTTCCCCATCCTCACAGCAGCGCACACGACCGCACATTGGCTACGTGACCTTGAATATCCGGCCAGCTTCGGCATTCAGTGATTCCATGGCGAACAGGTCACGCCATCCGGTAGCCAAGGGACACGAGGCCTGCACACTCCGGTCGCTCGCATAATAGAAGTATGCACGGGGTAACGAAAACGGAGCTTCCAGTGGCAATGCATCATAAGACCGCTTCTCCACAGGCCTCAATGACGGATGTGCTATCCAAAATAGCACAGCTTATCGTAGCATCCCAGCAAACGACAGATTCTCGGTCGGATCAGGAATAATCCGACAGCGCTGGGTCGGTGCGTTCCGCTGTTGCATCAGGTACGGACGACCGAATATTTCATAGGGTCTGACAGGATGGCGAAAGGGATTCGGATGATTTCGAGCTTTCCCTTTCGGAACAACAGAAGCTGCCATACATTTCTTCCGGCATTATCTTCCAGAGGTTGTTCCGTCGGACTACATTGCTGCGATGCTGGATAAGAGACTAATAGTGTCATTGGACACAGAGTTTTGGATCGGTTCAGGGACATTGTCCCTGAGTTGCCGACGCAGTCCAATAATGTCTTAGAACATTCGAATTATTTAACGACGCTATATATATATATAAGCTTGCTACCAAGCATGATAGTTTAGTTTCTTGTCCGCAATGCTCTATTCTGCCTTTTATCAATTCTAGGAAATAATTTATATTGGCAGAACAGGGCATACCGAGAGTTCATATGCGTCTAGATGGCGGGGTTGAAGACTAGGAATTATCTTTTTCGCCGTCTATGTCAATTCCAACCACGATGTTGGAAACGACAATGATGTCTAATAGACTTAACTTAGATGCTTTATCATACGTAGACTACCTTACTGAGGCGTTATCATTACGTCTTTAAGAGAAAGAATTCCAGGATATGATCCTCAATGTGATTTCTTTCAAGGACAGTAGTTTCCACGTATAACACCGCCCTTCAGTGGCAACCTGGAGTTGGTTAGACGTGACGCAGCCCTAGTTACATCCACGTGCGTGGATAGTAAGGTGAAGAACTCTCTCAGAGTCGCTTCGGTCTCGGAGAAGCTTCTCTTCGACGGCAACTTTTCAGCAATCTATGAATTGCTCGATATACACGTTCTCTTGTCTATCAAGTGTAGCAAGAGATTCAGACTGGGGCAAACATTCGGTGGTTGACTCAGAGAGTGCCACTGCAGTTGCCGGAT
This sequence comes from Pictodentalium vernedei, assembly GCA_031216915.1. Classification (NCBI taxonomy): domain Eukaryota; kingdom Metazoa; phylum Mollusca; class Scaphopoda; order Dentaliida; family Dentaliidae; genus Pictodentalium; species Pictodentalium vernedei. The sequence goes on along the minus strand of CM062297.1, from coordinate 369,465,945 downwards.
GCGAGTTTTATCATTATGATGGATGCCAGTCAAACAGGTTGGGGTACAATATTGATCCCAACGGATTCGAAGTGCCAGGGTCTTTGGGTTCCGCAGTTTCTAGGCAAGCACTTAACTTCCAGGGAATGATGTTATTTAGGCTTGCACTATGTCATTGGATGAACATTATTCAGAAACGCATGTCCAAATCCTGTCCAATAATATGACAGTAGTTGCGTATCTCCGGAACCAGGGAGGCACTCATTCGATTCCGTTATTCAATTTAATGGAAAGAATCCTTCTGTTTGTTATAGTACACCAAGTTCTGCTTCGGTCCGTCATATTCCGGGTCATCTGATTCTATTAGCAGACTCCCTTTCACGTAAGGGTCGCTTGTTGCCGTCAGAATGGACTCTCAACAAACAAGTATTCAATCAGATTTGCTATCAATGGGAGCGCCCAATGATAATTTATTTGCGACACAACTCACTATTCAATTGCAGACGTATGTGTTTGCATGTCCGGATCCCTGAGCTTATGTTGTTAACGCTCTATTGATCTAATAGGATGCAATGAGAGGATATGCGTATCCTCCAGCGCTGTTGATTCAGCAAGTATTGCTAAGATAAACATCCACAATACAATTCTGTTGATAGCATCTCTGTCTTCACAGAGACCATGGGTAATTTTACTCAGGGGTCTACTGTAGGACTTACCACGAAAGCTTCCTCCATGAGAGGATCTTCTTTCGCTGGGGAAATCGTGTCATCTTCATCACAACCCGCAAGGTCTCAACCTTCACGTATTCCGTTGTGTGGTCCTTCTTGCTCGGCAAGCATGGTACAGGACAAGCTATGGCCGTGATTTCTTACTGTAGGAGAACCTCTTCTTCGCTATACTATGTGGCTAAAGTGGAGGCTCTTCCATCGTTGGTGTAGGGATCATTATGTTGATATTTTTGATCCCTCCATACTAGACATTGCAACTTTCTAGTATACTTGTTTGACAAGATCTACTGCAGCCTGTTACTATTAAGGTTATAGGTCTATGTTATCTCATACCTATGCACTCTATGATAGTTTACAATTGAGTCTTATGTCTCTTTATCTAAGTCAGTTAGAAACTTTTCGATAAATAGACCTAGAATCCTTAGATTAAATTCCTATACGGAATTTAGCTTCGGTTCTTATTTAGCTAAGTAATCATTTGAGCCTCTGGATACAGTAGTTTTCAAATTCTGACCTTTTAAGACAGTAATTCTGTTAGCCGTCTTTTTTACTAAGGAGTCAGTGAGCTTCATGCACTATCGGTGGACGATTCTCACTTTTGTAGTGTCGGAAACACTACTTCCTTTACTACTTAGGTTGGATTTTTGGTTAAGAGTCAGGCTCCTAATAATATCCGGAACCTATTGTTATTAAGGTCCTTCCATCTTCGTACGGGCATAGGCCTTTACTCTGTCCAGTTAGAGTTTACGTATTTATAAACAGATATCAGTTTATTAGTATGGACGTAAGCTTCTTCTGTCTTTGATTACTAATAGAAGGACATTACGCTCCATTCTATTACTTATGGATTCAATTAACTATTGGTACTGCTTATGGTATATCATTGACTCAGCAGTTTGTGCTTGAGATTTCGGCTCATGAAGTAAGAGCTCTTTCTACATCTTGGGCTTACATTAATAGTGTCGCTATTATAGATTTTATGAAGGCTGCTCATTGGGCTCAGCCATCCACATTCATGAATTTTTATCTCAGAAATATTGAGTCCATTTCTGGAGGCCTCCATTGTTAGGTCTATTATCTACTGCTCAGAATGTCATTCACTTAACAGTTGCTACTATAGCTAGGTAGGCTTTCTGTTCCGGCAGTGACTCCGTCCTGCTGCCCTCTTCGCTCTGGGCTATTTGACCCAGGGCAAGAAAAAGGGGGGAGGGGGGGAGGGTGTTCCCTTGGGTCACCTGTTTTATTATGAAAACAAGGGGATACCTCCTCCGGAGTTAGTAATTCTGAGCTGTTACTGGGATGGCTTTTAAGTGATAAGTTTATGTTTTAAAATTCATTCAGGTCATAGTTTTTAAAGTATAGCTTTTGAATATATCATGTGTCAAACGGGCGTTATTATACAGTCCTCAGACACTTTTAAGGAGTATAAAGAGTCTCTGTTCTCTAGACTAACTTTATTTATTGGCTTACTTTAAATATTATTAGTATAAGGATTATACTGGTTATTAATAGAGTTCAAGGATGTTATGATGCTCAATTTTAGAAGGTGTTGTGTCTTTCTAATTTATCATAATTAAGAAAGATACATGTAAGGCCTAATACTCCTTTTCCCCTCGAGGGATGACTCTATTTTATATAATTGAGCTTATTTGAACTTGCTCTATGTCCTAGGCCCTCCAGCCTTTTTACTATTCAGCTATGTCTGGGTCATTGGTACAGTATAAAAATGTTAAAAAATTTATAGTAATTTATATATTTTTTATACTTACCAATGACCCAGACGGGGATGGCCCTCCCAGGAGTTGGGAACTCATACCTCCCCGCTGAGTACATAGCGCTTACCAGGCACTGGTTATAAGAATGATTAATGGCGCCAATTTCGGGACATCCTTGACACTGCGCATGCGCAGTAGAGGTGAAGTATGGAGGGCCATTCAGGACATGTTTTCTTTGGTTTTAGATGCAAATTTTGGGGATTGGGGGGCAAAATTTGTGTTTGGCCCTATATTTTTAAGAGTTAGCACCAGCTATGTCTGGGTCATTGGTAAGTATAAAAAATATATAAATTACTATAAATTTTTTAACTTTCCTCATTATCCATCAAGTTGATGGATATCAATAAATATCATTTAGATAATTTGCAATAATTCACAGGCTAGCATATAATAAAGAGGAATATTCCTGAACAGAATCAAAGTAGGACTATCTGGTCCAGGAAGGGACTGAGTATTAAAATTAAAGTATAAAATATTGGCTCTTTTATATCCATAGCTTTCGGCCGAAAGCTATGGATATAAAAGAGCCAATATTTTATACTTTAATTCTAGAATCAAAGTAGTTTTGGGAACAGAACCTCATTGCGCACTTCTGTCATCAGGTCGCTTGGACAGGAGACCTGATGATAGAAGAAGAGTTGAAGAGAGGACACTTTGTAGGATTTTAAGAACATTTTTATGATTAAAATATTTTTGAATTGGCTTCACTCGAATTGAATTGAATCAACGGGACGATATTGAATCTGAGTTTTGAAGCTTCATACATTCCTATACATGTGATGAATACAAATTTTTTTGTATTTTTGTTTTACGTCTGATATTATAGTTTATCTCAACTATTGTACATTCTGCACATTAAAGATGGGTGGTATACTGTAAATACCATTCGGTATCGGCATTGAGTTAATATCGATTTACCATACTGAGGAAATCTCAAATATTCCCAACATTTGTTAAAAAATAAAAAGGTAAACAACAGAACATTATGCAAAATTCATGACATGATGAGCCCATGGACTGTGTATTTCTAAAAGCAGTCACCACCGGTCATATGATGTATCAAGAAAGCTGAGAGAAAATACTCAGGGGTATTTTCTTTCAACATTTTTGTTACATCAAATGACCGATGGCGATTGCCTGTACACGTGTTACTTCCAACATTTCGATAATTTGGCAGCTTTGTCTGTTGTAAAATGGGGATCAGCAGCTGGGTAGTATATTGAAAATACCATTCAATATTGGTATTGGTATGAGTACATGTATGTTGTTGATACCGAATACTGTACCCAAACCAAGGTAGAGCTGAAACAGTTAAGGGGTTTTCTTGATTGATTAATCACGTGGATTAACCTTGGTTAAAGTGCCAGTCACACATTAACAGAAGCGGCAAACGTATGAGAAACGGAAAACAATTTTTGCTCTTCGTTGATGTTCATTGAAGTTTGTTGTCTATTCTTTCCATGTTCGTTACATCTCCGTTATGTTCGTCGGACTACGTTTCTTGTCAGTTTGTGTCCGGAGAGGCTCCGAAATATTTTTGAGCATGTTCAAACTTTTCAGCGAGCATCAACAGAAACTTGCATACGGTCTTTCTTCGTTTTTCATTCATTTGTCCTCTTCACATATTGTACATGTTCGTAACTTATCCTGAGGTATCCTTTGGCTGTCCTGTGGTTTTCCGGTGGCTATGGTTGATTCCGAACAACTACCGAACACGCAACAGATGAAACAGACAATACACAAATACAAACAGGACAGACACAGGATGCCTACTGTACAATTACCTGATGACTGACTGACAAACAGATGAGAACCGGAGAAACCAAACAAAATGCAAAAGATCCAATTATGTACTGTAAATCAGGCCGAAAACTAGCGGACATGTAACGGCTACACACAGGAAAAGAACCGGTGGCGTTGCAGTCTGCCAAGAGCATATAAATATGAGGTCCTGTGGTCATCATGTCAGTACATCTTCAGTTGCCCAGTGAGGACCTCAGTTCTTCAAGTGATGGATCGCTGTGTCCAGGTCCGGGCTCAGTGCCAGTTGACACTACTGCAGGCTCAGCTGAATATCCAGAATGCACAGTTGAACATCCACGATTATATTCGGTATTTTTGCATTGCATGTGCGGTGGATGTTCGCTTCTTATACGGTGCTAAATTGTTCTATCCATTACATCTTTTTTTGCGGTGGTCAGCTGTTGGTTATTCGGTTGTCATCCGGTATTGTTCGTTCCTCATTCGTTGCTCTCCACTAGCAATTTTTTATCCTTGATCAGCTAGTTTATCCGTTCCATATACTGTGCATATACTGTGCATATACTGTGCATATCCTGTTCTTGGCCGTTCAAAAATCGATTCTTCACACCAGACAATTTCAAATTTCCCACCGGATAAAAATTGTCTTTAAGTTACTCATACGCTATTCAAATGTTTGCCGTTTCCGTTAATATGTGTCTGGCGCATAACCGATTAATCACTTGTCCAAATAGATATCTGAATAATTGCCATACCATTGATGATTTACAGCATGAACCCTTCACCCAATGTAACAAACAAAACCGACTAGGCCTATAAACAAAAATCTCCATTCAAATTTATTATGTTTTAAATTTTTGTCTCAAAAACCTAGCTTATGACCACTCATCACTGAGCTCGTTCCAATGAAGGTCATAAGTTATGTTTTTGAGACAAAAATTAAAAATTTTTAGTAATTCATGAATTTATTTTGCAAGTATCATCTGCTGACCATTTCCTGCCACTCATACAGTATGATGATCATGCAAGTGAACAAGTATGTTATCACATAACTTGTATGCTTTACTTTCTCCTATATAATAGATGTGAGTTAGTGTGACAATGTTTGCCTATTTTGGATCAAGTTTGTTCCTTTGTTAACCCAGAAAATACAGTAGTTCAAAAGTAATGGTTAATCGATTAATTACTTTTTTGATCGATCAAGCCGTTGATCATTGGCTAATTGATTAATTGGTTAACCGTTTCAACTCTAAACCAAGGTAATCATTCTAAAAATACTGATACCGAAAAAGAGGGAGTGCTGTGGCTCAGTCATTATGTCATTGGACTTCAAACTGAAAGGTCCACAGTTCGACCACCATGAGGAGTAACTGCATTGTGTCCCTGGGCAAGGCACTTAATCCAATTGCCCACACAATGGTTATGGCATTGGACTTCAAACCAAAAGGTCCATGGTTCAATCCCCACCAGGAGTAACTGTACTGTGTCCAGGGGCAAGGCACTTAATCCTGATTGCCCACACAGGGGCACTGTGGCGCAGTGCACTAAGGCATACTGCATGTCGATGGTGCACTTGTCTTTTACCAATGCTAACCCTGCTTGTGAGGAGTTAATACATTGGGGACTCTGACAGTTGCTTGCTACTGCTTGGTGGTTCTCTCCGGGTTCCTCCACCTGTAAAACTGTCTGACACAAGGTGACCCTGGCTGTCAAAAGTGTCATTAAACCTGAAAAGAACTTGAAATTTCAATACCACCCAGTTCTACTGCACAGGATTGAATTTTTATATCATTTTAACATCTGAACAAAATTTTTCAAAATATATTCACTGTTTGTATTTCATTTTAATCTGTAACGTTATTGCAAAAAAGGTTGTGGAATTGAACCAGTTATGCATTTCCAAATGATTGACTTTTATTACTTTCATTAATTTGTTATTGTGTATATATTATGGTTCATAACCATTTGTTTTTGATCTTTTTTTTATCCATTAGGCTTTTATTAGCTCACCTGACTGAAAGTCAGGGCGAGCTTTTCTGATCACTTTTCATGCGTCGTCTGTCGTCCGTCGTCTGTCGTCCGTCGTCTATTGTCTGTCGTCCGTCATGAAGGTGGTGTTTGGGCTTTTTTCTCCCAAATCACTGGCCGCATATTAATGAAATTTTATGTGATTAGGGGTTATATAAGGGCATTTTGATTTTTATCCAAATTAGGTTTCAGCTCATATTGAGCAGAGGGGTGGGGAAACTTTTTTGAAAATCTTCTTCTAATGAACCACCAGTAGCAGAGACTTGATATGTGGTATACAGAGTCCTTTTGAGGTTTAGAATAAAGTTTGTTCAAGAGAAGTTTGTCGGGCATTATTTGCCTTCGTTATGGGAGGGGCAAAAATTTTGGCCACGCCTAAAATTTCTATTTTCAGAACTGTGAGGTCGATTTGAACCAAATTTGATATGAGATGATAATGGGTCATAAGTAGCTGATTGATGCAAAAAAAATTTTTCTCATTGCCCCGTGGGAACCTCGGGAGCTAAAAATAGGAAAAACCTTAAAACTGCCATATCTCCAAAACTACACGGCACAGAGAATTCTTATTTTGTATAAAGCTTACTTTTATCCAGTAGAATAGAGTGGTTAAAAAAATTCCCTGTCGGTTTGATCACAAGGTACTTTTTTCAGGACTTTTGAAAAAGTGCTGAGTCAACACTTTTTAACACTGTAGGCAATGGGAAAAAGATTAAAAAATTTTCTTCTCCTGATCCAGCAGGCAGAATCTTTTGATATTTGGTATGCAACATTGTAGGGTGGATCTGATTCAAGTTTGTTCAAATTGGCCCCCCTGGGTTCATATTTGGGCTCAGTATAGGAGCCTGATTTCGAACTTAGTGCATGCATTTCAGGCAAATTTCTTCAAAAATCTTCTTCTCCAGATCCAGCAGGCAGAATCCTTTGATATTTGGTATGCAACATTGTGGGGTGGATCTGATTCAAGTTTGTTCAAATCGGCTCCCTACATTCATATTTGGGCTCACTATAGAAGCCCGAATTCGAACTTAGTGCATTTCAGGCAAATTTCTTCAAAAATCTTCTTCTCAAGATCCAGCAGGCAGAATCTTTTGATATTTGGTATGCAACATTGTGGGGTAGATCTGATTCAAGTTTGTTCAAATCGGCCCCCTGGATTCATATTTGGGCTCACTATAGAAGCCCGAATTCGAACTTAGTGCATTTCAGGCAAATTTCTTAAAAAATCTTCTTCTCCAGATCCGGCAGGCAGAATCTTTTGATATTTGGTATGCAACATTGTGGGGTGGATCTGATTTAGGTTTGTTCAAATCGGCCCCCAGGGTTTATATTTGGGCTCAGTATAGAAGCTTGAATTCGAACTTAGTGCATTTCAGGCAAATTTCTTAAAAAATCTTCTTCTCCAGATCCAGCAAGCAGAATTTTTTGATATTTGGTATGCAACATTGTGGGGCGGATCTGATTCAAGTTTGTTCAAATCGGCCCCCTGGATTCATATTTGGGCTCACTATAGAAGCTTGAATTCGAACTTAGTGCATTTCAGGCAAATTTCTTCAAAAATCTTCTTCTCCAGATCTAGCAGGCAGAATCTTTTGATATTTGGTATGCAACATTGTGAGGTGGATCTGATTCAAGTTTGTTCAAATCGGCCCCCTGGATTCATATTTGGGCTCACTATAGAAACCCGAATTCGAACTTAGTGCATTTCAGGCAAATTTCTTTGAAAAACCTTCTTCTCCAGATCCTGCAGGCAAAATCTTTTGATATTTGGTATGCAACATTGTGGGGTGGATCTGATTCAACTTTGTTCAAATATTTGGGCTCACTATAGAAGCTCGAATTCGAACTTAGTGCATTTCAAGCAAATGTCTTTGAAAATCTTCTTCTCAAGATCCAGCAGGCAGAATCTTTTGATATTGGGTATGCACCATGCTTAGGGGGTTGAGATTCAAGTTTGTTCAAGCCAAGTCCCTGGGTTCATATTTAGGCTCACTGTGGTAGCCCGAATTATAACTTAGTTCAAAATGAGGAATTTTCTTTAAAAATCTTCTTCAGATCCAGCAGTCGGAATGTTTAGATATTTGGTATGCAGCATCCTTAGGGGGGTGAGATTCAAGTTTGTTCAAGCCATGTCCCTAGGTCCATATTTGGACTCACTGTGGGAGCTTGAATTGTAACTTAGTTCAAAATGAGGAATTTTCTTTAAAAATCTTCTTCTTCAGATCCAGCAGTCAGAATGTTTTGATATTTGATGTGGAGCATCCTTAGAGGGGTGAGATTCAAGTTTATTAAAGCCAAGTCTCTAGTTTCATATATGGGCTCCCTGTGGGAGCCCGAATTATAACTTAGTTCAATATGAGGAATATTCTTTAAAAATCTTCTTTTTTTTTTTTAGATCCACTGGTCAGAATCTTTGGATATTTGGTATAAGCTTTTCTTAGGAGGAGCAGATGCGACTTGTTGAAATCAATTCTCTGGGTTGTTATTTAGGCTACCATGTCAGGTGAGCGCCCTCAGGCCCCTTGGGGCCTCTTGTTTATTTAATGGGGTTTAATGAAGGGCAGTGTGAATATTCGAATATGATCGAATGGAGTACTGAATTAAATACTGCTCACTATTAGTGAATCAAATTAAATATCGAATCAAATTTATTAGAATGGTTACCGGTAGCGCTACTGAGAAAAAACATCATGTTTTGGTTCAGAACGTAACCATGTTGGCTGTTGGCTGTACTCGCTATTCAGTGTGTCGGCGATGGATATATCTGTCACCGACATACAAAATGGGAAGTATGAGCGACAGATAAATCCGTCGCAGGCACTAAATGAGCAGTTGTGTGAGATGGAATCCATTTTTAACCCTTGACCCAACACAATGGCTAAAACCGGCCCATGCAATTCACAAAAATCGCCAATTAATTTTTTATTATTTTTTCATTTTTTGTCTCAAAATCATGGGTTATGACCCCTCTTTGGAACGATCTCATCGAGCTTGTTCCAATGAGGGGTTATAACCTATGTTTTTGAAACAAAAAATGAAAAAAATTAGTCATTCAAGAATTTTGTTTGCAAGTGTTGTCTGCTTTTCATGTTAGATAAAGGATTAAGCTGATGTGTGCCTATTTTTAAAACACACATCCCACCAATATCATGCATTCCAAAAGAATGAAAGATTGCAAGGATAATCAGAGATATTCAATAGATATTTGACACCGATTGCCAAATAGAATTCGAATCGAATAGTGCTGTTGAATTGAATATCATTTTGAATACCAAATATTCACAGGACGCTGGTTTAATTACACTTTTGACAGCCAAGGTCACTTCATGTCAGACAGTTTTATGGGTGGAGGATGCTGTGGGTACCTGGGGAGAACGACTGAGCAGTGGCAAGTAATGTCAGACTCCTCAATGTACTAACTCCACACAAGCAGGGTTAGCATTGGTTGAAGGCAAGTGCACCATCATCCTGCAGTACACCTTAGTACACATGCCACCATGCCCCACATGGGTAATCAGGATTACCGGTAAGTGCCTTGCCCAAGGACACCATGCAGTTGTCCCTGGTGGGAATTGAACCATGGAACTTTTTGTTTGAAGTCCTATGCCGTAACCACTGAGCCACCGTGCACCAATATTCTTGAATAACTAGAAATTGTCTGTTTCTGCCTCAAAAACATCATCTATGACCATCATTGGAATGAGCTCATACCACTGATGAGTCATAAGTAGTGTTTGAAACAAGCCATTAACCCTTTACCCAATGAATCAGCCACATCCACCCACGTAATATGCAAATTCAGTAGCTGAAAAAATATTATTTTTCAAAACGTTTCAACAAAACCATATCATGTGACCCCTCTTTGGAACGAGCTCATCGAGGTCATTCCAATGAGGGGTCACATGATATGGTTCTGTTGAAATTTTTTGAAAAATAAAAAAAAATGATATTTAAAATAATAAATTTTGATATCGTCTGCGTTTGGGTAAAGGGTTAATTGAAAATAGAATATGTTCTTATTTTTGGAATTCACTTAAAATTTCTGTAATCCTGGATAAGTATTTCCATTAGTTCCGTGAATCCTGCACACTGTATAACAATATGTAACCAACTATTAACTCTGTGCATTTTTACAGTTTCAGTAAGTGCATGTTTTCATGTAGTGTGTGATATAGCAGTTACCAATTATTTTATAACCAGAAACGTAACTAACCCTGTGCAATGCACAGGGTTAGTCACACTTTATGGTTATAAAGAATTTAATTTTTAACTGAGTAGCTAACCCTGTGCACTGTACAGTCTTAGTGTGCATCTCATCTAAATCATCTCTTTATCTAACATGATGGCCAAAACCAGCCTGTACTATTCAAACTCAGTTGTAGACCCCTCATTGTTTTTTTTAGTGAATTCCAAAATTGAAAACATATTCTATTTTCAATTAATAAAATAGCTTGTTTTGAGTCAAAACTGAAAAAAAAGATATACTTTGAATTTTTATTTTTGTGCATAGTGCTGGCCTGTTGTGGTTGTTACATTAGGTAAAGGGTTGATAAATTTATTTTGGCAACCAGAGGCGGTGGAGCTGGGGGGTGGGGCACAGGGGGCACATGCCTTTCCACTTTTTTTCACAGATATGTTTTGCAGTTACACGATGAGTTAAAATGGACGCTTGCAAACATGCCAATCTTCCAACACGAAGACTGGCCTTCAGGTTGGAAGATGGTTGAAGTAGAAGAAACAGACAGGACAGTGACCACACAGCAGCATTATCATCTTAATGAGAGACTACAGCGAGTCATGGTACATTTACCGATATATGATTGTGCCCTTTTCACACTGGGTCAACCATGGTAGCATTGCAAATTTGTGCGCCTCCACTTTTATTGAGTTTCTGCTGCCCCCTGTTGGCAACCAATGAACTCTACAACAGTTTGTTTTATGATACTATCATCACCCAGAGTCATATTGTGTCAGCCAGTTTTATGGGTGGAGTAGGGCAAAATACCTGAAGAGAACCAATGAGCAATGGCAGGTAACTGTCTGCCTATCCAACTTACTAACCCAACATATCTGGGTTTAACAGTAGTGGAAGCCAAGGGTATTGTCACCATGACTTCAAAGCAGTACAAACCTTTCTGGTCACAATGTTTTTCTTGTAGCTTAAGCATTTAATCTATTGTGCCTTGTTTGACAGAGCTTCATTATTTAATTATTGGTGTTTTAAGGTCACATAACTTCTGCACAATGGCTAATCATGACCATGACAGTTTTACAGGTGGATGAAGCCAGAGTACCCGGAGAGAACCACCGAGCAATGGCGAGCAACTGTCAGCTCCCCAACATACTAACTTCACACAAGCAGGGTTAGCATTGGTTGAAGACAAGTGCACCATCGACGTGCAGTATGCCTTAGTGCCACCGTGCCCCCACGTGGGCAATGGAGGTAAAGTGTCTTGCCCAAGGACACAATGCGGTTGCCGCAGGTGGGATTCGAACCGAGGACCTCTCAGCTTGCAGCCTGCACCTCTACCTACTGAGCCACCATGCCCCCCCCAGAGCTTCATTAACCCTTTACCCAACATAAAGGCCAAAAACGGGCAGTGCTATTCTCAAAAACCGCCAATTAATTTTCATTATTTTTTCATTTTTTTGTCTCAAAAACATAGGTCTCAAAAACATAGGTTATGACCCTCGTTGGATGAGCTTTACCATAAAGTAGGAAAATAACCAAAGTCGGGCGATACAGTGGAAGCTTGTTAGTTGTTACTTGATTAGTCACTTTTCCAGTGAAAATTATTCAGTTGATAGGATTTTTCAACTGACTGGGATTTGATCGCTTTCTTGTATTATATCGATAAGCTGAGCATTTTTAGCTCACCTGACTGAAAGTCAGGATGAGCTATAGTGATCACTCACTGTCTTTCGTCTGTTATCCGTGAACATGCTGTTTGCACCTGCCCCTCCTAAACCACTGAACCAATTTTAGTTATATTTGAGGTGATTGCTTGTTCTGACATCGCATTTTGTTTTTTTTTTCAAATCAACTTGCCCATCCTCAGAGGGAGGGGGTGGGGGAAATCCACCAAAATTCTTTAAAAATCTTCTACTCATCAACCAAGGTCTTGATATTTGGTATGGATCTTCCTTTTGAGGGGCAGAATCAAGTTGTTCAAATCAAGTTTGTAGATCAATATTTGCCATTGTAATGGTGAAGGGCAAGATTTTTGGCCCGCCCCAAACTTTTTTGAACTGATGGTCTGATTTTAACCAAATTTAATATGTGGTAATATTGAGTCATAAGTATTTGCAAAAAAAACATTTTTTCCTATGTCCCCAGTGGGAACCCCAGGAACGAAAAATAGAAATACATTCAAATGCCCATATTTCCCAAACCACATGGAACAGAGAACTGTTTTTTGATATGAAGCATCTTAGGACCAGTTGAATTGAAAGGTAAAAAAATTGCCATAGTTATGTCAAGGTATTTCATGGGGTGGAGGGGGTGGGGAGGAGCATCGAAAAAAATTCTGACTCAGCATATTTACAAAAAAATTAAAAAACCTTTTTCTCCACAACCACTGATCAAAATCTTTTAATATTTGGTATACACCATCCATAGGGGGCGTCAGATACAAGTGTGTTAAAATGAAGCCCCTTGGTTCATATTTGGGCTCAATACAGGAGCCCGAATTTTTGACATAGGGCAATATGAGGAATGATCTTTAAAAATCTTCTTCTTCAGATCCACCAGTCAGAATGCTTTGATATTTGGTATGCAACATCTTTAGGGGGTGAGATTCAAGTTTGTTCAAATTGACTGAATGGGTTAATATTTGGGCTCTCATTAAAAATCTTCTTCAGATCCACCAGTCAGAATGCTTTCGTATTTGGTATACAACATCCCAGGGGGGGGGGGGGGGGGGGGGTGGGGCGTGAGATTCAAGTTTGTTCAAATCGAATGGGTTAATATTTGTGCTCCCTATGGTAGCCTGAATTTTAACTTAGTGCAATATGAGGGACTTTCTTTAAAAATCTTCTTCAGTTCCACCAGTCAGATTGCTTTCATATTTGGTTTCCAACATCTCGGGGGGGGGGGGGGGGGGGGGGGGGGGGGGGTATTCGACTTTGTTCAAATTGGGTCCCTAGGTTAATATTTGGGCTCCCTATGGTAGCCCAAATTTTAACTTAGTGCAAAATGAGGAAATTTCTTTAAAGATCTTCTTCTTCAGATCCACCAGTCAGAATGCTTTCATATTTGGCATACAACATCTCTAGGGGGTCACATTCTACTTTGTTAAAATTGATTCCATGGATTTCATACTTGGGCTTCCTATGTGAGCCCAAATTTTGACTTGGTGCAATATGAGGGAATTTCTTTAAAAATATTCTTCTTCAGATTCACCAGTTAGAATCCTTTTATATTTGATATACAACATCTCTAGGTGGGTCAGATTCAAGTTTGTTCAAATCGGGTCCCTGGGTTAATATTTGGGCTTTTTATGGGCTCCTGAATTTTAACTTAGTGTAATACATGTATGAGGGAATTTCTTTAAAAATCATTTCTCCGAATTCACCAGTCAGAATGCATTTGTATTTGGTATACTACATCTCTAGGGAGGTGAGATTTGAGATTGTTCAAATCAGGTCCCTGGGTTAATATTTAGGCCCCCTATGGTAGCCCGAATTTCAACTTAGTGCAATATGAGGAAATTTCTTTTAAAATCTTCTCCTGCAGATCCCTCAGTCAGACTGCTTTCACATTCGGTATACAGCATAATGGAGGTGGACGGGAAGGGCTCAGACTCAAGTTAAGTTTCTAGGTTGATATTTGGACTTCCAAGTTTTGCATTACATGTACTGGAAATCGGGGCATTATTTCTGTGATAACATCCCAGTACTAGAAAAAAATATCATCTAGCATGGACAACAGAGTTATAAATAATTAAATAAGTCCATTTCTCTTTAGTGTTAACTATAGATGCTAATCCTTCTTTAAACAACTATTGTCAGTTGAGCACCTCAGGCCCCATGGGACCTCTTCTGTTATATCTTGTTTGACAGAGCTCATGGAGCTCTGTCAAACAAGATATAATAAATTAAATGTCTGCATTGGATATACTAAGGCCAAATGGATTAAAAAATAAGGGGAATTTGGTGATTGGGTTATTTCGCGATATTTTATAAGATATGTTATTCAGTTAACAGGAGTTGACTCTCAAATTTAAAAAAATTAACAGGTCAAGTTTGCACTGCAGGTATGTAAAATGGTTTTGTGTTGGGAAATTATATTCAATTAACAGGGTTATTCTTTAGAGAGATATAAAATAAAGGAGGCTCCACTTTATATAGCTTTTCTATTAAGGTTGCTTGCCCAAGTGTTGTATAGCATATGCACTGAGCCTCTGACATCAATAGCAAGTAAGCAGGAAAGGCTATGTAAGCTAAGCAGTTGTTTCTAGTAAGGTGTCATCTGCCTGAATAAGCAGACAACATTTTTCTATAAATACAGTACAGCTGCCGTGGAATGATCAAAATTCATGTGTGGACAGTATTGTCCACGGCAGCTATTTCAATCAGTAATCAGTAGTTTTCAGCAAATATTCAATGAAAGAAGCACTGGGTCATAACCAGTGCTTCATTCAAAGAAAATATGATGGTGATTCCATTGTTTTATTTTGCAGATTCACTGTTAATGCATGTGTGGAAATATTGCGCACATGTGGATTTTGACCTTTCCACAACAACTGTATTCTAACTGTTAGGCCATATAAGTCATGATGATAATTTTGGATATTCAATAAACTCAGTGTTATTTCTTAGGATAGTAAGAGTTAACCACTTTCACACTAATGTAGAAATATCGGTATTTCAATCTGCAATTTTTTCCAATAATGCAACTGGGAATTTAACCAGATCAATTTTTTATTACATGCCTGTTCTATGAAATCCCCATCTACAGCAACACTAAAGCATGTGGAAAATGAAAATCTGTTCCGCACACATGTGCAGAATGAAAATTGTTTACAGACTATTTTTAAATAAAAGAAAATTTCACTGGAATTTTCTATAAATCGTGCAAAGCAATTACGATTTGAATCACTAGCGATAGCAAAAATTCATCCACTGAGTTCCAATGTGTTCTCTGTGCCAGTAGGCACATAGAGCACATTGGAACTCAGGGGATGAAATAGTAACACAGGCTCCCCATGCAAATTTGGTTAGCGGTAAAATGCATTCTTTTTATTGATAGTTGTCAAATGAATTGCTGAGAGTCCTTCTAATAACTATACATCACAGAATGACACATGCGTGTGAATGGGTTAATCGATATGGCACTTTTGCCATCGCAGAAAGATAAAACTCAAGGCCTGTGGCCTCACATTTTATCCTCCCTCACTGGCACTCATGCCATATCGGTTAACCCATTCACACGTGCATGTCGTTCTGTGTATATATGACAGAGCTGAGCTCTGTGAGACAAGAGTGAATTATTTAAATCCTAACTGTATTATGAGTGTTAATTGAATATTTTTCCCTGGCAGAGTGGCTTTTTCAGTTAACAGATTTCCATTCCATTATATTGGAACACAACCATGGTGTATATAACTAGTCAGGGAGCATGGTGACTGAGTTGTTATGGCATTGAACTTGAAACCAAAAGGTCCATGGTTGATCCCTACCAGGGTAACTGCATTGTGCCCTCGGTCAAGGCACTTAATCCTGATTGCCCACATGGGGGCATGGTGGCACTGTGTACTGAGGCGTACTGCACGACGATGGTGCACTTGCCTTCAACCATTGCTAACCGTGCTTGTGTGGAGTTAGTTCATTGAGGAGTATGACAGTTGCTTGCCATTGCTCAGTGGTTCTCTCCTCCACCCATAAACTGTCCCTGGTTGTCGACAGTGTTGTTATACCCCAGTAAACAAACAAATACAACTAGTCATCAGTGAACGTGTTAGCATTCATTTCAAACTATTAGTTTTTGAATCATTTTCTCACCATTCGTCAGAATGTTTGTTCTGACATGATGTGACCCTAGCTGTTAAATCTGTCATAAAACCCAAACAAACAAACAGTCATATGTCTGCATGTGTAGAGTTATTGCCCTTTGATTAGGGATGTAGCTAGAGGGTCTTCAATTGGGGGTGAGGGGGTGATCGGTTACATTTCCAACTGGGCTTTGGGTTCCAGCACGGTCTACCATAGACATGTGCTGAGGGCCACATGTTGGGGGAGAGTTTGAGTTAGCATATCTCTGTTTCAGTGGTGGGAGGTCCTGGGAAATTTTTTTAATTTGAACTCCTGAGTTGAATTCTGAGGCCTCCCTCTGGCTTAAACCTTGTCATTTTATCCACAAGAAAAATGCATTTCCACAGGTAGGTCTATGACTTTTTCCTTACACTGACTAGGCTACACAAGGTCTATAGACTGACAGGTATTCAACCAACATCTACTCCTTCCAACTGCCAGTCAGTTGGAATGAGTAGGTAGTTATTGGCTGAATAGCTGTCAGTTTATAGTCCTCGTGTAGCCTGATCATTGCAAGGGAAGGGAAACAGAATGATGAAATTGAAAAGTCATACCGGCCACAGATTTGAGACCAAATTTTGGAAAATTTTGTCAGCTGATTGGAAAAATCGGAGAATTTGATAAAAAATTGAAAAATCACTTGGGCCTCTGACCGAAAAAATATGACAAGAGCACATGGAATTGATATTATTGAATTTTCAAGTTTTGGAATTCATATTATCGAATTTTCAACTTTTGGAATTTTAGGCAATAATTGGGGGTGGAGTTGGGGTGACACCCCTGTACACTCCCCCCCCCCCCCCCCCCAGCTGCATCCCTGCCTTTGATCTGCTCTTCTGAATGAAAACATGAAGATTTAACACCAGAATTGTTTGTTTTTTGAAATACACAGAACTTGGATAGTGGATTATAGGTAAACATATAATGGGTGTGGATTTCCACCTTGCTTGTTGTTTATGATTTCAGAGAGAAAAAGCATGAAAAACTCACAAACCAGTAGCTCAATGATTATGAAGTGGACTATGAGCTGAATGTTTGCTATTGTCTTTTATAAAAAAAAAAGTTATTTACAGGGGGGATTCATAGAGGTGGCAGGAGCTCAGTGATTGTGTGTGTTTGGTGGGTGAAGGGATGGGGGTGGGTGGGGGGGGGGGGGGGTGGTCCAGACAGGTGTCACTATTTCAGAGGGAGACTCACTATTTTACAGAATAAATTTCTGTTATATGAGTCTGAAATTGGGGTTTTTAATTGTTACAGTGCTGGAAACCAATATTTGTGCTTTACTCTTCAGTTTAGATATCACAACTTTAAGGTGCCATATTCAGTGGATATGGGAGTGGGGGGGGGAGGGGAATGTCACGGTAACCTGTTCTCGTCGGATCACCAAAGTTAAGCAACGTTGAGCGCGGTTAGTAGTTGGATGGGTAACCATTTCAGTGACTGATTCGCCCTCCCGCGTTGTGTCCTTGGTTAAGGCACTTAACCCCGATTGCCTACATGGGGGCACGATGACACTGTGTACTAAGGTACTAAGGCGTACTGCACGTCGAAGGTGCACACGTCTTCAACCAATCTAACCCTGCCTGTGCCGCGGTGCAGAGTTCAGGGTTACGATGTGGGGGAGCTGGCATGCTCGGTGGTTCTCTCTGGGTTCTCCTGCTTCCTCTCCACCCGTAAAACTGTCACCGACATGATATGACCCTGGCTGTTAATGTGTCGTTAAACTGTACTAAAAAAAAAAAAAAAGGGAAAAAATTCAGTGGATATGTTTCGTATTATTATTGAAGTGAAATTATTCAGTCTGCATTGATTTGGTTTTGTTACAATTTATGGGAGAGTGCCTATAGACACTCTCCCACAAATTGTGACAAGGCAAAGACATGTGAACAATTTTTGATCAGCAAAAATAATTTAGCACCCAACTAGTTAACAGAATCTCACTACTGAAGTCTTTAAATGTTACTCTTTGAACCATTTAAAAATTAAAATCTCACTATTTTTGCTAAAAAACATCTTGTTATTTTACAATTCATTAGCTTAACATGTTGGGAGGAGGGGGGAAGGGGGAGGGGATCTGTAGAAATATCATTTCTTGTATTCTCGGATTTCTGTGTGAAGTGAGGTGTTGGAAGTATATGTGTGTTGGTGGATGGTCACCGATAAATCTTCTGTATGTTTGGAACAGGTGATGACATCCTTTCATTTTTTAAATATTATAATTGTCTTTCAAATAAATATATATTTCTTTCAACAGGCATTCTACTACCAACATTCCTAAATAACTGATCAGTTACTAGTAGAACATATGTGCATAAACACTTTTTTTTAGATTGTAAAGCCAAAAGAGCACTTTTGTGGACTTTAGGCTCAAAAATTATTATTATTTTTAATATTCATTGCAAAAAAAAAAAAAAAAATATTTGTTTTTACAGTTGAACCGACTCAGTTGGATATCTCTATGTATAAGGCTTTTACATTTTACACAGGTAAAAAAAAATTGGCTTAAGAAACTTTTGCTGGTACAGTACAGTTAATGAAATACAGTAGTCGCTGTGGACTGGTCATTTTCCATGGGTGGGCAATAGTTCCACAGATGCAATAATATTAGATTTCAAACACCAATTGTAGGTATTATCATCATTAATTTAATTAATGAAGCACTGGGTATAACCCAGTGCTTCATTAACTAAAAATTTTGCTGATGAGGATTTTTATTACCTGGTAAACGCATGCATGGACATCACTGCCCACGCATGGATTTCGACCACTCCACGGCACCTGTACTGTATTTCATTAACAGCAACCCTGTATTCTGTTATCTCATGATAGTTTAATTGTATATATTTTTGTAATTAATGGTGAGATTGTAATATTTTGATATTTTTTATTCAAGACAGTGATGTCTTAGGTAAATCCCCTCAAACTGTTTCATAAGACTCCCTGAATACTCGTTGAATTTTATTCTGGCTCCGGTGTGTGTATTCAGAAATATGCATTGCAATGAAAGGTCCGAGGAGTAAACACTCTTTAACCCTTTACCCAATGATATCGAAATTCATAATTTTAAATATTATTTTTTCAGATTTTTCCAAGAATTTCAACAAAAGCATATTGTGTGACCTCTCACTGGAATGAGCTCAATGAGCTCATTCCAATGAGGGGTTCATATCATATGGTTTTGTTGAAATTTTTTGAAAAATAGTTTTTTTCAACTGTTGAATTTATATGTCACACAGGAGAATGTTACCATTTTATTAGGTAAAGTGTTAATCCATTACCGAGTGAAACAGCCAAAACCTATTAAAAAAACAGCCATTGAAATATTATTTTCTGTCTCAGAAACATAGGTTATCAGTCAGCATAAGGTATGTCTTTGAGGCAAAAAATTAAAATTTGTTGTCGAGAAGTTTTGGTATTTTTTTTTACAAGTGTTGTCCTCTATTTTTATTGTATGACTATGTAATTTACCCCCTAAATATCACAGCTCTTTGACAATCTTTTCCTGGTCCCCAGAAAATCCACAGTGTGGAATCCGATTCCGTATCATTATACAGTAGAATCCTCTTAATTGAATATCCATTTTGCCAGTGAAAATTATTCAATTAACAGGAGTATACATTTAACAGGGATTTGGTCAGTTTCCTGTGTTCTGGAGGTAAACTGAGCATTTATTCTATTTTATCTTGTTTGACAGAGCTCATAGAGCTCTGTCAAACGAGATATAATAGAATAAATGCCTGTATTGGATGTAGTGAGGCCAAAAAGGTTGATAAATAAGGGATTTGGAGCGCGTCACAGTAATTTTTCCGACATATTACAAAAATTTATATACAATTAACAGAAGTTTACTCTACAACCCATATGCAATTAACAGATCAAATTTGTACTAAAGGTATGGTAAATGGTTTTGTGTTTGAAAATTATATTCAATTAACAGGGATATACAATTAAGAGATATCCAATTAAGTGGGCTCCACTGTAGTATGACAGACTATTTATGGGTGCGTTTGAATTCGCATAATTATTTGTTCTGATCGCAGAACGTACTTTACTCTGTGCTGGAATGGGTGTGCTCGAACTGCGGTCTAGGATTTTTAGCTCACCGAAGGGAGCTTAACTTATCACTTGCCATCTGTCGTCGTCCGTCGTGAACTTTACATTATCGACTTCTCACAAACTACTGGACCAAATTGAATCAAATTTGGTATGCATGTTCCTTATCATATGTCAATTCAAATTTGTACACATAAACTTGCCGTACCAACAGGGGGCTCCAGAAGGGGCATAACTCTGATAGCACCCATAAATTTTTTCAAAAATTCAAAAAAATCTTCTTCAGATCCATCAGTCATAATCTTTTCATGTTTGTTATACAACATCTGAAGGGGGGGTCAGATTCAAGTTTGTTCAAGTTGAGTCCCTAGGTTAAGATTTGGGCTCTCTGTTGGAGCCCAAAGTTTAACTTACTGAAATATGAGGAAATTTCTTTAAAAATCTTCTTCTTCAGATCCACCCGTCAGAATGCTTTCATATTTGGTATACAACATCTCTAGGGGGATCAGATTCAAGTTTGTTGAAATCGGGTTCCTGAGTTAGTATTTGGGCTCTATATTGGAGCCCAAAGTTTAACTTGGTGCAATTTGAGGAAATTTCTTTAAAAATCTTCTTCTTCAGATCCACCAGTCAGAATCATTTCATGTTTGGTATTCAACATCTATAGGGGGGTCAGATTCAAGTTTGTTCAAATCGAGTCACAGAGTTATTATTTGGGCTCCCTATGGGAGCCCAAATTTTAACTTTGTTCAATACGTGGAATATTCTTTAAAAATCTTCTTCTTCAGATTCACCAGTCAGAATCCTTTCATATTTGGTATACAACATCTCTTGGAGGGTAAGACTCAAGTTTGTTCAAACCTGGTCCCGGGGTTATTAATTTGGGCTACCTATGGGAGCCTGAATTTTAACTAAGTGCAATATGAGGGAATTTCTTTTAAAATCTTCTTCTTCAGATCCACCAATCAGAATCCTTTCATATTTGGTATACAGCATCTCTAGGTGGGTCAGATTCAAGTTTGTTCAAATCGGGACCCTGGGTTAATATTTTGGCTCCCTATTTGAGCCCAAAGTTTAACTTAGTGCAATGTGAGGTGGTTTCTTTAAAAACCTTCTTCATATCCACCAGTCAGAATTCTTTCCTATTTGCTATATGACATCTCAAGGGGGATCAGATTCAAGTTTGTTCAATTTGAGTCCTTGGCTTAATATTTGGGCTCTATGGGCAGGGGTGGGGAGCGGGGGGCATGTTACGTTCAGGTTTGTTCAAATCCATTCCTTAATGTTTTTCCATAAAATTTGCATCTCATGACTTCATTCCTTTGTAATGTTGATGAACCATGTCTAACTGAATGTGACCCCAAATACTTCTTTGAACCACTTTGGCTGGTGAGCGATTAAGGCCCCTTGGGGCCTCTTGTTTATTAACCCTTTGGACCCGACAGGCTGCTTTACTGGCCCTGGAACATGATACGTCATAATTTCATTAAGAGGGATGGCCGTCAAGTGAATGTGTGAGTTAACCAATCAATATTTTCGATGTGCAACCCTAAGGCTGCACGCTGAAAATATTAATTGGTCAACCCCCAAATAAGTAATATGGACTCTTTCAATTGTTGTCATTGATACCACCAGTGTTCAAAGGGTTAACAAACAGAGATTTACTATTTGACTTATAAAATTATAAAAAAATATGCTGTTAACATATCAGATTTGCACTAAAGGTATGGAAAGAGGTATGTAGGCCTTTTGATTATCCCCATTTCACACTGTTTAGGCCACACAAAGTAGATCTTCTGTTTCTCAGGCCATTATTTGTGAAATTGCATGCAGGCGAGCGGTTTTTTATTTTATTTTTTATTTCAGTAATTACTTTTTTGCCATCAAAAGTTTATGTTCTTGGTTCAAGTTTTAGGCCTCATAATCTGCAGAATAGCATGGGTGGTGGTGTATTTCATCCCTTGAGTGCAAGAAGGCTTTGCAATGCTAAAGCATTGCAAAGCCTTCTTGCACTCAAGGGACAAATTCATCAATTTTTTCAACTTGGGTAAAATATCAGACATAAACCATTTAATTTTTATTTTTTTTTAAGTTTAAATTGTTTATAAAAAGAGAGCATGCGGCAGCCAAAAGGACCATGCGGGAGGGCCTGAGAAACAGATGTTTTATTTTTTTAGGCCTTACAGGTGTGCCCAAATTAGAGAAAGTACAAAGACATAAAAAGAAATATATAAATTCTCTGTGCCTCTTTTACATTTGTGAATAACCTCCATCATAATATAACCATAGAAACACAATGAAAGGCACGAGAATAAAACCACGCAGGATAGGGCTTTTAATGTGCCCAAACTAGGGCAAACAGGTGTTTCCAACATAAATGAATATAATGGCCGGGAGGTATGGTATGAGGTTTGGTGTTTGAAAGTTATTCCAGAGAGGGGGGTCACATGATATGGTTTTGTTGAAATTTTTGGAAAATTAATATTGTTTCAGCTGCACAATTTGTAAATTACGCAGGCAGGTGTTGTCGATTCATTAGGTAAAGGGTTAAATAAGCTACACTGATATTTTTTTCAGTGACAGGTTTTGAGTTCCTGTGACAGTTTTTGGCACTTTATGCCTTTTGTTTCATGGGACTAGCTGGATACAAAGACTAAAGGCAAAAACAGCCTTTGCCCTCAACAGTCTTTCATTTTGATTAGTGAGTTCCATATCAGAATTTTAGAAGTATAAATTGGTTTTAATTTGTTAGATAATCACAGTAACAATGTTTTTACTCTTCATTTTATTTCATATTTAACATGAATTTATTTAACTGCATCACTTTATATCCTTTTAAAGTGTGGTATGTATGTATGTATGTATACATGTAAAGATATTTCTGTGAAACATTGAACATTTGAAGTTTGAACTTGCATGTAGACAGATTGAGTGATAAGCCCCCACAATGTAGATCTTCTGTTCCTCAGGACATTTTTTTTATAAATTGCATGCCTGTGGGCAGTTTTTTATTTTATTTTTTATTTTTTATAATTATTTCTCTTGGTTTGTTTTACATTTTAGACCTCACAATCTTTAGAATAGCATGAGTGGTGGTGTCCTTTCATCACTGGAGTGCAAGAAGGCTTTGCAATGCTAAAATATCAGACATAAACCATTTAATTATTATTGTTTTTTTTAAGTCTGCATTGGTCATAAAAAGAGACCATGTGGTAGCCAAAAGCACCATGTTTTACTGTATATTGGAAATTTGGCAACATGTCCTGGTGCATCAAGGTTCCGCTCAACAGTTTCGCACTATTGCACAGGGGTGAAATTCTAAACATAGGGCATATGTTGAAACTAAGGCCATGTAAAATAGAGAGATATATTTTTAGTATCAGATGTATGATTACATTAGGCTTTTTGTTGGACAAGAGAATTTGAAGTTTTGTCCCAAAGTTGGAGTCTGATAGGGGTAAATTACCAAATGATTTATGGGAAACAGTGGCTTCGAAAAATTGGCTATTTTTTAAAATATAATTTTTACATGGGTTTGTTACCAGACATGTAACTAAAAAACGAAATGGAGACATATCAATTTTTTTGGCATTTTAGAAACAGGGGATACTATACTCCAGGGGCAGGTAGGTGGGGGGGGGGGGATTCTACTTTTGAGGCTGCTGGGTGGCTGAAAATGACTGGTTTCGGCATTTTTTCATGCAGTTTTGCAGGTTGAAGTCTTGCCTTTGACAATAAATTATTACACCCACATTCAGATTGTTTTTGTCCACTTAGTCATATAGTGTTATGTTTTTTGTGGATTTGGGAAATGAAATACATGTTATGGGTCAGATAACTAAGTTGCAGAATATTTGCATTTGAAGAAAGTGTATGGCATGTCATTTTTGCAAATGCCTAGAAAACTGTGGAGCGGAACCCAAAGGAGGAAGGAGGCCAGAGTAGGGTTAGTGGCGTCTATTGTTTTTTCCTCTTTTCTTGTTCTTCCAGGTGAGTGATTCTTTAATGAGTTTGTGAAAGTCCTGCTCCCTGATTTTCAAGGCTTCAGTGTGTTTGTCTGGAAATGAAAGGAGTTTGTCTTTATTTTCACATTCTTTCCAATGGTCTTGAATGAATTTTTGGTATTGGCTGACGATACCAATGAAGTCGATTTTAAGGAATCCATAGACGTTGTTGGCACGCTCGTCCAGGGCTTCAATAAATTCGGCTGATACCATCTCATCTTCCAGGCCGTCGTCACTTTCCTCCTCTGAGCAGTGGTTTGAGTGGTCCGTGCTGATAGGAGATCCAGGTTGGGATTGGTTGACCTCCATCTCCTCCTCCTCAGCCTCCTTCATCTCCCTGCCCTTCGATCTCTTTGGTGAAGAGGTTGGCGTATAGGCATGGAAGGGGAGGGTGGTGGCGATTCGAAGTTGGTCTCCCTCACCTCTTCCTGTTTCGACGTCTCAGCTTTTCTCCTCTCTAACCAGGCCTCCATGCGCCGGGCGTCTTGTGGATGGCGACTTCTTTTTCTTCTATTCCACATGTGTCTTTATGGTCTCGATGTTAGTTGGTGGCTTATTTCCCTTCCTCTGGTGTGAACCAGCACTGGCAAGACCGCGAAAGGTACTAAAACTCCCAAAGGTGGGTTTCATCCGATATTTGACAGTGAGCTGAACGCAGCCACTCTCAATATGGACAAAAATGACGACCATAAAACGCTCTATAAAATGATTAGTGGTTAATTTAGATGCTAATTTCTGACAGAATTTTTATAGTCGTTACCCTCACTTCAAATGGCAGAGTGCGAGATTAATTTTTGTTGATCGATTTCGTTCATATGGGTTTGCCATGTTAGAATTTATTGGTGAGTTCCCAAGGCACTCATCAATAAATTGTAACAAGGTAAACCCATATAAACGAAATATTTTTGAAGTATACATGAAATGTTTTCAGAAGAATAAGAATCTCAACCACACAATATGAGGCTCTTTATTTTAAGGTTTTATGCACCTTTATATAGAGCCCAAATATGAGCTTCTAACACTCAACCAGTGGAAATTGTTTAATATATAGGGAGTGTGTTGGCCCAAGGTTACGGAATTGGACTTCAAACTAAAAGGCCAACGGGTTGATACCCGCCAGGGTAACTGCACTGTGTCCTTGAACAAGGCACTTAATCCCAAATGCCCTTGTGGGAGAATGCACAATGGCGCTGTGTACTAAAGGCATACTGCACATCAATGGTGAACTTGTCTTCAACCAATACTAACCCTGTTTGCGTGGAGTTAGCACGTTGGGGAGTCTGGCAGTTGCTTGCCAGTGATCAGTGGTTATTTCCAGGTACCCAGGCTTCTTCCACCTGTGGAACTGTCCAAGACAAGGTGGGTGTTGTAAGTGTCGTTAAACTCCAATAAATAAGTAAATGAATACTCCAATATGTAATACTCACATTTTGGTAAGGCTCACCACACAGTCATAAACATATTTGTACATAAAAGATAAATGTATATATTATTATGTTAGTTGGTTTATTTGGGATTTGGGGCTTATAACACTTTCAACGGCCTGTATCATATCGTGTCAGGCATTTTTTCGGGTGGAGGAAGTTGAAGTACCTGACAGAACCACGGAGCAATGGCGAGTAACTATCGGACTCAAGCAATTTACTATCCCGACACAAACATGGTTTGCCTTGGGTTGAGGCAAGTGTAATGTAAACATACAGAACGTCAGCTGTAGACATACAGTATGTTTATGCTACACTTGCCTTCAGTCAATGCTAACTCTGCTTACTCCTGCATTGTAAACTGGAGAGGCTGACGGTTGTTCACCATTACTCGATGGTTCTCTCTGGGTACTCGGAATTCCTCCACCCCAAAACGACTGACACCATATAACCCAGGCTTTAACCCTTTACCCAACATAACGGTCAAAACCGGCCAGCATTATACTCAAAAGTTGCCAATTAATATTTTCATTATTTTATCATTTTTTTGTCTCAAAAACATAGGTTATAACCCCTCGTTGGGACGAGCTCGTTCCAATAAGGGGTCATAAACTATGTTTTTGAGACATCAATTAAAAAAATTAGTTATTGAAGAAATTTTTGTGCAAGTGTCGTCTGCTTTTCATGTTAGGTAAAGGGTTAAAAGTATTGTAACAAATAAACCAACATTCAAATGAACACATTTACCATTTTATGTACAAATACGTAGGGGAAGGATTGATCCTTTGGAAAATGTGGGTAGTATACAATGGCGAGGACA
Organism: Pictodentalium vernedei; assembly: GCA_031216915.1. Taxonomy (NCBI): domain Eukaryota; kingdom Metazoa; phylum Mollusca; class Scaphopoda; order Dentaliida; family Dentaliidae; genus Pictodentalium; species Pictodentalium vernedei. Next base: position 369,439,344 of record CM062297.1, on the reverse strand, counting down.
AATCCATATGGACCAAATAGTTTCCTTTCAAGGGAATATGGATTACATCCACAGAATATGAGGTACTTCATCCAACATCGTTCATCAAATTAATGTCAGGTAGACATTTGAGCCAAAAAAATACAGGCTGGGTGTTCCCCATTATCAAACTGCTGTGCTGAGCGATGTCAAATATCACATCGTCCCCTGAGTTCCAATGTGTTCTATGTGCCAGTAGGCAAACACAGTGGAACTCAGTGGGCGACATATTGAACCGCATGGCGGGATTCATATTAGAGGTTTAAAACAATGGCTGGAATTGTATCAAGAATGAAATGGGTTCTGAGAATGAGAATCGGAATGAAATGGATCCAGGAGTTTAATTTAATGGACAGCTTCAGTTGAATTAAGTTCTGTATGGGCGTCATTAGGAGTTTCTAAAGGAGGTTCAAATTCACCGATGACTGGGACAACATATAACAAAACAATAGGCTGCAATACGTTTTACTGAATAATTGCAGGCAACAATAGGGATAACCTGACGTGGCGTTTTAACGTTACGCGTCGCACTACAGTGAAACCGATTCTCTAGATCTCCCGCTCGGGTGTTATCGAGTTTTACAATTTCAAAATTTCCTCGATAATGTTCCCGTGGGAACCCCGGGAATTGAAGCAGTGCTTGTTTACTTTGGTAAACAAGCTCTGATTTATTGGTAAAATAGGACCCTGTCACCACTGCTTGGCGTAGAAGTCCCCGCTAAAATGGGCATGATGGGTATAAACGATTGACTAAACTTGTCTTTTTCTCCATGTTGTGGTCACCCTTAGCCACTGTGCAGAATTATGTGACCTTAAACACCAATAAATAAATAAACACAGTAAATCTCGAAAACGTACAGCTGAATGTATACTTGTGTGAATTTTAATTTCACGTCCACTTTAGCTAATGTATTTTGCTGCAGACATTTCTTTTAGCATTGTGGATAATTCTGTGTGTGATGCACTCGTTTGGGAAGTGTTTGAGTGATAATAACTTTGTTCATTTGTGTTTATAGCATTCTGGATAATTCTGTGTGTGATGCACTCGTTTGGGAAGTGCTTGAGTGATAATAACTTTGTACGTTTTTGTTAAAAGCATTCTTGATAATTCTGTATGTGGTGCACTCGTTAAGGAAGTGTTTGAGTGATAATAACTTTGTACATTTGTGTTTATAGCATTCTGGATAATTCTGTGTGTGATGCACTCGTTGGAGGAAGTGTTTGAGTGATAATAACTTTGTACATTTGTGTTAGAAGCATTCTGGATAATTCTGTGTGTGGTGCACTCGTTTGGGAAGTGTTTGGGTGATAATAACTTTGTATATTTGTGTTTATAGCATTCTGGATAATTCTGCGTGTGGTGCACTCGTTGGGGGAAGTGTTTGAGTGGTAATAACTTTGTACATTTGTGTTTAAAGCATTGTGTGCATTAATTAAGGATACGCTTATAACGGGTATGTGTTTTTTTAAATTATGTAACCTTTTTACAATCCTGAATTTTATTCTCTTCAAAATATATATTTGTTTTCATACAATTAGTTGTGTTTCTATTTTTGAAAGCAATCGTAAAATCCCTGGGAGGATGAAATTCCGAACAAGACACAAAGAGGATTCATATTGATAGCAGACCTTTGGCTGGACTCTCCCTTTCAGGTTTTTGTATTTTCACAATCTGAAATTTATAACTCGAGAATGATAGGCATGACAGTTATCCGCAATATTCTATGCAAAAAGAGACGTAGTTATGGGCGCCGTATTTGTTTCTCAAAAGTGTTTCTAATACTTTGTGAAAATCTTGGCAGGTTGTCCCTAAAAACGTTTGAAATAAATGATACATCGTTGTTAATTATTTGCACACAAAAACGTTCCAGACCCTAATACTTATATCCTTTACTAATCTAGACATATCTCCCATAGAAAATCCTCCCCCCTCCCCCACCACACACACACACTTCTTCAGGGACAATTCCCTTATCCCGAATTGGAAAGTTGGGATGTCTCTCAGATCACTCGTTCTCGTTTTAACTGGTTGAGTGCTAGATTATTTTTGATGGTCGGAATTTGTTATTCAAAATTTGTTTTATTACAATTATTGGAGAGTGCCCACAGGCACTCTCCAATAATTTGTAATAGAACAAATTTATATAAAAATATTATTTGCGTATGATAGAATATGAAATATGAACAAGTGAAATACTGGCTTTTGCTCTGGTACCCTTATTTTTCTGAAAGCCCTGATAGTGGCTTCTAGCACTCAACCAGTTAAATTTAATATTTCATTTTAATAATAAAGAAATACAAAACGAATTGATCAACCGTATATTTAATATATTTATTATTTTTTTTTTATCTTAGGTTGTCAGAAATTTTATAAAGGGTCTCAAGTCTTGAACAGACGCTAGTAAGTCTTGGCACTTCATTGTAACGGGACGCTATCTGCAATGCCCTTTGTTACCACCAGGAGGCGAAAGGTGTGTAATTCTGAACGGCATTCTGAACGGCATGAATCTAGGGCTGAAGATCCGTAAATATTTTCAACCCACATCCATATGGCCACAAGCGGAAAACTATTACTGGTGTTTTCACCTTTTTAAATCATTCAACTGTGCAACATGTAACCTCTTAGAATAAAATTAATTTAGTTCTGAACTATTTTAGGAACGCTTTCCACCTTGGCCATATTTTGTTGTGGCTGAAATATAGCTTATCATTACAAGAAATGACGTAAGCGCGTTCGAGCTCTCAACAGTCGCACCTCGGGCCGAAAGTTTGTTTATGGGATAACTTAAAGAACAGCTGTCGGGTTTGAATTAATTTTCGTGTGCTGCTTCATCTTAACAAAATCTTGGTCAAGTTCCATACTACCATCATTCGATGAATATTAAGGGGGTTATTGTCCCGTGTTTGTTGAATTGTGCTCGAAATGTTATTGTTTATGTAATACCTTGAAGGTAAACATCCGAATTCAATAAATTTTAATTACCATGCATTGTATTAATAATGTCTTGGACGCAGAGACGGCGCAAGGGTGTAGGATGGAAAATAATTTTTCTTCGGGGGGGGGTGGGGGGAGAGGGGTGTAAATTGTGGTGGGGAGGTGTATTCATGCAAAATATATAAATTTATATACGCTACCCTGACCCTTGAACCCACTCTATTTAAGATACTAACCTCAGCGTACTTCGTTTGAATTGATTTTACTTAACCCTTAGAACCCTGGTGGTATCTTCCATATCAATTCAATGGCAGCAATTGGAAGAGGCCATATTCATTATTTGTGGGCAGTGGGCAGACCAATTAATATTTTCAAAAATTATTGATTGGTCTTCCCCACTCATTCACTTACCAACTATCATACTTAATAAATTTATAAAGTATCATGTTCATGGACCGGAAAAGCGGCCTCTCGGGTTCAAACGACTAATCATAACTTTGAAACCGTCCTTTGAAATATTATGCTCCATTTGAAGCTTTCTATTTTTAGCTCAACTTTGGCGAAGCCAAATTTGAGCTTATGCCATGGCCCGTCGTCCGTCTGTCCGTCAACAATTGGATACGGCTCGGGCTAGAGGCCGTATTTATGAACCGATCTTTACGAAACTGCTTGGGTACTTTTGTTATGACCGTGGGACGAGAACGAGTATTTTTGGGTTCGGTCCGAAATTCAAGATGGCTGCCAGCCACCATTTTGTACCGACGATGCAAAAATCTGTTTTTTGTACAGAACTTCCATATGAAAGCTCTGATTTGAATAATTTTTTGTTTGAATGTTTACTACCATGGGATACATCACATATAATACGGGTTTTTTTCTCGTGCGTAAATTATGCAAATTAGACTAACTTTGATGTTTTTTGGTGTTACTTTCAGCACTGTAAGTGCAAATGCCAATACGGCTCGGGCTAGAGGCCGTATTTATGAACCGATCTTTACGAAACTCCTTGGGTACCTTTGTTATCACGGTAGGACGAGAACGAGTGTTTTGGGGTCCGGTCCGAAATTCAAGATGGCCGATGGCAGCCATTTTGTACAAAATTTGGTGCAATCAGATTTTTGCACAGAACTTCCATATGAAAGCGCTGATCTGAATAATTTTTTGTGTGAATGTTTAGTACCATGGGATACATCACATATAATACAGGTTTTTTTCTCGTGCAGAAATTATGCAAATTAGATGAACTTTGATTTTTTCAGTGCTACTCACACACAGTAAGTACACATGTCAATACGGCTCGGGCTAGAGTTTGTATTTATGAACCGATCTTCACGAAACGTCTTGGGTACCTTTGTTATCACCTTGGGACGAGAACGAGTGTTTCTGGGTGCGGTCCAAAATTCAAGATGGCTGCCAGTGGCCATTTTGTACCGAAATTAGGTCTAATCAGTTTTTTGTACACAACTTCTATACGGCTCAGGCTAGAGGCCGTATTTATGAACCGATCTTTACGAAACTTCTTGGGTACCTTTGTTATCACCGTGGGATGAGAACGAGTGTTTTGGGGTGTGGTCCGAAATTCAAGATGGCCACCAGCAGCCATTTTGTACCAAAATTAGTGCAATCAGTCTTTTGTACAGAGCTTCTGTATGAAAGTTCTGATTTGAATAAATTTTTGTATGAATGTTTAGTAACATGGAATACATCACATATAGTACGGGTTTTTTTCTCGTGCAGAAATTATGCAAATTAGATGAACTTTGATTTATTCAGTGCGACTTATACACTGTAAGTGCACATGTCAATACGGCTCGGGCTAGAGGTTGTATTTATGAACCGATCTTCACAAAACTTCTTGGGTACCTTTGTTATCACCTTGGGACGAGAACGAGTGTTTCTGGGTGCGGTCCAAAATTCGAGATGGCTGCCAGTGGCCATTTTGTACCAAAATTAGGTCCAATCAATTTTTTGTCACAACTTCTACACAGCTCATATTTGTGAACTGATTTTCACGAAACTTCTTGGGTACCTTTGTTTTCACCTTGGGACAGGAATGAGTGTGTTTTGGGTGCCTTTGTTATCACTGTGCCATGAGAACAAATATTTTGGGGTTCAGTCAGACCCACTCTGGAACTCATAGATTTTTTTCTAGTTTAGCATCTGACTGTCACCCACCTTTACAATACTTTACCTATACATTTGTTTCAGGCAACGGTCAGTATTTATGTACAGACCGTTACAATACTTTATATGTACCTTTGTTATCAGGTCATTACCTAGATGTTTGTCATTGCTGTGTCACATACTATACATGTTCATGTCTTTGTCTTGACAAGTTGAGCTACAGTGTCATTGACACTTTCATTATTCAATAAAATCTTGAAAATCAATGTGGTCACATAATATATGGGTGATGTGTAGTGACCATAGGGGTTGTGTATGTTATGTCGGAAAATGCCGTTCGGGTACCTACAATTGGAGAAAAAAGTGGGGGGAGGGGGCTACCCCCTCCCCTCCCCGGATCCGCCGCCCCTGATTGGACGAGTTAAAAAATTACCACGACTTCTTGAAAATTGAGGGAGTTATTGCCCTTTGTTGGTTCCGTTTTACTGGAATTTTTAATGCTTATGTGTTTACTTGAATAGTGAACATCAAATTTAAATAAATTTGTATATGCTGTTTTTTGCTGAGGAAATTTCTGAAATATCGAGCAAAGAACATGCATTTTATAATTGTAGAGGTGAGCGAGTACCAAACAGCTTTGCGCGTTGTACTTCTAGCATGCCATTAACGAAGATGTTCCACCACTAATGTGCACCAGCTTGTTGGTGCTCTTATATGGCCAGACTCTCCGAGTTCAAAATGTTTCTTACGTCCCAACCAAACGGAGATGCTCAGTCCAGTTCCTTTATGATCACATTCATTTTTCATGGACCTTCGAGGAAATCGCCGCTTTTAAAACAGTCCAATATGAGAAAATTTGATCAGGGCAGATTTACAGGGTTTGGACTGTCAAAGTCGCGTATATGCTCAACCATCCCTCTCTTGCTTTCATCGCCGACTTGGGCCATATTTTCGACAGCATTAGTTAGAGACTTTTGAAGGGCCGTGCCCCAGTGATGCTTTCCGAAATTAAGGAGTGGGTGAATGGCCGCGGAGCCCATAGCTATTCATTGAGCACTCGCGCCAGGGCTTATATTTCGACGAGAATCCTAGAATCGATTCGCGTAACAAAACCAGTGGATTTTCCATGTAGATTCTCGCTTCACCTCTGCTTGGATTCGCGTGAAAAGAATCTGGTCAATTTTAACCCTTTAACTAACAACTACAGGGTTAGCATGACCTGAAATATCCTGACACTTTGTCAATAAAATTGTACAATATGGTAGTCATTGGAACCGGCTCAATGAGCCGGTTCCAATGATCCCTGTTTGTACGGTTTTATTAGCTCACCTGACTGAAAGTCCGGTGAGCTATTCTGATAACTTTTTAGTCCGTCGTCCGTCGTGAAGGTGGTGTTTGGGTCTTTTTCTCCCAAACCAATGACCACATTTCAATGAAATTTCACACAGTGGTGGGTTATATAGGGCATTTGGGTTTATCTTCAAATTGGGTTTCTGCTCATATTGAGGAGGGGGTGGGACAAAAATGCCCCAATTTAAAAAAAATCTTCCCATGAACCAGCTGTAGTAGAGACTTGATATTTGGTATACAGCTTCCTTTTGAGGTGTAGACTCAAGTTTGCTCAAGAGAAGTTCGAGGGGCAATATTTATCGTCGTTACGAGAGGGTCAAGAATTTTTGCCCCGCCCAAAATTTCTATTTTCCAAACCGAGAGGCCGATTTGAACCAAATTTGATATGAAGTATTAATGGGTCATAACCACTTGATTTATGCCAAAAATGTTTTCAAAATGTCCCCTGGGAACCACAGGAGCTAAAAAAAGAAAAAAAATCAAACACCCATACCTCCAAACCACAAGGCACTGATAATTCTTATTTAGTGTAAAGCTTCCTTAGGACCAACAGAATGGAATGGTCCAAAAAATTTGCTATCGGTTTTATCATAGGGTACTTTTTCGGGACTTTGAAAAAATGCTGAGTCAGCATTTTTTTAACACTGTGGGTAATGGGAAAAAACATTGAAGACTATTCTTTTCCCAAACCACAGCCCCATAAGATTTCAAATTTCACATATAACATCTTTGGAAGATTGTTTCACATGTTGTTGAAATCAAATCGCTGGGTCCATATTTGGGCTCTCTATGGGAGCCCAAATGTTTAAATTAGTACAGTGTGAGGAATATTCTTTAAAATCTTCTTCTTCAGCTCCACCAATACGAATCTTTTGACATTTGGTATACAGTATCCTTAGGGAAGTGAGATTCAAATTTATTAAAGCCAAGTCCCTGGGTTCATATTTGGGCTCCCTGTGGGAGCCCGAATTATAACTTAGTTCAGTATGAGGAACATTCTTTGAATATCTTCTTCACATCCAGCAGTCGGAATTTTTTGATATTTGGTATACTGCAGTAGTGTGTATGGGCGGATTTTGGCTCATTCAAATCGTGTGAGCTAAAAATTTAGGTGAGCCAGAAAAGTTGAGTTATTCTTGGAAAAACCAAAATTTTTTTGGAAAAAAAAACAAATTTTTTTGGAAAAACCAAAATTTTTCTGGTAAAAAAGTTGATTTTTCCAAAAATAATTCAATTTTTCCCCGAAAACCCTGGGTTTTTCCCGGAAAATGTTTAAATTCGAGCATTTCTGGCTCACTTTCGACGGAATTTGTCGAAAAACGTCTAAAAATTCACCGGTTTCAAAAATACACTTTTTCCTAAATTTAACACTGATTTTCCCATTGGGGGAATTTTTTCAAATTTTCTTATAAGTAGAGTTGCACGATTGTGACCGGCGACAGATTAGCACTGAGATTTCCATTGGGAAAAATTCCGAAAAGACAGTGTTTTTTTCGGTTTTTGAGTTGGAAAAAATACTCGATCGAACGTCGATTCCCACAGTAAAAGACGACAGTTCGATCGAGGTGAATTCAAAAATTGAGCCAGTAAAACTCGATCCGGGACGTGGATTTCCCACGGTAAAAGATGACGGTTTGATCGAGGTGAATTCGTGGATTGAGCCGGTAAACTCGACTGTTTGAGATCGAGCGCGCGAGTCCAAGAATTGTTGGGTTAGCTGGACGACGATCTGGAGGATTGGGGGAGGAGAATCGCGATTGAAAAAAAACCAAAATGTATGTAATATGTTATTATTATGAGACGAGTGATGAAAAAAATTGACCGTCTTAAAAGAATAAAAATAAAAAAAACTGTAAAATTTATATATATCAAACAACATTTAAAAAAATAAGAATACAAAAAATAACTGTTTTTCGTTAAAGAAAAAAAATAAATAAATAAAACAATGTTTCTACACATCGGAGATTCGAGGAGAAGGGACGAGCAGGTTCGCGAATTAATATGGAGTAAGGAGAATATTCAGGCGCAGGGTAGGGCCTGGCGATTGGGAGAGACGATGTTGAGACGAGAGACGACCAAGTTGTTCAGATCCGTCACCGAGGTTCAGGAACGAGCCAGGAAAGAGATCGTCGAGGAATTGAGACCCATAAAAGAAGGTTCTCAGAGGATGGCTTCGCACCCCGGTAGTTTTGCGTCGAGAACTTTGTCCGATTACACTCCGACGGGAATCGAGACCGATCGAAGTAGCGTCGGTAGTTTGTCCGAATACACTCCGGTGAGAATCGAGACGATCCAAGTAGCGTCGATAGCGAGACCGATCGAAGTAGCATCGCTAGCGACGCTTCGAACATTGTTAGTAGTGGAATCGTGAAAGATTCGATGTACGGATTTTGTCGTGATCGCGATAAAACTTTCGTGGGTGACATGGAAGTATCGTTTGAAGACGGCTATTTGATCGTCGGTTCGGACAGGTGCGAAATAACCGACGGACTGCAAACTCTGCTCGCTCAGCAGAGACCCGCAGATTACACCGATGAGGATTACAACAATTACGGTGACATTCTGATTCAGACTCACGCCATAAAGAAGCAGGCGCGTAGCCAGGAACAAATTTCCGGGGGTGGGGGGCGACTGATAAACTGGGTGGGTGGGTGGGTGGGGGGGGGGCATGTGATGTGAGCGCCGAAGGCGCGAGTATCTTGAGGTGGATCCTCCCCCCCCCCCCCCCAGCAAAATTTCAAAATTTAAGTCTCAAATGGTGCCTTCTGGTGGGTTTTGGGGCGAAAATTGTCTTCTTTTTCACGGTAGCAATACTTGATACTCATTGAAACAACTACTGGCGGAAAACATTTAGGGGGGGGGCACAGCTAGATTTTTTGGGGGGAGGGGGAACGTGCCCCCACCCCCACATAACCCCCCACCCACACCCCACCGTGGCTACGCCATTGTGAAGAACAACAACAATCCCAAAGAGACGAGACCAAAGGATAGGAGAGGTTACAAATGGAAGAATGTGATGAGTCCCATATGGGAGGCGCATGAGAAATTCGTGATATCGACGACTGGAAAGGGAATGACTGATACGATATTTCTTCCGCGTGATCCCTATACCTTGTCGGAGAGATTGAGATTGTTGATGGCCAGCAGAGAGGCTGGTAACACTGGAATGGATAACGAGATAGCGTGTGCGACGAATTGTTGAGGCAGTAGATCTTGACTAGGAAGGATTATAAAGAGTTAATGAATCGTTTGAAATAATAAAATAGTAAGAGAAAAAAAAAATATTAAGTAAATAAAAAAATATATATTTTTAAAAAATAATTAAAAAAAAAAACGAATTTAAAAACAAATTGTGATAAATAACAAGGGATACGCTAGATCTTACGTCTATGGTGGATCGGGCATCGTGGATTCGATGATGCGATTTTTAACTCGTAAATTCACTGATGGTGCCGCGAGAAGGATCGCCTCGAGCGCTCTCAAAATTGGAAAGAAGATGGCGATAGATGCGAGTAAGAAAGCAGTAACCGAAACGAGCGGTAGAATGGCTTCGGAAGCTGGCAAGAGAGGTGCCGACGCGTTGATTAATAAATTGATTACTCCACAACCTGCCAAACAATCGAGAATCGAACCGAGAAGTTGGCGATACTTTTATGATGATGTCGTGCCGATACAAGACTTAGCTAAAATGATGAAAGGATCAGGATTGAAAGTGATTTATAAATAAAAAACTTTTTTATAAATAATATATATAAAAATGGGAATTAAAATAAAAAAGTACCGATACAAGACTTAGCTAAAATGATGAAAGGATCAGGATTGAAAGTGATTTATAAATAAAAAACTTTTTAAAAATAATATATATAACTAGACTTTATGATTCTGGAGAATCATGGCTTTTCCAGATGAGATTCCATGATTTTTCATGACCCCACAGTGTCTGATGAATTGTTTTTAACTGTCTCACTGAAGTTCCTTCATTGATGTTATGAGAAAGGTGAGTATAGTAGTCACAAATGACTCAGTTTGATAAAAAAATTGTTTAGGTAAAAACCATCATTAACCGTGGAGTGGGTTAATGTCAATATCGTCGTCTAACAAGTTAATGACCGACAAAAGGAGTTATGTTTGTTTGACACATACCCACAGAGTGCTGTGGCTATTTGAAAATGGTCCATTTTATCTCAAATGTATCCAAAATATTGATGTCTGGCTTTTTGTAGAGGGTTAACAAGTGCTAACAGGAATATTTATTCATGCAACTTGTAATGTCGCACCAAGAACTGCGAATGGACATTTTTTTAAAAAAATCTACAAGATGTTTTCAGAGAAATCCAGGGAGAACATGAATTTTAAGCTTTTGATGGGTATGGTTGTTTATCCAGCCCTAAACGGGTTAAGTGTTGATTTTTGAATACTCTTATTACTTCCAGAAATAATTCTCATTGAATTCTCTTTCCACTTATTTTGATATCTCCTCTCAATTTCGGGTGCTGTGGGTACGCAAACACAGCCCATTTTATCAACATTTTGATGTTTGAGAACCTGCATAGGGTTAACAAATGCTTCCAGGAATATTTTGTACATGCTTTTTGTAATGTCACACTAAGATCTGAGAATAGTAATTTTTTCTTGAAAATCTACGAGATGTTTTTAGAGAAATCCTCGGATAACACAAATTTTTAACCTTTTGAGGGGTATCGCTCTGTAACCAGCTCTAAACGGGTCAATGCTTGGTTTTGTGAATACCTTCATTACATACAAAAATGATCGTCGGTGAATTACACTTCCAATGAACGAGGTTATGTTTATCTCGCAGGTACACATTTGGTGTTATGGTTGCCCAAGAACAGCCCATTTTCTCCAAATGTCTATGCTTGGCAGTCTCTGGAGGGTTAACAAATGCTTACCGAAATATTTTGTCCATGCAACTTGAACTGTCACTCCAAGACCTGCGAATGGTCAATTTTTCTTGAAATTTTTTTTTTCAGAAATCCACAGAAAACTGGAATTTTAAGCTTTTAAGGGGTATATCTCCTTAACTAGTCAAAAATGGGTTATGACCTCGATTTTTGAATACACTTACTACTTACAAAACTGTTTCCCTGTCAGTTTTGCGTCCGGTAAAAGAAGTTATGCTTCTCTGTTGCATTCCCGTTTGATGTTGTTGGTGTCCAAAAACAGACTATTTTTTTCAACATTTTGACATTTAGCCGCCCATGCAGGGTTAACAAATGCTTCCCGGAATAATTTATCCAACCAACTGGTAATGTGACACCAAGACCTATCAGTGGCCATTTTCTCTTGAAAACCCTACCAGATGTTTGTAAAGAAATCCTGGGAAAACATAAATTTTTAAGCTTTTGTTGGGTATCACTATTAACAATCACAAAAGGGGTTAACGCTTGGTTTTTTGAATACCCTTATTACTTACAAAAATGGTCCTCGATGAATTCCACTTACAACAAAGAAGATTATGTTTATTTCTCAGGTACACATTGGGTGCTGTTCGTGTCCGAAAACAGCCCATTTCAACAAAATTACGATGCATGGCAGCCTCTAGAGGGGTAATAAACGCTCACCGGAATATTTTGTCCATGCAGCTTGTAATGTCACACAAAGACCTGCGAGTAGTCAATTTCTCTTGAAAACCTACAGGATGTTTTTAGAGAAATCCACAGAAAATGGGAATTTTAAAATTTTAAGGGGTCTCTCTCTTTAGCCCTCCAAAATGGGTTAAGACTTCGACTTTTGAATACCCTTACTACTTACAAAAATGTTTGCGTATAGATTGTGCGCTCGATAAAAGAAGGCACTTTTCTTTGTGGCGTATCCATTGGGTGCTGTTGGCGTCCAAAACAACACATTTTATCACAATTTTGACTTTTAGCAGCCCGTGGAGGGTTAACAAATGCTCACCGCAGTATTTTGTCCATGCAACTTCTATTGACACACCAAGGCATGGGAGTGACAATTTTTTCTTGAAAATCTACAAGACTCGTTTAGAGAAATCCACGGAAAACATGAATTTTTTAGCTTTATGGCTTTATGGGGGTATTGCTGTTTAACCAGCCCAAAACGGGTTAACGCTTGGTTTTTTCAACACCCTTATTACTTACAAAAATGATCCTCGGTGAATTCCACTTGCAATAAAGGAAGTTATGTTTATCTCTTGGGTATCGTTTGGGTGCTGTGGGGCCTGAAACCGGTCCATTTCATCAAAATTTTGATGTTTGGCAGCCTGTGGAGGGTTACCATATGCATCGCCTAATATCTTGTGTGTATCAAAGGTTGTGTCATAGGCAGGTCTAGCAATGATGAATGTTTAAAAAATCTACAAGACGTGTTTCGAGAAAGTGCCGATAAACCCCAATTTTGACAGTTTTTTGCCAATTCTGGCGAAATGAGGGTTAAATCGAAAATTCCGCTTCAGTACATTTTTAGATTTTGTGCCCCTCTATGCGTGTGCAAACTATTATGAAAATCGGTTCGAAAATGGCTTCTGAATCGTACGGACAAAATGTGTGGAAAAGAAAAATAATCCGTAGAAAAACAATAGTCTTTTCCAGAGGGAAAAGCCTAAAAATGGGAATTAAAATAAAAAAATAGAAAAAAACACTTCAAAACATAGTTCGAAAAAAAACTGGAGAAAAAAAAAATGGATATCAAAGACATGTCTTGGAATGACGCGATGACCGAGAGGTCGAATGACGGCTTCTTTCCCAAGAGCATAAGAGGTCTGATAGTGGGAAAATCGAATTGCGGAAAGACCAATCTCTTGATGAATCTTTTGTTGCGACCTGGCTGGTTGGATTACGACAGATTATTCGTTTTCGGCAAGAGCCTCTTTCAACCGGAATACAGATTACTTCGAGAGTGCATGAATCGTAAATTACCCAAAGACGTCATGTTGAGAATCTTCGACAATCGAGACGAATTCGAAGGATACGAGACTTCGAATATATTGGAAGGGGCGGCGAGAGAATCGACTAGGAGAAATGCCGAGTGCTCGAATGTGGAATGTCTGTTTTACGAGAACGCCGACGACGTTCCGGATCCCAGACAGTTGAAGTCGGAGAATAAGAATTTCATGATCTTCGACGATCTGCTGTTGGAGAGACAGAATCGATGCGAACTGTATTACGTGGATTGTTTCTATCGATACGGGAGAATGCTAATTTTCTGTGTCTCTTTCGTCAGGATCTCAAGAATCTCAATCACATCTATGGAGATCACGTGGCCAAGGACATGAGCAGGGAAGAATTCAGGAGATTCTGTAAGAAGGTATGGGACAAAGGACTTCACAATTTCGTTGTGACTGATTTGACTAGCGAATTTAACAACGGAAATATTGAAACGATTTTTTTTGTATTTCTGATAATAATAGAGAAGAAAATAAAAAAAAAAAAAATTAAAAAAATATAGATAAAATATAAAAATATCTAAATAATAAATAATAATAAAAAAATGTCAGAACATCTATTAGAACAGACAGTCGAGAGTACGGCTGCGAAACAGTCCTTTCAAATCGTTGTGAGTCACGACACGACTCGATTCACTACGAAATTCGAACCTTCCATCGAATTGAAGAAGGAAAAGAGATACGAGATGGCGTTGGTTAATCTCGATACTTACTATTCGTTTCCCAACATCACTGAAAAGAATAACACGTTCAAGTATTCCAACAGTGTGGATTGGTTCGAGATTCGATTTCCCAAAGGGAGCTACGACATAGACGATCTGAACCGTCACATCCAGACGAGACTGAAGACCGACGGTCACGGAAGAAAGATGATAAGACTCGCTCCTAATACGAGTACTCTACAGATGATATTAGACTTGGGAGATAATTTTCGACTGGATTTTAGTGCGGAAGATTCGATCGGCAAGATGTTAGGATTCGATCGAAAGATGTATCGAGGTCAATATGGTTGACATTCTCACGGTCTATAGCATTTTAGTGAATGTCAATATGATCGCGGGAAGTTACGTCAACGGTAGCGCTCAACCTACGATCTACTCGTTCTTTCCGGACGTTTCACCGGGCTACAAGATTGTGGAGCGACCTCAAAATCTCGTCTATCTATCCGTGTTTCTGGACACGTTGTATAGCATCGAAACCATGTTGACGGATCAGAACGGCGATCTGTTAGATCTTCGCGGAGAGAGAGTGATATACTGTCTACGAATTCACCTCGATCGAATCGTCGTCCTTTACCGTGGGAAATCCACGTACCGGATCGAGTTTTACTGGCTCAATTTTTGAATTCACCTCGATCGAACCGTCGTCTTTTACTCTGGGAATCGACGGTCGATCGAGTATTTTTTCCAACTCAGAAACCGGAAAAAACACTGTCTTTTCGGAATTTTTCCCACTGGAAATCTCAGTGCTAATCTGTCGCCGGTCACAATCGTGCAACTCTATTCATAAGAAAATTCGAAAAAATTCACCCCAATGGGAAAATCAGTGTTAAATTTAGGAAAAAGTGAATTTTTAGACGTTTTTCGACAAATTCCGTCGAAAGTAAGCCAGAAATGCTCGAATTTAAACATTTTCCGGGGAAAACCCAGGATTTTCGGGGAAAAAATGAATTTTTTTTGGAAAAATCAACTTTTTTACCAGAAATATTTGGGTTTTTCCCCCAAAATTAGTTTTTTAAAAACAAAATTTGTGTTTTTCCAAAAATAACTCAACTTTTCTGGCTCACCTAAATTTCTAGCTCACACGATTTGAATGAGCCAAAATCCGCCCATACACACTACTTACTGCATCCCTGGGGAGGTGAGATTCAAGTTTGTTCAAGCCAAGTCCCTGGGTTCATATTTCAGCTCTCTGTGGGAGCACGAATTATAACTTAGTTCAATATGAGGAATATTTTTTGAAATTTTCTTTTCTTTCAGATCCACCGGTAAGAATGTTTTGATATTTCCTATATGGTTTTCTTAATGGGGCAGATGCACGTTTGTTCAAATCAGGACCGCCGTTTGATAGTTGTCAGTGTCAGGTGAGCGCTCTCAGGCCCCTTGGGTCCTCTTGTTAAATATTGTTCATTTAAAAAAAAATTATCAGGGGGGCCTCGGGGGATCCTAGGACGTTCATAATAGGTATGATGAATTCTTGCAACCATTTTCGCGAGAATCCAAATGGATTCTCCGAAATTCAGATGGAATTTTAGCACTGCGCTCCGAATGGGCGTTCAACGCGCTGAGATGGCTGGGCGAGTTGCGTCATTGGGAGTTCACCTCTGGGAAAATTTTGAAATTAAGCGCCCAAAACTCTTCAAAAGAAAAGGGCATTGTTGTCTGGGCGGGACAGCGTTAGTTACATGCACGCAGCTAAAATGGGTTAAGTGTGGCCAGCAAGACAATTGAGTGTTCGCTGTGTTGGATATCCGTGATGTTTTGAACTGTTATTGGGACGGCGTCCACTCAGACCAAGATGGGGGAACGGCGTTGCAACAGGAAAGCACCACTGCGGGGCTGCCCGCAACAGAATTCATTCCGGGTCAGAAATTCCTCTCGTCTGTCCTAAAAAGGCACACACTATACAGTTACTTACGTTGAATTGTTCGCAAGACGGCATGAAAGGATCAACATAGTGTCACTAAATGAAAACTGGGTTTAACCCTTCACCCAACACACGCAGTATAAAATCTTTTTTGTTATGCCCCCTACCACCGAAGGAGGATTCGGAGGTATAGCCGGTGAAGACCTCCGTCCATCCGTCCGTCCGTCTGTACAAACGTTTTGGATTGTAATTTCAAAGTGATCGGTCGGATATGGCTCTCCTTTGGCATGCTGATAGACCCGCATGGGGGAACACATGTGCACAAGGAAGGGATTCCCTCCAATAATTTTTTCCCAGAGTTATGACCCGACTTTGAAATTTTTTTCTGTCTCAAAATACCTTTAAGACTACTTCGAACATGCCTATGGGTCGGGGGCAGGGGCCCACGCATTGTATAGCCCTTGTTTTAATTATTTTTAGTTTATTTTCGTTCACATTTTTCACAAAATGTCAACGAAAACATATAATGTGACCCTCATTGGAACGGGCTCGTTGAGCTCGTTCCAATGAAGGTCACATGGTATAGTTTTTGTGGAAATTTTTTGAAAAATAATGCTTTTTCAACTGCTCAATTTGTAAATTGCGCGAGCGGATACTTTATATTCTTTAGGTAAAGAGTTAACGTTTAAATCTCACATCAAGTTGTCATTATGGTTCTGAAATGCTTTCAGACACCATTTTAGCCAATAACTTTCGCAAGCATCAAATAATGATTACCGAAGGTGACTGAAAGTTTTAATTTGTACAGAGACTGAAGAGTGAAGGAGTATGGAAATTGATGATGGGTTTTCAAAGTATATCTCCGAGACTTGTTATTTCGGAGAAGCTGTGAATACGTTCTCGAAATTGCACGCACGTTAAAAATCGATAGACATGGATATCAGAAACTCATCATAATGAACTCGGGGGAGGGTTTCCAGCAAAATGTTTCTATTATTAATGATACGCCAAAGTTGATCTTCTCTCTCCGATTCCAAGAAGTATTGTGATTGTCGACTGCTGTTGCTATTTTCTCATAACTGTTGAAGTGCTACTGTGTGCAAATTGATTCACTTTTCGGTGAAGGTGATTCCGGATGGTACAAGAACAGACGTCGTATCTTTGTTTTTGTATGTAGAAAATGGATGCAATTAAGTATATCAACGCAGGAATTTTACTCACTTTATTATCCGCTTTTCTGAAAAATGGTAAGTTGCACTGTTTTGCTAATTATTCCTATCGTGCGATAACCACAAACATTCTCCACTCCCAATTATGACAACAGCGGCATCACAGCCCGAGTGCCATCCCATTTCATTGATTACAAGCTCCATTAGAGTTGGGCAGTTATTTTGACCTCGTACTTTGTATCATTAGCTTTCGTCGATTGTATATTTGTCTTCAACCAATGCTAACCCCGCTTGTGCGGAGTTCAGAGCCTGGGAGAAGATGGGGTCCCGGGGTAGTAAGATCTGACTCCTGTGCCAAGCCTGTGCCCTCGATCCCCCAGCGAGAGTCAGCAAGATAAGTTGCCCGTCGTATTGGAATACTAGTTGCCACTCATGTAAAGAGGGATTTGGATTGCCCCGTGGAGATGCTTAATCTGTTAACCCTTTACTTGACATGAAAAGCAGACGACACTTGCAAACAAACTTATTGAGTATCTATTTTTTTCTTTTTTTTTTGCGTCCAAAAAACATAGCTTATATCTCCCCCATCGGAACGAGCTCAACGAGCTCGTTCCAATGAGGGATCATATGCTATGTTTCTGAGGCAAAAAATGAAAAAATAATGAAAGTCGAATGGCAATTTTTGTGAATAGCGCTGGCCTGTATGGCCCGTTACGTTGGGAAAAGGGTTAATAGACGTATCTATATACATATGCACCAGACTAGATGCTTAGTGTAAAATAAAGCGAAATTTCCTTCTGTTACTTTTTGATAAACGAAAACAACAGACAGCTCTGGAAGCTGTCTGTTGTTTTCGTTTATTAAAAGCTACAAAAAACTTAGCATTTTATGGCAAGGTAATTAGAAGCAACAAGTTCACATATAACCCGCCATTAAGAATATGCATTAATATCACACCTACCAACACTAAGTAAAAGTCCACTTTGGCTCTTTGTTTAGCGAATGTCTGGGGCACGGTGGCTCAGTGGTGGACTGTTGGACATCTGTGCTAGAGGCCCCGAGTTCGATCCCCGTCCGGGACGACCCGCGTTGTGTCCTTGGTCAAGGCACTTTATCCCAGTTGGTTACATGGGGGCACGATGACGCCGGGTACTAAGGCCTACTGCTCGTCGATGGTGCATATGTCTTCAACAGTTGTTGTCAGGGACACCTGAGGCCATGTAAGGCCTGGGCTGACGTGGGGTTATTTAGTTGATGAAGTTGCGGGAAAATTAGACCAACGTGGAGGGTCGGAATCCAAGTGTCGCGAACTCGGCGCAGGGAGCTGAGTTAGACCGACGCCGTGATTCCTTCTCTGCCAAATTGGCCTGAAATAGGTTCGATTTCCGTTAGGTGTGATTCCTAATCACTTCAGGCTGTGTAATGGAAAGAATGACTTAAAGTAACAACGATTCTTTTATTTACACATAAAAATAAAGCCGTTTCAATATTTCAACAATCAACAATTCGATTCTTTTGACAGAAATTTAGTTGCTAGGGTTAAATAATTCTCAACAATCATATAGTCATTCTGTAGCCCTGTACTGGGACTATAGCTACACACAGGAAATGTTACTACCGTGAGCTCGCCATAAGAGCTTCACAAATCTGAAATGTTACTACTGTGAGCTCGCCATAAGAGCTTCACTGTGAGCTCGCCATAAGAGCTTCACAGATCGGAAATGTTACTACTGTGAGCTCGCCATAAGAGCTTCACCCGCTTAGGCTCAAATGTCAACGTCTGCGCGTAACTGTACCTCTGGCTGTCGGAGGGTTCCGACCAGCAATGTTCGTCATCTATAAAGCCACCGTACTTCTGATTTGGGTCAGATATTGTCTACTCATACCTTCTGTGATTTTTGAAAGTCCTCCGTGAAAGTCCTATTGAAATATTCACCGTTCCTGGTTGAATTCACGATTCACAAATGCCCCTTTTTGTGCTAGGGCGAAATTGTCACTCACACCGATCTCCAGTCGGTATTACGATGCGTCAAAACAAACTACTCCAAACGCAATCAGTCTGACGCTTCAGAGGGTTAATACGCACAATACAATTAACCTACACTTCTGACTATTGCAGGCTGATACCTGCTACTCGACAATCTAAACTTTAACGTGTCACCTTGGGTGTTCTTTCTCAACGAATTTGGTCCTGGAGCCGCCTATCAACCTTAAGCTAAATCAATCGTGGAATGCCCTGTCTGGCGATTCCAGCCGTTTCAGGGTCCTGTGATCGAAGGTACCCCTATGCCAGGAAACAGAGTCCGCCTGTCCTGGACTTCACCAACGTGTGTGTGACCCCAAGTGTGTGTCTAATGCTCTGCTCTTCAAGGTATATATACTTTTTACCCTAAACTGTCAGGTGGACGGACGCTCATTTGTCCATCTGTCAAAACGGTGGGAGATGACGTATATCGAGACAGAATCAATACAAGTCATCTCGCGCGTGACTTAACGGTGATTTCACTTGTCGAGAAAACCGATTCGTTCCTGCCACGCATTGCTATTACTAATGATGACACGACATTTCTATCTTTTAGAATTTCGTTTCTCAATTGGCCGTGACGATATCCTGCCACCAGCCGATTACGTCTCGTAAGACTCGCGAATACTGTATAAATTAAATGAGATTAGACCTTATCTAACATACCGTTTCTCCCCTGGGTCCCTGCGCTGAAGCTGGATATACACCACGTGTGTTTTTTCCATGTCCAGCTTCACAGAGAAGAGCAATTCACGTAGGTTTTTTCGCCTTGATGCGGAATATCTTTTGAACTTACAATATCTTTATATATGAGGCCCCTTTCCCCTATATTTAGACTGGCTTTGCCCTGACAGTTGTAAACCCTGCTTGAGCGGAGCTTGAACGGGGTTAGAATGTTGAGGAGCTGACAGTTGCTCGTAAAACTGTCACGGTCACGATTAGCCATTGTGCATAAGTATGTGACCTTAAACACCAATAAATAAATAAATAAATAAATAAATAAATAAATAAATAAATAAATAAATAGCGAATGTCTTTAATAGTAATTTGAATGTTTTTATTCTTCCCAGCAGTTCCCAGAAAAAAATAACAAATCTTACCTCCTACAAAAAGTTACAGAACATCAAAAGACGAGGAAAGCGCCTTTTTTATTTTTAGATGGATTTCAACGGAGAATAATAGTCAAAGGTTGAAACTGATTGGTAAAAAAAAAATGCCATCTTTGATGTTTTTATGCTACTCTACAGGAAAATGTCTGAAGTTTGTGAAATGATGCGGACATTCTCAAACCGTTCGTGTTAAAGTTTCGCACTCCTTTAAAAAAGTAAGGGGAGCTAACTTTCCAGTAAATCTCTTCCAGTGACGAAAATATTCAGCTATGTCCTTCAGCACGAAACACTTTTGGCCGACCAACGACGTTTGAGTGGCGTTCTGTCCTTTTTGTTGAGTGTCTTTCTTGGAACACTGAACATCTCGACTGCTCTCATAACACTCGACTCCGAATCAGTAACCACAATCTATTAATTGAGAAAGGGGCATTCACAGCCTCCTATCCCGGTTAAAGAGAGGCTTTGTGATGTCTGTGTTTCGGGGTCGATTGAGGACGAGTTTCACTTCGTTATTGAGTGTATCGCGTATAACAAAATGAGAAAAAATCTAAAAGAAATAAATAAGGAGACTGAAAACTTTCAATATATGGATATAAAAGGAAAATTTAAGCTGATAATTCGAAACAATATTCCCCAGCTATATAATCCCATCTGTAACATGATTCGGCGCTTCTTTCAACATTGGGGAGCTGAGCTCTCAAAAATAAAATAATTGTTCTTTATGTTGATATATATAGTTTATTTTTGTGTACTTTTAACATCTTTTTCTTTTGAATGTTTCATTCTGTCATTGTTATTGTTTTGTTTTCCCAATCTGCCTCTCTGTAGGTGTTAATTGCTTGAATAAATCTTAAATCTTAACACCTTATACCGTTTTTAATTAACCAGCGGTGCTGTAAAATTTCAGGAAAATCAACAATTTTCCAATGAAATTTCAAAACTTTTTTAAGTGGCTCAAATTATAATTCTGGTATATTTTATCGGTTTTTAGAGCTGAAACGCTTAATCGATTAATTAATGATCAACATCTTGATCGATCCAAAAAGTAATCGATCGATTAACCGTTACTTTGGAACTACTGTATTATATGGATTAACAAAGGAACAAACTTGCTCCAAAGCAGGCAAACATTGTCACACTGACTCACATCAATTATATGAGACAGAGTAAAGCATGCAAGTTACTTGCTGACATACTTGTTTACTTGAATGATCATCGTACTGTATCAGTGTCCGGAAATGGTCATTCTTAATCATTTACCTATTGCGGGTAGTAGACGATACTTGCAAAATAAATTCATGAATTACTAAAAATTTTCAACTTTTGTCTCAAAAACATAGCTTATGACCCCTCATTGGAACGAGCTCAACGCAGAGTAAGGGATTCATGCTGTAAATCATCAACGGTATGGCAGTTATTCAGATATCTATTTGGACCAGTGATTAATCGGTTAACCAATGTTAATCCACGTGATTAATCGATCAAGAAAACACCTTAACCGTTTCAGCTCTATCGGTTTTTAATCAATTGATCATAAGTCTAAAGAAGTTTTCGAGGTCAAATATTCAGTGCCGGATTAAGGCATGGGCTTTAAGGCTCCGCCAGCTCAGGGCCTTCAGAGATTAAGTGAAATTAATTTACTGTGAAACGTTACTTCATTTGTAAATGCAGAATGAAAGTATAAGTATACTGAATTATCTCTTTAAAAATGGCTCAATTAATATACTGTATAATATACTGAAATTTTGTTCTTGCCCATTATTCCAACTCGTTGGCACTGGCAATCCTAATTACAATGAGACGGTCTTATACTCGCTTAGGGCCTGTACAAGAAATCGTTCATTCCATCAAAACTTTCTTTCTTCTTCTTTCGTCATTGCTTTGCGGTTGTGCTTGCACCAAAGACAAAACTGCTGATAGAGGGTAGATTAGCATTGGTCTGTGATGTAATTTGAATTTACGTTATCCTGTACATTTTGTGTAATTCCGCACTTTGTTATCTTCATACCAAGTTAAAGTCTTATAGTAGTGTGTCATTGTATCTGTAGCACTGAGACCTACAAAATCGTAATCCGGCCCTGAAAATATTATTTATTTGGTTCAATACTGGACGCCGAATAGATTTTCTCGCCGTCATGTCACTATTCGGTAGAACGTCACAGGTTTAATAATAATAAAAAATATTATAGTGGACATTCAAGGCGGCGGAAGCTCAATAAAAGTGGAGGGGCACAAATTTTCAGTGTTACCATGGTTCGGGCCAGTGGGAGAAAAGTTGTAATCGTATATCAGTAAATGTATCGTGTCACACTGTAGTCTCTCGTTTAGATGAGCCGGCCGCAGTGAGGTTACTGCCCTGTCCATTTCTTCTATTTCAGTCATCTTCCAACCTGAATGCTAGCCTTCGGGATGGAAGATGTTCGAAGCTGAAGAAACGGACAGAAGCGATAGAATGTGGGATTCTTTGGCCAAATGATGTTTGGATTTGCAAATAATATACTGGTAATGCAGGAATGCCTTATATTGACACGTTTGTACGTGACCATTTTAACTCTTTGTGTAACGGCGCAACATGTCTGTGTAAAACGTGGATGGACACGTGTCTCCTGTACCCACTGGTTCCGCCGCCTGTGAGTGTATTTTTCATAATTGTTTTGGAAAATTTATATTTCAGGAAAAGTTCGAGTCTTGTGACCTAACAAATATTTTGTTCGGGTTTTGCATACCATGTTTGGAAATTATACGGAATTTTATATCTGACGTAACGAACGAGCGTCCAGGACCACCCCATAGGGCAGTGATATAACCTCTGTGCATTGTAAAGCAGTCCACTATTTTGAACCTTTAGCGTTTTGCAAGCAAGCATTTCCTATATATTTTTGGTGATGGTACGCCATTCCTTTAAATCTCTTTACACTGCAACCACAATAATCGCACATTAGCCAAACACTAGTGGCTGGTGTGCTATATAACTGCTGTCCAGCTGTATTTTGTCCTAATCCCTTACTGTTATTCAGCGACGTACCGTATTTAAACCACTACACACTAAGATCGAAAAAATCAAATTTTCAAGTCGCAATTTTTCCCCATATTGCAACTAGGAAGTAGGAAGCTAATCAATGCAACCTTGTTTTGACAGAGCTTGAACCCAAGGAAGTGGAGCCGTTAAATTCTTGTTTACCGTGCGGAAACACGTTCTCCATTTCCAAAGTAAAATAACACCCGGTAAACGACGCCTATGGTCAGGCATAGGTACAAACGATTGGCTTGACTTGATTTTCTTCTTGTATTTCGGTGGTGGTATGTATAGCCCTAGATGCTGAAAGTGAACTTAAATACCAAAATAATCCTGAAAGGAGATTTTTTGTTTTACCCTTTATACCTAACATGAAAAGCAGACGACACTTGCAAACTAAATTCTTGAGTAACTAATTTTTTTCGTTTTTTGTCTCAAAAACATAGGTTATGACCCCTCTTTGGAACGAGCTCGTCGAGCTCGTTCCAAAGAGGGTTCATAACCTATGTTTTTGAGAACAAAAATAAAAAAAATAATGAAAATTAATTGGCAATTTTCGTGAAAAGCGCTGGCCAGTTTTGGCCGTTACGTTGGGTAAAGGGTAAAAGCGGTTCCAACAGGTGAATATAGTTAGCCAATGTATTGATTTAACCAATTCAATACGATGTTTAAATGGTTAACTTGAGGGCATCCCGTGAAATGCCAATCTTGTCAAAACTGAATCACATGTAGCTTCTGAAGTTATCCGTGCTCTCGTCTTATCAAAAGACTCTGTGTGCATTAGTAGTTATTCAACAAAAAATAACACTTGGCAGCAATCAAGATTTCAAAATGTCAAATTCAAAGATAAAATTGTGATAACCTAAGTTACTGGAAATATTATATTGCGTGCAAATTACTTGTAAGATTGACTGATGCTCTGTTGGCTCGGTGAAATAAAAAAATCTCATCTCGATGCGCACTATTAAATAGCTTGAAAAATATTCTCGCCACCTGCCGAAGCTGTTGTGGAAAACCCCACTCTAATTGCAGGAATAATATAATATATCTTCTTCGTACCGTTGTACCAGATATTTTCAGTGCTCGGAGGGGCGTCAAGGCATCTAAGAATAGACTGATGCTTGTCGAGGTTTGAAAAAAGTATATAATTATGTACCGTATATATTGATATGGTGGCTTGTATAGTGTTTATGTATTATGCGTGGACGCCTTTATAGGTAGTGAAAGAAAACAAAGAGATTCTGCCGGATACATCATGCAAAACATGAAGTATGTTTATATTTCAGATATACAGGAGTATTACAAATACTAATTATTATGTTTAGCTCATAAAAGATATGTATTTAGCATTCCAGTCCTCGGAATGATACAATCAGACGATGAAATTGCCTGATCCTGTCTTTTATAATTTACCTCGGCTCGTCTCTTTATATCATATCAAAAGAATCGAAGCACATTTAAAATCTTTTAACCAGAGGCGGTGGAAACAGGAGACACATGGCGCAATGCCAATACCACCCACTCTACACATACACCCCCAAAGTTTGTTTTTTCGTAGATATGTAGCGACGCGGCCCATGGTCTTTTTCAGGGCCAACTACACCAAGGCCCAGGGACGTAGCCTGGATTTTCAATCAGGGGTGCACACGTCGCTCTGGGGGATCCTAGAATGGCATGCCGTAGGCCTGAGAAATTGGAGTTTGAGACGGAGCACCCCCTCTCGACTGTGGATGTTTGGGGGGGGGGGGGGGGGGGGGGGGCTTTCCCTTCAGAAAGTTTCCAATTCAATTCTTAAACCACCAGAGCTTCAATCTGAAGCCTTCTAAATTGAGCTAATTAATCACAATGAAAACATTTTTTTATGATAAGCGACGAGCTGTGAGGCTTCCTAAATCGTGCACCCAAGTTGAGCTAATTTATCGCAAAGGAAACACATTTTTTTATGATAAGGCTAAAAAAGTGTTTTGATTCTCAGGCAATCTCTCATTGAATTTGAACCCCCTCATTGGACATTTTTATTGCCTTTCAGTGTCTTACAATATTAGTACAAACTCAGGGAGGCCCAAAACGTTTTACATTTTTTGATTGATGCATATTTATTTAGTTGCGTCTCCAATATGTCTACCTTTTTTTACAATTTATGGGAGAGTGCCTATATAGGCACTCTCCCATAAATTATAACAAGGCAAATCCCCATAGATTAAATACCTTTACTTCAAAGATAATATGAAGAGAATCGAAAAATATGAAGCCTTTGAATCGCAGTACCTACAGCTTGTTTTTAGAAGAATGTTTTATTTTTCAAATTAAAAATTAATTTATTTGTATAAATATGTACGGCGGCGTGCTGACGCCAGTAGATGTGGTTGTTTTTTAGCTGTTCTAAGTTGTTATAACAAGTTAACAAACTTGTTATAAAAACATAGCTTAACTTGTTATAACAACTTAGCTTAACTTGTTATAACAACTTAGCTAACTTGTTATAACAACTTAGCTAACTTGTTATAACAACTTAGTAACTTGTTACAACAACTTAGCTAACTTGTTATAACAACTTAGCTAACTTGTTATAACAACTTAGTAACTTGTTATACCAATTTAGCTAACTTGTTATAACAACTTAGCTATTCGCATGGATTCTGATCCATCCACAGTAGCAGTACTGTTTTACTGGCCAAAGTGTAGGGAAATCTAGCAAAGCCAGCCTAAATATAGGGGCAAGGGGCCTCATATTTAAAGATATTGTAAGTTCAAAAGATATTCCGCATCAAGGCGAAAACCCTACGTGAATTTCACTTCTCTGTGAAGCTGGACATGGAAAAAACACATGTGGTGTATATCCAGCTTCAGCGCAGGGACCCAGGGGAGAAACGGTATGTTTGATAAGGTCTAATCTCATTTAATTTATACAGTAGTCGCGCGTCTTACGAGACGTAATCGGTTGGTGGCAGGATATCGTCACGGCCAATTGAGAAACGAGATTCTAAAAGATAGAAATGTCTATCATGTCGTCACCTGATCATTAGGTAGCAATGAATGGCAGGAACGAATCGGTTTTCTCGACAAGTGAAATCACCGTTAAGTCACGCGCGAGATGACTTGTATTGATTCTGCCTCGATATACGTCATCTCCCACCGTTTTGACAGATGGACAAATGAGCATCCGTCCACCTGACAGTTTAGGGTAAAAAGTATATATACCTTGAAGAGCAGAGCATTAGACACACACTTGGGGTCGCACACACGTTGGTGAAGTCCAGGGCAGGCGACTCTGTCTCCTGGCATAGGGGTACCTTCGATCACAGGACCCTGAAACGGCTGGAATCGCCAGAGAGGGCATTCCACGATTATTTTAGCTTAAGGTTGATAGGCGGCTACAAGTGCCAAATTCATTGAGAAGGAAAACCCAGGTGGAACGTTAAAGTTTAGATTGTCGAGTAGCAGGTATCAGCCTGCAATAGTCAGAAGTGTAGGTTAATTGTAATGTGCGTATTAACCCTTTGAAGCATCAGACTGATTGCGTTTGGAGTAGTTTGTTTTGAAGCATCATAATACCGACTGGAGATCGGTATGAGTGACAATTTCGCCCTAGCACAAAAAGGGGCATTTGTGAATCGCGAATTCAACCAGGAACAGTGAAAATTTCAATAGGACTTTCACCGAGGACTTTCAAAAGGCACATAAGGTATGAGTAGACAATATCTGACCCAAAGTACGGTGGCTTTATAGATGACAAACATTGCTGGTCGGAACCCTACGACAGCCAGAGATACAGTTACGCCCAGACGTTGACATTCGAGCCTAAGCAGGTGAAGCTCTTATGGCGAGCTCACGGTAATAACATTTCAGATTTGTGAAGCTCTTATGGCGAGCTCACGGTAGTAACATTTCCAGTGTGTAGACTATAGTATCAGTACAGTGCTATAGAATGACTATATAGTTGTTGAGAGTTATTTAAACCTAGCAACCCATTTTCTGTGAAAAGAATCGAATTGTTGATTATTGAAGTATTGAAACGGCTTTATTTTTATGTGTAAATAAAAGAATCGTTGTTACTTTAAATCATTCTTTCCATTACGTAGCCTGAAGTGATTAGGAATCACACCTAACGGAAATCGAACCTATCTTAGGCCAATTTGGCAGAGGAGAAATCACAGCGCCGGTCGAACTCAGCTCCCAGCGCCGAGTTCGCGGCACTAGGATTCCGACTCTCCACGTCGGTCTAATTTCCCCGCAATTTCATCAGCGGGACTAAATAACCCCACGTCAGCCCAGGCCTTACGGGGCCTCAGGTGTCCCTGACATTGATAAGTAATAAAATTCTGTTTATTTTGAAATTCCCACCTCGAATATTCCTTAATTTAAATTCAAATTAAATACAGGTATACACAAATTATACATCAAAATGGAGGCTGAGATGTATAGAGCACAAAAAACATATGTAATCAATTCATAGAATTGACAGCAGGCACCACTGGCTTCTGGAAGTCTGCAACCGTATTCGTACCAGAACTGATAATTTAATAATACTTCACGAGAACAACTTGTGGCCAAATGTTCTTCACATATCCAAGAACAAAGTAGGGTATCAAAATTCTTCAAAACACAACGACAGAGCAGCATGGGGGTAAATTCCAAAAACTTCGCTTTTGTTTACATTCAGATTTTCTTTCGTTTTCCAGTCAACATCACCGGACAAACAAAAGCATCGATGTCTAAAATCAAATAACGAGAAAGATCGTCTTAATACCACAAATATACATCAAAATTTGTGGTATTAAGGCGATCAAAATTTGTGGTATTAAGGCGATATCATGTGACCAGTGAGTGGTCACATGATATGGTTTTGTTGAAAAATAATGTTTTTTTTAACGGCTCAATTTCAAAATAACGCGGGCGGATGCGGCCGATTCGTTAAGTAAGGGGTTAAAGTTCAACGAAAAGGCTTTGGCTGACTTCAGATGAAGACTGATACAAGCATATACAGTGGCGTAGCTACTGGCGGGTGTGGGTGCCTAAACTTTACTTTGCCCCCCACCCAAAAGAAAAAAAAAATGCCCCAAACCAACTTTCACACAGCATAGATTCCAAAATGCTCTCCAATATAGGGTCTACAAATGCCTCAGATTCGCTCTTAGAGCAGCCTATTTTGCAAAATGTTCTCTGGTGTGTGGGTCTGTGTGTGTGTGGGGGGGGGGGCTTGTCCCAAACAGCGGGCTTTGGTCGTTGCCCCCTGCTCCACTTTCCTTCAGAAAGTGGAGGAGGAGGTAACGACCAGAGGGGCATAGTTAGGATTAGGGAAGGCCCCGAAACCCCACACAACGACCTTTCAGATACCATCTTTGCCTCACTCTGAACAAAAATGTCTAGGGAACTCCCTATCAAAAGCCCCTGGGCCTGCATGTATGTACACTTTGAAAGAGACAATCACGTGGCAGAGGAAATTAGAATGGTGGTTTCCTATCCCCGCCTTGCAGCTAATAAACTTTTTGCAACTTCACCTGAAAGCCAAGAGTCCAACAAATGTGAAAAACGCCTGTGGTATATAATAACAATAATAATAATAAGTAAATTTTATAAAGCGTAAAATCACAAAATGCTCTAAAACGCCGTAGAATTAAATAAAAAAATGAGCTCATGACTATCAAGGCAATATACAAACTGAGAAAGGTGTGAACGTCAGCAGGTTACATACTGTCAAAGGCCTCTCTGAAAAGATGCGATTTTAAATTTGTTTTGAAATGGTTGAGATCTTTCGATGCCTGAACCTGAACTGGTAAATTATTCCGAAGTGCAGGTCCAGCGAAAGAGAAAGTTCTGTTATTCACAAAAGTGGACCTAGAGAAGGGCATCTGTAGCTTGATTTGTGTGGAGGAGCACAAGTTCCTGTCACTAAAATGTGACATGACGGATTAAAACAAGAGAATACTGCTTGGGTTAACCCTTTACCTAACATGAAAAGCAGACGACACTTGCAAAAAAAATTCTTGAATAACTAAATTTTTTCATTTTTTGTCTCAAAAACATAGGTTATGACCCCTCGTTGGAACGAGCTCGAGTTACGTTGGGTAAAGGGTTAAAGTAAAAGTCAAGTAATTTGAGTGTTCAAGTATATAAGAAAAACAGATAATCAAATTGCGTGAAAATGTTTATCTGGAAGGCTAAGGGAACAAACACTTTCAAGTGATTTTGTAATGCATTATTAACTCGGGGGGTCTTTATCCTTGAATCGATAAAATTTATCAGCATACACATTGTATTGTCTGTTAGGCTGATCCGATGCTTCTGGAAGTCAGAAATATGTTGTACATTACAAACTTGGGGATTTTTTCACTTGTGCAACGCAAGCTGTATAATGCGATCGATTTCTCTTTAAACACTTTAATTCCCATACCATGTATATTCATATATTCCAAATATCATAACTGACTAATTCCTGTCCTATTGGTCGCATGAATGGAATTTACTGCGATTGGAATATCAATGAGGCACCCCTGAAGTCTGTTTGCTTGAAACAAGAATTCCATTTCATTATTCGATCGTCAATGCTTTTCATCGCTCGAAAAAACCGGTGAATTCGGAACCGCATTCTTTTCTTTCCTCTGGAGAGGCGTGATTCGACGGTCTTGGTTCGGGGTGTGCCTCCTTTGTAGACCTATCCCCCCCGGCTGCAAAATAACCAACGTTTGAAAAAACCTGTTTGCAACCCACCACACCAGAGATGGACAATGAGCCGAAAAACCAAATCGATTTCGATATCATGAGGAGACAGAAAAACCGAACAGAACCAATCCTTGAATACCGTAAGAGGCTGAATTTTCAAATTTTTCTTCTGTTAGGGGACGCGGTGGACTAGTAGGTGGAGGTGCCGGCTGCAAGCCGAGAGGTGCTCGGTTCAAATCCCACCTGCGGCAATCGCGTTGTGTCCTTGGGCAAGACACTTCACCTCCATTGCCCACGTGGGGGCACGGTGATGTTGTGCACTAAGACTTTCTGCACGTCGATGGTGCACCTCTCTTCAACCAATGCTAACCCTGCCTGTGTGGAGTTAGTATGTTGGGGAGCTGACAGTTGCTTGCCGTTGCTCGGTGGTTATTTCCGGGTACTCCGACTTCCTCCATCCGTAAAACTGCCGAAGTCATGATTAGCCATTGTATAGAAGCATGTGGCCTTAAACACCAATAAATAAATAAATAAATAAATAAATAAATAAATAAATAAATAAATAAATAAATAAATATATAAATAAATAAATAAAAGTCCCTGTTGAGGCTTAATTGATAACAGTTGAAAGGTTCATTTTCATGAAAGAAGTGACTGATTTTCTTCTGAGTTTTGTTAATCCTCGGTGGACTGGGCAACTGTCCTGAATTCCTACTAGACTACATCCTGTACATTAGCCCAGGCGCAATATGGTTTGACCCGGAAAAAATTGGGGACAAGCTGATTTTGATGTCATTCGACGCGGAATTTATCTGGGAACAACATATCCAAAATCCGCTTTGGGGAAAATTTTTCATGCAAAATGGCCGCAAGGAGGGGCTTCATAGAAGAAAAGAAATCTTTAGTGGCATCAATTTGTCAATAGTCTTGATATTTTGTGTGAGATCTGGAGAAGTTTTGTGCGTCATTCGTACCTTAAGCGCGAATGCCAATCCTATAAAGCGGAAAAATGAATGAGAAAATTCACAATTGTTAGGGAAATGGCCCCAAAATACCATTTTCTTCAATTTTCACACCCATACGAAGTTGAGGCTGAATAGAACAGAAAAAACGAGCTATAATTCTGTTGCCGATGTTTTTCATAAAAAGAATGATATCAATCAACTTTCTTCGCAATGATCAAATCCCGAGATGAGATCTGACCGAAATCATGCCGGTGTTTTCAAGGCACTCTGCTGTCGCCAGTTTCCTCTCCAATCGCAACCGGCAAGGAGTTCAGGTAATTCTCCCCTCGACAGTCTCCACAAGCAGAGACACATTTGATTGCGTTCTTTCTACAAGAGCATATATTCGTTTCGCAGGGGTGTTTGGAGGTCATTTTGCATTTGCAACGTATATATTTCAGGAGAGCTTCAGGCGCTGCATCCAGCTCAGTCATCACGGTTATCAACTCATTTTCGAGAATTTCCCAGCCCCATTTTTGAGGATCTAGGATATCAGTATGCAATTGCTTCCATTCCACCGTTTGTAGGTGTACTCTGTCAGAGGACACCTAAGGCCCCGTAAGGCCTGGGCTGACGTGGGGTTATTTAGTCTCGCTGATGAAGTTGCGGGAAAATTAGACCAACGTGGAGGGTCGGAATCCAAGTGTCGCGAACTCGGCGCAGAGAGCTGAGTTAGACCGACGCCGTGATTCCTTCTCTGCCAAATTGGCCTGAAATAGGTTCGATTTCCGTTAGGTGTGATTCCTAATCACTTCAGGCTGTATAATGGAAAGAATGATTTAAAGTAACAACGATTCTTTTATTTACACATAAAAATAAATCCGTTTCAATATTTCAACAATCAACAATTCAATTCTTTTCACAGAAAATGGGTCACTATCGTTAAATAATTCTAAACAATCATATAGTCATTCTATAGCCCTGTACTGGCACTATAGTCTACACACTGGAAATGTTACTACCGTGAGCTCGCCATAAGAGCTTCACAAATCTGAAATGTTATTACTGTGAGCTCGCCATAAGAGCTTCACCCGCTTAGGCTCAAATGTCAACGTCTGCGCGTAACTGTACCTGTGGCTGTCGGAGGGTTCCGACCAGCAATGTTCGTCATCTATAAACCACCGTACTTCTGATTTGGGTCAGATATTGTCTGCTCATACCTTATGTGCCTTTTTAAAGTCCTCCGTGAAAGTCCTATTGAAATATCCACCGTTCCTGGTTGAATTCACGATTCACAAATGCCCCTTTTGTGCTAGGGCGAAATTGTCACTCACACCGATCTCCAGTCGGTATTACGATGTTCCGACAGCAAAATAAACTACTCAGAACACGATCAGGCTGACGCTTCAAAGGGTTAATACGCACAATACAATTAACCTACACTTCTGACTAATGCAGGACGATACCTGCTACTCGACAATCTAAACTTCAACGTTCCACCTGGGGTGTTCCTTCTCACGAATTCGGCCCCGTAGCCGCCTATCAACTTTAAGCTAAATCAATCATGGAATGCCCTCTCTGGCGATTCCAGCCGTTTCAGGGTCCTGTGATCGAAGGTACCCTTATGCCAGGAAACAGAGTCCGCCTGTCCTGGACTTCACCAACGTGTGTGTGACCCCAAGTGTGTCTAATGCTCTGCTCTTCCAGGTATATATACTTTTTACCCTAACCTGTCAGGTGGACCGACGCTCATCTGTCCACCTGTCAAAACGGTGGGAGATGACGTATATCGAGGCAGAATCAATACAAGTCATCTCACGCGTGACTTAACGCTGACTTCACTTGTCGAGAAAACCGATTCGTTCTTGCCATGATTGTTACCTAATGATCAGGTGACGATACGATAGACATTTCTATCGTTTTAGAATCTCGTTTCTCAATTGACCGTGACGACATCTTGACACCAACCGATTACGTCTCGTAAGACTCCGACTACTGTATAAGTTAAATGGAGATTAGACCTTATCTAACATACCGTTTCTCCCCTGGGTCCCTGCGCTAAAGCTGGATATACACCACGTGTGTTTTTTCTATGTCCAGCTTTACAGAGAAGTGAAATTCACGTGGGTTTTTCGCCTTGATGCGGAATATATTTTGAACTTACAATATCTTTACATATGAGGCCCCTTGCCCCTATATTTAGGCTGGCTTTGCCCTGACAACTCCCTTCCCGAGAGAAACACCCTGTGTATCTCTTAAAACGCAAGGGGCAAAGCCACGCACGCTCGCCTCTCACACCTTTTTACGATCTACCATCATGTTCTAGACTACAAAACTGTACCCTAGTGGTCGTGGGGTTCATGACCGGGCTCATGCGTCGGCCATACCGATTCCCACGACACACACGCTACCACATGCTCCCGTCTTGCGGGTTTACATATGGAGAGTAGCCTTATCCTTAGATTTGCAGCACTCTCTCTCTCTCTGTAATACTATATATTTACACCTAAACATACACATTTTTATACACGTTTGCCCATTTTGCAAACAGTTCACTTGGCACTCACTCCGACGAGTAACACCGTCCGCGCCTTTGCGTCAGACGGGTTAATTCCAACGGAGTGTAACTTCGCCTCCCGTTCCCCTATGTCTTGTGAAGGGGCAAACGACCCCTGCATTATGTTGAGCCTCACCCTCGCAAAGCCCAACCAGGGGATTAAAATTGTGCCTCACACACTCACACATTCAACACACAGATTTCCCGACCGCGCCTTTGCGACAGGCGGGGTTAGTGTATCCCACACTTACAAAACTCGACACACAGGCTCCCCGTCCACGCACACGCGACAGACAGGGCAGTGTATCTCACATTCGCACTCACAAACAACTCTAGTCAGCAGTCAGAGCAATAATAATACTAAAAATAAGAAAATTTCTTCCGGGCCTTAACACCGGGTTTACGAAGCCCATCACCTCACCCACAAAAATATTTGCGACTGGAGCCCCCGTCCCAGACACCAGGCCCACAGCCACCCAACTATTGCTTCTTTATAACCACCGACCATTGGTAGGGGCCCGGTTCCCAGTATCCCCTTGGGTAACCCTTGACACACCCCTACTTCTCGCCCCGTTATTTCTACGGGTATTCCACCAGGGTCCCCATACCCTGTCATTTTCGCATTCCCAAGAGCTTCCCTTGGCGCTATATCCCCCAGGCTCACTCGTCCCGGCGATTACCGTCGTTCGAACGACACTGGCCGTCCTTGGCCCTTGTGCCGTCGACCCCCCGGTCCATTGGGACGACTTCTTGCGCACATTGGGCGCTGTGCGCCCCCGGCACTCTCTACGTGGTCTCCGCCACCTAGGATGCTTCTCCTTTGATTTGTGGACCCTTTTCTCGGTCCCCTGGGCGCCCACCTTAGCGGTCCCATCCACTTTAATATACTCAACTTGTGTTGACCCGTGCCCTCTCAATTCTGGGGAAGTTTGCCCAGCCATTTGCGTGGGTCTGGCCTCCCCTCTCCACACGGGTGACACCGACTTCTTGGGGCGCTCAACTCCCCCACATAAATTTGCTTGAGGGTCCTTCCCCAATGATCCCATTGGGTTCCCTCGCTGTTTGGCGTTTCGCCTGGACCGCCTGCGGCCCCTTCTCGCTAATAGGACAGGAGTCGTCCCTCCTGAAACTCTCCGACATTTCGTCGTGTAGGGGCCATCCCCTGGACCATCGGATTGGTTCCCCCTGGGAACCTTCCCTTCCTTACTCGTTGGGCCTTCACTTGGCCCCCTATCCCTGGACCATAACTCATCAGGGTTTGCCCTCACCCCTGGGATATTACCTATGACCAGGTCATACACAGGTGATTCAATGCACATGGCTTCCACTTCGCCACAATAAAATGGGGTATCCACCGTTATCCTCGCGACGGGAAACCTTCTTACGGTACCATCTATCAAAATACACAAATGGTCGCGCCCCAACAATTGCTTGTCGTCAACCAGTTGCTTTCTAACCGCTGCAGAGGAGCACCCAGAATCCCGGAGCAGACGAATCTCCCTTTGTCCCACATACCCTGGGTACACTGGCATATCAACCTTCTCCTGCGAAGTTGTGAGCCTTTCACACATGCCACTTATTATCGGGACAACCTTCCCGCCTTCCAGCCTTAATTCTCCCTCTTGTATACATTCCCGGAGGGGACTGTGTTCTGGACCGATAGTTTGACAGAACGCTGCCGTCTGCCTACTGGGCCCTGGATCTACGCGGTCACCTTGCTTCCAACCCCTTTGCGCTGCGTTCCCGGCCCCCTGCTGAGGTGGTCTAATGTTCCCAGTGGTCCTTACCTGCTTCTGCCAGCAGTCCCTGGCAATATGACCCCGCTTGTTGCAGATAAAACAAGTGGTGTCCTTGGGAGCGCTCCCCTTCCGGCTGGTCTGCGACGCAGGAGGATCGGGGTGGTGTTGCCTGACGGGTGCCATTGCCAACCCGTTTGCCCCACCCCTAGCCGATTTGGGTGCGTTTACACTCCCACCGTGGGCCTCGATGTAGCGTTCTGCCACAGTTGCCATCTCATCATAGGTGGGCGGACCCCTTTCCTTGATGAACAGGCCCAACTGCTTGGAGCATGTAGTTAAAAACTGCTCCCGGAGAAATAGATCTCGCAGGGCTCCATACGACTCATTCACTTCTGCGAGATCAGTCCAGCGGTCAAAGTACCGCCTAGCCCGGGCAAAATACAGAGGCACTGTTTCTCCTTTCTCCTGCTTAATCTCTCGGAACTTTGTCCGGAATCCTTCTTCAGTGAGCTGGTATCTCCGAAGGATGGCATTCTTCAGCTCACTGTAGTCGTTAAGAAGTGCAGGAGGCATACTGGTATAAGCCTCGAGGGCTTTACCTGACAACAAAGGGCTCAAGCACATAGCCCATGTGTCTTCTGGCCACATTTGACTGGAGGCAAAACGCTCGAACCTCTCCAAGTACGATTCCAAGTCATCTGTGTTTTCATTGAAATGAGCGAGATGGGGGCGTGGGGCATGAATTGCTACCCCTGCACTCCCATCCTCTGAGCGCCGACTTTCATTCTCCACATCGGCCCTTGCTCTGAGGAGCTCTAATTCTCTCTCGTGCCTCTGTTGTTCGAGCTCCCGTTCTGCCTCCCTTGCTAATTGGGCTTCCCTCTCTCTCGCCTCATTTGCTAATTGAATCTCTCTCTCTTTCGCCTCTCTTGCGTCTTTCTCACGCTCTCGTTCTAATTGGGCTTCTCTCTCCCTCGCCTCGTTTGTTAATTGAATCTCTCTCTCTTTCGCCTCTCTTGCGTCTTTCTCACGCTCTCGTTCTAATTGAATCTCTCGCTCTTTTGCCTCCCTTACTGCTTGGGCCTCTCTCCCCCTTGCGTCATTGCGTAAGGCAATCTCCTTGGCCTCACGTTTCTGCTCATCTTTAACGAACTTCTGAAGTTCAGCTCCCTCAAGGCCCATTTCCTTGCCTAATGATACCAGTTGGGCGAGGGGTGTAACAACATCCATTTTGATTTTTTCTTTCTATCTTCAACACTCGTCAGAAAGAATGAAGAAGGAAAAGAAAGAAAGAAAAAAAAATATGGCAATTGATCCTAATTTACCTCTGTAATTTAACGTAATTAAACGCACCAAATATTCTGAAACCTACCGCAGTTATAGTGGCTATTAAGTATCCTTTTGGGGACTACTGTATTGCGATATTAAACCCTTGAACGGCATCAGCTGACCGAACGCGTCAAAACATAAACAGAACCGCCGTTAAAATAAAACAAAATTTCCATATAGCCATTTTTTACCTTTTAGAAATATCCTGGTAGCGCTCGCCAATCAATGTCAGAGGACACCTAAGGCCCCGTAAGGCCTGGGCTGACGTGGGGTTATTTAGTCTCGCTGATGAAGTTGCGGGAAAATTAGACCAACGTGGAGGGTCGGAATCCAAGTGTCGCGAACTCGGCGCAGAGAGCTGAGTTAGACCGACGCCGTGATTCCTTCTCTGCCAAATTGGCCTGAAATAGGTTCGATTTCCGTTAGGTGTGATTCCTAATCACTTCAGGCTGTATAATGGAAAGAATGATTTAAAGTAACAACGACTCTTTTATTTACACATAAAAATAAATCCGTTTCAATATTTCAACAATCAACAATTCAATTCTTTTCACAGAAAATGGGTCACTACGGTTAAATAATTCTAAACAATCATATAGTCATTCTATAGCCCTGTACTGGCACTATAGTCTACACACTGGAAATGTTACTACCGTGAGCTCGCCATAAGAGCTTCACAAATCTGAAATGTTATTACTGTGAGCTCGCCATAAGAGCTTCACCCGCTTAGGCTCAAATGTCAACGTCTGCGCGTAACTGTACCTGTGGCTGTCGGAGGGTTCCGACCAGCAATGTTCGTCATCTATAAACCACCGTACTTCTGATTTGGGTCAGATATTGTCTACTCATACCTTATGTGCCTTTTTAAAGTCCTCCGTGAAAGTCCTATTGAAATATCCACCGTTCCTGGTTGAATTCACGATTCACAAATGCCCCTTTTGTGCTAGGGCGAAATTGTCACTCACACCGATCTCCAGTCGGTATTACGATGTTCCGACAGCAAAATAAACTATTCAGAACGCAATCAGGCTGACGATTCAAAGGGTTAATACGCACAATACAATTAACCTACACTTCTGACTAATGCAGGACGATACCTGCTACTCGACAATCTAAACTTTAACGTTCCACCTGGGGTGTTCCTTCTCACGAATTCGGCCCCGTAGCCGCCTATCAACTTTAAGCTAAATCAATCATGGAATGCCCTCTCTGGCGATTCCAGCCGTTTCAGGGTCCTGTGATCGAAGGTACCCTTATGCCAGGAAACAGAGTCCGCCTGTCCTGGACTTCACCAACGTGTGTGTGACCCCAAGTGTGTCTAATGCTCTGCTCTTCCAGGTATATATACTTTTTACCCTAACCTGTCAGGTGGACCGACGCTCATCTGTCCACCTGTCAAAACGGTGGGAGATGACGTATATCGAGGCAGAATCAATACAAGTCATCTCACGCGTGACTTAACGCTGACTTCACTTGTCGAGAAAACCGATTCGTTCTTGCCATGATTGTTACCTAATGATCAGGTGACGATACGATAGACATTTCTATCGTTTTAGAATCTCGTTTCTCAATTGACCGTGACGACATCTTGACACCAACCGATTACGTCTCGTAAGACTCCGACTACTGTATAAGTTAAATGGAGATTAGACCTTATCTAACATACTGTTTCTCCCCTGGGTCCCTGCGCTAAAGCTGGATATACACCACGTGTGTTTTTTCTATGTCCAGCTTTACAGAGAAGTGAAATTCACGTGGGTTTTTCGCCTTGATGCGGAATATATTTTGAACTTACAATATCTTTACATATGAGGCCACTTGCCCCTATATTTAGGCTGGCTTTGCCCTGACATACTCACAAGCTGTGAAAGTGTGCCGCGCGTTCAGTTGGAGGTAGTTTCTGAGGTTCGATTCCTGTCTTGCTGGAAGTGGCCATTGTCATAAACTTTGAGTATCTCAAGCCATTCACTGTGTCTGACTGCTTGCCAGAGTACATCATTACAAACAGTTCAGCGCCGATTCTTCCAATTTCTGCTTGAGATGCGGCGCTGTCGTGCATTGTTGCTGATATCTTCTGAATCTCCCTTGACTTTTCTAACCTCTTGAGAAGCTGTGTTTTCCCATGGCCAAACGTTGCCGAAGTAACATCACACCCACTCCATGCATGTATGAACAGGAGGTGTCGCCTAGTTGTTTCTCCGATCTTCGCTATTATATCTGCGATCTTCCATGCCTCCCCACCCCTATGTCACTTCCATGCTTCTGATTGGAAATAAACATCAGCCGAAGTATGATTCCAATGGTGAACGGATAGCACTAGTACATCAGTATCATCTGCGGCAATGACAACTGAATTCCCTTGAGATGAAAGTTTGATGGCACTTTCAACAATCAGGGTATCATCATTGCCCGAACTGCAGTTAACAGTATCTCCAACCGCGATCAAAAATGTGGACAGCAATCTTATGAAGTACATTTGGTTATTCTCGTTCAACAAGAACAGTTCCTGGTTCGTGTGTGCAGTCATGGTGTCTGTCAAACGGATATCGGCACACACGTTGACAGCTCTCCTTCTATGCTCATGACTCTTTGTGTTTGGTCGCTGTCCATAACCATCGAAGACGACACAGCAATTCTGCCCTTATTTGTTGGCCACATATCCAACATACTGATGGGCTACTTCCGAGTAGGTAGCCTTCGCCTTCCATTTGACTCTGTGGAGGAGAGCCCATCCGTCAAGCACGTACTCGGAATCAGATGGCGGCTTCGAAAGTGCTACTCGATCTGTTATTGCAGCTGCTAGGCCTGCCTTGTTTGCTTTTCAGAGAAAGAAGTCTTTGAAGAGGGCTGCTGGCATCACAGTCAGTTCGTACTCGAAGAACTGTGCCACGTCGCGCTCCCTCTGAGCAATAGCTATCAATCGATTGAGCAGAGCTGATGGGTCTATTGATACCCCCCGGTTATCCAACTTCGCCCGGGGGTTCAAATGGTCTAAAGTGCGACTTTGATCACTCCGTTTGATGGAAGTATCAGAAACAACAACATTGTCTAGTTTAGAGTGTATCTCCGCCCCTACCGACTCGGTATTGTCGCAGTTAATACCATCACCCAAGGAAGCTGACAATCCGAAGGACGGAGCGCAATCTTTCATTCTCGTCGAAAGGATCGTACAAGTCAAACCACTCTAGTATTTTCATCATGTCGGTGTTGTCTCGTTTACGACGAGAAGTGCCCATGTCTGCATGTTGTTCACTGGTACTGAGTTTCATGTCAGTCAGCAGTGTGATAGCTTCGTGTATTTCAGCGCATTTATGCATGGTGTAAATCCACTCCTGACACAATGATTCGGTGACCCCATGACCTCGCGTTAGTCCACCTCTACTTTTAATTGAGGGCATGAGGACTTGTTCAATCACAAGGTCACTTGAAAGGCCTGTCTAAACTCTGGAACTCCGGCGTATAGCATGGAAACCATCAAAGAAGAACCTATCATAGAACCACGGATGTTCTTGGGGACCTCAAGCATCATTTGCAGATACAACCTGCAACTCTCAGCGCAGTGTACATGTCCCGGGGCAGAGAAGAGGTTCAACATATTACTGACAGCAATGAGGTGGAGGTTCCAATCGCCAAGGCGTTCACCTCTGATAAACATTTTCAGTGCATGGACATATTCTAGATATTGTATCCATAGCTTAGCAGTGCGCGATTGTTCAGCCAGTTTGGCTTTGTACTCGTCGTGGCAAGTGTTTACCTTTACGAGAGCTGCTGAGTTTGCAACATCGGAAAGAGCTATCGAGCTGTCCAGCACATTATCATACAACTCCTTGAAACTTTCTAAATCTTCCCTGTTGATAGATTTCTGTCCACTCCCAACGCTACATGAACTCCTCCGAGCGGCATCGGGTTCATCCATTTCTGAGCTAGTAAGGGCATTTAACAGCTTGTTCGTCAGCGCAGCTTCTACCAGCAAATGTCCCTGCATTGCCCTTGACACTGCTTTGCCGGTTAACATCGAACCCACTGCGAGGGGACAATAGATTTCCTGTAAGACCTCCTCCAGGCCAGATCCAGCCATCAATGACCCGATATTCCCGAGAAAACACATGATTGTGTGGAAACCACCTAACCGACAAACGATGTGTTATGGACTGTGATGATACACTCTGTATACCCTGTGTGTTAGTGAGTAAAAAAAATAGATTCATACAAATCCATGTCCTCACGTTCCCAAACGTTGGAATGCAGGTTTCGGAAATTTAATCGAAATTCGCTCTCACACCACCATCAGTATAAATGCTATAAAAAAATTTCCCCAAAGCGGATTTTGGATATGTTCTTCGGGTGACATTCCTCTTCAAACTGACACACAAATCAGCTTGTCCCAATTTTTTTCCGGGTACGACCACTTTACTTGGTTCAACGCCTGTACCACATGTCTTATTGCTTAGCGGTGATTTCTAGTCAAATCTTGGCTACTTTTTAAGGCATCCAAGACCTGACTAGAATTCACTGCCCAGGTGTTTTGTCTATTGTCAGCACGACCTCCTAATGATGGCATGGTCATGGTACATATCTGAGACCACAATAGCCTGAAATAGGTCTTCAAACATTATGGTGCGTTTTGAACAAGTTACAAAATTACTGTAGATATATGAGTTGTGGTCGTAAAAGAATGTCACTGTTGAGCTCATTGGCAGTGTCATTTATAGCATTGTGGTAGGATGATACAAGAACAACTTATTCTGTTTTTCCTGATGTGAATTCCTCTTTGGTATAATCAGCAAATCTCAATCAAGACCTATACCCCCATCCTCAGCCCCTAAAATTACCGAAACCGATGCCGAACTCAAAATTTCAATACGGCCCATCTCTACACCACACCCTCTCGACTGAGAATTTTCAAACAGCTACCTGTGAATTTTCAATTGCTGAAGAAATCCCAATGCAACCTCTCCCCTTGTGTTAAGACTTATATAACATTTGGGTTCTAGAATCTCGAGGGCAACAAGGCGCCACCCGCAATGCTTTATAGTACAGTAGATGACGTCTTTTGCACCAAAGGGACTAAATGTTGACCCAAGTTAAAAAAAAAATCCTATGAAATGTGGTTCAAAATATCACATATCTGTTACAAACGGCTACAGATAAAATTCCACAAAATCTTCTAAGCACCAGTGACCGCGACCTCGGGTTGAACAGCAGTTATCCCCCAAAGGTGCCACCAGTCACACACCTTCTCCTCAATTTAGGTCACTAAATCCATGATTCTTCTTTCCAACGATTATTGCACTTCGAGCTGTCTTTACGCCCAAGCCACAGACCTCTATTGGATAGTTTGTCGGTAACTCTCTCAAACGTATTGTTGTTTCTTTTTTTGAATCCCGAATATTATGAAAAGTTGGTTTACACCGCCGTCTGTTAAGGAGATTAACCAAATAGGTAGGGTAACAAAGTTTCATGATGTCTATCCCGTCCTTGATCCTGAAGCCCTCACCCGCCACCCCGAGTGTTTGTTTGACTCTGTTATCCAGCGACTTGCATCGTTTTTGCAGTTTTAAAGCTTGTTCCACCGTTTGGTTTGAAGGAATCTCTTCTGTGTCATATGCTATACCGCATCTACCAATTCCGAAATTGTTTTTTACACAAACACCTTATTGAGGCTATTCCTCCCTACCAAATTGTTTTCTACACAAATATCTTAATGAAGCTTTTCCTCCCTAAATGTTTTGGCTAGTTAAATATTTTATTTTTTTTATTTTCTTCTCATTCCAAGTCAGTGTTGTCGACTGGCTTCAGTTGATGCCTCTTTCTCGTATGTTTAATTGACCCCCTCTCCCCCCAACCCCCCCCCCCCCCAAACTCATAGTCACCTGTCTCTTCTACACAAAGCAGTTTGCTGTCGCCTTCCGGAGAACAGAACTCCCGCCCCAACCTCCACCTTCGATT
The DNA here is from genome assembly GCA_031216915.1 of Pictodentalium vernedei. Taxonomy (NCBI): domain Eukaryota; kingdom Metazoa; phylum Mollusca; class Scaphopoda; order Dentaliida; family Dentaliidae; genus Pictodentalium; species Pictodentalium vernedei. Next base: position 369,396,911 of record CM062297.1, on the reverse strand, counting down.
TAGCTCCATTTTACGACAAACGGGTATCGCCATGCCTTCGTTTTCATTCCCTTCGAGCCCTTGAATCACCGTGGCTCAGTGGTTAGAGCCTTAAACTTCAAACGAACAGGTCCACGGTTCGATCCTGACCAAAAGTAATTGCGTTATGTCCTTGGACAAGGTACTTAATCCTCATTGCCCACGCGTGGGGCACACTGGCGCTGTGTTCAAAGGCGCTTTGCGCGTCGATGGCGTACTTACCTCCAACCATTGCTATAAACCATGCTCGTGCGTAAATACATTGTAGAGCCTGACAGTTGCTCGCCGCTGCTCAGTGGTTCTCTCCGGGTAATCCGGGTTCCTACACCAGTAAAACGAGGTGACTCTGGCTGTCGAAATTGTCGTTGAACCAAATAAATAAATAAATAAATAAATAAAAAAATAAATAAAAATAATAAATAGTTCGAGACTTCATTTGTTCCCATATCTACCAACAATTTCCAGCATTTCCTCTTGCCCTTCTCTTCGCTTTCTGCCTCCAGAACCATATATCTGCGAAATATAAGCCTGCAATCTTCAAGTCTCCAACTGGTCCCTCCAATCTTCCCAACAGAACCTATTCTTTAAAAAGGACTTTATCTCCTAACTCTTTGAAGTACAATGCAAAATGCATCGGAAGACACATTCCTGCTCGAGGCCTATCTCAACATGGACCCGTTTTGTTATTACGTTATCCAGCCTGAGCGCACTTTGTACGTCTTAATACAGTGCTTTCCATCCGAACAAACCCACCCACCACCCAAAACCAACGCTTCACACCCTCCATAAACAATCACATGTTTTTTTGACATTCTGAAATGCCATAAACATCTTTGTCCTTTTGATTTTCGTGGATTCTATGGTCGTGATTCTTCTTACCTTCCTGAAACGATCCCGGATCACCACCCAAACACCTCCCTAAATTCAATCAACCCCAGTCACAGAGAGCTTTGCCAAAAACGTTTCAAATGTCGCAACTGAAGATAATAACTGAAATTAACGTAATAATTTGTCATGCTTGTCCAGCCCTCAATGCAAATGAAGTCATCAATCCAACAGTTATTGTAGAAAGTGACTTTTTTCAATTGAGTTGTATTTCGGACGTACTTTTTGATCTTCAGCCGACACAACCAACACAAGGGATTGATACAGGATGGGCGGGGTGGACCATCACTTGATGTTCCGTCGGAAAACGATAGGTTCTGTCGCGTATATTTTCTCAAATAAGTCCGTAATCGCTATTGAAACACGGATCAAGGATCGCTAAGAGCGAACGTGGAGAAAATTATGCCATTTAGGCAACCGTTTGGATTGTTTCTCAAGCCATGGCTGACAATGTTCATCATTGGAAGAGATTTACAGGAAAATTAGCTCCCCTTAATTTTCTAAAGCTGTCCTTAAATTTAACTCTAAGGGTATGGGCATTTCATATAAAAATTGAAATTTCAAAATGTTAGTTGCATCATCGATGTGCGCATCATTTCAAAAACTTCAGGCATTTTCTTGTAGAGTTGAATTAAAATACGGCTATATACAATTTATCCCCGTTTGAATCTCTATTCACTGTTATTTATTTATGTATTTATTGGTGTTTAATGCCATATACTTATGCACAAGACTAATCATGATCGTGACAGTTTTACGGGTGGAGGAAGCCGGAGTACAGGCCTGCAACCAGGATATATCCACGATGGGAGGGGGGGGGGGGGGGGGGGTAGAGTCATGTAGAGTTGGCAATTTTTTTTTGCCCAAACTAAAACATGCGAATTGGTGAAAAGTATTAAATACTACTCCGGGGAGGGTGAAAGACATAAAAAAATATAAATTACAAACGTAAGCATTTATTAAGATTAACTGTCATAACATGTATAGTGCATAAAAAGACAACAAACTGTGACAAAACAATCAATATAAATTATAAGCAAACACATCTGATATTCACTTTCACTTAGAATTCCACATTACAGAACTCGGATTATCCACTACACTATATTTCTGAATGTCTGTCATTCTTTCGCTACACCCAGAGCTGCAGCACTGGGAATGTCAATCATTGGTTCCAATGGCTGAAGCTTTTCGTGGCTAAGAAAATTTGTAGAGGAGGGATCTAATGTTCCAACAGCCTCATATAGAGGTCTGTTTTCAAAACGACTGTTCATTTCTGTCATGTCAGCATCGATAGTCTGATAATAACCCGTCCTTTTGTCTCCGAGAGCATTTTTCCAATTTCGGTAGCCTATCGATGTGAATGCCACTTCCTTGCTGCTTGTCTGAAACTTTCTGCAGGGAAAACATCGACGTGTATACGCCTTAGTACACGGCGTCATCGTCCTCCATGTGAACAATCGGGGTTAAGTGCCTTGCCCAAGGACACAACGCGGGAGTCCGAATTGATCGCTCAGACGGCCACCCATCCAATGATTAACCGGGCTCGACGCTGCTTAACTTCGGTGATCTGACGAGAACTGGTTACCGCAACGCCACCGTGCCACCATATGCACTGTTGAAACCTATTAAAAAATAAGAAACGGCTCTTTCACTGACTTTTGTTGCTCTGTAACGCTTTTTGGTTCATTATAGCAACAGTGCGTGCATCGTAACATGTCATCGTTAGACACTGTCCTTTCCATTAAAGGGGTCTAGGAGGTAAGATTTGCTAATTTTTTTCCCAAGAAGAATAAAACCTTGCAAATTAAATACATTCGCTACACAAAAAAGCCAAAGTGAACGCTTACTTGGCGTTGGTAAGTGTGATACTAATAAATATTCTTTATGACGGATTATCTGTGATGTTATTGCTTCTAATTAGCTTGCCACAAATAAAGGAGTTTCCTTTTGTAACTTTTATTTATTTATTTATTGGTGTTTAAGGTCACTTATTTCAGCACAATAGCTAATCATGACCACAACAGTTTTACGGGTGGAGGAAGCCGGAGTACCCGGAGAGAGCCACCGAGCAACGGCGAGCAACTGTCAGCTCCCCAACATATCAACTCTACACAAGCAGAGTTAGCATCGACGGAAGAGAGGTGCACCATCGACGTGCAGTACGCCTTAGTACACAACGCCATCGTGCCCCCACGTGGGCAGTGGGGTGACGTGTATTGCCCAAGGACACAACGCGGTCGCCGCATGTGGGATTCAAACCGTGGACCTCTCGGCTTGCAGTCTGCACCTCTACCTACCGAGCCACCGTACCCCCTTCTTTCCATTAATATAAAAGTCTAAGAAGTAAGATTTGCTATTTTTTCAAAAGAAGAATAAAACCTTGCAAATTAAACACACTCGCTAAACAGAATGCCAAAGTGAACGCTTACTTAGTGTTTGTAGTTGCGATACGAATAAATATTCTTTATGACGGATTGGGGCGCGTTGGCGTTGCGGTAACCGGTTCTCGTCAGCTCACCAAAGTTAAGCAACGTCGAGCCCGGTTAGTCCTTGGATGGGTGACCGTCTGTGCGATCGATTCGAACTCCCGCGTTGTGTCCTTGGGCAAGGCACTTAACCCCGATTGTCCGCATGGGGGCACGATGACGCCATGCACTGAGGCTTACTGCATGTCGATGGTGCGCATGTCTTCAACCAATCTAATCCTGCCTGTTCTGCAGTGCGGAATTACGATGTTGGGGAGCTGGCAGCTGCTCGTCGTTGCTCGGTGGTTATCTCCGAGTACTCCGGCTTCCTCCACCCGTAAAGCTGTCACCGACACGATATGATCTTGGCTGTTAAAGTGTCGTTAAACCATAATAAATAAATAAATAAATTATGCCGGATTATCTGTGAAGTAAATGTTTCTAATTAACTTGCCATAAACAGCCAAGTTTCCTTTTGTAACTTTTAATAAACGAAAACAACAGACAGCTCTGAGAGCTGTCTGTTGTTTTCGTTTACTAAAGGTAACAAAATGAAACTTGGTTTTATTTTCTACCGATGTCATAGATATTTTCTCAACAACTACTTGCTTCTTAATTGGACCTTCCTCGCACGTCTAATAATTTCAAGGGAGATAACTTCATCGAAAGTCGTTTTTCATGACGATGTAAGACGGGGATGTTTAGGGTATTAAATCGTCTTTTAGTACCTTCTACTTTGTATTTCAATTTTTGTCGGAAAATTTCTGGTCTTGCCACACCATCGGGAAAAGGTGTCGACTGCCCCGCCCCAGTGCGTTGAAGTAAAGATACTTTTTATGGTATACATTTAAAAAAAATACGTGCGTGTAATTGAAGATGGGTCCCGCTATTCTAAGAAACGAAATATAAAAAAAAGTTTCGGAAATAGGTGGGGACGCAGTGGCTCAGTGGTTATGGCACTGAACCGAAAGGTCCACAGTTCGATCCCTGCGAAAGGTAAAACTGCATTGTGCCTTTGGGCAAGGCACTTAATCCCGATTGCCGACGTGCGGGCATGGTGGTGCTGTGTACTAAGGCGTACTGCACTTCGATGGTACACTTGTCTTCAATCAGTGCTAACCCTGTATGAGCGGAGTTAGTTCGTTGGGGAGTCTGGCAGTTGCTCGCCGCTGCTCGGTGGTTCTCTCCGGGTACTCCGACTTTTTCCAACCCTAAAACTGTCCGACACGAAGGGACCCTGCCTGCTCAAAGTGTCGTTAAATCCCAATAAATAAATAAATAAATAAATAAATAAATAAATAAATAAATAAATAAATAAATAAGTACGATTCTGTGTTTTATTGGAGATTATAATTTTGAGGATATCTAGTGTTTTTGAGTGGTAACCAAAAATTATCTCATGAGTGACCGAGACAAATGGTTATGGTGAGATAAACTTCGGTATCCACTCAAAAACACTAGATGTTCTTTTTATTATACGCTTTTTATAAGAATCTGATAATTCCACTCGTTCCAACCTTGAAGTGATGCATTAAAGTAAACAGCGCATTGAATTATTGAAACGCAGAAATGGTTTGATTGATACTCGGATCAGATAGCGTCTTGCAATCTGATTCAGCTGGCGAGTTTCTAGTCCAAACATGGCCTGAAAGTCCGTAATATAAGTTTTGGGTTTGGTACGTCCTTTGAAACTAGAGGGTTTCATGCATCAATTTAAGGTGAATACGTGTTGAATTATTGCTGGAAATGATCGGTATCCACTCAAAAATACTAGATTTACTTTCCATTTTACCTTTTTAGAACAAATTGATCATTTCCAGTGATAATTTGACACGTATTCACTTGAAGTGAGGCTTTGAAAGCCGCCATTTTGATTGATACCGTGAACGTGAAAATTTCTGTATCTTCACAGTGGGGGATACGATTTCTATCTTTCCGCAATTTCTTCGATAATCTATCGTTTAGCGTATAATAAAAAGGTCTTATCTTGTATTCCAGAACTTGGCAAGCTCAGAGCAGTTGACTTCGAGTAATTTATTAAAAATGTGACTTAGATTTAAAAATTTTGAGGTTGCCTGGATAGATTCTGCGGATCCTATGCACCCCAGCTCACTTCCATTGCCACGCCACTGCTGTGCTATCAAATAGTGTAGCGCCAGTAAAACAGATAAACCAGTTCTGGAGTAAATGAAAATCTATACCTGCTCTGACACCGAAGTTTATTTTTATCCTTTTTTTCTGAAATTTACTCTGTAGAATCAATATCACGGACTCATCCAGTGTGTACTAAACACATACATTCGCATTTGAAGCTTCCAAGGTTTTTTTTATCGTACCATCAGTTTGTTGTACATCTATTTTTGTTAAGTGATTAATTTTCTACACACTTCGTTTGTTCTGTAACCTGTCACGAGTTTTTTGACTACAGATGATTTATTGATAAGTTGCAGTGCAGTGGGAATTACCTAACTTATTAATTCCTAAATTGCAACAGATGGAAGTAATATAATATTGTTCTATGCTTTCTTGAGAACTGACATATAAAATACGAGTTTTCATCTGAGTCGTCACTGGCCTGGACCGTAAATCCTGGTGTGTATGTGTATGGGGTGACGAAAGGTTCAGGTTTCAATAAAATAGTTTAGCTTTTTGCAACAAGTTCATGTAAGAATTGAAATTATACTCCGACAAAGCGGCAGATAATTCATTTCAGTTGTCATAACTAAATTTAGAGACCTTTGCTTGTATTATAACGTACCCTTTCCCAGTCGATGTGCTCGGCATTTATGAAATTATACCATGATAAAGCGACAGATTATTAATTTCAGTTGTATATATTATTGCAGTCATATCAACTTTTGTGCAGACGACAGTGTTATTATTTCCAACATAAGCTAATACACATAGTCTCGAATGCTGAAGAAAAAATAAGACAGTGATCACCCCATATGAACACTAGATAACTGTCCACCCGCAGCGATTACGGTTTCATTGCATCGTTGGACGCGCCCATAATATTTATTTGACAAACGGGTGGAACAAAGCCAAAATATTTATACGATAGGATAATTATTCACCGGGTTATGAAAAACTCACTTACCTCGATCAATCATATGCAAGCAAATCGAATATTATTAACCCTTTGGACCATGGTGGTATCTTCCATGTCAGTTGAATGGTAGAAATTGGAAGAGTCCATATTCATTATTTGTGGGTAGACCAATTAATATTTTTAACATGCAGCCTTGGGGCTGCATGTTAAAAATATTGATTGGTCTACCCACACATTTACTTAGCAGACATCCGGAATTATGACGCATCGAGCCGAAAAAGCGGCCTCTCGGGTTCAAAAAGATTAAATTTTTACTTTATCGGGGTTATGATCCACCCACATTTCCCACTAGCTGGAATATATAAAGACATAGTCATGGGCATAACACAGCCATAGACGGTTGTCAGTTTGATTATATGTGACCCTCGTCAGCCCTTGAAATGATCCCCGTTTGCAACAAGACCACTTCTGAATAAAAATGTGGTTAGTGGAAGAGTCTGTGTTTGGAAGCGCAGTACCCAGAATAGGCTCAAAGTACACCAGGTCCAGTTCCAACTGACGTGACGAAAGGTTCCGGTTCGTATGGGGATGATATTCCCACGACTGAGAGCGGAATCTCGTCACAATGAGCGGTGATCTCAGGGTCAACCAGGGACGTGGCTAGACGTGTCCGATTGGGAGTGGGGTGTATTTCCAACTAGGGGGAGGGATCGGAGGGGGCATAAAATTGATTCTAGTAACTGAAATGCCAACACATTTATAATAGAATTATCAGGTTGTTATTATTATTTGGTATTATTCTGGCAGTTGAATATGTACTAAACAAATGCTCAAGCTGAGAACTTTGAGCAATTCATACTTCCTTAACATTAAATCAGATCTCATGCAAGAATGATCAGTTTTCGATGTTTCATCATTTTGTAACTGTGAATGATAGAATTAACTCAGGATAACGATTTTACATGTAGCGATTTTCTAGAAGTACATTTCGAGGATTTTTTTATTACGATAAGAAAACGTACTATAAAAATCTCGTACCGATTGACATCATGCATACTTATGAAGCTCTATATTACGTACACTGTAGTTGTAAATAGTAACAGTTGGAATTTTTGCCGATTTGAAACCGAGTTGGAATTCTGGAAAGTAAAGGAGAGATCAGCATCGTCAAAGAAACTCAAAAGTCCAGAAAGATGGAATGTCCAACTACACACGACTTGCCCTCCGAATTTCCAACTACAGGACATTTTGGCCAGGATTGGGGGTGGGGGTGGGGGTGGGGTGACACCCCCCCCCTATCGCCACATCCCTGAGGTCAACTTGATCAAAAAAGAGATTGTCCCCCACGTTGACAATGATTCTCTCTTGATAAAGCCGGTATTTAAGGATGACAACGCCCGACCATGACGCGTGCACATGCAGCTGGTAATTTCTGGTGCCAGAATACCATCACCACACTGCCGTGGATGGCGTTCCACGAGCCCAACCGTAACTGAAGTGAGGACATTTGTGACATTTTGGGGTAGTTGGGAACATCAGACGGATGCCTTCATACAGCCAAAATCTGGATGAACTGAACCAACCATCGCACCAATAATGGAAACACACTCAACATCTGTTTCAAGGGATGGGGAGACAGCTTCGGTAGTCATTCTTGCCCATGGAGGTTACACAAAATATTGAGTTTTCTTACAGTTCTTTTGGGAGACTATCTAATAGGCCATTACATTCCACCAAACTCACAGTGTTAACCGATGTCTCCAAATTTGGAGCGTTCCCAAATTTGAGGGAGTAACCAATAGTTTAGTTTGTTTTTATGCAGGTGCGGACTGGGTCAAAAAATGTTACTGGGAAAAGTACCAAGGGGACCTAGGAGACGGAAAAAATTTAGTTTTTTCGAACTGAAAGACCACTGTGTTCTATCATCTTAGCGATTAATGGCAGTCCACTCAGAGGGCATTTCGATGGCACTTTTGTACCAGCTTCGCCGCTCATTAGGCTAAAATTGTTGCAACAAAGGGGTCCCGGATCTATCGGGCCGACCATAGTTCGAACCAATGGGAGAAAATTTTGAGTTTTAGAACAGACAGAATGGCAGATTAGATGGCTGAACTGGCGTATCGAAATGCCCTCCGTGTGGACGGCCAATGGCAGTCCACATAGAGGGCATTTAGATATACCGGTAGTCTTTGCAATCAGATCCATTTCGCATTTTGGTCATTTTCACGAAATTTTATGTACCAGTAGGCGTTGGACTGCATCGATTTTAAGAGCCACAGGGGCCCCCATTAGGGGGTGGGGGCACCGAGAAATTTCCCGGTGGACCATACGGATACTCCGCCTCTGCATTTATGCTTTCACTTGGAAGTCAAAAGAAGTGATTTTCCTATATTTTATAACACATTGACGCAACCCTGCTTCTGCAGGCATTTCTCTGCAAGTCTAGTCTGCCAATATATGCAGCCAACATTTGCCTAGAAACAACTGCTAAGGTACTTACGACGTAACGTCGAGTTTTCCAAAAAGACTGCATGTTTTGGCACCTCATCTGTTGCAGTAATAGTTATCAAAGTTGCAGTCAGGATTAATAGATATTCCGAGGCACCAATAAAAACGCGAGAGGCCAAACAATGACATTTAATTGTTTGGCATTGCAACAAAAAGAGAGCATTGGAACAAAAATATTCTTCAGTGGCGCTGATTAGCAACTTACTTGGCTTCCAAATTAGACCAACCTAAAGACTATACTCTCTTACATTAGATTAACCCCTTGAACCCTCATTTCCTAGAATGGTATCGCCTTTGTGTACACTAACAGTGAGATGGGCCATTTCAATATCAATATACAGGGAGGATAAAATAATAACTCAGCAGACGACTGCAGTTATTATTTTATCATCAATGCCCCGTGTATAGGCCTCTTATAATAAGACAAAAATGGGACGAAATTATGCCTTAGACCGAAAAATCGGCCTTGCGAGTTCAAAAGGTTAATCTACGAAACAGGTGTGTAGGTCTTTGGAATGCCGTGCCAAGTGCAAAGTTTGCCTCAGAACGTTTTGTGGGTGATATATGCATTTTTCTGCTCTTGCTGCAGCAATATTAAATATGGCATGAATGCCTCGATGATGCTGTTTTCCTTTTAAAATACAGTAAGAAAATACTTCTGTTCTATCTGACCTTTTAACCCTTTACCTAACACGAAAAGCAGACGACACTTGCAAATAAAATACTTGAATAACTAATTTTTTTCATAACAAAAATATAGCTTATAACCCCTCATTGGAGCGATCTCAGTGAGCTCGTTCCAATGAGGGGTCATAAGCAACGTTTTTGTGATAGAAAATAATGAAAATTGGATAGTATTTTTTGTGAATAGCGCTGGCCGGTTTTGGCCGTTACGTTAGGTAAAGGGTTAAATTTTCAAAAGTCACAAGTGGATAACACAACAAAAAAAACAGAGTGACGCATTAAGTATTTCCAGGTATATGTGTGGGTCCAGAGCGCAGGAAACTGCTGTCATTGAGATGTGGGACACCTCTATAAAATTAGGCCCCCATTGCCAGTTTCTGTGAAATTATTTATGGCCACATGGCCCCACCAGAAAGGACTTCAGGCGTTTACACATTAGATGCATGCGATAAGATAACATAACATTTATTAGCATAAAATATCCTCTAGGACGGTATGCGAGAATATACAAGTAATATGAATAATATTTCTCCAAACATTTCAATTTAATCCACCAATTTTCCCCTGGTTAATACTATATTTTATTACTTTGATACGCGATAGAACCAGAATGTCTCATAAACTTCACCAAACATATCATAATCGTCTGACAAAAAAATCCCATATCACGCTGCAGATATTTGACACAAACTGGGAGTTCTATTTTCAAATATAAATTTGAATTGCTCAAATTTACTCAGAATACTAAAACCGTCGATCTCTTTGTTGATCAAAACAAATAGTCCTGCTCGAAGATCGGAATAATGTGTACACTCCATCAGAAAATGGTATTGGTTTTCTATTTTCCCAGGGTAAGTTCACAATGAGTTCATATCCCGTCGATAACAGGCTTCGGTGGTTGATGATGTCACCCTTTCTCAATAGCTAACATAGGATTGCTGATTCGAAGCCTAGTGAAAATTTTCCGGTCTTCCGTTGAGTTCGTTTCCACTTTGTACGTTCCACTGAATGATACGAGCGTTCCGAGTGTTGAGATAAAAAAACATGAAGTAATAAACAACATTTTTTTTTAATTTTGCAATTTCGACACAAACGTTCTGACTCTAATTTTCTGCAGAAGAAAGATAATAACTATCTTAATATAGTCCAATACTTGGTGTGGAATATATTGTTGCGTGCGCCCCAAGAAATAGGGGTTAACTTAACTAAATAACATGCAGATCAAGTATGGGTGCCTGGACTCGATTCAGAGATATCAGTCCACCACAGCACACAATCTCAACTTGCAAAAAGCTTAGTAAAACCTATGGTTATTCTTTATCGCAACATATGATTGGGTCCGCCTGGATTGAGATTTAGGCCTGATTGGAAAATGGTCAGGAGTTTGTGACTATAAAAGTCTATATAGTTAAACAAGACTTGTGAAAAGTATGAAAATATATTTTATTCAAAATAGAAACAACTTCATAAACTTTGGATGATTCTTGATAATTGAATATGCGAATAATTCATAAGGTCTATTTTATTAGTGATACATTATGAATGTAAGTTTCAATACTAAACTTCACCAGATCTGGAGTGACAGCCGTGCTTCCAGATCTGGGGTGGGCGTTTTTGACGTTTGACTGTTGTTGGGGGAATTGTCAATCGACACCAGATCTGTCGTGACGTTCGGTTAGATAATATTCACAGGAAAATTAAATACTAATGTTGGAACTATAACAATTATTCTGTATCTCGACGGAGCAGACTTAGTCCAGGGGAGAAAAATCCACGCTACCGAGACACCGAATAAAAGAATACCATCACCAACTTCGAACTCAGTTCATTGCGTTCAAAGTGAAAGAGGCCACATTGAGGTTCTAATGGGCGACAGATCTGGAGCACTGAACGACAGATCTGGTAGTTAAATTGTTACTGGGAACTTTTTGGTGCACCTACCATTCCCACCGTTGATTTCAACGTAGCAGTTGTCATTTTACTTTTATGATTTGCAGTATTTCTCCAGATCTGGGGTTACAAATAGTTGCAGCTGATACTTTAGCTGAACGCTCTTGATCGTCTGCAATACAATGGCTCAGAGACAGCAACCTTTTTCGTTCCTCGCTGCCTTTTATACCTGTCAGGATTGCAATTAACCAATGAAATTGCAACGTTACGTCACACAATAGTGTGCGCATTTTGAAATAATGTTTAACATGGAGACGATGAAAATGGCTTGTAATGTGTCTGCAAATAATCAAATAACAACATTCCCGATGGGTGACAACTTGGGAGAGATATCAACCATGAAATAAGGATATTTGACCATTTGAAATGTGTTACAATTAAGATATATAAATTTGTGAACTTTGAAAACGAAGCGATTGAAGTGGATGATGGAAGCGATGAATTTTTGTGAAGTGGACGAATTGCCATTTCCAACATTTGAAATCGGGGGTGCATTTAAAAACTGTTCGTCCTCATGATAAAGTACATGTTGTGGAGAATGAATAATGATGTTATACTACTGAAATAATGTGAATGGTTCAAAGGTAATTTTCTTATTAAAAATGAATCTGACTTTATGTGTAATGTTGCCTATTTTCGCTGGTAAAACAGCAAGCGGGATGCCATGCGAGTACAGCTGCGACAAAAGGTAATTGGCCGTCGCAGCACTCCCCCCACCTTAAAAATGATTTGGTCTCCAAATCCTAACAATGAAAAATTACTCAGCTATGAAAATAGATCTCCAAGAACTAGTATTATCATTTGTAATACCGTAAATGATTTAGAATTGAAAAATACTTGACGTTAGTCAATATACTCGAGTCAAGTTATAGTAACTTATACTGTTAACTTATACTCGTTGCTGAAAGTAGCAACAAACAAACACCTAACATTACTGCTACTAGACAAGCAGTAACAATACCTCTGATTACATTTAAGCTTATTGAACTTATATTTTATTTTATTTTATGCAATATTGCCCCACAGTCACAGTGAGTCACTATCACCTTGGGCCAAGATTGCACCCACACACATATGAGTAATCTATTATAGCTATCACTGATATCAGCATTGCAGCTGAAAATATGCACATTTTTTTTTTTTTTTTGTTATGCCTATGGACTAGGATTGGGATTGAGAATAATTGCAGAATATTTTTTTTTTATTATTATTTATTCATGTCTTGCATTGATTTTTGTTCCCTGTCTGCAGTTATTATTAAGTTAAAATTTTGCCGAAGAAGGTCTAGAAATTATCTAAAGTTGAAATGTTTGCTGCAGTATTTTGATGTTACCAGCTCTGAGAGTTGATTGCATCAATGTATTGTGGGTTGCATTATCAACAGTAAAATTTGGATTTTTTCTTTTTTGATTTTTTTTTTTTATTTTCTTGACAGGAAAAAAAAATAAAGGCAAGGAAGAAAGGTCGACCATTTTTTAAATTTAAATTGAATTTTGGTGGAAAATTTAATTTATTCCTCGGAAAGCTGTGCCAATCGCTTGTTCACCAATGCTTCCAAATTCTTTAGCCAATAAAATTCAGCTTCCCTTTTTAACTCGTCTAAGAAACGCCTCTCTTTAGGGAGGGTGGACATAATTACAGTGCCACCATTTCTTAAATAATTTAGAATGTGTCTAAAGTGCACTGGATCACGATCAATGAAGTAGCTGACAGTGCCACACTCCTTCATTGGGCGCATTCCAGTGATCTTTGACTTTAACACAGCCAAAAGTGAAGATGAGTCAGTAGTTAAGGTCACACGGCTGGTTTCAAATTTTTGGCCACCAATATTCAGAATTATTCTCTCATCCTGTTGAAATTGCATGGCTGAAACATATTGCACATGCGAGTCAAGACCCGAAACAATTTTATCATTTGCTTTGGTTATGGTATGTTCTTTCACTGGCGGTGTTGCTGGCCTAGGTGAAATGGAGTCATCATCATCATCATCATCTGCATATAGACTAGGTACATCCTTCTCAGAAATCTCCTCGAAGCTGTCAGAGCAGGAGGAAGAGCTACTTTCACAATCAGACTCTGGCTCTGATGACAGGGGGAAACCGGTCGTTCCTTCTGAATAAATTCTTGAACTTGGAGGTGCTCAATTTTCTGCTTTTTTACACGCACTTTGGGCACCTCCGGTTCTGCCTGAAATAGAACCTTCCTGGCATCAGGTTTGACCTGCTTATCACTTGCAGGTCTACCCTGCGGACACTCACGCTTTCTTTTTATTGAGAAAGGCTTTTTTACAATTTCAACTTTGTCTTTTACAAATTTCTTGCTGTCCTCATATTCCTTCTCAGCTTCTCTCCCAGTTGTACCAGTCAAACGGTTGAAAACTGGCATCTCTAACCCCTGGTCACCTATTGGACAACGCTGGTGCCTCTGAATATTCCTGCTAAACACCTTTCCACAACCAGTGCAGCGGTAGCCAAAGCCCGAATGCTGCTCCATCACATGCCTGTCGATAGCGTATTTTGCTTTGGTTGTGTAGTCTTGACAGACTTTACAGCTATATTCACTGATCTGAAAATAGAAAAATTAAGTACTTTAAGTACTCGGCATCTGACTCCAGTACACTTCATTTACTTTGTTATTTATTACATGTTTATCTATTTAGAAAACTATGGTCACAATTAGGCATTGTGCATAAGTATGTGACCTTAAACACCAATAATAATAATAATTTACAAAACTTATCCTCAGATGTACTTTATACATTTTTCTGTTTAAACCAACTTGGTGCAATCTCACCTAGATACGGCTTAAGTCTATCATGGTGAACAACTTTAGGAGTTGACTTTGCAGACTCCTGTATTCTATATATCACATCATTCAGCTTGAAGATAACCACATATGGGCCCTTCCATGGTTTCATTAACTTTGAACATTTACCCTTCCGCCTTTGCGGATCATAGTACTATACTGGGTTCCCAACAGTATAGACATTATATTTAACATTATGGTTATACTGACGTTTCATTTTCTCACTATTCAGACTCAAATGAGCTCTAGCAATCTCATGTACGGATTCTATTCTAGAAGACAAATCATATGCAAATTCTGTGGAGTATTCCTGCTCATTGTCAGGTTTCCCTAAAATCAAGTCTACCGGAAGATTTATTTCTCTCCCAAAAGTCATTTGGCAGGGGGAGAAACCCGTAGCTTCATGTACTGATGACCTATATGCCATCATCAACAGAGGAATATCATTATCCCATTCATTCTGATTACCTTTGATGAATGAGGATATCATATTCTCAATTGTCCTATTTGCTCGCTCAATCATACCATCTGACTGAGGGTGCATAGCAGTCATTCGTGTTTTTTCAATACCCAGCAAGTCGCACATTGACTTGAAAATGGCTGACTCAAAGTTACTTCCTTGGTCTGAGTGTAGTTGTAGAGGTACACCATGGATTGAAATAAATTTGTCTATTAAATTTGAAGCCACAGTGGTCGCCTCTTGGTCTCTAATTGGAATGGCATCTACCCATTTGGTGAAGTAGTCGCCAACAACCATAAGATATTTATTTCCCTTTTTACTCTGAGGAAGAGGACCCATAATATCAACAGCTATCCTCTCCATTGGAGCACCAACATTATATTGCTTAATATGTGCTCTGGGCTTTTTAGGTGGCTGCTTCCTGGCAGAACATGTATCACACGTTCTACACCAGTGCTCCACGTCCCATCTCATTTTATGCCATAAAAACCTTTTCCTTGCCTTCTCCAAGGTTTTTCTCACACCCAAATGACCTCCTGTTCTATCATCATGAAGTTGGCGAAGGACCAACTTCTTAAGACTAGATGGCAAAACAATTTGCCAATCAAAAGAGTCGCCTTTGGCTGATTCAAATTTTCTTTGGAGCACATTTTGGTGCATTTCTAAAGAATCCCACCTGGACCAGTAATATTTCAGTGTGGTATTATTGGCAGAAATTTCAACCCACTCTGGCTTTTTATCTTTCAGTTTCCATTCAATAATTTTATTTATATATGGATAACTATTTTGTGCTTCAGTTAACATGTCATTGCATAGGTGAGTTGTTTCTGCAGTACCTAACTTGCCACTCGCCTCTTTCAGTTTACTTGTGCGAGTATGCACAGCATTACAGAAAATACTGACCCTTGATTCACAGGAATCTATGTTTTTGCAGTTTCTGTCAACACCGGAACTAGAGATTTGTTCATTTGGGGACCTATCATCCAGTCGACAGGAATACACTTTTATGGAAGTGTCTCCATTACCTGTCACTTGGGAATTCTGGCACCCTTTCAAGTCTACATTTCCAGGTTCCAAATCTTGCAATTTGATAGTTTTGTCCTGCTCTTCTACTCGTGTACAGTGAGCACATTCATCCTCGTAAGAAGGTCTGCGAGACAGGGCATTGGCATTGGAATGTACTCTTCCAGCCCTGTGCTCTATTTCAAAATCATATGCTGCCAATGTTTCTAGCCATCAGGCTGTTTGTCCTTCGGGCTTTTTGAAGTTTAAAAGCCACCGTAAGGCCCCGTGGTCAGTTCGGATTTTATAATGGTGGCCATAAAGATAATGGTGGAAGTGGCGAACTAAACTCACAATAGCGAGTAGTTCTCGTCTGGTTACACAGTATCGTCGCTCAAGTTTACTCAAAGACTTGCTGTAGTAACCTATGACTTTTTCTATGCCATTTTGAATTTGTGACAACACACATCCCAGTGCAAAGCCACTGCAGTCTGTATCAAGAATGAACATTCCATCCCTATTTGGGTATGCTAGTATAGGCGTTGTTATGAGGGATTGTTTCAATTTATCAAAAGCTTCTTGACAGGCATCTGTCCAGATAAATTTAGCATTGAGTTCTGTGAGTTTGTGTAGCGGTCTTGCTATTTCAGCAAAATGACTGACAAACTTTCGATAATAAGAGCACAGACCCAGGAAACTTCTTATGTCTTTGACATTACGTGGTTTAGGCCATTCCTTCTCATCCTTAACCTTTTCAGGATCAGTAGAAATCCCTTGATCACTCACTATGTGTCCCAGAAAAGAAACTTCTTTTTGAAATAGATAACATTTCTTAGGACTTAGTTTAAGGTTAGCTTGTTGCAGTCTCAGTAAGACTTCTTGCAAATTTTCTATTTGTTCTGAGAAAGTTTCAGAGTAACAAACTATATCATCCAAGTAGACAAGACATTTTTTCCAAGATAAACCTGATAGTACTTTTTCCATCAGCTTTTCAAAGGAGGCGGGCCCATTTGCGAGACCCATTGGCATGACAGTAAATTGCCAGAGGCCACTTCCTGGAATAGAGAAGGCCGTTTTTTGACGGTCTTTTTATCCACTCTCAATTGCCAAAACCCACTCTTTAGATCCATAGTCGAGAACCACTTGGCGCCCGACAATGCATCAATTGAGTCATCAATTCTTGGTAAAGGATGAGAGTCCTTGATGGTTACATTTTCCAGTTTACGGTAGTCCAGACAAAATCTGGTGCGGCCATCCTTTTTGGTAACCAGAACTACCGGCGAGCACCATGGGCTCTCAGAGGGTTCAATGACTCCCTTTTCGGCCAAGTTTCTCATTTCTTTTTCAGCTTCATCAGTCTTAGAGAGCGGTATTCTCCTGGGGGCTTGTTTAATCGGACGCACAGAACCTGTGTCTATTCTGTGTTCTACGGCTGATGTCCTACCCAGATCATGTGAATTTTTAGAAAATACACTTTGATTTCTGATCAAGAGAGATTTGAGAGATGCTCTTTGTTGCTCATTCAAATGTTGAGAGCTCCTTTCAAAGAGCTCAGTTAAGTGATCTGGCATTTTCTCAAGTTGATCACATTGGCTAATACTGTTTATACTTATATTCTCAGCATTGCTATCCAGATCATGAATTTCCTCAGCTAGGTCCATTACACCTACAACTGTATTCTTATGAACAGTCAGAGGTTCCTGATTCACATTCAGCAACCTTACTGGCATAATCTCAGTACCAAGTGTGACAAGAGTCTTAACAACTAAAATGTTGTTTTTCTCAACAAAATTTGTTGCTGGTTCTATTATTCCACGGCCATCACTGTGAATTTTGTTCATAGCTTTACCAGGAATAATTATTTCACACATTGGAGGTACTTTAATATCTTCCTGTACAACAACTTTACAACACTGGGCTTTGAGATCAGTGAGATTTCGATAACAGGGTACTTTCCTGCCTTTCACTAATAAATGATTTTTGCTAAGCAGAAGGTCACAATTATAACTTTTGAGGAAATCCATTCCAAGGATTCTATCATTTTTTATATCTGCCACAAGTACTGTATGTTCAAAGGATTGGTCAGCTAACGTAATCTTGACAGTAGTCTGACCAACAAAGTTTCACCAGAGGCAGTAATTAAATTGACTTTGACAGGTTTAACATGGGGGTATGACTGAGAGGAAAGAGCATCAACAAACTTGTTGCTGAGGATGGTGACATTTGCACCCGTGTCCACCAACTATGCAATGGGCGTGTCTTGAACTTTGGATGACACAAAACATCCCTCATCATTTTCCTCATGTAAATTGTTCAACTCTATTGTGGGCCATTCTGTTTTTGTTGATCTCTGGCCCATGAGGTCAACTTCCATTCGTTTCCCTCTCCAGTATTCTTGGAGGGAGAATGGTTTTTCCATTCTTTGGCATTGCCTTTCATGCTATTTTGATTGGGTTGCATACCAGGGTGGGTTTTCCTATCCCCCTGGACATTTTCCCATTTTGATATGTTGTATGTCTTTGATTTATTATCAAATCTTTGTCTTTGCCTATTTTGCCACTTTGGTTTATTATCAAACCTGTGGTCACAGCCAGATCTCCTTTGGAAATTTGGATGATCATTTTTGTTTGTATTCATCCTCTTTATTTCTTTAGTAAGAAGATCAATACTGTTACCAAACTCATTGAGCTGTGATTGAATTTTGCCACTTTCATTGTTTAATCCCGTGGGATCAGTTGTCACATGATTACCTAAGCATGACTGATCAGGGTTTACACTCCTGACTGCTTTACCTCTTTGGCGGTCAGCCAGTTTGTGTGTTTCTAACCTCACGGCTATTGTCTCGGCCTCATTAATATTCTTGGGCCTTGACTCCCGCAAGCAAAGCCGCATCTCACCATCAGGAATGGCATCAATAAAGTGATCTAATGCTAAAACATCAGTCAGAGAAGCGGTGGCCTCAGGATAGGCCTGTCTGGTGAGCTTCTTTATAGACTGAGCTAAATCTGGTAATTTCTCATCTTTGTTTCAAACCCTAGATTGGAGTTGAGCCCTATACAATTCCGCTCGATTTAATGAACCATATCTAGAATTTAAGGCATGTACAAGACAATTGTAGTCTCGTCTTTGCCCAAGAGATAGCTCAATGAGCAATGCACGAGCACCGCCTTTTAAGCTACCTGCTAAATACAGAGATTTAGTCGTGTAACTCCATTTGTTAATCTCGGCAATTATTTCAAATTGCGATAAATACTCTTCGAGATCCTCAGATCCATCATAAGGTTGTGGTCTCATGGATACTGTACTGGAACCTCTCTCAGTTCCGATATAAGGGCTTTTCTTATTTACTGCCATATCATTATCAGGTACACAGCTTATGCCATGATAATGTTCCATGCCCGTATAATTCGGGCAGTGGTAATTTCGGCTTTCAGGGTTATTTACCCACATGTGGTGCTGAGGAAGATTAATTTCCTCAGAGGGCCCCCACCTCAATTCTTTAACTTTCTCAGGTCGAGTAAATGTTTTACTACCATAAATGGTAGGGCTGCATTCTGAGAATTGAGACGCAACGGATGGACTTGCCATCATAGTATTAGAATCTTTCACATGAGCACTAGAGTTTTGGTTGGATTCATTCTTTCCAGATAAGAATCCTTCCATCTGAGTCTGTAATTTTTGCCTGAACAGTGTGAACTTTTTATCCATTTCATCACCAAATTTTTCCATCTGGTCCTCTAACAAGGTTTCAAATTCATTTTTAGACACATTTTTCTCAGTTTGATGTATATACTCATACTCTAGTGTATCTTCTGAGTCATTTGATTCTTTTGAACATTTTCCCAAAGACATTTCACCAGAATCATCCATATTTATTTATTTATTTATTTATTTATTTATTTAGACACTATTTATTTGAGGAATTATTTAAGATCAAGACCACTCAATCCAGGTATTCCTATTTTATTTTTGAAAATATTCTGACACCAAAATAAGTAAATCCCACTTTTCTGACACCAAATGGTGCGTGCGCCGCCAAGAAATGTGGGTTAACTTAACTAAATAACATGCAGATCAAGTATGGGTGCCTGGACTCGATTCAGAGATATCAGTCCACCACAGCACACAATCTCAACTTGCAAAAAGCTTAGTAAAACCTATGGTTATTCTTTATCGCAACATATGATTGGGTCCGCCTGGATTGAGATTTAGGCCTGATTGGAAAATGGTCAGGAGTTTGTGACTATAAAAGTCTATATAGTTAAACAAGACTTGTGGAAAGTATGAAAATATATTTTATTCAAAATAGAAACAACTTCATAAACTTTGGATGATTCTTGGTAATTGAATATGCGAATAATTAATAAGGTCTATTATATTAGTGATACATTATGAATGTAAGTTTCAATACTAAACTTCACCAGATCTGGAGTGACAGCCGTGCTTCCAGATCTGGGGTGGGCGTTTTTGACGTTTGACTGTTGTTGGGGGAATTGTCAATCGACACCAGATCTGTCGTGACGTTCAGTTAGATAATATTCACAGGAAAATTAAATACTAATGTTGGGACTATAACAATTATTCTGTATCTCGACGGAGCAGACTTAGTCCAGGGGAGAAAAATCCACGCTACCGAGACACCGAATAATCGTAAGAATACCATCACCAACTTCGAACTCAGTTCATTGCGTTCAAAGTGAAAGAGGCCACATTGAGGTTCTAATGGGCGACAGATCTGGAGCACTGAACGACAGATCTGGTAGTTAAATTGTTACTGGGAACTTTTTGGTGCACCTACCATTCCCACCGTTGATTTCAACGTAGCAGTTGTCATTTTACTTTTATGATTTGCAGTATTTCTCCAGATCTGGGGTTACAAATAGTTGCAGCTGATACTTTAGCTGAACGCTCTTGATCGTCTGCAATACAATGGCTCAGAGACAGCAACCTTTTTCGTTCCTCGCTGCCTTTTATACCTGTCAGGATTGCAATTAACCAATGAAATTGCAGCGTTACGTCACACAATAGTGTGCGCATTTTGAAATAATGTTTAACATGGAGACGATGAAAATGGCTTGTAATGTGTCTGCAAATAATCAAATAACAATATTCCCGATGGGTGACAACTTGGGAGAGATATCAACCATGAAATAAGGATATTTGACCACTTGAAATGTGTTACAATTAAGATACATAAATTTGTGAACTTTGAAAACGAAGCGATTGAAGTGGATGATGGAAGCGATGAATTTTTGTGAAGTGGACGAATTGCCATTTCCAACATTTGAAATCGGGGGTGCATTTAAAAACTGTTTGTCCTCATGATAAAGTACATGTTGTGGAGAATGAATAATGATGTTATACAACTGAAATAATGTGAATGGTTGAAAGGTAATTTTCTTATTAAAATGAATCTGACTTTATGTGTAATGTTGCCTATTTTCGCTGGTAAAACAGCGAGCGGGATGCCATGCGAGTACAGCTGCGACAAAAGGTAATTGGCCGTCGCAGCACTATAATCACTGAATTTAATTTTGACGCAACGATTTGTTGCGTCAAAATTATATTCAGTGATTTGATTTCAGTCTGCACTGACTCAACATTTTTTATTGTAGTTGGTATTTATTTTTGTTGTACAGAGAGGCTCATACTGGCGGCATTACACCATATAGAAACTGCAAAATGGGATTGAAATTTGTTGTTTGTTCCTTTATACACTCTGTTTATTAATAGGTTATCTCCACCTGATTTGTAAACTCTTCTGTGCTGTGGAGGCTAATATAAATCACTTCCGGTTGGTATGTGGAATTATTTGTTTCAGAGCGTGCGTTGGTTTACATTGCAATTGAATCGTGTTGTCAAAACTGCAATCATACTAATGGAAACGTCCATCATGTTTATCATTTTCTAAGAAAAGCTTTTGGATGTTTAATTTTGTATTCCTTTTTATTCTTTATAATTCTTCTGACATACAATATTGTCTGAAAAAAACATTCATTGTGTCTGGTGTGTGCTGACCCGTTCCCACCCCTAAATATAAAGGAAACATTGTTTCTTACTATATCCCTTTTAAAATTAAAAGGAAGCAATATTTCTGACTGAAAGTGAAATAGGCGTTTCAAGATAAACATTTTGGAGGTGGAGAGGGTAAAAATATCCATGGGACAGTTGGGCCAGGGGACGATTTGAGTCATATCAACTGACAGCCACGTGGGACGGTTTTGTCTACAGGGGGCGGTTTTGATCAATTATCGGGGGTGATTTGGTTAGGGTACGGGTTAGGCGATTGCCGAACAAGTCGATTTTGGTTGTCATGTTGATTATCATGCACAGTTTTCCCCTGAAGCAGAATTCCTCCCCCTCCCCCTTCACAAACCCACCTCTGAGGAGGGTCCCGCGGTGTTCTCCCTTGGAACAAATGAAAATTATGCTTTCAAATGGAATCATAATGTTTACAATGCCGCAAATACCAACCGACAGAAGTTAAACCAAGAACAGCTCACTTCTCGATAGATGCAAAAGGTGTGACAGTGTTGAATATCTGAATCAGAGTTGTCCGCCTTGAAAAAGTTGCACTCGTAAATGATGCAATCCCCGAAACTAAGCAGCCTTCACAAAAAATATATCTTGTTTTGAAAAACCTTCGAAGCATTGTACTGAAATATTGCACCACTGCAAAATATTCCACAGAAAAAGGAGGGGTGATTTAATGATTTTTGGGGTCTAAAAATACATTTAACTATAGGTGTGTTTTTGATGGAAATTCCCCGAAAAAACTGTACCCGTGATCTGCAGTTTTCTTCCTGTCAGTCTTTCTCTCTTATTTTTTGCATTATACCCGGTACTGAAGAAAGAAAACGTTGCCCGAAGGGCTATACTGGACAAAGATGTTTAAATTCCCCAAATTATAATGATGCGATATTTTCTTCACACGAGCGTAAAAATCATGGTTGCCTATGCGGGAAGGGGGGGGGGGGGGGGGGGGGTTGAAAACCCACCCAGCCGATTCTTGCAATTTCTTTCCACTCTCAAATGCGGATCCATCCCCTAAAACCACGAAAATTGGCTCTTCACCCCAATATAGGCTTAATTCGTTCAAATAGAAGCCAGTTATAACAGACTTTGTTAAACAGCGTAATGCATAATTGCATATAAGGGTCTCTGGTAACTGAGATCAAATTTATTCTCAAGGTTCAAACTAGATTTCAAACCCCAAATATTCCAGTGTTTCATTGTAGCTCATTTCAATACGAGTAATAAACCAGCAGACACTAAGGTATCTATATGTTTACACTCCTTACTCAGCAAATCAAAATTATCAAAGGGTTGAGAACCACCGGAGGCCTTTGGTCAAAGACAAAAAGGTACGCAGATCTTGATGTATGATAATAGGGTACTGAAGATCATTCTTAGTGAATTAGGAGCAGTGAAGACTCTTTTTCCCTTTGATGTTTGGTGAAATTGAGTTATTTATTAAAAACAAGCATTTGGAAAAAAATTGCAAGGCATGTTTCCTCCACCTCTGAACCACCCACCTACACACCCCAGGCTTGTATCCGGAATTTTTTAATTTTTCGGGAACCCACCCCACCCCGTCCCCTTGGCCTACGAGAAAATATTTAGTCCTGCTATACTAAAATCAACAAACTGCAACGCCACCGGTATCCCCCGCCGAGCAGAAACCATAAAAATTGAAATTTTGTAAGTTGAAAAAAGCCGAAAAAGGCCCATAACTCCAGAAGAAAATGGGCAAACACTGTTACTGGTGAATATCCTTTCCCCAATGGGCGTCTATCAGCATAACAAAGATCATTTAAATCCAACACCCACGGACTGATATATGAAGGTCCAAAGTTGTTACGAACGGACGGACGGACGGACGGACGGACGGACGGACGGACGGACGGACGGACGGACGGACGGACGGACGGACGGACGGACCCCATTTCTATATTAGTTTTGGCGGGGGATAGTGATCGGTACGGTCATATCGTATGTAGCGTGTAAATGCCCTCTTCTTCGCCAATGTGTGGGCTATTGCTGTGTTGGCGTCAGCTTAGTTTGTTTGGTTATTTGCAAAATCTATCCCCAACAGACAGACCTCCTGCTACAGTAAGAAATTAATGGTTTCTACGAGCAAATCGCAAGCTGAAATATGTTTATTTGACGAGATAATTGTCATTGCTTATATTTTCCGGTGAATGTGGGAACAGAAATAGTCATCAAAGAACGAAGCACGCAGGAGGCTCTGGAGAGAAGATAATACGATTAGTCAAATAGTTAAGGATTATAATTTTATCCGCTTTTCTGAGGGGAAGAAAACATAGATGCGCAGAAAATATATTACTGACTGATATTCAAGTGAAGATCATGCGTACTTTGCTAACTGGTTGAGTGCTAGAAGCCACTGTCAGGGCTTTCAAAAAAAGTCCAACTGTTACGTAACGGTCAAAACCGGTCAGCGCTATTCTCAAAAATGGCCAATTAATTTTCATTATCTTTTCATTTTTTGTCTCAAAAACATAGGTTATGATCCCTCTTTGGAACGAGCTCGTCGAGCTCGTTCCAATGAGGGGTCATAACCTATGTTTTTAAGACAAAAAATGAAAAAATTGGTTATTCAAGATTTTTTTTTGCAAGTGTCGTCTGCTTTTCATGTTAGGTAAAGGGTTAACCATTTAATTTTTGCGAACTTTATTTCAGATGTTGTCATATTGTCTATGCATGCATTGTTTTGAAAATCTTAGAGCGTGTAATTGAGTGCAGTCAGTCCAGTCCAAGAAAGGTTTTTTGACTACAGGAAAGAAGGACGAAAGGCCTCAAAAGTGTTTGCTTTCTGGGACATGTACATGTCAGTTTACTTCTGCATTTCATCGGAGCCGAGCCGCCAGGAGACTGGCTACTTCATCTATCAGCGACAGCAGCAATGGTTCCATTCTTTTATGCAATGGACAGAGTTAATTATTCTAGATGGCTACCAATTTACCTGGCTGATATGTCCCAAACACACCCTGCAGTGCATGCCCAGTTTATCAGTGGCAACCATGCTGTTTGTCGGTCCCCTCAACCCTTTGCACAAGTCTGGACTGATATGGCCCTTGAACAATCGATCAACTTAGACAGCAAAAGTAAAGGTGGCATTATTGGTATAAGTCAGCACCCTCGGTCCCTAGGAAATTGGTTTTTAATGGCTCATAACCGTGCGGCAGTGACTACCGCTATGAAGGAAATGTGTGGAATAGACACATCCGAAACTGCAACTCATAAAGACTGCTCCCCGAATCGCATAACCCGGGATGAAGAAGACATCCGAAAAATGCTTTCAGTCTTTGACAACAGCTTGCTACTAAATCCCTTCCAATTTGAACCTGTCGAAAAGGAGAGACAATCTTCAGAGCTTACTAATCTTTCTACAGGTGTGATTGCTCCACAGAATGTTTCTTCCAGACTTTTGGACGCAAAACATCTAGGGGAACAGAAAGTGATGGATGTGACATCAAAACGACTGACCACAAATAAGGAATCGTTTTAGGACCCAAAACCCCAAATGAAAATATTGACATTTCCAAGCATGGCAAAGAAAAGAACAGTAAAAACAGCTGAAGACAAGGCCATCAATATATCAGCTGACCGGGACCTTTTGGGGCGTCTTGTAATTGCCGCAAAATCTAGAGAAATTGACCTGAAAGAAGTCCTCAGCTACGAACTGTTAGCAGTACCAAGCGCATTAGCTCATAATGATGGCACTCTGAGAAAAAGTGATAAAAGTACTCTAATGACGTTGCTGGATGAGGAAGTGAGTGTTATTCCAAAGCTTCCAGCTGGTGATAAACTCAGCGCACCTTCAACTGCACTCATGGTTGATGGAATGGCGCACATTCAAACACTGCGCACCTGTGGGAAGACATCCTTTGGAGAACTGAGTGAGGCTTACTTTGATCATATAGTGTCTTCGTTTGGACAAAATGGGTGCAAGCGAATAGATGTTGTGTTTGGCACTTACAGAGAGGTGTCAATCAAATCGCACCAGCGGCAGAGATGAGGTGCATCTGACTGTTTGAAAATAAACATTCATGGTCCGACTACGCCACTCCCCTGACAATGGCATATATTTCAAATGTCAATAACAAGAAAAATTTGTGAAATTTACTGGTACAGACCTGGTGTGAAATGGGTAGCAAAAGCTTGACAATTGACTACCAGCTCGTTATTGGAGGCTTTCACGACAATGAGAAAGCTGTTCTCATAAAGGCGGGGATGGTTGAAGATATTACTTCGCTGAGGTATGATCATGAGGAAGCAGACACTAGGCTCCTTCTGCACTCCAAACATGCTGCCTCGGACATCTCCCGCATTGTGCTGCAATTGCCAGACACAGATGTCATGGTTTTGTGTGTGTACCATTTTGGATCACCTGGGTGTGACCAGCTTTAGTTCAAAACTGGGGTTCGAGATAAGTTAAGGTTCATTCCCATTCACAGCATTGTAAAAGTACTCGGGATGCAGTTATGTCATTCACTCCTCGGACTGCATGCTCTCACTGGTTGTGATTCAACCTCAGCCTTTTTTGGTATCGGTAAGAAGAAAGCTTGGAATGCTCTCAGGAAGGACGGTACACAACCACTTCTACATGAGCTGGGAAAAGAGCAACAGATGTCTGATAAGTTGCTCGCCCCATTTGAACAGTTTGTGTGCAAGTTGTGTGTACCATCTGGAAACAGGAGTCTTTCTGTTAATACTCTCAGACACAAATGAGAAATCTTCCGCCAGCAAATGGCAGCCACGTGAACAGGTTCAACTTTCAGACAATGGTGTGGATCATCCTTCCATGTGCGGTTGGGAGATAGCTGATGGTCAGCTGCAGCCAGTGCTGATGAATAAACCAATGGCTCCAACTGGCCTGGTTGAGCTGACATCTTGTAGATGCAAGAAGCGTGTCTGTGCCACAGCATCATGCGTTTGCCGACAAAATGAACTTGCATGTACCAAGCTGTGTATGTGCATGGCAAGCGAGTCCTGTCTGAATCCCCGAAATATTCCAATAGACATTTGTTTTGAAGAAGAATGTTTGGAATAGGTCCTGGGGGCATATATTCATGAGTTGGGGTTAAGGTTAGGGTTACCCTAACCATAATCCTAACCATGTGTTGTCTCAAAGACATCATATCACATGTAGACACGTCAAATCTCTAGTCAAAATTCCGTGTTTGCATTGAAGTTGTTCCGTACACAAATTTATCGGAATCGTTTAGGCCCCTACAATTACATTTTACGTACTTTTAACAAATAAATTTTAAGTTTTGCTAAATATAACCCTGAAAATAATGTGAATTGTGCTTTCAGTGATTGTGTTTAACATTTGAAATAATATTTCATTGATATCAAAATTAGTTTCACAGAAAGATAACTTACCGAAAACATTCTCATTTTATTTCATTAGTATTTCATATGTTTTAGTGTCATCTAACGTCTTAAATCAGCATAAAAATTCATTTCAAATATTTGGTATAACATTTAAATACAATGGCAGTACAAATAGCCAATAAATGCATTTTCATTTAGCGTGTTGTTTGTATTTCATTCAGTTGTTGTAAAGTAGAAAATGACGGCCATTTTGAAAATGGTGGCCATATTGTTTTGCACCAACTGACATCTCTTCAGTGTGCCTGGGTATCTTATTTAGGGTTATAGTAATTAATTGTAGGTGACAAACATTTTATGTAGAGGGTGTTGAACGAACATTTTTGTACATTCTCGGCTCCCTGACTATTTGTTCTGTGTCTGTTAAAGAGCGTGATGCAAAGACGATTGGTCTTCATTCTGGAGGCTGATCACGTTTGTGTGTTTGCTTTTTCATTATGGCAGCACCTAACCCAAAAGATGAAGCATCCGATATTATTTAAGTGTCAGCTTGGCTATCATAAAACTCGACAACTTTAGATGATGTAAGAATATATTTGAGTGATGAAAATGCACTTTCCAGTGAGTCTCTCCACAGCCTAGAATTTCTTTTGCTCAGAAGATCTCGCAGGGTTTTGTCGGATTTGCTGTTTCATGCGTAAATTTGCGCAACTGTCATCCCTAAAAAACGTTGAAGTTCCATTTTATCAGCTGGAGCTGGAAAGTTATGAATAGACACTCAAGACAGAAAATAAGCAGACTGTCATCTGCAAAATGAGGGCCCCAAAGGGTGAATTTAGTGATGCTACCCCGCACAGCAGGGTAGCATCACTAAATTTACCCCCTATGAACCTCAATCTGAATCAGGATTTCAAAACTGAATAGAATGAGGTTCCCAGAGGATAAATTGGCCCACTGTATGGGATAGCATCATCACATTCACCCTCTGGGGACCTCAGTTTGCAAATGTCAGACTGCTTATTTTCAGGCCTGAATAGACTGTAGCTTTTCTGGATCAGGGGTTACTCCAGATTCAGTAATCATTTGACCTACTTATTTTATACAAGTCTTATTGAACTCACGTTTCTAAATTTAAGGTTGTGCCAGCAGTATTTATTTATTCAGATTTAACGACACTTTCGACGGCCAGGGTCACCTCGTGTCGGACAGTTTTACGGGTGGAGGAAGCCGGTGTACCCGGAGAGAACCACCCAGCAACGGCGAGCAACAGTCATGCTCCCCAACATACTAACTCCCCACAAGCAGGGTTAGCATTGGCTGAAGACAAGTGCATCATCGACATGCAGAACGCCTTAGTACACGACGCCACCGAACCCCCACGTGGGCAATGGGGTGAAGTATCTTGTCCAAGGACACAACGTGGTTGCCGCAGGTGGGATTCGAATCGAGGACGTCTTGGCTTGCAGCCTACACCTCTACCTACTGAGCCACCGCGCCCCCTGTGCCAGCAGTTTCAAGACGTGAAAGCGTTGCACGTAAATATTCACATGAGGTTCCTTGTGTTTTACCACTAACGATGATATCATCACTGATGCTTGCAACCCCATCGATGTCATCTACAAGTTCAGAAATGCATTATTGATAATGGTTTGGAGCAGAACTTATTCCAAAAGGAAGCCGTTTGAAGCAGAATGTTCCAAAGGGGGTTATGAATTTTTTTAATTTTTTTTTTGCGTTTTCAGTTAGTGTATCTGGTGGAAACCAGAATTAGCATAGATTTTCGAAAACACTTTGCCTTTTCCCAATCGATCCGTTGTATTGTCTATTGATGGCATCACGTAACGTTCCCGCTTGACTGATTTGTCCAGTTTTGTTAGATAAAAAAAAAACCAGTCGCACTACCCCATCAGTCTTCAGCACAACAATTAGAGCACATCAGTATGTTGGTTGTCCTATTGGTGATATAACCTCATTATCCAAAAGTCGATCTAATTCGCTTCTCAACAGAGTAACAATGGAAGAGTAACTATGTCTAGGTGTACATAAATTATAAGACACAGCCCCTTCCTTTATCTTAATGCCATATGACTGAGAAAATGTGTCAAGCCTACGAAATAATTTAGGAAATTCCTCCTGTGTATTGACTTCGTCTACAAATGAAACAATACCAAGTTTTTGAGAAGCTGCATAGCTTAAAAGATGTGTGGCTTTTCCTAAAACAATATTTCTTTTACTCTTTTGTCTCTAAACTTCAGTATGGCCATAAGATAACCTATAATGTTCATGACATTGCGGTCAACTCCACAAAGAATTTTTACTCGACAGGTCGATTTGAAAGGAAAACATTTTATTTTATGTAGCATTGTTTCTAACAGTAACTGCATCTATATTAATGCAAAACTAAATATTCTTGCTATTAACTCTTACCCGCTTAGTATGTTCAAGATATTTTTCATCAAATCTTGTCATGGCTGCTGGAAAGCAGCCATGATTAGTTTTGATGAAACATTCATTTACATTTAACTTCAGAAATCATTGGTGAAAAAGTTGATTAAATTTATTGGAAGAAATTTTGCTTAAATGTGCCCAAAGTATCCTTGTTTCAATGGCAAGAGAAATTCTGTCCTGGGAGGGAATATCCGCCTGCAGCGTGCAAAGAGTTAACGTTGATATTAGAGACATATTGAGTTTCTGTTGATGTTATGCTACCGAGAAAAAAAAAAACACTTGTGAAAAACCCTTACAGGATGTTAAACCATACATGTCGAAAATATTATCATTTTCTTCAGTTATGAATCTCATTCACAGATTTCTTTCCACAAATACGAGCACAGTGCTTTTTTGTACGACAAAACCTGCTGAATACATTTTGCTGGGCATAAATGCCTGTTGAGTGGATGTTCTGTTCTGCATCGATGGCACAATCTGTTGTTATTCCTGATTTGTTTATGTTTGTCGGATGGTTGTAATTTCGTCCTCTGAGTTCCAGTGTCTTCTGTGTGCCAGCAGGCACATAGAACACATTGGAACTCAAGGGACGATTTGTTATCCTTTGGATTTCATTAAGTGTTAGCACTTCGTTTAACACTGACAATTAATGTTTCGGATATTTTACTTTGATTTGTGTCTGAAGAACACATCATTTAGTCGGACTCAGAACTGTGCACATTAGGCAAATGGTGTTCACTTTATGTTGAAAATGGTTTCTAGAGTAATTTTCGATGATGAATCTGATGCTGTGGTCAGAAATTGAAAAAGGTGCCCAAATTAGGGTTTTAGGGGCCTGAACCCCAATTTGGAGTTTTTGGTATATTATGGCTTATTATTCTCATATAATTGGCAATTCTCAAAACATTTGCTGTGGTTTATGTATTATTGGGGTCTTCTGCATAGTTTGGTTACAATAACATCAAGGTTTGATCATTAAGGGCCTTAGCTGAACCCCAAATAGGGGTTGTAGACCATATGGCCCACACAATATGGTTGATTGTTATTACAATATCATGTAAATTAAATTGCTATTTAATACAAACATACAGAAGAAACTGTATGGATTGCTATCGATATAGAAAAAAACAAACAATTTCGACTAGATTTTGTTGGCAACAAACATAAGATGGTCTTTATTCGTTGTAAACTTCTGTTATGATCATGAAAAGAGGCCACTTTTGAGGATACACTAGAAAACATATAGGAGAACTCCTTCAAAGGTGATACAGAGACTCGAAATTGAGGAGAAATTTCACTTATTTATGTCTTCAGTACAATTTATTTTATACAGTTTTTGAGATTGAATAAACTCATGTTCCCCCTCTTGCTCTCACTATCATCTGTTGTATTCATTAAAAACTGGAATATTCTATTCATCCAAAGTTATAGAATTGCTTCCTCAAAGTCCTACTTTTATAGC
Source organism: Pictodentalium vernedei (assembly GCA_031216915.1). Lineage (NCBI taxonomy): Eukaryota > Metazoa > Mollusca > Scaphopoda > Dentaliida > Dentaliidae > Pictodentalium > Pictodentalium vernedei. The sequence continues at coordinate 369,365,808 of CM062297.1, read as the reverse complement.
TAACTGTCTTTTTTATCTATTGCCTTTTATATGAGAATTATAAGCCATAATATACCAAAACCCCCAAATTTGGGGTTCAGGTCCCTAAACCCCTAATTGGGGCAACTTTTTCGATTTTCTGACCGCACCATCAGATTCCTCATCGAAAAATACTCTAGAATCCTTTTTCAACATAAAGTGAACACCATTTCCCTAATGTGCGCAATTCTGAGACCGACTAATTTCTTCAGTTTGGAGCTTTATTTGAGCTGAATGTCTTGCACGATCCGTAGCGTCTGCAAGAGTCAAACCACGAGTCATCTGAAGTTGATCTGACAAACCTTTTTCCCGTATACCCACTACAACTCGGTCTCTAATCAATTCTTCTCTTTAAGCTCCATATATGCAATATTTTGAAAAAAGTGTTAGTTATGAAAGAATCTATAGTTTATTATGACGCACAATCAAATAATTGTAGAATTTATTTTTTTCAGTTTCCTATTCTTTTGATTCGTCGCGGGCCGGGTACTCTGCAGTCTCTTCGGTTTTAAAAAATGTAAAAGATGCAAAAATATCCTCAGCTTTTTCTCCCAAACTCTAGATTAATGTATTGACTTGAATTTCTTCGGGTTTATCGCCGGGCTATTCCCGATGCAATACGAAATCTTTCGAATCGTCGTATCCATTTAATCCAAGAATTCGGTTGACTAAAATCAAATGGTTCGGGTGGAGTTACTTGATTGGATGTCATTTCCGGCGAAAAAGAAATATTTGTGTGACCCTTTCGATCCACAACTCAAAGTTCGACAAGGGCACGCAACAATTTCAAACTTTTCTTCAGTTTACGAAGATGGGTTTTCAGATCACCCCGGGAACCGAATTCTGTCTCTGCCACCATGTAATGACACCAGACAGCCAGGACATAGTGAATGAGAATATGAAGAGAAAGCGCCGGTAAATAGTTAACACGGTTTAATGATGGACTCACAAAACAATAAATAACTAGAGAATTGTAATTTGTTGGACAAATTACGGCTTTCCCAACTTTTTAATGTGAAAAGGCAAACTGTATTGTACACAAAACTATCGATCAGTTTTGAAAACAGAAAATTTAGTGGAAATCAAAGTTTTTGTGATGCTACTAGTTTTTATGCAGCCAAAACAGATATTTGAGATACAGCAGGACACCAAAACATTTAACACAAAATTTGCTCTTCATAATTACAGAATATTTTCATAGAAAGCAAAACAAGCGATGTCCTTTGTGCTTTTGGAAAAAATTAGTACATATGAATTATGGGCGTACGGGCCGGGGTTTCATGAAGGAATGTGCTCCAACCCACCCCTGAGTCAGGAAGGAGCCGATTTTTCGGCCAATATGCCAGAAAATTTCGGACAATTTAGTTGCCATAAATGACCACAAAACATTTTGGTTTTCCACACAAAATGTTGTTTTCCTATCTCATCACTTAGAAGTTGCAAGTAAACTGACCATTATACTGTACAAGTTGATTCACTGGAACCGTATCCACGTTAATATTCTTCATTTATCACACAAGTACACATGAAGAGCTCTATTACTGCATATTACGGGAGCATGGTGGCTCAGAAGGTAGAGATGATTGTTGCAATCCAAGAAGTCCTCGGTTCGAATCCCGCCTGTGGCATCCACATAAGGGTACTTTGAGGGTGCACTTGTCTTCAACCAATGCTAACCCTGCTTTTGTGGAGTTAGTATGTTGGGGAGTCTGAGTCGCTTGCCATTGCTCGGTGGTTCTCTCCAGGTACTCAATGGGAGGGAGACCCCCTCCCTCCTATACCCACATTTGGCATTTCCTCCTGAGATTCAACTTTTTTCGGACTAAAAGGGTTCATCCCCCCCCCCCCCCTGAAAAATATCCCTGTACGCCTATGCAATGAATACCTGGACTTGAATAAATACCTATATTATGGTCATGATATAGCTGTAGATGCTGAAAGTGACCTTAAATATCAATACTTAATTTATTCTCTATAATTTTGTCTGTTTGTGAATGTGTGGGATTTGTCAACAAACGAGGGTAAGCTTCCTACTCCATGATTTCACAATTTTTCCAACATATCTGTTTCAGATACAATGAAATACATGTAATATGAGTTATTACTGTCACACACAAATTAGTTGTTTATTTGATATGGTTTAAACCATCTAGAGAGCTAGTATACACAGTGATGGGTACAGTTCAAGTCAAAATGAGTTGATTAAAGGGAAGTTGAACAGCTTGTTAATATTTCTTGCATTACATTACAACTTTGCTATTTATTGACAGAAGGATTTCACAGAGGGTTTCCCTGACGGTATTTATTTATTGGTGTTTACGGTCACATACTTATCCACAATGGCTAATCGTGACCGTGACAGTTTTACGGGTGGGGGAAGTCGGAAGACCCAGAGAGAACCACCGAGCATCGACGAGCAACTGTGAGCTCAACATTCTAATTATGTTCAAGCTCCGCTGAAGCAGGGTACCAGCGGTTGAAGAAATGTGCACCATTGACATGCAGTACGCTTTAGTACATGGCATCATCGTGCCCCCATGTTGGCAACCGGGATAAAGTGCCTTGCCCAAGGACATTACGTGGGTCGTCCCAGATAGGGATGAAACTCGGGACCTCTATCACAGAAGTCAAACAGTCTACCACTGAGAAAATGTGCTTTTTTTCCTGGCGGTATTCATATGTGTACGGCCAAACTGGTGTTGGATAACACGGAACACCAAAACATATAACACAGAATTTGTTCCCCATTGATTTTTGAAAGCAGTTATGAAAAGCTCAAAGAGCTCTTTCCTTTTTGTTTTTGGACAAGTGAGTATTCACTCAAAGTCATTTTTTGCAGACAGTGCTATTTTAAGTGGCCAAAGCACATGTTTCATTAAGTTCCAGAACATAACTAAAGCCGGATTTATTGATTAAACATCTCCGCATATAGCAAAGCAAAGTGTCTCAAATTAACCCATTCCAAAATGATAGTAGAGAGTAACTTAAGTTGGATAATTTGGGTATTTCCAAATGGTACACTTATTCTCACTCTCATTGTGCTTGAGGGTTAAATCTGAGATTGAAAAGGTATACCAATCTTAAACAGGGAAGGTGAGTACAGAAAAGTACGCAATTAATCAGAAAATGAATTTTGTCTGACGGTACTAATATTTGTACGAGCAAAACTGGTACTGGATTTATTTATTTATTAGGTTTTAACGACACATTAACAGCCAAGGTCATATTATGTCGGTGACAGTTGTATGGGTGGAGGAAGCCGGAGTTCCCAGAGAGAACCACCGAGCAATGACGAGCAACTGCCAGATCCCCAACAAGGGGCTCCGCACTGTAGCACAGGCAGGGTTAGATTGGTTGAAGACATGCGCACCATCGACGTGCAGTATGCCTTAGTACACGGTGTCATGGTGCCCCCATGCGGACAGTCGGGGTGAAGTGATCGGGACATAATTGGAATATATTCGACATATACAATGTCGGATATATTCCAATTATGTCCCGATCATGCAAGGTAGCAACTTGAAATTCTCAGAATGTTTCCTACTGTCCCTGCCCGACAGTTTAGTATCTTTGTCAAGTGCCGAGACCGCGTGGAAATACCGTGGATCAGGTGGAAACCGAGGGCACGATTCGTCCCTACTTTATTCTCAACTCAACGACTTTTCCATTCATTATTTACCTGTCACCGGCTGAGTTAGGTATTATATTTGTCTATTTGATGAACTTTTTAACCTTAACTATTTGCGGCTTCATGTAGCACCACTGAAAGGCAACTGCACGGTTACCAATATATTCAGGGATTGATTTTACGAAAATAACAATTATTCCGACTATACCCACATGGCAACTCTTGAATATGCCAAGGGTTAAACTTTTGATAATGACGTATAAAACAGAAGTTGTCATGCTATGCTTACTGCATGCAGGCATAGAAAACATTCAGCGCTCAATGAATTAGGAATGGAGTAAATTGTCACTTTAACCTACGAAATTCTGAAAAAATGAGTTTTTTTTTTCGACGGCATCTACCATTATGCATCTGAGACACGCTTATCAATATTCAGTGATTTTATGAAAATTAAAATTATTCCGACCATACCCATATGGGCAGTCTCGAATCTGCCAACGGTCAAACTTCTAACAATGACATATAAAACAAAAGTTGTCATACTATGACTGCTGCATACAGCCATAGAAAACGTTCAGCGCTCAATCAATTAGGAATGGAGCAAATCGTCACTTAAACTTACCAAATTCTGAAAACGAGAGTTTTTTTGGACTGCACATATCTTTATGCAAACAGAACGAGCATAGGGTTAAACTTTACAACCAAACTTACAACAGCAAATATGCTCGGTAGGCAATTGTAAATACGAACATGTAAATCATTTTTCGATATTCCTTTCGAAAATGGAAGAAAAGTGAGCTCCAAATTAGCCAATTTATGAAGAATTTTAGGGCACTCAAATTCAAGGCCCGAAAACTGGGTGAAGGTTAAAACTTTGAATAAAATATATAACAGCAAAATTGTTCTTGGATGAAGGCCCAATCCTCTCATGGAAACAGTTTTGAGACAATATGGCTCCAGTGCTGAGAAAGTGCATGCAAACGTTGGCGAAAATAACAATTATTCTGACAGTACCCTTATGGGAAGTCTCAAATCTGCCAAGGGTTAAACTTTTAATAATAACATATAGAACGAAATTTGTCATACTGTGACTACTGCAAGCAGCTATAGAAAACATTCAGAGCTCAAGCAATTAAAAATGGAGTAAATCGCCACCTAAATTTACCAAATTCTGAAAAAATTGGAAATTTTTTGGACGGTACCTACTTTTATGCAACCAGAATGGGATAGGGTTAAACTTTACAACCAAACTAACAACAGCAAATATGCTCGATAGTCAATTGTGAATACGTACATGAAAAGTGTTTAAAATTCACCCTTTCCAAAATGATAGAAAAGGCAACCAAACATGGCTAATTTTGGCATTTTCAAACGGTACTCTTATTCTCGCCCTCATTGTGCTAGAGGGTTAAATCTGAGATTAAGACGTAAACAGTAACTTTCTTCCACAATCATTGTTGCATCTAGCCATACCAAAATAATTATTACAACTACCTTGTAATTAGACAAATTTGCTCTTGAAGTTGGCGAAAATAACAAATATTCCGACAGTACCCTTATGGGAAGTCTCAAATCTGCCTTGGGTTAAATTTTTAATAATAACATATAGAACAAAATTTGTCATACTTTGACTGCTACAAGCAGCTATGGAAAACATTCAGAGCTCAAGCAATTAAACATGGAGTAAATCGTCACCTAAACTTACCAAATTCTGAAAAAAATTGGAGTTTTTTTGGACGGTACCTACTTTTATGCAACCAGAATGGGATAGGGTTAAACTTTACAACCAAACTTACAACAGCAAATATGCTCGGTAGTCAATTGTGAATACGTACACGAAAAGTGTTTGAAATTGACCCTTTTCCAAAATGATGGAAACAGCAACCAAAGTTGGCTAATTTTGGCATTTTCAAACGGTTTTCTTATTCTCCCCCTCATTGTGCTTGAGGGTTAAATCTGAGATTAAAAAGTAAACAGTAACTTTCTTCCGCAATCATTGTTGCATCTAGCCATACCAAAATAATTATTACAACTACCTTGTAATTAGAAAAATTTGCTCTTGAAGTTGGCGAAAATAACAAATATTCCGACAGTACCCTTATGGGAAGTCTCAAATCTGCCAAGGGTTAAATTTTTAATAATAACATATAGAACAAAATTTGTCATACTTTGACTGCTGCAAGCAGCTATGGAAAACATTCAGAGCTCAAGCAATTAAAAATGGAGTAAATCGTCACCTAAACTTACCAAATTCTGAAAAAATTGGAGTTTTTTTGGACGGTACCTACTTTTATGCAACCAGAATGGGATAGGGTTAAACTTTACAACCAAACTTACAACAGCAAATATGCTCGGTAGTCAATTGTGAATACGTACACGAAAAGTGTTTGAAATTGACCCTTTTCCAAAATGATGGAAAAAGCAACCAAAGTTGGCTAATTTTGGCATTTTCAAACGGTACTCTTATTCTCCCCTTCATTGTGCTTGAGGGTTAAATCTGAAATTAAAAAGTAAACAGTAACTATTTTCCGCAATCATTGTTGCATCTATCCAAACTAAAATAATTGTTACAACAACCTTGTTATTAGAGAAATTTGCCCTTAAATAAAATTGGTCAATTTTGAAGAAAATCCTATATTCATGTCATTTTTGGCCATTGGGGGTTAAAGTTGAAAGATCAGGGTGGTGATTGTGGTGTATCATATTATGCTCTAAATGTGTGGCAAAGTTGAGCTAAATAACTGTAAACAATTTTAAGACATTCGAAAAATGGTGAAATTTTGAAGGTTTTGGCAGAATATTTTGAAAACACGCGTTTTCACAAATATGACGATACCGGATTTCACTAGATTTTATGACATTACACAAGTGTGCCAAATTTGGTCAAAATCGTACAGCTTGTTTTCGAGCAGTTCAACAGACAAAATTCAGGGAGGAAAAAAATGAATGTGTCAATGACACTGCACTTAACTTGTGTGTTGTGTTTGATGAAAAGGATAATGTTCAATGTTTATGAAAGGATTATGAAATAAGACAAGAATTGTGATAATTGGGAATATGTTCATTTATGTTCCCTGTATGCTATGTTTTTGATAAAAAATAATATGAGGTGTACACTGTACTAAAGAGCTGAAGGGTGGGTTAATATGACCTCACAGTTAATGTATGTGGCCCTCACAGTTAACGTATATCAACGAAAGTTTCCAAGTTACAGTGAAATTATTCCAAAACGAGTCATCCTATCAAGTTACATTGAAATCCCTTCATACATATGGCCTGTAGACTGTGCTAAAGGTTTTCGGGCTTCGGGCCCCTGGAGCCGTCAGTTTCCCAATTGCGTCCAAAGGGGGCGTTCTCATCTAGACATATGAAGTCAACCTACCAAGTTACAATGAAATCTCTTCATAAATATGACCTGTAGACTGTGCTAAAGGTTTTTGGGCTTTGGGCTTGGGTAGCCATCATGGTTGAATGATCACAACCAAAAGGGGACATTCTCATCTGGGCATCATCTAGAGTGATCCTACGAAGTTACAATGAAATCCCTTCATAAATATGACCTGTAGACTATACTCAAGATTTTCGGGCTTCGGGCACCTGTAGCCACCACAGTTGACCAATCACGACCAAAAGGGGATGTCATCATCTAGGTATTATATGGAGTCAACCTAACAAGTTACAATGAAATCCTTCCATAAATACGACCTATAGACTATGCTAAAGGTTTTTGGGCTCGGGCAGCCATCAAGGCTCTATGATCGCGACCAAAAGGGGACGTTTTCATCTAGACATTATTTGGAGTCATCCTACCAAGCTACAATGAAATCCCTTCATAATTATGACCTGTAGACTGTTCTAAAGGTTTTCGGGCTTCGGGTCCCTGTAGGTGTCACAGTTGCCCAATCGTGTCCAAAAGGGGACGTTCTCTTCTAGACATTATATAAGGTCAAACGTACCAAGTTTCAATGAAATCCCTTCATAAATATGACCTGTAGACTGTGCTAAATGTATTCGGGCTTCAGGCTCGGGCAGCCATAATGGTTGAATGATCGCAACCAAAAGGGGACATTCTCATCTGGGCATCATCTGGAGTGATCCTACGAAGTTACAATGAAATCCCTTCATAAATATGACCTGTAGACTGTGCTCAAGATTTTCAGGCTTCGGGCACCTGTAGCAATCACAGTTGACCAATCATGACCAAAAGGGGATGTCATCATCTAGGCATTATATGGAGTCAACCTAACAAGTTACAATGAAATCCTTCCATAAATACGACCTGTACAATATGCTAAAGGTCTCTGGGCTCGGGCAGCCATAAAGGCTGAATGATCGTGACCAAAAGGGGATGTTCTCATCTAGACATTATTTGGAGTCATCCTACCAAGCTACAATGAAATCCCTTCATAATTATGACCTGAAGACTGTTCTAAAAGTTTTCGGGCTTCGGGCCTCTGTAGCCGTCATAGTTGCCCAATCGTGTCCAAAAGGGGACGTTCTCATCTAGACATTATATGAAGTCAACCTACCAGGTTACAATGAAATCCCTTCATAAATATGACCTGCAGACTGTGCTAAAGGTTTTCGGGCTTCGGGCTCGGGCAGCCATCATGGTTGAATGATCGCAACCAAAGGGGACAATCTCATCTGGGCATCATCTGGAGTGATCCTACGAAGTTACACTGGAATCCCTTTATAAATATGACCTGTAGACTGTGCTCAAGGTTTTCGGGCTAAGGGCACCTGTCGCCATCACAGTCGACCAATCACGACCAAAAGGGGATGTCATCATCTAGGCATTATATGGAGTCAACCTAACAGGTTACAATGAAATCCTTCCATAAATATGACCTTTTGCCTATGCTAAAGGTTTTTGGGTTTGGGCACCCATCAAGGCTGAATGATCGCGATCAAAATGGGACGTTCTCATCCAGACATTATTTGGAGTCATCCTACCAAGTTACAATGAAATCCCTTCATAAATATGACCTGTAGGCTGTGCTAAAGGTTTTCGGGCTTCGGGCCCCTGTGGCCGTCACAGTTGTCCAATCAGGACCAAAAGGTGACTTTCTCATCTAGACATTGTATGAAGTCAAACCTACCAAGTTACAATGAAATTCCTCAATAAATATGACCTGTAAACTGTGCTAAAGGTTTTCGGATTTTGGGCTCAGGCAGTCGTCATGGTTGGCAGATCACGCCCAAATGGGGAAATTCTCATCTAGAGATCATAAGGAGTCATCCTGCCAAGTTACAATGAAATCCCTCCATATTAAACATGACCTGCAGACTGTCGTAAAAGTTTTTGGGTTTCGGGCTTGGGCAGCCATCACGGTGGATAGATCATGCCCAAAAGGGGACGTTCTCATCTAGGCATTATAGAGAGGCATCCTACCTAGTTACAATGAAATCCCTTCATAAATACGACCTGTAGATTGTGCTAATGGTTTTCGGGTTTTGGGCTCTGGCAGCCATACCGGTTGCCCGATCGCAACCAAAAGGGGACTTTCTCATCTAGACATGACCCCAAACCTCCATATGAAATTTCGTGACGATCAGACAAGAACTGCGGGGTGTAGCCCGTGCTAAAGAAAAATGTCAACAGACTTACAGACTAACAGACTCACAGACTAACAGACTTCCGCACGCGTGATGGCAATAGCTTATCTTGACTATGTCAAGTTAAGCTAAAAATAAAATAAAAAAATAAATAAAATAAAAATTAGAGAAGAAAAAGAAGAATAACAATAGTCTTTCCCAAACTGGGTTTGGGAAGGGAAAGCCTAAAAAACGTAACTAAAAGTGTACATCTCGCGCATCATTTATAAATCCAATATACGGTCTATTGTAAAACCACTTGGAACATTAGACCATTAGATCATTCCTCGAATATTCCAACAATCCTGCCCACAATGGTTGTCGGTAAGAATAGTGCAAACTTTCTTGCACTTCAGGGATGAAATCTCGCGGGTACCACGGGTGTGGCGTCATACCGCAATACATGTTAGGTGACACGTGGTTGGCATTTTGACCGATCTGAACGGCCAGCGCCCAATACTATAAAACTTTATGCGCCTGTAATTGTGAGAAATGTACTACAATTCGCGGTCCTAGCAATAAACGAATGCTATAAACCGATCGCCAGAGTATAGAAACATACAGTTGCCTCCTCGGACCTGTAAAGTTCAGACACACCCGCAGTGAGCCTGCAAATCGGATACTATAAACGAATACAGGTGTCCCACGCCGGTACTTTTCCAAGAAATCACAGCTGAAAACTTACATGTGAACTTTTATCGGGGTATTGTATTTACAGGTATAGGCATGATTTTGCGCTCACGTAAATACGCAGATCGAGACACGAATATGCCATCTTCTGTTCCGTAATTAACATCTTGAATATGTAGGAAAAAATGACTGGTGACTGACTCACGACTTGAGGAGACACGTGAGAGACAAATAAGAGCTGACACACTATTCACGGGATCCATCAACTGGAATCGTAACGAAATATACTATTCAAAACAAGTAGGGGATATTTGATAAAAGTGAAATATATGAAGAAATAAATTTATATTTTCATCAAAGGCACAGTTGGGGCATTGCACTGTGACGTCTGGTGAATGATTTCAGCGATAGTTGGGTGTCTGACAAGCACACATACCACGCACTGAGCTGTAGAAGACATGGACGGTCAGCCAGAGAATTTACCACATTCAGTCCAAGACCTCAATACCTTCCAAATCCTCCTCGAGACAAGCGAGGATCCGACGTAACATACTCCTCACCAAACGTCCAATATCAGCTTGACTGATGTTATTCCATTTTTCCTGCAGTACAGCAGCCAGTTCCTGGACATTGGTAGGGGGCTGCTGCCTGCCAAGCATATCCCAGACGTGCTCGATTGGTGAAAGGTTTGTACATTGTGCTGGCCAAGGCAGTGTAGTGATGTTCTGCTCCTGGGGGAACTCTGTAGCGACACGGTCCCTTGTGCTCTTGCACTATTATCTTGGAAAATGAATCGACGGCCGTGTCGTCGCGCAAATGACACCACATGAGCTGCTATCATGTTGTCACGGTAGTACTGCTCTGTGATACGCCCTTGGATGACATGTAATGCTGTTCTGCTTGTCAGGGTTATGCCTCCCCACACCATAACCGATCCACCACCAAAACGATCGTGCTGCCTGACGGTTACGTCATGGTATTTGTTTCGCCTGTAATGGCAGTCGAGAGTGAACCTCGATTCATCGGAAAACTTGACGTTGCACCACCGACGATTGTCCCAGCGCTGTGGTGCTCCACGCCAGTTACGCCTTGCTGCGATATGACGTTCAGTCAAACGTGGAATTATTCAAGGTCGTCGAGCGTGCAAATTCCAGCTGTGTAGGCGATTTCGGATAGTCTGACCACTGACTTCTGTCTCTCGGTGCAGCTGCTGTCCAATTTCCGAGGCACTTTGATGGCGGTTACGTAAGGCTGTGGTTCGGATGAAACTACCCTACTACAACTAGCAGTTGTCGCCCTTGGACGACCTGACCGACATCTGTCATCAACTTTGCATGTCAGACGGTAGCGTGACCACAACGTGCTAATCACCGATTGAGTAACTTTGAGAATTTGAGCCACTGCAGTCTGTCTGTTGCCAGTTTCCAACATGCCAACGGCACGTAAACGTTCGTCACGTGTCAGTCTTCGCATACCTCAAAAGTTACGTTTCGACCAGAAACTATTGATGAACGAGTTTCTACCAAGAAAAGAACGATGAGAATTTCAAAACGTACCCCACAGACATTAGTAGTATGTAATGTGGTTTTGAGAGACAGGTTGGGGGACCCCGCAGGGGGACCTCGGAAGGGAAGCAGTAGTATGTAATGTGGTTTTGAGGGACAGGTTGGGGACCCCGCAGGGGGACCTCGGAAGGGAAGCAGTAGTATGTAATGTGCTTTTGAGGGACAGGTTGGGGGACCCCGCAGGGGGACCTCGGAAGGGAAGCAGTAGTATGTAATGTGGTTTTGAGGGACAGGTTGGGGATCTCATCGGGGGACCCCGCAGGGGGACCAATGAAGGGAAGTGAAGTAGGAGGAGATGTGGAGATCCGGTTGTAGAAACCACAGGTTTTTACGACAATTAGCCTTTAGTCCCCACCAGCCCCAAATAGTCCCCACCAGACCCCACTACTTTCCACCAATCTTCTAATTACCAAAAAACCCCCAAACAAACCCGACTATATGTGATATGGATTCTTCAAGAATATTTTGCAGCGGGTAGTGCAATAGGACCGCCATACCTTTCACATAGCCTCATACGACTAAAAAAGCCCTACTTACGGAATCCCTTTTTAAGAATCCCTTTTTGGAATCTCCTTTCTGTCATATGTGCTTATGTGAAAAAGCACAATGTGACACATAGTCACATACGGGTATTTGAGGATACCTATAGCCCAGTATTGTATTATTTGAGGATACCTATCTAGGATACCTTCTGGAGAATCCCTTTTTGTCATATGTGCTTATGTGAAAAAGCACAATGTGACACAATGTGACCTAGCACAAAGGCACATGCTTTATGTGCCGATATGTGCTTATGTGAAAAGGCACAATGTGACACAATGTGCCCTATCACATAGGCACATACGGGTATTTGAGGATACCTATGGCCTGGTATTGTATTATTTGAGGATACCTATCTAGGATACCTTCTGGAGAATCCCTTTTTTGTCATATGTGCTTATGTGAAAAAGCACAATGTGACACAATATGCCCTATCACATAGGCACACACGGGTATTTGAGGATACCTATGGCCTGGTGTTGTATTATTTGAGGATACCTATCTAGGATACCTTCTGGAGAATCCCTTTTTTGTCATATGTGCTTATGTGAAAAAGCACAATGTGACACAATATGCCCTATCACATAGGCACATGCTTTATGTGCCGATATGTGTTTATGTGAAAAGGCACAATGTGACACAATATAACCTATCACATAGGCACATACGGGTACTTGAGGATACCTATGGCCTGGTATTGTATTATTTGAGGATACCTATCGAGGATACCTACTGGAGAATCCCTTTTTTGTCATATGTGCTTATGTGAAAAGGCACAATGTGACACAATATGCCCTATCACATAGGCATATACGGGTATTTGAGGATACCTTTGTCCTGGTATTGTTTTATTCGAGGATACCTACTGGATAATCCCTTTTTTGTCATATGTACTTATGTGAAAAGGCACAATGTGACACAATATGCCCGTATCACATAGGCACATGCTTTATGTGCCGATATGTGCTTATGTGAAAAGGCACAATGTGGCACAATGTGCCCTATCGCATAGGCACATACGGGTATTTGAGGATACCTATGGCCTGGTATTGTATTATTTGAGGATACCTATCTAGGATACCTTCTGGAGAATCCCTTTTTTGTCATATGTGCTTGTGTGAAAAAGCACAATGTGACACAATATGCCCTATCACATAGGCACATGCTTTATGTGCCAATATGTGCTTATGTGAAAAGGCACAATGTGACACAATATGCCCTATCACATAGGCACACACGGGTATTTGAGGATATCTATGGCCTGGTGTTGTATTATTTGAGGATACCTATCTAGGATACCTTCTGGAGAATCCCTTTTTTGTCATATGTGCTTATGTGAAAAAGCACAATGTGACACAATATGCCCTATCACATAGGCACATGCTTTATGTGCCGATATGTGTTTATGTGAAAAGGCACAATGTGACACAATATGCCCTATCACATAGACACATACGGGTATTTGAGGATACCTATGGCCTGGTATTGTATTATTTGAGGATACCTATCGAGGATACCTACTGGAGAATCCCTTTTTTGTCATATGTGCTTATGTGAAAAGGCACAATGTGACACAATATGCCCTATCACATAGGCATATACGGGTATTTGAGGATACCTTTGTCCTGGTATTGTTTTATTCGAGGATACCTACTGGATAATCCCTTTTTTGTCATATGTACTTATGTGAAAAGGCACAATGTGACACAATATGCCCGTATCACATAGGCACATGCTTTATGTGCCGATATGTGCTTATGTGAAAAGGCACAATGTGGCACAATGTGCCCTATCGCATAGGCACATACGGGTATTTGAGGATACCTATGGCCTGGTATTGTATTATTTGAGGATACCTATCTAGGATACCTTCTGGAGAATCCCTTTTTTGTCATATGTGCTTGTGTGAAAAAGCACAATGTGACACAATATGCCCTATCACATAGGCACATGCTTTATGTGCCAATATGTGCTTATGTGAAAAGGCACAATGTGACACAATATGCCCTATCACATAGGCACACACGGGTATTTGAGGATACCTATGACCTGGTGTTGTATTATTTGAGGATACCTATCTAGGATACCTTCTGGAGAATCCCTTTTTTGTCATATGTGCTTATGTGAAAAAGCACAATGTGACACAATATGCCCTATCACATAGGCACATGCTTTATGTGCCGATATGTGTTTATGTGAAAAGGCACAATGTGACACAATATGCCCTATCACATAGGCACATACGGGTATTTGAGGATACCTATGGCCTGGTATTGTATTATTTGAGGATACCTATCGAGGATACCTACTGGAGAATCCCTTTTTTTGTCATATGTGCTTATGTGAAAAGGCACAGTGTGACACAATATACCCTATCATATAGGCATATACGGGTATTTGAGGATACCTTTGTCCTGGTATTGTTTTATTCGAGGGTACCTACAGGAGAATCCCTTTTTGTCATATGTGCTTATGTGAAAAGGCACAATGTGACACAATATGCCCTATCACATAGGCACATGCTTTATGTGCCGATATGTGCTTATGTGAAAAGGCACAATGTGGCACAATATGCCCTATCACATAGGCACATACGACCAAAAAGGGGTGCCGAATGTCATATGTTTTCCAAAAAGGGGTGCCGAAATTGGGGTGCCCGGGGATATAGCCATTGGATATAGGCTTTTATTATACAGAAGGGAGATAACTCTGCATTATGGGAAATCAAGCACTGATAATTATAAGACTTGGACGAGAGAACAGAGATAGTTGGTCCTCGATAGACTGTTAGTGATAGAGAAACATATGCAATAGGCATTCAAATGGGATTCTGGGAAAATCAGGCCTGTACAAAGGAACACACCCTCCGAACATACCCCGTCCTATTGCAGAAAAATAGGGTAACATAGCAATCACGTGCTACCATAGAAACCAAGATGGCGGACTCCAGTATACAAAATGGACGACGGAAACACGTATCACCCTAACAACACGCGCTGCGCATGCGCACTCACACCACGTATCACTATGGAGATGACGTCACAACACGGCCGCTCACGCGGGTTACCATGACAACACAACATGGCGCCACTACGTCACGTGACATGACGTCACTTCCGGGGTCCCCCACCGGGGTCCCCAACATGTCCCTCAAAACCACATTACATACTACTGCTTCCCTTCCGAGGTCCCCCTGCGGGGTCCCCCAACCTGTCCCTCAAAACCACATTACATACTACTGCTTCCCTTCCGAGGTCCCCCTGCGGGGTCCCCCAACCTGTCCCTCAAAACCACATTACATACTACTGACATTAACGCGGCACTCGTGCGAAAAACCTGCAGGACGTTCTCGTGGGCCGGTGACATTAATGATCCACACTAAACTTGGTAACATATTGATGTGTCCAGTCCCGCGTATCCAATACCATTTTCCGAAAATATCAACATTAGTTTGGATATGCCCTACCTTTATTTTAATAGTATGTATTGCCATTACATTATTGTTGCAATATAAACACAAACAAACGTTCAGGTGCGCGTGTGTTACAATCGCTTGTGCGAGGCAGTACCATAAAACAATTGTATATGTAGCCAAGCGTAGCCGTGGGAACGACCTTGCATAGGCGAGCGATTGAAATCTGCGAATACTGAAAAGTTACAATTTACAGACCTGTACAATATACAGACCTGTAAATGGTCATGATTAGCCATTGTGCATAAGTATGTGACCTTAAACACCAATAAATAATAAATAAATACAGACCTGTAATTATCGGCGTGCTAGACGTGGGACTTGTGTACAGGTGTAAACTTTTTATAGTATCGGGACCTGGTTGTGATGCCACTATCATGATGAAGGATGGTGTTTGTGCACATGCACATCTCGTCCCATCTGTTAGTGGGACACGTGTTCACGTCTGCAGTGTTGTTATTCGAATACCGACCTGTTGGGCGTCTAGGAAGCACGAGATAACTACGGGGCCGATTAGATTCGGTTGGGGTTGGAATATACGCAAGTACCATAGCTGTTTTTCATTGGTTTAGAAGAACAATCTACGACAACTTTAGTGTGTTTTAGCCCAGAAACCAAAAAAAAAAAAAAAAAAAAAACGGTCGCCAGTACTATCAACCATTCCAAAATATTACGCCAGACTATTCTACGGATCTGATGTTATAGCGTGTTGACGTGTGGGGTTCAATCTTCTGGTGTTACAATTGATATCGTAGGAAATAATTCAAAGGTCGTCTGAGCAAGGGATGAGGACAGTCGCCCAGCTTATACTTGACCGAGAGAGGACCATCCGTGTCCTTTCATGCTGTGATTAAGATGCAATCGCTGTTAATTTCCGGTTTTGGTTACGTCCCAAATGTGCATGTTTTCAACCCGATCCTCAAAGTGTCGAATTCTTGATATAAAATGAGAAAAAGTAGTTTAGCGAGACACTGATTCGCTGAACCAAGCCTTGCGAACGTGGTCTGTGGGCATGTGTACTACCTGTATCCAACAGAACATTTTCACCCTCTGTTCAAGTTACTCTCCCGAGTGGGCTTGCACTTCCTGTCCTTCCAACCTTCGGACCCCTGACAAGGGGTGTCATCTATTGATTTAAATTTAGCCCGCATGGAGCAGATAATGAGGGCAAGACTAAAATACAAGGTTTCCTTGAAAAACTAGACAAACGTATGATCCAGCACAATCCAAATTTCAGAGTCAGTTCACATGAAGTTGAATCAAATTGTTTCTAGTTGAACCTAATGTTATTAGTTCTTTCTTCATTCAGTGCATAATTTTGAGGGAGTTTCATCAAAGCTATCATAAAAAATGTAAAATACCCCTCCCCGTCTTTCTATGGTGAAAAAACACAGTTTACTTTTAAAACACTATAATGCTATTTAATTTTAAGCCAACCTGGCGCATTCCTCACGAATTTTATGCCACCCTTCCCTTACCGTCTATACCTTTCTCTTTCAGCTATCTCAACCAAACTCCCCCACCACCCCCTACACACATACACCACATATTTCCTTGTTCCATTTTTTGTTAGTTTGGATTTTGTTAGATGGAGACTTGACGTTTTTTGGAGTTTTTTTGTTTGTTTTGTTTTGTTTTTGCTTTCTGTTTGAGTTGGGTTGGGTTGGGGGTATTTTTATGTTTTTTTCTTTCCTTTCTTTTTTCTAATTTTAGAAAGGGTCACAAAGAATGCAGGCCAGCAAAATTGTTTCACAGTCGATTCACAGATTCACTAAATCGTGAGCAGGGAGGTGATGGGTGGGGCATATTATGTAGCATATACATATATCTTTCACATTTATTTAAAAATCTGAGTTGGTGCTGTTGGTTATGGGTAAACATCTGAAAAAAAAAACAAAAACAAAAAAACAAAAACAAAAAGAAAACAAAAAACACCAGCTTTTCTCCCTGAGTTCACTTATCCGAATCTCGCTGACAACCAGCAGTCTATCAATCAGATAATAGTAACTATCTCATCACTCTCGCACTTGTTGGCACGTCGACATTTTTCTTTTTCGACCGAAACTCATTATTACGAAACATTTATCAGTGTTGAAAAGCGTTCGCAGATAATTTTCATTAACCCTCTCACAAAATGATTTCACTGAGTAAACCACTTTTCTCGCTGCCATTGTTCTGTAAAGGATAATACACAAGACCCGTAGTCTGGACGAATATCCTGGGTCGAGTGTGTTTTTAGCGGTCGAGGTACAAGTGCCATTTACCAACCAGCTTGTTTGGTCTGGATCTCTTGGTCCCGTGATAAATCGGTTGTTCTGTGTGCTAGAGAGGGCGGTATTGGAATTTTGAGGTTGGTATCGGTTTCAGTATTTTTTGGGGAGGGGAGCGGGAGGATATACCGCGGTATCGGTTCGGTATCTGACTTGCATGAGATTTGCTGATAGTACGAAAGGTTCGAAAATCGTTCTTATAATTTTTAAGTATTGATAATAATAACAAGAACATAATTTTCTCCTACGTCGTTTGGCTCAATTACTGAACGGTGGACCTCAATCTGTTTGCAGTCCCACACGCATTCGCGGCCCTCGACTATCGCCTTGGGCCGTTAATGACTTCTGGGCTGCTAATCACAGATTGCGGCCCAGAAGTGGAGACCAACGCCCTCGAAAATCAGATTACTGTATAATTATCTAAAAGTACGACCGGTAATTCATTTAAGAATGCCCGGCCATTCTTAAAAATAATGCACTCAAGGCCATTTAATACTGGAGGCGAACGCGACCGCGACTCCGACCGCGGTGGTCGCATTTGTTTTAATAAAATTTATTAACACCAATTTTAATGGAATCGTTCATACTAAGGCCGAATGCGAACGCGGCCCATTTTTTGTTCGCGCGGAAAAACGCGGAGATTGCCCCCAGAGCGAATTTTTTAGAATTGTTCGCGCGAACAATTCTATTCAGCCAATCAGATGGCGAGGTCAAAAGGTGTACTATGACCTATCTGGAGGATTGTTTATCAACACTGCGAATTTCTGCGCGAATCGTCGCTTTCAGTATGAACGATAATTCGCGCGGAAGGTCGAGCGGAAATTCGCAGTGGTCGCCTTCGTGGTCGCCTCCAGTATAAAATGGCCTTTAATGTTCGTTGCGAAAATGTTTTCCGGATAATAGCGATGGTGAAACAAAGATAGTTGTTGGTAGTGGGTATTAATCGTTGAATAATACAAAGATGGAGCGTTTAACAAATTTAATTCTGTGGCCTGTCATCGCACGGAATGTTGGAAACACTGTCCAACACAAGCCTGAACATTTATCCCAAGTCCTGAAAATCAGTTTTCATTCCCCGAGAAACATCTGCTGCTAGAATCAGCTATCAAATCCTTAATAATTTAGAATTCGAAAGTACTTGTATATCCACCTGTCCTGTGAGTACCACAGTAAAAAAAACAAAAATCTTCATATTTATATATTTCTTAACCCTTTGAACATGACTGGTCGTTTTTCCGGTCTTGGTACACGACGCGTCATAATTTCATTAAGTAGGGTGGATGTGTGTGGTAGACACATTAATATCTTCAAAGTGCAGCCTTCTGGCCGCACGTTGAAAATATTAATTTGTCTACCCCAAATAGTGAATATGGAATCTTTCAATTGCTGCCATTGAACTGCCTTGGGATATACCACCAGGGTTCAAAGGGTTAAGAGTTTAACCCCTAAGGGTCTAGATCCTATTTTGGTGAGGGTTTTTTTTATCTTACGTGTACACATAGAACACATATTCCGGCATAAGGTTTTAATGGTCTTGCTGATGAAGGTTACAGTACATTGGCAGTGGTTTCTAGTCCGTCCGGACGACCCGCGTTGTGTCCTTTGGCAAGGCACTTTATCCAGGTTGCCTACATGGGGGCACGAAATGAAATGAAATGAAATTTATTCAACAAAATACCAAATTTACAAGTTAGATTTGTACAGAGAGTTTTACGTATATAGGATACAATGGTAAATTGTTGGGAGACAACATAGCCACATTGGCTGTCTTCCTGTTGCCCCCAGGAAGAGCGAAAGACTATACAGAAATGACTACACAGAAATGGAGTAGGCTGGATATTTTTTGTTCATAAGTACCACTGCCTATGGCTCAACTATTGAATGAATGATGAGAGGAGGGAAGACCTCGAAACTATATTCTAGCCCCTTCCCAGTGTACACGAAAGACTGCACCCGATATACGCGAGTGCAATTTGACGGTAGACTGCAAATTTGGATATATAAGATTAGACATGAGATGATGGGGCAATGTATGATTGGGAGATTAATTTGAGGTCGGGTGGGATGAGATAACTGGAGAAGTCACCGACATGGGCTGACAATGGCGTCCTACGATTAAGAAAGCTTTATTATTGACAGGAAAGACTCGAACAGTCGGCGCCTTGAGCAGAAGTATTTAGAATAAGGCTCGTTTGTAACTAGGAGGGAATGTTATTGGCAAATAGAACGATTTCCTGTTTCCATTGACGTCATACTTAAGGTATGGACGTCAGTGGAGAATAAAGATATACCATAGTGCTAGAGTGTCCTATGTCCCACTGGCACATAAAGCATTCAAGCACCCAGGCGACGACATCTTTCCCTCTCTCTCTCTCATATAATGGGTCCCACGGGCGAGTGACGAGACATGTGAGTATCAATGAGCATTAGGCCTACAATCTGGACACATTTGATACGAACAGGTAACATGTGAGGAGTAGTTTGTTAAGCATTCATTAGTAAGCTGTTTCTTGAAAACATACCTGGAAGGTAGGGCTCGTAAGTCAGAATCAATTCCATTCCAAATCTTTGGGAAGCTATGTTTTGGCAGTTTGGCTGAGAATTGGGTTCTAGCTTTCTGCGACTGTATCGTGCCAACTTGTCTTGTTTGAAGTCCAGTTGATGAGTGTACACTAAAAAAAGTTTTGAATGAGTCGGGCAACCTATCGTTTTTCCAGTCGTACATGAATAGAGAGACATTCACTTTGTATAGATCGTTAAATTTTAAAATGTTATTATCCTTAAATAAGGGATCAGTATGGCTATTATATTTTTTACAACTAACTACTCGCATCGCGCGTTTCTGTAGAGAAAATATTTTACTGCTGGATGGCCCATGCCCCCAAATATGGATTGCATACAGTAGGTGACTATGAACTAATGTATAATACAGTAATATCAGTGATTTCTTGGGGAGAACATTTTTTACTTTGTTTAGACAGTAGATTGCACTTGACATCTTAGAACATACTGTGGATATGTGGTACTTAAAATTGAGGTTTTCGTCAAGGTATACGCCTAAGAACTTAGCGACTTTTTCTTGTTGGGAGTTACCTATGGGTGAAAGCTTAGTATTGTTAAGAATAATATTTAGTAAGTCGGATTTGTTCGGATTGTTCGGTGGGTGTAGCATAATATATTTACATTTATTGGCATTCACTTTAAGTTTGTTGCAACAGCACCAGTCGAATATTTTATTCAGCTCAGTATTAACTGTAGTCTCCAGAGTATTCAGGTCATGTCCAGCTGTAAACGGGGTTGTGTCGTCGGCAAATGATAAGAGGTTAAGAACAGAGGAGTATCTCATATCATTCACGTAGATTAAAAAGAGGATAGGCCCCAACACAGACCCCTGGGGGACCCCGCAAGTGACATGTCGGTTTGGGGACCGATTCGTGTTGTATTCCACATACTGTTCTCTACCTGTTAAATAGCTTTGGAACCAAAGTTTACTTATCCCTCTTATTCCGTAGAATTCCATTTTGCTAAGTAGAATTTCGTGACTAATGGAGTCAAATGCCTTAGACAAATCGAGGAAGACGGCTAAAGTAGAGTCTTTTGTAGGCATGTCGTTGCATTCAGCGACATACTGCAAAAGGTGCATGATGGGGTGAAAAGTGGAATGGTTTTTGCGAAAACCGTACTGATGTTCGTACAGAATATTAAAATCATTGAGAAAATTAGAGAGTCTCCGGTTCATTATTTTCTCCAGAAAATGACGCTGTGTACTAAGGCGTATACTGCACGTCGATTGTGCACGTCTTCAACCGCTATAACCCTGCTTGAGCTGAGCTTGAACAGAGTTAGAATGTTGAGGAGCTGACAGTTGCTCGTTGATGCTCGGTGGTTGTCTCCGGGTACTCCGGCTTCCTCCACCCGTAAAACTGTCACGGTCACGATTAGCCATTGTGCATAAGTATGTGACCTTAAACACCAATAAATAAATAAATAAATATATAAATAAATAAATAAATAAATAAATAAATAGTGGCTTCTAATAAACAGGCTGCCAAGATTTCATTAGACACCACTGCTAGGTCAAAGTGTCATCTTATTTTGGGGGGCAAAAAATAATTTTAGTTTCGCGCGTTTCGATAGTACAGCGCGAAACTTTTGTCTAGGCGACAAGGGAAATAATCAGGTCATTTCAGTGTCAGTCCAATCTTTATAGCAATTGGTTAATTGGTAGTTAGAAGGACCAATGGTCTGAGAGTTATGTTTCAGAAGTGTGAACGGGATTCTGAGGTCCTATTCACTTCAGCCAATTCTTTCAGCAGGTTAAAGTTTAATTCTTTTTACATATTATCAATTGTTGTGTTCGTCTGTTTTGCTTTTAGCGGCTAGCAGATAGGCTCTGTTTCACGGCTTACCCTGCAGTCGGCATTCGCATTTGGACGTGGAACACAGGTTTCCATAGTGTTTTCGACCTTAAATGGTTTTTGTGTATGGTTTTTCCTGGCCAGCGATGTCGGTGTCACTGGGGAGTTCAAGTGCTATGGTAAAATTGATCAAACAAGTGTGTTTTATTTTTCTTCAATTAATAAACCTGCTAGCCGTACTGTGGCTATGTGCAATACAGTTAGATGTGTTATTATTGATATAGTAGAGTAGACGTAAAATTCTCCAGGCCTTCATGAACTCCTTCAGAATCAAATGAACATTTGGCGAAAATCAAAGTAAATTCTTATTGTTTTCCTTGCGAGAATCATTTTCGAGAGTCTGTTCTGATTCTCGCATGAATTGTAAGCCCTGAAACAGGACCTTTGTGTATTTTAGTGTTTGCTGGCGAATGTTGTTAGAGAGATGCGAATCACATATTTTCGATTCGAATCGAATCGAATCGAGTCTATTATTCGAAATCTAATCGAACCTCGAATCGAATACAGGCGTCTTGAAATCCCGACTGATAAAATATTCCAAATACATCATCAAGGAATGCCTTGATGATGTAGTTGGAATATTACCCAGTAAGGATTTTTGTTCAAAAACAGAAACGGGTCCGAGAGTTCTGTACTGGGCACTGCACGGGGCTAGTCGCTAGCAACCGTGAGCTCATCATCGATATTGCTTGGGTACTTTAAATTTGCTTTCAACAGTGGTAGAGACTAGTGAAACTGGAATGAGCATGGATGATGGCATGGGTACAGACTCTTTTTATGTTAAGATAACGGAAATTACACTTAGTCTTTATTTTCAACATTTTTATATGCGAATTCTATCTCAGCTATACGTTTTGTGAGACGACTAAGATGACTGACGCCAAGAAAAATTTCAGTGAAAAGATTCGAAGGGAAACGAATCGAACACCGATTTCGAATCGAACCAAATACGAACTTAAGATTCGAAATAGAATCGAAGCTTTGCAGGGCCCTAGTAGTTGTGTGACATATTATTCGAAAGAACTCGTTAAGCCTTTCCCAACAGAGTATCATTTATTTCCCTTACCTGACAGGAGTTTGGAGACAACACTTGCGAATCATAACTTTGTTTTCAAATTGCAACGTAGGGGTTCGGACACCCGCGGAGAGACTTCCTTCGGTACCGACTGTTTAGCGAAAATATATGGTTACAACAGCCTTTTTGTGAGCTAAAACGCCATCTAACGTTTTTTACCTCATTTTACGTTTAATAGAGCACAAAATGAAGGAGATCAGCCGATTGGGGCAATATTTATTGATTTTGGAACCCTCAGTAAAAATGTCACAGGGTCTGTTTTGGAAAAGACTTAAAAGTATTTCCACTGGCTGTCCTTTCCAAATTGTGAAAATTGAAAAAATAAGGTGGGGGACAAGTAAAATATACATGTACCTTTTCAATGAAGTGCGAAACCGGATGATAGTTGGGCCAAATTTGAACACAAAAAACACACAGCAACATATATTTTTTTGCGGCTTTTTTTTAATGAGATGATATACTAAGTGGGTACAGCACTGTTTTTCCCCAAGTGAGCTTGATGAGATTCGGGGACAGGAAAATGTTAACACTGTCGCCAATGCAAATTATTTAGTGTACTGTAACCATACAAAACAACGCCAATCAATCTGCAACGCAGACTCGGGATATTTCTATCTCCGAATAGCGTTGGTAATCTAGTTTATTATCACCCTTATGGGAGCGCGGTGGCTCAGTAGGTAGAGGTGCAGGCTGCAAACCGAGAGGTCCTCGGTTCGAATCCCACCTGCGGCAACCGCGTTGTGTCCTTGGGCAAGACACTTCATCTCCATTGCCCGCGTGGGGGCACGATGACGCCGTGTACTAAGGCGTACTGCACGTCGATGGTGCGCATGTCTCCAACCAATCTAACGCGAGTTACGATGTTGGGGAGCTGGCAGCTGCTCGTCGTTGCTCGGTGGTTCTCTCCGGGTACTCCGGCTTCCTCCACCCATAAAACTGTCACGGTCATGATTAGCCATCGTGCATAAATATGTGACCTTAAACATCAATAAATAAATATTAAATAATTATCACCCTTATGAAAACACCAAGAAATGCCAAGGAAATATTTAAGCCAATTCTATCGTATTCCAGACAGAATTTAGAGAACGTTATCTGTCGATGAATGAAACATTGAGGAGGGAGGTATTTTGAATATAGCATACAATTTCGGAATGTTACAAAAACTGAATGAATAGTATGCGCATCATTTCCTAAAATACAGATATTGTCCCATCGAATGATATGAAAGGTACAAAAAGGTCCTTCTCTTATTTTCCTTCGGGATTTAACTCTTTTGGCGCGATAGGCGACTAAAGTCGACAGACGGCAAACCGCAGAAAGATACCGCAGTAGTCATTTTAGCCAACTGTGTGTGTCCATTTCCAAGTTTTTTTAACCCTTTACCCAACGCAGACGATATCAAAATTTATTATTTTAAATATCATTTTTTCAAATTTTTCAAAAACTTTCAACAAAACCACATCATGTGACTCCTCGTTGGAACGATCTCGACGAGCTCGTTCCAACGAGGGGTCACATGATATGGTTTTGTTGAAATTGTTTGAAAAATAATATTTTTTCAACTGCTGAAGTTGCATATTACGCGGGGGTGGGGAGGGGGGATGCGGCCGATTCGTTGGATAAAGGGTTGAACAAACATGCGTATTCCTATGTTTCATGCACCATTTATGTCCTATCCATGAACAACGATATCGTCCCTTGAAAGTATAAAGGTGCCATTTAAATATATACAGGAAACCATTTGAAAAACTGTCAATGAGATCATTAGACCATCTTTTAAAATAATAACGCTTTAGTCTAACAACCTATACTTTTTGTAAAATTCCTGATGAATATTGCTAAGAATTCTGTTTCTCAGATTTTTCCGCACCAAAAGAGTTAAACGTATGACTGTTTTCACCTGTATAAAACCATATGTTTACACCCCAACTGTAATTTTCTTCAATGACACTGTATTGTCAGTGGATTCTAAGGTGATATTATTTTCTCATGAATACCAGTTGATCATGTGATTCATCCCATGAATACCAGTTGATCATGTGGCATTTGAACATCGCGCATTGATATCACGCACATTCGACTTTCGAGAGGTTAGAGGCGTTTCTGCGCTATCCCAAATACACACATCCAATTTGGGATACCCAGGTTATGTTCATTTATGATGCATCTTGATATCTTCCGGTTTCGGTATGAGGGCCGGTCTAACACGAATTGGGATAGAGGTATTTCCGAAACCGATCTGTGAGCATCATTCCTTTTGCGGTTTCCGGTTTCACCACTGTTTTCATGATCGCCGCTGGATCGAATTCAGTGCGCTTTTCAAATCGGATTATTTTTTAAAATGAAAAAGCAAAAAAGCTGTCGTATTTTTGCAGTATCTCGATATCAATGGGTTATCATTCGTGACTTATTGTGGCAGAAATATATTTTTAATCATGTTTCTTGTCATAGTCTTTGATTACGAACAGCACTTGTAATCACTATCGAATATTTCGCATTTATGAAGCGAGAGAATATACCTGTCACGTGGGTTATCACACAAACGAAACCGTATTTTTAGCGTAAAAACGCCTCCAATTCACATTCTGTACTTTCTGTTTACGTTCTATAAATAGACAGTTTCCCCAACTCGCGTGTGAGTTGTATTTTGGGCAATATATTGACAGTTTACATGAACTATTTTATATCAAAGACTAGGTTGGTTTGTTTCTTTTTTAGGGATAGAACTTGACCGAATTATGGTCAGTCAAGGCAGTGCCTTGTAGATAAGCTAACTCCGTATCCTGCCCGAATATAAAATAATTATGTTTTACCAAGATTATAAACTTAAGAAATGAATCATGGCTTTTCGAAACCCACGAGGTGATGAAACAAATTGATCACGCGCAAATTTACCATGAACCGCGAAGAATTGAATCCTGACTGTTCGGAATCGACGAGGTGACGAAACAAATTGATCACGTCCGCGGTTCATGGTAAATTTTCGCCTGATCAATTTTTTTCATCACCTCGTGGATTTCGATCAGTCATGCTTCAATTCTTAATTAAGAATTGAAAATCGCGTTTTGAGCTTGTTCTATTTTCTGTTTTTTTTTTGTTTGTTTGTTTCTTTCTATTAATCTTAATTTTATCAACAGTGTTCACACCCTTTAATACAAGCCAGACACTGTCTTTTCGAGTGATATGTATACAGTACCCTGGTCATTTGTGAGGTCAGATCTCGATAATATCGCGACACACGCCAGTGGTTCGCGATTTCCTAAAAAAATGATAGAGAAATCAACCGGATCAAGCAAAACAAAATTAAATGAAAATAGCATTCTATGTTCTCGAATTCCTTTTTTGACACATGGAAAGCGGACACAAAATTTCGACCGGATCGCGACTGAGTCTGGATCCGGTCGAAATTTCGAGTCCGTTTTTGTTATCACAATACTGTAAATGAATTAGCAGACTCTTGAGGCTTTTTCCTGTGCATGCTGAAAATATACTTATTGTTATGTTATGAAAACAACGTCCGAAGATCGCATCCAATTTGGTCCTTTCAAACTTTCCCTTTGCTTAAACTAGTTGTCAGGCGTGGTAATATTATTAAGGGATTATCAGAAAGACGAGAGTGCTTTAATAAATCAACTCTTCGTGAAATCGGAACTATTGTTTTTGTTTGGTTCATTAAAAACGTATTGTTGTTGTTTAGATTTTCACATTGTCAATTCTTTCGATAGATTTGATGGGTAAAACGGGAGGTAACTTTCTTGAAACTTATTTCAATCATGAAAAACAGTTGGGGATGCTTTGAATTTAGTTTCGATATGATCCCATTCTTTAAAATACCGGTCTAGATACTAGGCAGTGAGATGACACGTCGCATGCATAACAACTGGATTTATATACATTATGTTTAGGGATAAACATAACAGAATGTAAATTGACTGTATCTTTGCTTACATCTCGTGGATCTTCAGGTTGTGGAACGAAAAGTTGTTAGTATGTCGACTCGAAAAGGTGGTAAACCCCAATAAGGCGTGATAGGAGATGACCCCAACGCATCCATCCCACTTCCAAGACAAAATTAAAAATATGGGTGACAAATTACACCTCCATATCTTCAAAACTTTCGAAATGTGTACCTGTCAAAGAATTAACCATTTTTTATTTAATGGTGTAAATATGAACGAGATTAAAGTTACACTACTGATAATTTTTAGTGTCCTGGGAAGCTTCGAAATTTGGTGATGATTCGATTTGATTCAATGTACGTTGTGCTGATTCGGAAATTTTCGAATCGTTTATATGTTCTCAAAATCTCGCAAAGTGTCTGCTCGTGAATTTTTTTTTCTACCACCGTCACTCACATAGGAAACCACCTGATGACAGAAGAAGAGTTCAAGGAGGTTCTGCTTCCGAAATTACTAAATTGAACCCGTTCTGAAATATGCGATTGGGAAAATTTGCAGCACGAAAGCTCCAATTGGGAATTTATTTTGGATGAAAAGAAACACTCAAAGATTAAGAAGTGCTACCTTCGAATCGAGAAAATTAACACAGAAGGACTGGAAATATTTATACATTTTTTTGCTACTCTTTGCCTGTGGATTTTCACTTCCTTTTAGGCATGTTTTGGCTGCCAAGAAACAATTGAAAATGTTCCCCAGAATCTAATGTGCAAGAGTATATAGCGACTGCCTGTTGGAGCACCTGTTTTGTTGCAGAAAGAATTTATCAAAGTTGAAATTAGGCCTTTGGAGGATACAGAAGTTGCTGGTGTTTGTCCTTGAATTCGGGTGTTTTCTACACTTCAGTGGGTCAGTAATAATTGGTTTCTGATGGCTTATGACGGCCCAGTTCAGGACACCGGTTGTAAATTATATTTTTGTTGCAGCGTGGACTGAGATTGGGAAATTTGAGGCTGGAATTGGGGAAAATCATACCCAAATTCCAATTGGGAAAGGTCCCATATTTAGCTCCCGAAGGCACCCAAAAAATCCCTGATCAGACAGACATTCTTTATATACGATTGAGTCCAACAAGGTCCATTGACTGGAGTGGTTGGACTGTTGTCTTTGGCATGAAACAGATTGTTATAATTTGCATCAATCTGATATTTTATAGTGCATTTCACGAAGCGTTCCCTCATAGAAATTCAATATTGCGAATTGGAAGGATTCTTAAGTAGTAATGCAATAAATTTCTATATCTAATACCGTTACGAGTATTGATCGAATCGGGTGTCTTTTTTCCAAGAACCTAATAAACACACTTCTAAATCATTATCCCTTTTATGTCCCGAAGACGAAATAATCGACATTTTGTGTCGGCCAGCCAAATATAGTTGCATTGTCATAAAATCGTAATAGCATGAGTTATGTTCAATAAATTTCATCAGTTTCCCATTCGAAAGCTATCCAATTTGAAGATTTCTCTGCCACTTGGTAGGCGTCATTTTGACTTTGTTCAGCATAGCAAGTCCACGAAAAGTTCGGGTAGACTTCTGGCTTCATATGTCCACAATGTGTCGGGCCGTTTGCGAGTAGTGTCAAAAGGCGATTGATTGAGTTTGTGACAAAAACGAGAAGCCCTTAAAAACAAAAACCAGAAAAACACTATGTCGTAGGCGGCGGAACCAGGGGTCACAAGGGACACGTGACCATCAACTTTTTTCCACACACATGTTGCGCGGTTACACAATGATTTAAAAGGGGCGAACGCAAACGTGTCAATATACAGGCATTCCTGTAATATATTAAATCTAATCAACATTTGGCAAAAGAATCCCACCTTCGGTTGCATCGGTCCATTTCGTCTAAGAAATGGACAGGACAGTGTCGACACCGCGGCATACTCATCTAACCGAGAGATTATAGTATGTCGCTATACATTTACTGATATACGACTTTAACATTTCTCCATTGGGCCGAACTATGGTAGCCTTGAAAAGTTGTGCCTCTCCACTTTTATTGAGGTTCCGCCGCCTCTGCACTCAAAAGAGGATAAATAACTCATTGGTGTTGGATAGGCGAGAGGAAACTCCCCAGTCGAAGGCCGTTAGGCCCGAGACAGGGTGCTTTCTCTTCTCTCGCTTGACCAATAGTGTTCAACCGATGATCGGAACCGGCCACCACAATCGGCCGATTGTGGGCAATCGGATGAGTACATCGGTTCAACCGATTGTTGCCAAGCATTTTGTGATGAATCATGAACCGCATTTTCTTATCTTATCTGTGAATAAAATATTGTATTGTATCTTCTGCAATTGTTCAATTGTTAATGAAAATGATGTCAATGATACCATTCAATAAAGCTGAGAAACAGCCACAATGTGCATGTATTCCTGATCTCTCTAGACGCCCCTTTACGGGATATACAAGTTAAACGACATGTGAAGCTTACAATTGAAAGTACTTGCGGCACTCGCCATTTCATACCGGAAAAGTGCAGGCTGCACTCCATTGACTCAGATCGCTGTAAAATTACCAGTCACAAGCACTTCGGCGGTAAACGTGGCTCTGAGAGCTACATTTACCGCCCAAGTGTGCGCGACTGATAATTTTACTGTGACCCCAGTCAACTAAGTATAACAGAGAGCCATGTTTACCTCCCAAGTGCGTGCGACTGGTAATTTTACTGCGACCCCAGTCAACGAAGTTTTACTGTCTGAAAATATTCAGTTTAATGTAGTTCTTCCTAGTGCACGGTATTACAATCGGAATCGGCATCAGGATCGGCCGATTGTGAGCTTAAATAACCGGTAATCGGTCAGTGACCATTTTTGGTAATCGGTTGAACACTACTGTCCAACATCAACGAGTTATTTATCCTACTTATAAACTTTTTGTTGTTGGATAGTTCAATAGATGTAAAATATTCAACGGCTAGCTGTTGGATATACAACTATCCAATTATTAGTCATGGTCAAACTATACACTAATGAATAACAATGGATGACGTCAGTAAAGGTTTTTAACAGGTTAGAAGCTCTCAAGAAAAATAACAAAAGTGGACAAAAACCCTGTTATTTTTCAAATTATTTTTATATGCCAATACTGAAATTTACCTTTATTTTCGATCTTCAATACATTTTCAATATTTTACTCGATATTTTTTTTTGACTTGAAATGTTGGTTGACAAAGATCAATCAGTATTTTCAAGCTGCAGCCTCATGGCTGAAGATTAAAAACAATGATTGGTCAATGGATCCCCACAATGTAATCCAATTTCAGTTTAGTTTAACTTTCCATCAAACATCAGAAGGTATAAAACTTTCCAAGAAATTCAAGAGTGGATATATCAATTATTATTTTTAATTGACAGTGTTGGGGCTACAGGTTGAATGTATTGGTAGATATATGCTACCCAACGATGAATGTCATTTATTTTCAATTTATTTTTTATAAGCTACTGATGCTTGTACCTTTCTGCAAGGGATACTCAGTTGGGTTCTATTTAACCAGTTACCTAACGAATCGGCAGCATCTGCACGCGTAATATGCAATATCAGCAGTTGAAAAAATATTATTTTTCAACAAAACCATATCATATGAACCCTCATTGGAATGAGCTCGTCCCAACACTCTGAGACTAACTGCTTGATGATATCCCGTACCCCATTCTTCCCAATCTCTTCTATAGGCATACTAACCCTCTCCATTGTGTCACCTACTAACCACATTCCCTTCGTTCTCCCATCCCACTTCCCCATTTTTCTCCAGGTGAATCTTATTCTGTCAGACTGGTATTCTGGACATTCTAATAGAAAGTGTTCCAGGGTCCCCCACTACGCCCAGATTACACATTTGGCACTCCTTTTCACTGTCTTTCCCAATTTTACCACTAAGCTCCAGCAACCGCGACCTCATCTTGACAACAGCGAACCCCAAGGTACAATCGGAGTGCTCTTCAAAAACCCGGCTTCTCGTTATCACACAGGCTACTGGAAGACCTCTTTGCTCTGACCCCCTTCGCCAATTAAGGTTACAATCCTCCATGACTCCTTCTCTGACGATTTTTTACCCTGGATTGTGCTCACTTCTAAGCCTGAGATCTCCAGTGAGTAGTTCTCTATTAACTACTCCATCCTGTGTTTGTGTTTGGATTCCAGATATTCTGGAACATTAGTTTACAACCATCGGCCATCGGAAAGGTTTACCAAATACTTAAGATTACAAGTCTACCCATTTCTTGATAGTCACTAACCCAAGCTCACCCCTGACTGCGCCTATTGCTGCGACATTACTCGACTCCGCAATCCCCCGGCCTGCATCGTTCTGCAGGGTTTATAACACCCCCATAAATTGTAACAAGACAAATCCATAAAGGACAAATAATTTCACTTCACCACTGATAATATGAAGCATATTCACGGAATATGAAGTCTTTCACCCTTTACCTAACATGAAAAGCAGACGACACTTTCAAACAAAATTCTTGAATAACTAATGTTTTTCATTTTTGTCTCAAAAACATAGGTTATGACCCCCTCATTTGGAACGAGCTCCACAAGCTCGTTCTAAATAGGGTCATAACCTATGTTTTTGAGACAACAAAAATGAAAAAAATAATGAAAATAATTGGCGATTTTTGTGAATAGCGCTGGCCGAATTTGGCCGTTACGTTGGGTAAAGATTTAAGTTTCGGTACTTGCACTTTATAAAAAAAAGAAAAAAGAAAGAAATCTGAACTTCCAGCACGAACCAGGTATTAAAGAAATATGAAATACATTTTTAGATAACATTTGTTATATTTTTGCGCCTTGTTCGAAAAATAAATACCATACACATAATATTTGGGTTATTTTGTACGGAAGCGTATTGCTGCCACGTGGAAAATAAAATAAATTGTTTCGTTTAAAACGAAACCACTTTCGTATATACGAAAACTTTTTCGTTTAAACGAAACCAGTTTCGTATATACGAAAACTTTTTCGTTTAAACGAAAACTTTTTCGTTTAAACGAAACCACTTTCGTATATACGAAAACTTTTTCGTTTAAACGAAAACTTTTTCGTTTATACGAAACCACTTGTTAGGCCCGTCTTCTGCTTTTTAACATGCAATACACTCACGTGCCACCAAAGATGAAGGATGGCCGACAACCTGGGACGAAGTGAAATATGCGCAAGACCCCACATCACTGCGCAAGACCCCACACCTGTTGCTGTCAGCAGGTGTATGTGCGTGGCGGGGATGGGAGGCATCTCGGGGGAGGGGGGGGGCATAAAGATGTTAGTAAAGACACGAAATTCAGATGTCTTTTGAGCCTATAAAGCCAGCCATAAAAAATGCTTAACAATGCATGAAGATTGAAGATGTGGTGTCACTTGAGCTTGGCCCGGGCGGCAATATAGGCATATGCTTATCCGCTACAGGCACAATCTTGGACTCCAAGGTGGAAGGACCTGGGAAGGATGGGGTCAATGGCTGCGGTCTGGAGAAACGCACCCCACCAGCCCCAAATAATTAGGCCTACATTGCCCCCGCCCCGCCCCACCCACCCACCCACCTCTAAATAAATTTCAAACAGCTACTAAGGATTTCCAACCCCCATCTTTCCTTAGGAGACTCCAAAACCCTTGATT